>QLOH01000327.1:0-600000 GCA_026901365.1 Sesbania bispinosa
AATCATCTCAACGGTGAATGATTTTTCCAGACATTCAAGAAGAGGAAGCTGAAGAAGAGGAAACTGAAGAAGCACAAGAAGAGGAAGCTGAAGAAATAGAATCAGAAGAAGTTGATAAAGAGGAGGGAGAAGAAGAATGTGAAGCAGAAAAAGAAGAGTTCACACATTCAGACAAAGACTATTTTTAGCTATATTGTGAAAGAGAAGGACTATCAGTTGACCTCGTGCTAGAAGAAATACAAAATATATTGGAAGTTTTCAGCAAATGCACCACTCAACTCTGAAAAGCAGTGCAATGATATCAACGATAATCTGGCTGAAGAAAAGGAAGAAAAAGAAGGTGCAGTAGAGGTAGAAGAGGAAGAAGGAGAGGATGAAACACAAAAGATGGTGCTTGAAGAAGAATCTGACTGTGAAAGGGAAAAAGAGAAAGGTGAACCTGAAACAGAGGAAAAAGGTGAACAGAGGGATGATAAATCAAAGCCCGAGGATGGAAGGGAGATATATCAAGACCAAAGACCGTGCCTTATCCAACCAGTCCTGCAAAGGAAGATCAAGAAAGGTATGGTAAGTAATGATCCTTCCAGACCTCCCAAAAGAAAGGCATGGAAGCACGCTGACCAGAACAAGGCAAAGAGAAGGAAAGTCATGCTAAAATCAAACTCAGAGCCTAGAGCCAGATTGAAGATCAAGTTGTCAGGAGTGTTTCATATCAAGGACCCCTGCAAGGCAAAGAAGATGAGAGCAACCAATGGTGAATCATCAAGGCTTCAAGAGAAAAAGACTCATGCACCTGAGAGAAAGAAAATAAAGAAAAGAAGAGTCAAGCCAAGCAAGTCAGAGGCATGGTCTAATTCCAAAAAGAAGCCCAAATGCTTAAGACATTTCACACTACAGGTTGCTCCAAGGCAATGTTATGGGGAAGCTTATGTGCCAAAGAAAGGAAGGGTGCAGCTCACAAGCTCACCAAAACATTTCAGTATCAGCCACCCTAACAAAGCAGGCGTCGAGCTATAAGACGTTAAACAAGCGCTTCCTGGGAGGCAACCCAGAGATTTTTAAGTTTTAGTTTGTTTTCTTTTGTTTTGTTTGTTAATTAGATTTTTTTTTTATTTTTAGGATTTTGGAAAATTTCAAAATTGATTGGAATAAGTTTGTGGAAAACAATTTTTTTAAATAGGAAGTAGCAGAAAACGTGACTAAAAATTGCAAAAATCTCATTCTTTTTTTACGCTTCATCTGCGCTAAGCGCAGGTAAAGCGCAAAATTTCAATTTTAGTCACTGTTTTCTGCGCTTCACCTGCGCCAAGCGCGGGTGAAGCATAGCAGTACAATTTTTTTTAAAAAAAATCTTCTCATGTACTGCTTCTCTACTTCCTAAACTTTCTTTTCACTTTTTCCACTAACAAACTTCAATCAATTTTGAAACTTTCAAAGTTCATGCATATTTTCCTTTTTTTTTAAATTAAATTCTTCATCAATTCTGTTTTCATGATTTGCACTTTAGGATAGCAACTTTAAATTATGAATATTATTGATTATATGCTATCTTAAATGTGTTTTTGGTTGTGTGGACCATGAAGAACAATTTGCTTAATTGGAATACTCTTTGTTTTATGAGTTATTAAATTTGAAATGTTATGCTCTATCTTTTTCAAAAAAAAATTTTAAACTCTCACTTTCTATGGATTAATTGAATACTTGTAAAACAAATGAGTATATTCTGTTTTAGGAAGACATTACCAAGTGCAGTGAAACTTTTGTTGAAAATAATTCTTTATGCGTGAAATTGGTTAATGATAGGCTTCCATGTTCTTCATGAATTTATATTTAGGCATCATTAAAATAAATGTGTTTTAACAACTAATTGTTGTTATTTGACTTTTCAGATGCCTAGGAATAAATTGTCAGTCTTTCCCGTGGCTTTAGCTCACGAGGAGAAGACATGAAGAAAAGGATCATAGAATATGATCTCATGAGTTCAAGAGTACGCAGGCTGCTGCAAGACCCATAACCAGGCACGCTGTTTGAAGAGTTCCGGATATTCTAGCAGTGGCCTGGGGACAGGCCTATTCTTCCAGGAGGGAGGTGAAGCAGCAGCAACTGGAGAATATGATTAGGACCCACAGGATACAGAGGATGAAGATTGACATTGGTGTTTTTCTTTCTTTTCATTCTTTATTTTCTTTTATTTTATAGGATTATATTTTAATATTTTTTAGGATTTAGGATATTTAGGAATAAAAGGAAAATTTTTCAAATTTTTTGAAATTAGGCAGTTTAACTAACCAAATTAGGAAAGAAAAGAGGTCTTGTGATTAATCCCATAATCAATTAAAGATTAGGATAATTCACATGAGAATCAATCAGGGTAGTTAATTAAAACCAATAATATTTTATCAAGGAATTTAGCCAAGTAACCGGTGAGTTGAGAGCCCAAACAGTAAATTGAGAGTTTTTGTGAAGTCTATAAATCTGTTTAAGTAATAAACATGATTATAAGACTTATCCGTTAGTTAATGATTAACAAATAAGCTTATTATAAAGAAAAATAAGATTATATATAAATAAGATTATATATAAAGAACAATTAGATTATATAAACAGGTTCTACTGAGAAAGGTATTTGTTTGTTAATTATGTTTCAGGATGAAATACTCTTGGGAAGAAGAAGAAGATTCTGTGAACAGAATCGGAATCAGAAGATCAGAATCAGAAGAACAAGAGTGCCGAATCTGAAGAAGAATATCCTTAACAGAGTTGAAGCAACTGAAGAATAGAAGTGAAGACTTGAAGACTGTCTGAAGAAGTGAAGACTTGAAGACTATCTGAAGAATTGAAGAACAAGAATACTATCTGAAGAATTGAAGACCAAGAATACTATCTGAAGAACTGAAGGCAAAAGATATGAAGAAGTACAGATTCAAATATATATCTGTCTGAAGAACAACAATGAACTGAAGAAACGAAGAAGAAGAGATACAAGAAGAAGAAGATACAAAGAAGAATGAAGCTACAATTCTATTATCATAAGGAAGAAGGCTTCTGAAGTTCAACCAGTATGAAGAATTGAAGTTGTCTGAAGGACGCAACCCGTCTGAAGTATTGAAGTTGTCTAAAGCAATGAAGCTGTCTGAAAGGCTTGAGATGTCTGAAGTCATCAACCTGTCTTAAGTGTTGAAGCCGTCTGAAGAGCCAAGCCCGTCTGAAGACTCGAACCCGTCTAAAGACTGGAACCTGTCTGAAGACTGGAACCCGTCTGAAGTTTGGAAGCTGTCTGAAGCTTTAGTAATGACGTGGCATCTTTGCTGAAACCTTGCGTGAAGACTTTTCTAAGTCTCTGTTGCTCGTACGTTTTGAAACACATTTGTGGCAACAAACACAGAGACCTTTCCTGGTGCATTTGAACTTCATACACCACTGAGGAAATCTCTGCAACGCAGCATTCGCAGCAACAACAGTAGCAGCTTTACAGCAGCACCAACGTTGTACTATGTCAGAACTTTCAAGAAGCGTGTCTCACAATGGATTAAAAGAAGACTATTTGCTGTCTCTAAACGATAGCATCTCAACGAGATATTTCTTCATTTGTGCAATCAGAAACAAAGCAGAAGAAAAGCTCAGGAGACTAAGCAGAAGCAACAAGGAAGATGTTTGAATAAAATATATTCAATTCAACATCTTTATCTAAATATCAAAAAGAGGAATCCGCAAACAACGACTATTGGTCAAGACAGATGTCATTCAATGAAGTAATGATGTCAGGAGCAAATGAAAAAGGAGTATATGCAGAATAAGCAAAAAGGGCAAATTCAACGGATACATACTCTCAAGAAAATCAGAGGAAATCTGAAGCAAGCAGATGCAAGCAGATGCAAGATAATGCAAGCTGGATAAAGCCGATAAAGCAGATGCAAGCAGATGCAAGATAATGCAAGCTGGAGCAAGCAGATGCAAGCTGGATAAAACAGATGCAAGAAAGCAGAAGAATTCAAGAGAGAATACACATAATCATCACATCTCTCAAAACAGAGCTCATCAACAGAAGTGTCAGAACGGTAGTATTCTGAACACTCAATATGCTTAAGGAGAAGCAACCGTTTGAGAAGCTATTACACAACGGCTATATGAGCCACATTATCAAAAGCTCAACGGTATTATGAATCATCTTCAACGGCTATATTCAAAGCAGAACATATAAATAGCCTCAAGATTGAATTTGAAGATGTTGGCATGCTGAGCATATTAACCATGCTGCCGGACCTGCAGCTGCTGTTGCAACCAAGATAGATCAATCGGGATTGTTTTTCAAGAAGGTTCTTGAAATCAATCAGGATGAAAATTGTTAACTAGGGCTGAGTGTCTTACAGTTAACAAGAGTTGACTCAAGTTAAAATACATCATGAAAATGTCAACAACGATTGATCAGAGAGTGAATTCTCAATCGGGCTACTGATCAGCTGGTCAGTTAGTTAGATTGTACAGTTGGTCTGTTGATCAAGTGAGTTGGTTGTCGGAAAGGCAATCATGCTGTACAAATGACTATCAAACCGGGTATGGTTTGAAGCTTTGAAGATACCTTGGTATTCCAATGATACGGGTAAGAATGTAGCCCATGGAAACCAATGGTTGGAGAATAAGGCTGGAGCTTAATTTCATATCTTAGTTAGCCTACTCTCAGAGGATGTATTCCTCATAGAAAAGACAGGGATTGTACTTAAATTCAAACACTTGTATCACTGTCTATCCTTGTATTTAGTTTGTAATGATTGTATCCTGAGTATGTACTAAGTAATCTCTATGTACAAGAAGAATCTGAGTTGAGAGGTTCTAGCGAACATCTAGCTTAGATTGAGTAGTAATACTCAACACTTAGTTAAGTGTCTGAGAGCCTGGAGAGGCTTGGTGGAAGAAAGAACACTCGTGTTAGAGCCTGGAGAGGCTTGATAGAAAAGAATACTTGTTGTGTTGGCCTGGAGAGGTTAACATGTGTATCTGTGGTTTTAGATAGTGTGACATATATGTGGCTGCAAGGGTCTGGGGGATTCGGAGTGGCACATATGTGTTGTTGTTATTAAAGCTAGTGGTGGTTTGCCACTAGGACTGGATGTAGCTCACAGGGTTTGTGGGGTGAACCAGGATAAATTCTGTGTCTAAGTCTTCTTTCCCTTAATCTCTTTTACTTACAGTTTTCATATTTACGTTGGGGATTGAAAAGTACTTTTCATAATAATCTTAACACAACGATTTCAATAAAACAAGTTTTCATACAAACATAACGTTAAAACGTCTCTAGTGTAGGTTGAAGTATTATAGAAGAATATATTCAGAGGGATGTCTGAAATACCTGTCTGAAGTGAGCCCAACAGGAACTCGGTTCAGACACATGATATAGATGGTCTCTGATCATCTAAAGTATTTCAGAAACAGTTCTGAAGGTACTCTTAGTAATATTCTTCAGAAGACACTAAGAGCAGTTTGTTTAAAATCAAAACAATCTTAAGTGTAAGAGAAAGCTTTTAATCTAAATCTTTCATATATTCCGCATGTTCTTAAAATAACTCTGATCTTAAGATTGGCTTTGTACAATGATCACTTAGCGTGATTGTTTATTTTAAAGATTTCCAAAATTGTCTTAAAATGTCTAAAAACACTATTCAACCCCCCCCTTCTAGTGTTGCCTGTGGTTCTAACATTTTTCACCGCTGTCTATCAACTTTTATTGGTTGAGTTTCTAACTCTTTTGCTCTTCTTGGAATATATGGAAATGACAAAGGCAAAAATTTGTTTTAATATATCTGCCCAGAGCCAAAAAGCCAACCTTGATACAATTTTTCCAAGCTAAGCCAAAACAAATATATATCCTGTCCCTCACACATTTGGGATAGAGAGCAAGGTGGAAAGTAGAAAAATAATGGGAAGAAAAGGTTGAAATTCCAAGGAGCAGGTATAGAAAAAACAAAAAGAAAAAGAAGAGCACTCCCCCTAAAATCAAAAAGAAAAAGTGAATAAATTGAATAAGTTGGGGGAGTGCATCTTCAAACAAGGAAAGAGGCCTGCAAAGAAAAGAAATAAATCAAGAAAAAATGGTGGAAGGAGAGAAAATCAAAAGCAACATCCAAAGATGCTCTCTATTCTAGATGTTTATTGTTTATCCAAGAAAAAACCATAAATTCTTGATAACACAGCCTCATTACAACCTTGAAAAGACCTTTTGATCCATATCAACCATAAACAAGCTTAGGAACTAGAAACGACTATCAATATTAGTTGTTCAACAGTGGTGAAAATATTGAGGGAAACAGTACCCGTGAGCATTAGTGAAGTTCCTTGGTATTTGTTTATTACTTTAGTTACTACTCATGAGAAAATTCAAAGTGATGTTTGTATTCTAATTCTGGTTGAGCCATGGTAATATCACTTGGTCTTGATTTTTCCTAAAATGAAAGTGACTTCTGCCTAATAAAGAGATAACAAAATTTTTTTCTTGTAGTTGTTTTTTTTGAATTTTTATCAAGGGTGTTTTGAAATTTTGACTGCAAGGGTGTCTTGCTTGAGGACAAGCAAGAAATTAAGTTGGGGGGTATTTGATAAGTGTAAAATTAGCGTTAATTTCATATAGTTTTTATTACACTTATCAAGGATTAAATATTAATTTATGCCCCAAAATGTCCCTTTTTGTTAATAATTATAATAATTGTATTTATTTGATGTAAATTTGAATATGATGCTATTTTAAATAGAAATCTGTGATTTTATGCAGATTTACAGCAGATTTGGGACACGAGTAAAAATAGCATCAGAATGGAGGAGGTTGCAGATTCAAATTCAAATAAATAAAGGATAATCAGAGAATCCTGCAAAGAATCTCTCCAATTCAAATACAAAGCAGATAAATACAAAATAATTCGGATAAAGGGATAAAGGGAAAACCGGATAAGATCAGAAAGAGATCCAGAGGTTAGATCCACAAATCAAGAAAAACAGCAGCGCGTTCCACGCTCCACACGCGCTAAGCGCACGTGGAGCGCATGAGCAGAGTGGCCAGGCTTCATGTGCGCTAAGCGCACATGAAGCGCGTGTCCTGATTAATGAAGCCGCGCGCAGGTGACGTCAATTAATGAAAGGGAAGCTCCTTATTGGTCAAGCTTCACAACAGTGACGTCAATTAATGAAAAGGCAGCCTCTGATTGGATAAGCTACACACAAGTGACATCACAGCCTGATCTCTTCAAGGTTTCCCAAACTCTATAAATAGAGCCCTTTGCATAGGTCACAAAGCAGGTCCTCGGGACCCAATACACTGATACAGAGGGAGAGTAGTATAGGTGTTGGGATTTGATTTTCAAATATTTCGAATTCCACAAGTGACAAAGGTGTGATGCTATTTCGAATTTACAGAAAAGGTCAAATTACCTTATTTCGAATTCGGACAAATAGTTTATTAATTTCGAGAATTCTTGATTGAAATTAATGCAAAAGACTTTAGGGATTCGAAAGAGAGATAAGAGTAAATTCGAGAAACAAATACATTATAGGTATTCCAAAAGGTACAAAATAATTCTGTTATTTATCATTCCTAATTCGGATTACATTAGTTCGAATACAAAGGAAATTCATTAGAAAGAAAACTGTCCTAAGTACCTAAAACATTAGAAAGAAAATTGTCCTAAACTAAGATGAGTCCTTGACTCATGTCTTCCATGCCACTTTCTCTTCTTTCTCCCCCACAAGTTTTGATTGAGCCAAGGCAAAAGGAAATTTATGTTCCAGTCTGTTGAACCACCTTCGACTTAGGTAAGAAATCAAGATGAACTTGGGGAACAAACAAATAAATTCATTTATTTCTAAATGAATTTTCATTTGGCTATTACGTACAATCCAAAAGAAAACCTTCAAAGAGAAAGGTTAGAAAAGTCAATAGCTTTGGCTATTCCGTCAATCCCATCAAAAATGAAATCATTCCAGATAGGATTGAACGCAATAGCCAAAGGGATTAACTTCTTCATATTCTTTGAAGAAATTCTTTAAGAGAATGTGGAAATGGAATAGGAAAAGATAAAGAATTGTGAAAGGATTGTACAAGAGTACTCCTATTTATAGGAGTAAAAAGGGTTAAGTGTCATTAATAAGACCATTTTAACGTCCAATGAAAAGAATTTTCACATTGAAATTGAGTGGACGTTGGTCGGTGGTCTTCATGACCTGTAACTTGGCTAAATAAAAATTGACACATGACACAAAGAAAAGTGTAATCAAATCTCGAACATGAGAAAAGATTCAATAAGTTCAAGTATCAAGAAAAGACTAAGTGTTAAAGTTGAAGTTATTTCAGAATAATGAGGTCAAAATCCTCGAAAACAGATTTCGAGAAATCAGAAAGAAGACTTCGGAAAGCAGAAAGGAGATTTCGAGAAATCAGAAAGAAGACTTCGAGAAAGCAGAAAGAAGATTTTGAGAAATCAGAAAGCAGCATTTCGAGTAGCAGGAACAGAGAGTTCGAAAAGGCATAAGACAAAAGAAGACAGTTATTGAAGATGAGAAACAGTTTTCTGGTTAATAGAAGACGTGGCAAGCATGTACGCTGCCAGCACATAGGGCTAGATGACGTGTCACACGTACATTAGTTAGTCGTTAGGATTAGGAAACTATAATAGGTGAACTTTTGATGTAAAAAAGGTTGACAATTCATTACACTCATACCCTTAAACACCTTCACGTCCGATCACACAGCAACTAACAGGTTTACGAGGATTGACTGTATGTGATGAACCCATCCACCTTTCAATTCATGCAATTTGTTATTTCAATTCCTTTACTTTCTGCACTTTACATCTTTCATTTTATCTTTTCAAGCAATTTTCTTTCTTTATTCTGAACTTTACGTTCATATTTCTTTGAATTTAAAAGAAGTCAAGTGAAAACTTAGAACTTTGATAAAATTCTGAATCAAATGTTTCTAATTCTTTTAAAAGATAAGTTCTATGATGAAATTCTGAATCAAAACTTCTGAAACTTATCATTTCTGGATTTTTAAAACATAACAAGTAATTTGGTGAAATTCTGTACCAAATCATCATTTTTTCCAGAAACTTGAACTTTTCGAAAATCTTTAATAAATCAAGAACACCATAAATCTACTTTTTAAAAGAGTCCCGTAAGAGGATCTGATTCTAATCCCCAGATTGTTCTTAGAATCAAAGTGATAAAGTTTAATTTTCGAAATTAGATTTTTTCACCACAAACAATAGGATTGGGAAAGGTGACAGATTTCTCAGTAGTTTGTAATGGCTACCATGAGTAACTAAGCTCTCTAGTAGGATTTGATGTAGTAGATTCAATCCCCTTGTGTATAAGAATTCTCTTTTCTATTTTATTTATGATTCTATGCTTGTAACTTATCAGTATGTTTATGCTGTGTGTAATGCATCAACTTCGCGCGTGCGCCGGGATGGTAGGTTAGTGCTCTGGATACAAAAAGTGGAACTTGTTGAGTCTCAAAAATATCATAAGGAAAATTATGATGTTTTAAGATAACTCACTTCCCAAGTTTTAATGCTTAACAAATTTGGGTTAAAATATTTATCATAGATACATATATGTTTAATGATTTATCTATGATTTCAGCAAGCCACTATAAACTTATATAAAGACTGTTTGAAGTGCTTTCAACCCGTCTGAAGAGTTGAAGCTGTCTGAAGGTTCAACTCGTCTGAAGAGTTGAAGTCGTCTGAAGGTTCAACCCGTCTAAAGAGTTGAAGTCATCTGAAGTCTTTTTTGACGTGGCACCCTTTGCTGAAATTTGTGAAGACATCTCTGAAGTTCTTCTGAGTCAAGCGTTCTCTGCTCAACATACCTTTTCAACATTATTTATGGCAAGGAACACAGAGACCTTTCTTGGTATATTTGAATTTCATACACCACTGAGGAAATCTCTGTAACGCACCCTCTGCAGCGACAATAGTAGCAGCTTTATGGCAGCACCAACCTTGTACAATGTCAGAGAAATCAGAACTCTCAGAAGCATGTCTCACAACGGATTAAATAGCATTTAATGCTATTTGTAAACGGTGGTTTTTCAACGGATTGAAGATTCAACAGATTGAAGTTTGGGTATAAATACCTCTTCATGAAGACCATCAACTGTTAGTGATTCATTATACAAGAAGGTCTTAGAGAATATCACGCTGCAAGTTTTTATTCTTTAAAAACACTCTGATAAAATTATCTTTGTACACAATTTGTATATTTTGAACGTACCTCAGTTATATTGTACATTGTCTCTGTTTAAGCTTCAAACTGGTATAGTTTAAAAGCTTAGACTTTTTCTTTGTAAAATTGTTTTTGAGCCTGGAGAGGCTTGTCTGTAAAAGAATACTTGGTTGTTGAGCCTGGAGAGGCTTGTCTGTAAAAGAATACTTGGTTGTAGAGCCTGAAAAGGCTTGACTGCAAAAGAATACTTGTAATCTTGGTAAAGATTAAGAGAAAATCCAAGTGCTAGTTGGCATTGGGACTGGACGTAGCTCACAGTGGTAGTGAGTGAACCAGGATAAATTTCTTGGCTAAGTTTTCTTACCCTTATCTCTTGTCAATTTATTTATACTAATCAAAGGGTGTTGAAAAATTGTTCTGATATTTTAAAAGCAAGAAATCTTTTAAAAGACTTTTTCAGAAGCCGTTTTAAGAAACTTCAGACAGCACCATTAAACCTTTCTGAAACGTCTTTAAAACTCACTGATTGCGAAAAGCTTCCATAAAATATTAAGAAACACTATTCAACCCCCCTTTCTAAAGTTTCCCTGTGTTTCTACAGTTGGTATCAGAGCTCAACTCAGGGTTGAGCACCTAACAAGTGTTGAGGACTAAAAGATCCAGATGGAAGCTTCCAACAACAGGTAATACATCACCGAAGGATCCTCTATTACAAGACCCTCGACATTCAATGGAGTGGACTACCACTACTGGAGGGATCGTATGAAGTTGTTCATTGAGAGCAACAACGTTGATGTCTGGGATGTGGTCACTGATCGAGACTATGTGCCTATGCATAATGGAGTGCCAATACCTAAGGCTGAATGGACCTTGGAGCAGAAGGCTAGAGTTCAAATGAACGCTAAAGCCAAACTCTATCTGATATGTTCTTTGAATAAATCAGAGTATGAGAAGGTTCATGGATGTTCATCTGCTAAGGAGATTTGGGATACTCTTGCAGCTGCCCATGAAGGGACTGAGACTGTAAAGCAATCCAAAATCAGCATGCTCATACATTAATATGAGATGTTCAAGATGGAAGAATCTGAAACCATTGATCAAATGTTTGGGAGGTTTCAGACCATAACTAATGGACTCAGGTCCTTGGGTAGAACTTATGAATCTGGAGACAACAATAGAAAGATTCTAAGAAGTTTGCCTAAGTCCTGGAGACCCAAAGTTACAGCCATTCAAGAGGCAAGAGACTTAAACTCTCTTAGAATGGAAGAACTGTTGGGATCTCTCAAAGTTCATGAGCTTGAGCTTGGGGAAGATGACATCCATAAGAAATCTCTAGCACTAAACTCCAAGGCCAAACAGCCTAGGCATGGCAGCATGAAGGCTATGCAAGCTGAGGAAACTTCAGAAGCTGATGAAGATTCTGAAGATAACTCAGAAGATGATGATCTTGCTCTTCTCAGCAAGAAAATCAAGAGGATGCTGCAGAATAGAGGAAAGTTCAGAAAGAACCAACCCTCAACCTCTAAAGTAGGTAAGTCAGGTAAGGATTCTCAAAATGACAAAATTATTTGTTATGAGTGTAAACAGTCAGGTCATATGAAGGCTGATTGTCCAAGATTGAAGAAGAACAACTCCAAAAAGAAGAAGTTCTTCAAAAAGAAGAAAGGTCTGATGGCAACATGGGAGGATCTTGATGAGTCTACCTCAGAAGAAGAGGAAGACACTTCAGAAGAGGCCAACCTGTGTCTTATGGCCAGCCTGCCCTCATTAGACAGCTCAGAGTCTGAGGTATTTCCCTTAACTCTGCAAGAAATGTATGATGATCTGATGGAAAGTTCCAAGGAACTCTTCCATGAGTATAAGAATCTGTCCAAGGCCCACACAGAAATGTGTAGTAAATATGAGGCTCTTGAGATAGAAAATATTATGCTCAAGGAAAAGATCCTTGTGACTGAAAGCAGCAGTTCTCAAACTGTGTCTGAAGAAAACAAAAAACTTCAGAAACAAGTTGAGGAACTGACAAAAGACTTAGCCAAATTTGTCAAAGGAACAGAAAATCTTAACAGGTTGCTTGGCAATCAAAGACATCCTCTTAACAAAAGTGGTCTAGGCTTTTGTGATCATGATACTTCTGAACCTCATATTTTCAAAAATTTTACTAGAGGCAAAAAGAAAGCTATTGGGTGTTCTCACTGTGGTAAGCCTGGACACAATGTAGCTCAGTGCAAACACAAAGGGAAAGCAAAACCCAAACCTAACAAGAAAGGACCCAATAGAATATGGGTACCTAAGAACTTGATCATTCCTGTTGCAGATGTGTTTAACAGGACAAAGGAAACCCCACAAATGGTACCTGGACAGTGGGTGCTCGCGACACATGACAGGAGAAAGGTCTTTGTTCCAAAACCTTAGGCCCAGAGCAGGAGGTGTGGTCACCTTTGGTGGAAACCAGCAAGAGAAGATCACAGGAATAGGGATTGTAGGTATATCTCCTCTATCCCTCATTAAGAATGTTCTTCTAGTAAAGGAACTTCAGCACAATCTACTGAGCATAAGTCAATTATGTGACAGTGGATATGTGGTCTCCTTTACTAAAGAAGGATGTATAGTCAAAGACTCTCTTGATCAAATCCTTTTTACTGCTAAGAGACACAACAATGTGTACAAAATTGATCTAGAGGAATTGGCAAGTCAAAATGTAAAATGTTTTATCTCTGTTGATGATGAAAAACAGATTTGGCACCAAAGACTTGGGCATGCCAGCTTGAGATTAATCTCAAAGTTAGCAAAATACAACCTTGTTAAAGGACTGCCCAAGCTTTCTTACAAATCTGACATTTTATGTGAAAGCTGTCTGAAGGGGAAACAAACAAGACACTCTTTTAAGAGTAAGGATGTTGTTTCCACTAGCAGACCTTTAGAACTGTTACATATCGACTTGTTTGGTCCTATTAGAACAGAAAGTATTAGTGATAAAAAATATGGTTTGGTCATTGTTGATGACTATTCTAGATTCACATGGGTGTTATTCCTAAGAAGCAAGGATAAGACTTTCAGGAATTTCACAATATTCTGCAAGAAGGTACAGAATGAAAAAGGATTTTGTATATCTGTTATCAGAAGTGATCATGGTGGAGAGTTTGAGAATGCAAACTTTCAACTATTCTGTGATGAGAATGGGATCTCACACAATTTCTCTGTGGCAAGAACACCTCGGCAAAATGGGGTTGTTGAGAGAAAGAACAGGAGTTTGCAAGAAATGGGGAGAACCATGCTCAACTCATGCAATCTACCAAGACCTTTGGATTTGAGTGTTTTATACTCAACACCAAGGATGATCTTGGAAAATTTGATGCAAGATCTGACAAAGGATTTTTCATAGGATATTCTGAAACATCTAAAGCCTATAGAGTGTATAACTCTAGAACTTTAATTGTAGAAGAATCATTTCATGTTAAATTCAATGACAAGAAAGAAACTGATAGGGAACTATAAGATCTAGAAGATGATTTTGCAGGAATGGAGTTGAATACTCATGTCAGCTGGAAGGAAGAACAGGTGTCTGAAGCACCATCTGTCACTGAACCTCTTCAGACAAATGTTGAGTCTCAGACTGATTTGATTTCTCCTCAGAAACCTGACTGGAGATACAAATCACATCATCCAAAAGAGCAAATCATTGGCAGCACTTCAGAAGGAGTTAAGACAAGATCAAAATTCAAGAATCAAAACTCTCTTGCTCTCCTGTCTGAAATTGAGCCAAAGAATATTGATGAAGCTCTGCATGATGAAGGGTGGATCCTAGCCATGCAAGAGGAGCTAAATCAATTTTCTAGGAGTGATGTCTGGACACTTGTTCCTAAACCCCATGGGAAAACAAATATTGGAACCAAATGGGTGTTCAGAAACAAGCTGCCTGAAGAAGGGAAAGTGGTCAGAAACAAAGCACGTTTGGTGGCTCAAGGGTACAATCAACAAGAAGGTATTGACTTCACTGAAACCTTTGCCCCTGTTGCTAGGTTAGAAGCAATTAGAATTCTTCTCTCTTATGTTGTAAATAATGGCATCAAACTATATCAAATGGATGTCAAAAGTGCTTTTCTCAATGGCTTCATTGAAGAAGAAGTTTTTGTTAGACAACCCCCTGGTTTTGAAGATATTGCTTTTCCTTATCATGTTTTCAAATTGAAAAAGGCTCTTTATGGTCTGAAACAAGCCCCAAGAGCTTGGTATGATAGATTGAGCAATTTTCTTATCAAAAATGGTTTTGAAAGAGGAAAAGTAGATACCACTCTTTTTGGAAAACAGTCTAACAAAGATCTTATACTTGTCCAGATATATGTTGATGATATTATTTTTGGTTCAACTAATTCTTCTTTGTGCAATGAGTTTTCTGCGTTAATGCAATCAAAATTTGAAATGAGTTTAATGGGAGAATTAAAATTTTTCTTAGGACTTCAAATTAAGCAAGATTCTGATTGTATATGGATCCATCAAGAAAAATATACAAAAGAAATGCTTAAGAAGTTCAACTTAAGTGATTGCAAACCCATGTCAACTCCTATGCATCCCACTGCTTCTTTGAGCAAGGATGAAAAAGAAGAACCAGTGAATCAAACTTTGTATAGAGGAATGATTGGCTCTTTATTGTATCTAATAGCAAGCAGACCTGACATAATGTTCAGTGTATGTCTGTGTGCTGGATTTCAATCAGATCCAAGAATTACTCATTACAAAGCTGTTAAGAGAATTTTCAGATATCTAAATGGTACTACTAATCTTGGTCTATGCTATAAGAAGAGCAAAGATTGCAGGTTAATAGGATACTGTGATGCTGACTTTGCTGGAGATAGAATAGAAAGAAAAAGCACCAGTGGAGGATGTCATTTCTTTGGAAATAACATGATCAGCTGGTCAAGCAAAAGCCAAAGCACCATTGCTTTATCAACAACAGAAGCAGAATATATTTCAGCAGCCAGTTGTTGTTCACAACTGCTATGGGTGAAGTATCAACTTGAGGATTTTAATATTCATATCTCTGCTATACCTGTTCTGTGTGATAATAGTAGTGCTATTAATTTGTCTAAAAATCCTATTCAACATTCTAGGGCAAAGCATATAGAAATCAAACATCATTTCATTAGAGACTATGTTCAGAAAGGTGTTTTTGATATTCAGTTCATTGATACAGAGCATCAATGGGCAGATATATTCACAAAACCCCTGGCTGAAGATAGATTTAAGTTCATACGCAATAATTTGAACATACATGCATTCTCTAAAAATTGATTGTGTATGATAACATGCTATCTGAAATTTTGGTGTGTCTGAAATTCCAGCATGTCTGAAACAAGTGACATATCTGAAATTTTAGGTTGTCTGAAATTTTTGTGTCTGTCTGAAATTTCTCACTTGTCTGAAGTGATTGGCTGACGTGGCTATCTGAGACGGTTGAATTCCATTTATTTTGTCTCTTCCACTTCACACGTTACACGAAGTCTGCGCAGCCGGTATAGGGCATCATTGCATCATGGGTCTATAAATGCAGGAGTAAGTGTGTCGAGGAAGCCTTACACTCTCTTTCCTCAACATACTGCTTAATCTTCTTCTTTGCTTAAGCAACCGTTTTCTCTGCAACTTCTTATCAATAGCACCAAATAAGACTTCTAGTTCTGGTGGAAATATGGTTAGATCAAAGGGAGTAAACCTTGAAGAGCTTCGCGACCTTGGAATGGATTTGGTTGAAGAGTTCGATGCTGCTGGATGGACTTCCTTCTTTGACCATATTAACTGTCAATGGCATGAACAGAGTGTGGTGGATTTCTGGGCTTCTGCTTGAGGAATACCCAACTCAAAAGGGGTTTATGAAAGCATCAAGGCTACTGTTCTAGGGATTCCAGTGTTTGTTGATGAAGGAATCCTCTCCACCATCACCAGTGTAAAGGCTGAAGGTGCAACCTTCACTCCTGGGTGGGAGTTGAAGAGTGGTGGGAAAAAGCTGTATACAAAGATGTTGTATGGTATGGAAGAACCTAAGTCCCTTGATTCTAAGAATTTGCTGGAAAAGGTAAGAGTTCTACATTCCATCTTAGGGTGTTCAATAATCCCTAAGAGTGGAAGCAGAAACCACATGTCTAAGTTGGAGAGATTCTGTATGATTCACTTGCTGCAGAAAAAGAAGGTTAATCTTCCAAGCATCATCATGTTCCACATGCAGAAAAAGATTAGAGACTCTGCTGGAAGTCTTCCTCACAATACTCTCATTATGAAGGTACTCATGCACTTTAAGGTACCTGTTGAAAGACTTTGTGATCATAAATCTCCTATTTTCTTTGGTGAGCCAAACCTAAAGAGCATGAAGATCAAGATCACTACAAGGCCTCCATCTCCTACTCTGAAGGAGAGTGTTCTTTCGGAGAAGGCCTCAAGAAGAGGAAGCACCATTGAACTTCTTGAGCAAGAGCTTCAGGGAGACATTAGAAAAGGAGAGTTCAAGCCCTCTAAGTCATCCTCTCAACTGAAACTGAAGAAGCTCCCTGTCAGGAGTTCAGCAAAGGTATCTTTAGAAGATACAAATTTGCATGTTCAGACATCTGAACCTGTTCAGAAGGCTTTGCAAAAGCCAACTGAAATTGTGGGTCAGGGTTCTGAAAATGTGAACACTCCTACTCCTAAGCCTACTTCTGAAACAGAAGGACAGGCTCATGAGGAAGAGGTAGCTGTGATTGCTGATCCTGAAGCTGTGGCAGCAACACCTCTGGTTGCATGTCCTTCTGATCCTGAGCTGATCCAAGTAGCAGCACTTGCTACTGCTCTAGAGAATGAAGAGATGGAAAAGAAGGCTGAGCAGGAGAAGACTGACTATGCCATTGATGTAGCCTCCCAGCTAGCCTTGGCTGAAGATGAAAGGCTGGCTTCCATTGCTCAAGGAACCAAGAAGAGAAAGAGATCAAGTGCTCAGCGAAGGAGGAGAACAAAAAGCAAGGTATTTCAGACAGTTGTTGAACCTACTGCTAGAGTTACACGAAGCATTGCTAGTCAGCTTGAGGCAATGGATAAGGCTAGCAAGTATATGAATTTTGTCAAGGCAAATCTTTTTTTCAAGAGGAGAAGAGAAGAGAAGGAAGCTGAAAGGGAGAAGGAGAATGAATCTGAACCAGCCAGACCTCCTCAGAAAAGTATAAGGGTGAGGTTTGACAATGTGACTCCATCACTACCTTCTTCACCAGAGAAGCAACCGGAAGAAGAGAAGAAAGTAGAAGAGAAAGAAGAAGCAACATCACCACCATCATCATCATCTTCATCTTCAGAATCCACACAATCTGAAGATTCCATAGTTGAGCTTTAGCAAGGAGAAAGCTCTAAAGTCTGGAAGGGAGGAATGTTTCCTGAGCACATAAGGCTAGGACCTAAACGTAGGGACTTCTTCACAGAACCTACCTTTGATCCTTATGCCTTTCCTTACACTCAGCACCAATTTGATGAATAGGCTGAAGTTCCACACAAAAGGTATGAGGGACCTTTCTTTGAGAGGGAAAGAATTCCCAAGTTCCCCAACCTTTATGAAGAGCTCCAGTTTTTTGGAAACACTCCCCCCATCTCTCTTCATCATGGGCTTGTCAAGCACACCTCAGATGCAGAAAGGGAAAAGTATCAAGGAAGTTCATATGAGATGTACTCCGGGAAAATTGAAAAGATCATAAAGGGCGTAGTGCCACCTGCTCATAAGTGGACTCCACTTGACCCATTCTCTGAAGACTCTCTCAAGATGTCAAATGAAGAATTTTGCTTTGTAAGGCATCTCTGTACAGAAGCTGAACTCTTTCAGAGGGACTTCATGAAATCTGTTGGTATGAGGGGCTATAGGCCACCTAGAACAATCTCCATCAAGCCAACCACAAAAATTTTGGTGCAACCTGACAGAATTGTTCCCAGGTATCCTCTGAAGGAAGGCCCTGATGATAAGTTCAAGCAACCAAAAACTTATCCATCTCTGCTGCACAACTTCACACCTTTCACTCCATCAGAATGGAAGAAGCTTCCTGATATGATCAAGAGGCAAGACGGTGGCTTAGATCACAGTTTCAGAGATAGAGTGTGGTCATCCAACTGGAAGTTCAGAGAGGATGTTGGATCCTCTTCTGGATCTGCTGGACCAGATGCTGACTCCCTCATAGACTATGGTAGATCCATGAATGTGCAGTATATGTATATTAGAGGCCATTTCCCCCTCTGACTGCACCTTTCCATGAAGATTGGGAGATGATCAACCCCATTAGAACCTTCTTTTGTCCAGTGTATCGTTCACAAGACTATGGTTTGCTTCCAGGATTTGAAGTGCTCAGATTTGTTTGTAGGCATATTCAGCTTATCTTTTATGAAGCAGAACTTGATCCTGAAGACGAAAATAAAAGGCTGAGGCTGAAGATTCAAAAATTAGAGAAGAAGAATGCTGATCTTATTGCTAAACAAGATCAAATTCTTCATGAACAACAGCAGATCAAGAGTGGGCAAGAAGATATGAAGACTTCTCTCCTCTCTCAGATTGACAAGGCCAAGGATGAATTGATCTCTTTTATGAAAGAAGCTTTGCTGAAGAAAAGTGGATAGTCTATGATGTCTAGCCATGTCTGATGTTAACTTCTTTCTCAGTGATTAAATTTCTTTTTGTCTTGACCTACTGCTATTTTGATTAATATATATTCAGTTTTCCGTCATAAATGTTGTGATTGCTCTGTGCATGCTTTTACTGTGCTTATGTTGTTGTTAGCTTTACTAACGTTATGCTCTGGCATCCCTTTTGATTGATGACAAAAGGGGGAGTATTTAAATCTAACAAAATCTGAAGCAATTACAGGTCTCAGGGGGAGTAGTATTTGATCAGAATTGAGATCACTATCTGAGGGGGAGTTATCTTTTTATACTTAAAACTCTTTTTAGATTTATGCATTTTAAACAAATTTGTCATCATTAAAAAGGGGGAGAATGTTGAGTCTCAAAAATATCATAAGGAAAATTATGATGTTTTAAGATAACTCACTTCCCAAGTTTTAATGCTTAACAAATTTGGGTTAAAATATTTATCATAGATACATATATGTTTAATGATTTATCTATGATTTCAGCAAGCCACTATAAACTTATATAAAGACTGTTTGAAGTGCTTTCAACCCATCTGAAGAGTTGAAGTTGTCTGAAGGTTCAACCCGTCTGAAGAGTTGAAGTCTTCTGAAGGTTCAACTCGTCTGAAGAGTTGAAGCCGTCTGAAGTCTTTTTTGACGTGGCACCCTTTGCTGAAATTTGTGAAGACATCTCTGAAGTTCTTCTTAGTCAAGCGTTCTCTGCTGCACATACCTTTTCAACGTTATTTATGACAAGGAACACAGAGATCTTTCCTGGTATACTTGAATTTCATACACCATTGAGGAAATCTCTACAACGCAGCCTCTACAGCGACAATAGTAGCAGCTTTATGGCAGCACCAACCCTGTACAGTGTCAGAGAAATCAGAACTCTCAGAAGCATGTCTCACAACGGATTAAATAGCATTTAATGCTATTTGTAAACGGTGGTTTTTCAACGGATTGAAGTTTCAATGCATTGAAGATTCAACAGATTGAAGTTTGGGTATAAATACCTCTTCATGAAGACCATCAACTGTTAGTGATTCATTATACAAGAAAGTCTTAGAGAATATCACGCTGCAAGTTTTTATTCTTTAAAAACACTCTGATAAAATTATCTTTGTACACAATTTGTATATTCTGAGCGTACCTCAGTTATATTGTACATTGTCTCTGTTTAAGCTTCAAACTGGTATAGTTTAAAAGCTTAGACTTTTTCTTTGTAAAATTGTTTTTGAGCCTGGAGAGGCTTGTCTGTAAAAGAATACTTGGTTGTAGAGCCTGAAGAGGCTTGACTGCAAAAGAATACTTGTAATCTTGGTAAAGATTAAGAGAAAATCCAAGTGCTAGTTGGCATTGGGACTGGACGTAGCTCACAGTGGTAGTGAGTGAACCAGGATAAATTTCTTGGCTAAGTTTTCTTACCCTTATCTCTTGTCAATTTATTTATACTAATCAAAGGGTGTTGAAAAACTATTCTAATATTTTAAAAGCAAGAAATCTTTTAAAAGACTTTTTCAGAAGCCGTTTTAAGAAACTTTAGACAGCACCATTAAACCCGTCTGAAACGCCATAAATAAGGGTCATCCCATACATAATACTTGGCGTCACTCTTAAGTCTATCTCTCTGAGCCCTAGATGCCAAGGGTGGAAAAATAGATGCAACAAGATAATTTACAATATCAGCAAACCAAGGGGTAAGATGAGGGGGATGGGAATCATGCAAAGCCATAAGCTGCTCATCCGGGAAGTCATCCCGAATAGGAAACACATCCTCCGCTCTCTCAATGCGGCTCAAATGGTCTGCTACAAGATTATGCGCACCACTCCTATCCTGAATGTCAAAGTCAAACTCCTGGAGCAGTAGCATCCACTTGATCAACCTGGGTTTGGAATCTGTCTTTTTCAAAAGGAACTTAAGAGCAGCATGATCAGTAAAAACCACTACCCTAGAGCCTAGCAAATATGATCTAAACTTATCCAATGCAAAAACAATTGCTAACAACTCTTTCTCAGTGGTAGTGTAATTTACCTGTGCTGCATCTAAAGTCCTAGATGCATAATATATCACATGAGACAGCTTACCAACCCTCTGTGCGAAAACAGCTCCCAATGCGTAGTTGGATGCATCACACATCAACTCAAATGGAAGCGTCCAATCTGGTGGCTGAATGATTGGGTTGGTGGTGAGAGCTCTCTTGAGGCGATCAAAAGCATCTCTGCACTGCTCTCCAAACTCGAAGGTAACATCCTTCTGCAGCAAGTTGGACAGCGGAAGGGCTATCCGGCTGAAGTCCTGAATAAACCTGCGATAGAAACCTGCATGTCCAAGAAAAGATCGAACCTCTCGCACGCAAGAGGGGTAAGGCAAGTGTGAAATAACATCTAATTTTGTAGGATCTACCTCTATGCCCTTCCTAGAGATAATATGGCCTAAGACTGTACCATTCTCTACCATAAAATGACACTTTTCACAATTCAGAACAAGGTTAGTCTCTATGCACCTATCAAGCACTCTAGTCAAGCTATCCAAACATGCATCAAATGAGGAGCCATATACGCTAAAATCATCCATGAAAACCTCTATGCAATGCTTAAGTAAATCAGCAAATATACTCATCATGCATCTCTGGAAAGTACCAGGAGCATTGCATAGACCAAAAGGCATCCTCCTATAAGCAAAGGTACCAAAAGGACAGGTAAATGTAGTCTTATGTTGGTCCTCTGATGCAATACAAATCTGAAAATAACCAGAGCAACCATCTAAGAAACAGTAATGTGATTTACCTGCCAGGCGCTCCAGCATCTGATCAATGAAAGGAAGTGGGAAGTGATCCTTCCTGGTCACCTGGTTGAGCCTCCTGTAGTCGATGCAGACTCTCCAGCTGTTCTGCACCCTAGTAGGATCAGCTCATCCTTCTCATTCTTAACCATTGTAATCCTAGATTTCTTCGGTACCACCTGTACCGGTCTCACCCAAGTGCTATCTGAAATGGGATATATGATTCCGGCATGTAGCAGCTTGGTGACCTCCTTCTTGACCACGTCAAGAATATGGGGATTTAGCCTTCTCTGAGGCTGCCCCACAGGTTTAACTCCATCCTCCAACAGAATTCGATGCATACATAAGGAGGGGCTAATGCCCGGAATATCTGCCAAAGTCCAACCTAGAGCTCTCATGTGCTCTCTAATCACATGCAACAGCCTCTGCTCCTGATCAGCTGAGAGAGCTGTAGAAATGATCACTGGAAGCTTCTGCTCATCCTCCAAATATGCATACTTGAGGTGAGAGGGAAATGGCTTCAGCTCCAGTGATGGGGGCTGGACAATAGAAGGTAACAATATGGTACTGGTAGAAACCTCTGCAACCTGCAAATCAATCAAGTCAGATGTATCTGTAATTGCTGTAATCAAGCCACTGCATTCTGACTCAATTGACTCAACAGGTGCATCAATACCAGAACCTGTAGGACAATTAGAACAATCAACACAATCAACAGTATCAACAGATATGAACTCATCTATCTCAGCACACATACTACACACAGATGAATCAAAATATAAATCATAAGTGTAGACATCACTGAAATCAGAAAAGTCCGGAAAGTCCAAATGTCCTACAAACTCAGACAAACTATCATCTACAAGTTCAGCAAGCATATCAATATGGAACACAAAATGATCCTCAACAGGATGCCTCATGGCATCTAAAATATTAAACTGAACCACACTGTATCCAAACTCCTCGGTAAGTGTGCCTGCATGAACATCAATCTTAGTCCGAGTTGTCTTCAGGAAGGGCCTACCCAAGATTATGGGGGCTGCACCAATGAGTGAATCTCCTCCCTCCATATCCAATATGTAAAAGTTAGCAGGGAAGATGAGGTCATTCACTCAAACTAGCACATCCTCAATAAGGCCTGCAGGGTGGGCAATGCTCCTTTTTTCCAACTGAATGACAACACATGTAGCCTGCAAAGGACCAAGAGACAAAGAGGTGAAAACAGATAAAGGCATAACATTAATAGATGCTCCTAAATCAAGCATAGCATTATCAAACTTGTTACTGCCTATAACACAACGAATAGTAAATGTCCCTAGGTCTTTGCATTTTTCTGGAATGGGAGTCATAGGTCTCTCAATGAGTGCAGAGACATCCCTTCCCATGCTAATCCTCTCATTGCCCTTTAGCCGCCTCCTATGGGTGCACAGATCCTTCAAGAACTTGGCACATCTCGGAATTTGCTTTATGACCTCAAGTAGAGGTATATTCACCTCTACTTTCCTGAAAGTCTTCAAGATCTCATTGTCAGTCTCTTCCATTTTTTTACTCTTCTACATAGCTCTCTGAGGGAATGGAAGAGGAATAGAAGGTTGCGCACTGCTTGAAGAACCGGGGCTGCTCAAAGGACTAGGACTAGCTCTCTCCTGCACAGGATCCTCTACAGGTGTATGAATCTCATCTTCTTGCTCAGACTGTTGCCTATCAGGTGCTTGCACACTCGCTTGCACACTCTTGCCCGATCTCAAAGTGATTGCACTAACATTATTTGGGTTGACAATTGTTTGAGCAGGAAGCTTATCTGAACCCTGAGACTGCAGCTGATTAAGAGTAGTAGCCATCTGGCCTATCTGATTCTCTAGGCTCTGAATAGTTGCCTCTGTCCTCTGCTAGAAATTCATATTATTGACCGCCATCAGCCTCATTAATTCTTCCAAGGAAGGCTCACTCTTGGAAGGTGCAGCAGTAGGTGGTGTAGGCTAGTGTTGCTACTGCTGTACATGTGGAGGCTGGTAAGGTCTACTAGGCTCAGCAGCATGAGACTGATAAGGCACATAAGGCTGATGTGACTGCTGCTGCTGAGAATTCCCCTATCTCAAATTTGGATGATTCTTCCAACCCGGATTGTACCTGTTGGAAGAAAGATCCTAATTATATTGTTGCTGCGGAGGGGGTCTACCAGAACCATAAATATTTGCTGCATAAGCCTGAGGAGGAAAAACACCATCTCCTTTAGGCTCATGTAAGGTGGGACATGCATCAGTGGGATAATCTGCAGAAGTATAAATCCCACATAGCTTAGCAACCTTTTGAGACACTGCCATATGCTTAACCAAGGAAGCCAAATCATCTAGCTTGCTCTCCAACTTCCTATGGTCAGCAGCATAAGTGGTCTCCATCTCATGAACTCCTCTGGTCAAGGCTATTGAATTGCTTCTGGAACTGTACTGTTGGTTATTAAAAGCCATATTCTCAATTAACTGCCTTGCTGCAACTGGAGTTTTATCTACAAGAGCTCCTCCACTGGCTGCATCTATCATTTGTCTGTCATTGTTCAATAGGCCCTCATAGAAATACTGGATGAGAAGCTGCTCATGCATCTGATGATGTGGACAACTAGCACAAAGCCTCTTAAATCTCTCCCAGTACTCATATAAGCTTTCTCCATCCATCTGCCTTATACCACAGATCTCCTTCCTGATTGAAGTCACTCTGGATGCTGGGAATTTTTTTCCACAAACATCCTCTTCAAATTATCCCACCTAGTAATGGATCCAGGTGGAAGGTAGTACAACCAGTCTTTTGCTGTATCTTGCAGGGAGAATGGAAATGCATTCAGCTTAATATGATCCTCAGGAACTCCAGGTGGTCTCATAGTGGCGCAGACAATATGGCTTGAGGTGTTTATGTGGATCCTCACCTGCAAGACCATGGAACTTGGGCATCAAATGATCAGTCCAGAAAAACAACCTTTTTTGGCAATTTTATGGTCCACCTCTTGGCGCAAGCGGGGAGGGTTGCTCTATGTACTTTTTCTACCCCAAAAGCATATAAAATTTGTGAAATTCTGGCACTCCTAGCTCAAGTTATGTCCAATTGAAGTTAACAGGTCAAAATAAGCCAGTGCAAAGTGTAATCTCACAATCAGGACTTATCTAACAGTAGCTGGGGTATCTAAAATTCATTGTTAACCTAAAGAAATGTGGACACAAAAATTGGCACAAAAATTCAACCTCTAACTATGTTAAAAAAAATGTCAGATTCAACTGCAAAAGTCAACAGCAGAAAAAGTCAACAACACTTGATCAACTTATGCAATTCAATCCAAATGACACCAAATCTGTTCTAATTTCATCTAAACAATTTCTAAACATCAAAACATGACTAACCACACTAATTACAATGACTCAACATATCACACAACTCAAAACACAAATTGAACTTCACTAAAAGCAATGGAACAGTAACTATGACAGATTAGGCAACTTACCTCAAAGTTGTGAACCAAAATTGATCAAACTTAATCTGCACAACCAAGGTTAGTATACCAAAACACAATATGAATTATGACTCTACCTCCTAAACACGAATTTACAAAACAGAATTGAAAACAAAACAGAAACAGAATTTTACACACAAAATATAATTGAAATTGAAACCGAATTTAAATTGAATTCCCCGGCAACGGCGCCAAATTTGATCGAGGTTGTACTCAACCAAATAAAATGAATTAAATTGCAGTAGGTTGATTAATCCAAAGTCATCTCTCTCAAGGAATCCAATTACAAATTCAGAAATTCAATTTCACAGCAACTCACACACACATTCAAGGGATTTTGTTTGTTCATGACAGTTTCAAATTTTCAAAAATAGAATTCGAAATTCCTAATTCAATTCAACAAAAATAGATTGATTCACAAGCTCATTCGCATTTGGATGTCTCACGGAT
Source organism: Sesbania bispinosa (assembly GCA_026901365.1). Taxonomy (NCBI): domain Eukaryota; kingdom Viridiplantae; phylum Streptophyta; class Magnoliopsida; order Fabales; family Fabaceae; genus Sesbania; species Sesbania bispinosa. Next base: position 25,568 of record QLOH01000327.1, read on the forward strand.
TCAGAGATTTATTTCAATTTCCTTAGAAAATCTGAATTAATCAATGAAGCATCAATCAATTCTTAACAATCTCATACAAAGACGCATATCCTCTCCCGAGTGTTGATCGGTTAGTTGATGGAGCTTCAGGTTATCAGTTCCTGAGCATTATGTATGCATACTCCGGTTACAATCAGATAGGAATGAACCCGGTGGATGAAGAAAAAACAGCATTCATTACTGACAATGCGAACTACTGTTACAAAGTAATGTCTTTCGGACTAAAAAATGCCGGAGCCACTTATTAACACCTAATGGATAAAGTATTCGCCAACCAGATCAGAAAAATATTGAAGTTTATATAGATGACATGGTAGTTAAAACGACTTCTCACGGTGACCATGTAGCTGATCTTCAGGAAATATTCATCCAACTTCGCAAATACAACATGAGGCTAAATCCAAAGAAATGCTCATTTTTCGTTCGGTCAGGAAAGTTCCTTGGATTCATGCTAACTGAACGAGGCATTGAAGCAAGTCTAGAAAAATTTCAAGCCATCATCAACATGCGGAGCCTAACCACAACCAAAGATTCCAGAGGCTAACAGGAAGGATCGTGGCACTAGCAAGGTTCCTACCAAGGTCGAGAGACCGACTTCGACCCTTTCTACAAACAATAAAGAAAGGAGAAAAGTTCTAATGGATAGACGAGTGTCAAAAATCATTTGAGGATATTAAAGCCTATTTATCCTCTCCACCGATCTTGAAAAAGACCCGAGCTAGGTAAGGAATTGTTGCTCTACTTATCTGTTAACAATAACGCAATGTCCGTTGTTTTAGTGCAAGAATTCCCGGACGGAAAACACCCTATTTACTTCGTAAGCAGAGCTCTACAAGGACCAGAATTCAGATCTCAAATAATTGAGAAAATAATTTTAGCCCTCATCATGGCAGCTAAGAGATTGAGACCATATTTTCAAACTCATAAAGTGATCGTCTTGACCGACCAACCCATTCGGCAAATCCTAAAGAAACCAGAGTCGGCCGGTAGAATGATCAAATGGTCCGTCGAATTGTCAGAATTCGACATCCAATATCAACCAGGAGGACCCATCAAATCCCAAGTTTTAGCAGATTTCTTTGTTGAACTAACACCTTCCGAAAAATCAGGAAAGCCAGAACAATGGATCCTATACGTTGACGGTTCATCCAACATGAAGGGAAGCGGGGCCGGAATAATTCTGGAAGAACCTAATGAGATTATCCTCGAGCAATCACTTCGCTTCGAGTTCAAAGCAAGCAATAATCAAGCCGAGCATGAAGCTTTAATTGCAGGATTGCTGCTAGCAAAGGAAGTCAGCGTACAAAAAATTGAGGTCTTCAATGACTCCCAATTGGTGACATCCCAAGTCAATGGTGAATATCAGACTAGAGACATCCTATTATCCAAATACTTAAAGTAGTAGCTATTGAAGAAGAATTCTCAGACTTCAAGATCCAACATATCACCAGGGAGCAGAACTTGAGAGTCGACCTATTGGCTAAGTTAGCCAGCACAAAGAAAACAGGAAGCAATAAGACAGTCATCCAGGAAACCCTATCTCAACCAACGATTGATCGTGAAGAGATTTTTGAGATTTTTGCAATATCACAGCACGATTCTTGGATAGACCCTTTCATCAAATATCTTACCCAAGGATCTCTGCCTGAGGACAAAAATGAGGCACGAAAACTTCTTCATCAGGTTAGTTTTTATACAATGATTAATGATGAATTGTACAGGAGAGGATTCTCTTCGCCATTACTTAAATGTATCCCAGAAGTACTGACCAATCATGTGATGAAAGAAGTACATGATGGAGTCTGTGCAAGTCACATAGGAGGAAAATCCTTAGATGCAAAAATCTTGAGAGCTGGCTTCTATTGGCCAACATTAAGATTGGATTGTCAAGAGTACGTGAAAAAATGCAATGCTTGCCAGAAGTTCGCGTCAGTACACCATACGAACCCAGAGCAATTACACCACATTCTTTCACCTTGGCCATTCTCTATATCGGGGATGGAAATTCTCGGACCTTTTCCTTTGGCTTCGGGACAACTGAAGTTCTTGGTGGTGGCAGTTGATTATTTCACCAAGTGGATAGAAGCAGAACCTGTGACGACAACCTCAGCCGAGAAAATAGAGAAATTCACTTGGAAGAACATAATATGTCAGCATGGGATCCCTAATTCAATCATTACCGACAATGGAAAGTAGTTTCATTGCAAGACGTTCGACGACCTCTACAGCATTTACAATATAAAACATGTCAAGGCCTCAGTAGAATATTCCCAGTCGAATGGCCAAGCAGAGGCGGCGAATAAAATTATCCTAACAGGTTTAAAGAAGAAGATAAGAGATGCAAAAGGTCTATGGATGGAGGAACTTCCAGCAATTCTTTGGGCTTACCACACAACTCCTCAATCAACCACATGAGAAACTCCATTTAGATTAACTTATAGGTCAAACGCAGTAATCCCAATTGAAATAGAGTTAAACAACGTTAGAATACAACAATTCCAACCAGACCAATTGAACAAAGAAATTCTTGTCAACTTGGATTTAACTGAAGAAATCTGAATGAAAGCATATATATAAGAGCAAGCGTGCAAATCAAGAGCTGCAAAAAGATATAATAGCAAGCTATTCCCAAGAAAGTTCAAACAAGGGGACCTGGTACTGTGAAGAATAGAACAACCTAGAAAAGACACGAAAGATGGAAAACTCAGACCAAACTGGGAAGGACCATTCAGGATCAGAGAAGAAATTGGCAAGGGAGCTTATCAGTTGGAAAAATTAAATGGGAAAGAAATCCCGAGATCATGGAACACAACTCATCTCCGTGTTTATTTTAGTTAATATGTAATGAAAGTCAGTTATTGTACTCTTTTTCCTTACCTGGTGTTTTATCTCTAAGGAGGGTTTTCGCCGGAAGGTTTTAACGAGGCATAACTATGACTATAAATCAGAATATGAAGAACCTGAATTTAACGACAATGAAAATGTTGAAGACCACATAGTATCCAGACCCAACATACCAACTAAAAGAAGAAACACAACATCATCATCATCATCATTTATTCCACCACCAACAACAACAGAGACTGTGATGGTCAACTCAGTTGTTGACAATAATGCAAGAGAAACTGTGATGGTGAACTCAGTTGTTGACAATATTGCAAGAGAAACTGTGATGGTGAACTCAGTTGTTGACAATATTGCAAGAGAAACTGTGATAGTGAACTCAGTCATGGACAATATTCCAAGGCATTGCAAGGGTAGAAGGAGTCGTGCTGCTAAGAAGACCACTACAACAGAACAAAAAAGGCAAAACAGTGAGGTGGGACAAACTTCAATCATTGAAATAGATCCACCTTTACATGAAGGCTCAAGTCAAGGACAAGGTTGCAGTGTGGAAAGAGATTCATCTATACCTGAAGCAACAAGTTCAAGTAAAAAAACCATCTTGTCTTCGTTAATAGACCGTAAGCACGTCCAGGAAGACGAGCAAGTCTTCTATAAGCTTGATGATAGAAATGAGGGAAGTGCAGCTGCAATGGGACTGAGAGGAAGAATTACTAGAGGTGGAATTCTCCGCAACTGATGCCAAAAAGAAATGTCTGTGTGGGCATTTGAAAGGCATGCAAACATTGATCACAGAAAACCCTATGAACGTATTTACATCCTCCAAACGCAAGAAAATCTCCAAGATTGACTCATTGTTGTCTTGCTTCATTCAACTGAAAGAGAACATCGTGAAGAATTCTGCTTTTCAGTACTCCACAGGGTCTTCACGGGCAATGTTGAAAAGCAGAATTCTTCACGGCATTCTCTTTCAGTTGAAAGAAGCGAGACAACAATGAGGAAATCTTGGAGATTTTCTGGTGTTTGGAGGATGTAAATACGTTCATAGGGTTATCTGTGATCACTGTTTGCATGTCTTTCAAATGCCCACATAGACATTTCTTTTTGGCAACAGCTGCAGAAAATTCCACTTCTGATAATTCTTCCTCTCAGTCTCATTGCAGCTGCACTTCCCTCATTTCTATCATCAAGCTTATAGAAGACTTGCTCGTCTTCCCGGATGTGTTTACGGTCTATTAACAAAGACAAGATGGTTTTTTACTTGAACTTGTTGCTTCAGGTATAGATGAAACTCTTTCCACATTGCAACCTTGTCCTTGACTTGAGCCTTCATGTAAAGGTGGATCTATTTCAATGGTTGAAGTTTGTCCAACCTCACTGTTTTGCCTCTTTTGCTCTGTTGTAGTGGTTTTCATAGCAGCACGACTCCTCCTACCCTTGCAATGCCTTGGAATATTGTCCACGACTGAGTTCACTATCACAGTTTCTCTTGCAATATTGTCAACAACTGAGTTCACCATCACAGTTTCTCTTACAATATTCTCAACAACTGAGTTCACCATCACAGTTTCTCTTGCATTATTTGTGACAACTGAGTTCACAATCACAGTCTCCGTTGTTTTTGGTGGTGGAATAAATGATGATGATGATGTTGTGTTTCTTCTTTTAGTTGGTATGTTGGGTCTGGATACTATGTGGTCTTCAACATTTTCATTGTCGTTAAATTCGGGTTCTGCATATTCTGATTTATAGTCATAGTTATGCCTCGTTAAAACCTTCCAGCGAAAACCCTCCTTAGGGATAAAACACCAGGTAAGGAAAAAGAGTAGAATATCCGACTTTCATTACATATTAACTAAAATAAAAACGGAGATGAGTTGCGTTCCATGATCTCGGGATTTCTTTCCCATTTAATTTTTCCAACTGATAAGCTCCCTTTCCAATTTCTTCTCTGATCCTGAATGGACCTTCCCAGTTTGGTCCGAGTTTTCCATCTTTCGTGTCTTTTCTAGGTTATTCTATTCTTCGCAGTACCAGGTCCCCTTGTTTGAATTTTCTTTGGAATAGCTTGCTATTATATCTTTTTGCAACTCTTGATTTGCACGCTTGCTCTGATATATGTGCTTTCATTCCGATTTCTTCAGCTAAATCCAAGTTGACAAGAATTTCTTTGTTCAATTGGTCTGGCTGGAATTGTTGTATTCTAACGTTGTTTAACTCTATTTTAATTGGGATTACTTCGTCTGACCCATAAGTTAATCTAAATGGAGTTTCACATGTGGTTGATTGAGGAGTTGTGTGGTAAGCCCAAAGAACTGCTGGAAGTTCTTCCGCCCATAGACCTTTTGCATCTCCTAACTTCTTCTTTAAAACTGTTAGGATAATTTTATTCGCCGCCTTTGCTTGGCCATTCGACTAGAGATATTCTACTGAGGCCTTGACATGTTTTATATTGTAACTGCAGCAGAGGTCGTCGAACGTCTTGCAATCAAACTGCTTTCCATTGTCACTGAAAGACTAAAACCAAAACAATTATATTTATATAAATGCTAAAATTAGATTCAGCAGCATTCATTCAAAGGTAAAAAGAAATACTATAAGAGGTCAATCAAGTATCAAGATGCATACACTCGAGAACCATTTCTGATCAAGAAAATGGCCACACTGCTTCTAAGAATATCTTTAATCCCCCCTTCTCATATTCTCCCCTCATGAACATTAACTCAAATACATTTTTTTATACCTTTACATTGAGATCAGTATAACGAGAGTATGTTAGATGAAGCTTACAATAGCCACCATCATATATGCTATGTCCCTCCAAAGCTTCTTTGGCAGTTACTGCTGTTGTGACATCTGTAAGGGGAAAATAGTTACTCATGTTGAACAAAAAGCCACAGAAATAAATGTTTTTTCAAGCAAATTATGAATTTCAATTGATTATAGATTAATACCAGGGTATTGAATTAGAGCCTGAGTTTGACCATTCTTTTCAAATATAGCAATTTTCTTAACAGTGCCAAATGCAGAAAACACCTGTAACAAGTGCCCCAGTAGCATTAAGTATAAATCACCTATAAATTAGAAAGTTTAATGAGAAATACATGTTCCCACCGTGTGAAGAACATCTATAGTGACAACATACTACATATTTTCAATTGTAGCCAAAAGCACATTGCTCTGAGGTTCTTTCTTCTTGCCATCAGGACCTATTGCGGGCTGAACGTCATAAATTGTTAGCATATACAAAACCATGCAAATCATACATATTGAAGAAAAAATGAACAAAATACCTGTAATGCCCCATCAATAGCAGTCTGACTAACAGGAAGCATAGGATTTGTGTAGTCCCTACAAAGTCATAAAAATAAATTAATATAACCAAACCAAGCAATGACATTGGATTAATATCTAGAGAACATTTAAAAAGTAGAAATTAAACTGGGAGGAAAATAAGTACTGCCTGATTTTTTTACAAAACAAGAACATATTATTAGAAAGAGAAATCTCACATGATAATGTCAGTAGGGATATTGGCATAGTCAACCATAGAACAAAGAAAAAAAACTATTATGTTTTCTTAATTTTTACTGAAATTTCAATTAACAAAACTAGAAGCTGTGCCTACAACTTTAATTTGATATATAGAGAATGCAGTCTTAAAAGGCAGTTGCACATTTTTTAAATCAGAAAAGTCTCCATAGATAAATATCAAGGAGAGCAAATTAAATTGAAAATTGAGAACAATACATAGTTAATACGTATACATAAATTCAAACCATTGTTGTATCTAATACACGTACCAATGCAGGCATATACATAAATTCGAATTTCTTGTAAGAATCGAGTATCCATATTCCAATTGAGCTCAATGTCACTCAAATTATCAAATAAGTAGATAAAACCCTAATATATTTCTAATCTGAAAAATAGAAAATTCACAGTTAAAAAAAATAAATATACGATAGAGAGAAAGTAAATATGAGCTTACAAATTCAACAAATTCCTGGTTCTTATTGGGTCCGACATTTCACTTGGTGTTGACGACCTTGCCAAAGGGGCTACAGAGGTCTATGAGTTCATCATCGGTGCACACCCATGGAAGGTTGCAGAAGTGCAGCACCTTCGACGGGGTTTGAGTGTATCGGAACTGTTGCTGGATTGAGGCAGAAGACATTGCTCACAGATTCGATTAGAATAGGGCCTCTAAAGAAGAGGCTAAGGGGAGGGGTCGAGTGTTTGGGTGCCGAGAAAAAGTGCTCTGCGATTTTCCGAGAAAATTAAGTTTGAGAGCGATTCGGAAACATTTCTTTCTTATATACTGCTTCTATCAGAGACACGAGAATAGATTTGCGGTTGCTGACGTTGACAGTGGCCTCGGAATTGTGGAGCTTATCTGAATCCGAATTTATTACATACATACATACATTTTTTTATATAAAATGTTTTTCATACATCGTATGATTGTTAGATATAAAATTAAATGCATGCTTAGGTATAGATTATTTTTAAATTGTTACCAAAAAATATTATTTTTAAATTGGACTAATAATGATATTTTGTTCTCAAACATTAAATGCGTGCTTATCTTTTTTAACCAAAAACAAAATGATTAAAGTAAAAATCTTAAAAATGAAAATATTTAATACACTATACTAAATGCTTTGAATTTTCAAAATATTAATTAATTTTAAAATTTGTAATATAATTAATATTTTATTTTATATTAAATACTTTATATTTTTATTATTTGATTAATACTTCAAAAAGATTTATTACCATTTACAAAAACAAACATATGAAACAAACTTTTGAGAATGGGTGAGAAGTCTTAATTATGATTAAGTCCATAATAAAATTATCCCGATAATAAGGTTTAGCTTAGTAAAAAAACAAACATACACTATGTTGTTGAGCTAACAAGTCACAAGCGCAAACATATTTGGCTTCAAAAGTTTTGATTATGAATGTTGTTAGTAATTTTCTTTTATCAAGATATAAATATTGTATTAAAACTTGTGAAATTTTTAAATTAATTGTTGATATAGGAATAATGTGTGGTGTGAGTAGATTTTTTATGATGAAAACTTTTTCTTAAACAGATTTTTTAGAACGAACATTTTTTCTTAATTTGTATTTTATTTATAATTTAATGAAATGGGAGAAATTCAAAAAGAGTAAACCTTCATCTCATTTATAAAATAAATACATTTAATTTTTTTTTTGCATTTATATATTTTTCATATTCAGATTATTGATTTTCCAAATGTTTAATTCCTTTTTCTTTAAAATTGATTCTTTTCCTCTATTTAGTGTATATTTATGGAATTTACGTTCTTCATATTAAAAAATTTAATTATATCTATAAAAAGAATAATGCCACATTATCTTCCTTTTAGTTTCACTTATACCACATGGAAATGTTTTTCTTTTAATTTCAATATACCTATCTTCAAATCATAAGATAATATAAAGATTACATTCCATATATATTAAATCAATATTCCATATACATAATCTTAACATCATAATGAGATTAAAATATTAGTTTATTTTATGAATAGAAGGACCTAAAGCATGTCAAAAAACAAAATAGAAAACTAACTACACAGCTCTCTGTCCTTAAGAACCAGAGTTATCTAAAATAAAAGCTAACACAGCAAAAAGAGGAACCTCCTCAAAAGTTCTAAACTGCTCAGGAAGCTCTAGACCATATTTTGCAAAACTATCAGCCAAAGAATTAGATTAATTCCCTAAAGGAATGAACCCATGATATAACTTCAAACTTATTCCTCATATTTCTGATCTGCTCCACCGGAGAGAAGGAGAGATGGGTCTTCAGACAACCATTTTTGACCAGGTTGATTGCAATAATAGAATCAGATTCAACAATAACACTCTTGAGCCCTCTCTGATGAGCAAGGAAAATTCCATGATAGATCCCCCAAAGTTCGGCTTGCACAACAGAGCAGCTGCCAAGATTGCTAGCAAATTCGCAAATAAAGCGCCCCCAATGGTCTCGAATCACTCCTCCGCAAGCAGCAATTCCACGCCCAGGGGAGACAGCGCCATCGGTGTTGACTTTATAAAACCCAACCTACGGGCAACTCCAACTAACAGAAGGCAAATTTTCCTTCTCAATACCCAGATTTCTACGGCCAAGGTTTCGGAGCGCCACCATAGCAGAGTGAACCTGCACAAAGATTCTATGAATTAGGGCTTCCAGCGATAATCTATAACTGTTGAAGATCATATCATTATGGAGTCTCCAAATTACCTCTAAGGTGTATCCCAGTACCAGATCCCTTCACAACAAATCATTATTAGAGGGTTTATTTCTTAAGGCGACCATCAGCCAAACGTTCAAGGATTGAGGAGCAAAAAAATTTTGGAGGTAATCATCCCTGAAAAATGTTACCCAAAGCTGTTTGATTTTACTACAATCCGTAAAGAGATGTAATTCATAGTCACCAAAAAAAAAAGTAATTCATATTCCTGAGCATTCTGACACAATGGGCATAATGCATTATCTAAGAGTTTTCTTTTCATGCATTCTACATTAGTTAGTAATCCATTTAAGGCATATTTCCATAGGAGAATTATAATTCTCTGAGGCCCTTTCCACCTCCAAATTTGTTTCATCAGAGGATTCAGAGTAAGCTGCCTAGCAGAGGTAATCCACTCATAAGCTGACGATATTGAAAACCAACCATCTTAGGAGCTTTTCCAAACTAATTTATCTTCACTTGAATTTTGAACAGGAGGGAAAGTAGCAGAAATTTGAGCACAAATGTGAGCAGGGAGCAGTCCTCTAAGTCTGAGCAAATCCCACTCACCATCCAGTTTGACAAGATCTTAGACCGAGTATTACTATCAGAATCAGGAACTGGAAGAAGAATTTCTTGCCTGAGGGGCATAGAAGAATCATGCCAGGTATGACCCCATAATTTGATTGAAGCTCCATCTTGTAGTCTCCAAGTGCAATTTTCCAAAAAACAAATCTTCCCAAACATGACATAACCCATGCCATAGGTTAGAAGCAATGGGTTTATTCTTGATAGTAGGAATAGTATCATTTCCACAATTATATTTAGCATTTGATAACTTGAACCCAAAGATCATGGGGATTATTGACTAGGCCCCAACATAATTTCATCATATATGTTATATTTAGGTCCCTGCTTTTTCTTAAACCAAGCCCACCAACCAGCTTAGGACTACAAATTTTATCCCAATCAATAAGCTGGATTTTCCAATTTCCCACTGTGTCACCCCAATGGAAATCCCTGCAAAGCTTTCCAATTTCCAATAAGTTGGATTTTGTTCCATTGATGATTGGAACACCTAAATATTTCCCAAGATCATTTGTTCCTTGGAAGCCCAATGCTGCTGAGATTTCCTCCCTAACTTGAACACAAACATTGTTAGAGAAAAAAAAAACACGAGTTATATCATTGCTCACCTTCTGACCAAAGCTGGAACTGAAAAGATCCAGAATGGTTGTGATAATTTCTACTTGCTCAAGATTAGCTTCAGCAAACAGAATTAGATCATCTGCAAAATCTAAATGTGAGATTAAAGGACCCCTTCTGCCAACCTTAATAGGTTTCCCAAATTTATGGTCCACAGCTAGATTAATAAGAAGAAATAATCTCTCAATACAAAGAACAAAAATATAAGTGGAAATAGGGTCCCCTTGCCTAATTCTTCTCGAGGGAGAAAAAAGAGATAAGGCCTCACCATTAAAAAGGATTCTCATTCTAGGAGTAGATATACAATACTTTATAACATCTCTAATTTGCTCAAGGAGATCAACTTCCTGAAGGGTATCATTAATAAACTCCTAATTAAGCCTACCATAGGCCTTTTCTAGGTCAATTTTAATGGCCATCCAACCCTTCTTACCTTTCTTGTGCCTCATAGAATGAATTAATTCTTGAGTAATTATAATGTTTTCTCTACTCTGCCTACCGGGGATAAAACTACTTTGATTAGGGCCAACAAGGTGAGCCATAACATTTCTAAGTCTTTGCGAAATTAGCTTAGTAATAATTTTATAGGAAACATTACATAAGCTAATTGGACAAAATTGTTTCAAATTATTTGCCCCCTCCATTTTAGGAATCAAGGTAATCAAAGTGCCATTTATAATCTCCACCTTTTTAGGATTAGCAAAAATAGAATGAACTAAATTACAAACATCCTTACCAACCATATTCCATTGAGATTTATAGAATATTGCATACATACCATCAAGGCCAGGAGCCTTCAAACCACCCATAGAAAATAGAGCAGATTTGATCTCCTCATCAGTCACCTGTTCATTCAGCATTTCTAATTGATCCTGACATAATGGGGGGACAATTTAATAAACAGAAAGGGGTACAGTCCCCTAGGTCAATAAACAAAGCTTTATAAAATTCAGTAGCAAATGATTCCATTTCTTGTAAATAAGTAATTAAGGCACCATCAACTTCTAGACATTCAATTTTATTTTATTTTCTTCTAGCTACAGTAGAACCATGGAAATATTTAGTGTTTTTATTTCCATATGAGATCCATTTACATCTAGCTTTTTGGAACCACATTCATTCTTCCTGGTAAGATACTTCCTCACATTCCCTCCAAAGCCTAAATTGAAGATTTTCTAGATTAGGACAATAAGGAGCCCCTAATTTCCGGGCTAATTTTCTAGATTAGGACAATAAGGAGCCCCTAACTTCTCTATTCCATTTCTGAACTTGGTCTTTAAAATTGTTTACCAAAGGAACCCAATCCTCACTGCCATTCTAGTTAGAAGACACAAAATCAGAAAAACGAGGGTGGGAAATCCAAGCAGCTAGGAACCTAAAAGGTCTCTTATGCTGGTTACGAGGGCTGATAGAATCAAATTTCATGAGCAGGGGATAATGGTCAGATTTAAAGAAAGGAAGATGGAGCAAGGAAACATTTGGGAAACTAATTCTCCAATCCATATTAATTAAACTCATATCCAACCTTTTAGCTAAATTCCCTATTTTCCATGTGAAAGGGGAACCAACAAAGCCTGCATCCATCAAACTACAATCTAAAATCATCTCCTTAAACTAGGTAATACCATAGGTAAAGAAGTTCCTTGCACCTCCCTTCCTTTTAGAAATATCTCAAATAGAATTGAAATCCTCAATGAGACACCACTCACCAATCTGAGAATTAGCTAAACCTCTAAAATTATCCTAAAGACTAACTCTATCAATAATTTGAGTACTAGCATAAACAACAGTTAGATACCAAGGGGGCGTGGAACCCATTTTAACTTCCATATGGACAAATTGTATAACATTAGAGATAACATTAATATGCCAATGTGAGTTATCCCAAAGAACGATAAAACCCCCAAATTTCCCATAAGAGTAAAAAATCTTATAAGAGTCAAAATCCAATTTGTTAACAACCTTTCTAGCCTTCTCACCAGTAGCATGTCTTTTCATAAGAATTATAAGATGCACATCATACACATATCTCATATCCTTAATCAGGCTAACAAAGCTTTTAGCATAAATACCTCTACAATTCCAGGCTAAAAAATTCATGAAGAATATTTTTTTGTGTTGTTGAGAACCTAGCTCACAAATACCTTGCATATCTATACAGTCATTCATTAATGTATCAGAGTTATCACCTCAAATTACCTGTTTTTTGCCAATCTTTGGAAAGGGAGCTTATCAGTTGGAAAAATTAAATGGGAAAGAAATCCCGAGATCATGGAACGCAACTCATCTCCGTTTTTATTTTAGTTAATATGTAATGAAAGTCAGTTATTGTACTCTTTTTCTTTACCTGGTGTTTTATCCCTAAGGACGGTTTTCGCCGGAAGGCCTTAACGAGGCATAACTATGACTATAAACCAGAATATGCAGAAACTGAATTTAACGACAATGAAAATGTTGAAGACCACATAGTATCCAGACCCAACATACCAACTAAAAGAAGAAACACATCATCATCAACATCATTTATTCCACCACCAACAACAACAGAGACTGTGATGGTGAACTCAGTTGTTGACAATAATGCAAGAGAAACTGTGATGGTGATCTCAGTTGTTGACAATATTGCAAGAGAAACTGTGATAGTGAACTCAGTCATGGACAATATTCCAAGGCATTGCAAGGGTAGGAGGAGTCGTGCTGCTAAAAAGACCACTACAACAGAACAAAAGAGGCAAAACAGGGAGGTTGGACAAACTTCAACCATTGAAATAGATCCACCTTTACATGAAGGCTCAAGTCAAGGACAAGGTTGCAGTGTGGAAAGAGTTTCATTTATACCTGAAGCAACAAGTTCAAGTAAAAAAACCATCTTGTCTTTGTTAATAGACTGTAAGCACATCCAGGAAGACGAGCAAAAATCTTAAAAATGAATCCATTGATACTATTCCTACTATCAAGAATAAACCCTTTGCTTCTAACCTATGGCATGGGTTATGTCATGTTTGGGAAGATTTTTTTTTGGAAAATTGCACTTGGAGACTACAAGATGGAGCTTCAATCAAATTATGGGGTCATACCTGGCGTGATTCTTCTATGCCCCTCAGGACAGCAATTCTTCTTCCAATTCCTGATTCTGATAGTAATACTCGGGTCTAAGATCTTGTCAGACTGGATGGTGAGTGGGATTTGCTCAGACTTAGAGGACTGCTCCATGCTCACATTTGTGCTCAAATTTCTGCTACTCTCCCTCCTGTTCAAAATTCAAGTGAAGATAAATTAGTTTGGAAAAGCTCCTAAGATGGTTGGTTTTCAATATCGTTAGCTTATGAGTGGATTACCTCTGCTAGGCAACTTACTCTGAATCCTCTGATGAAACAAATTTGGAGGTGGAAAAGGGCCTCAGAGAATTATAATTCTCCTATGGAAAATTGCCTTAAATGGATTACTAACTAATGTGGAATGCATGAAAAGAAAACTCTTAGATAATGCATTATGCCCATTGTGTCAGAATGCTCAGGAATATGAATTACTTTTTTTTTTTGTGACTATGAATTACATCTCTTTACGAATTGTAGTAAAATCAAACAGCTTTGGGTAACATTTTTCAGGGATGATTACCTCCAAAAATTTTTTGCTCCTCAATCCTTGAACGTGTGGCTGATGGTCGCCTTAAGAAATAAACCCTCTAATAATGATTTATTGTGAAGGGATCTGGTACTGGGATACACCTTAGAGGTAATTTGGAGACTCCATAATGATATGATCTTCAACAGTTTTAGATTATCGCTGGAAGCCCTAATTCATAGAATCTATGTGAAAGGTTCACTCTGCTATGGTGGCGCTCCGAAACCTTGGCCGTAGAAATCTGGGTATTGAGAAGGAAAATTTGCCTTCTGTTAGTTGGAGTTGCCCGTAGGTTGGGTTTTATAAAATCAACACCGATGGCGCTGTCGCCCCTGGGCGTGGAATTGCTGCTTGCGGAGGAGTGATTCGAGACCATTGGGGGCGCTTTATTTGCGAATTTGCTAGCAATCTTGGCAGCTGCTCTGTTGTGCAAGCCGAACTTTGGGGGATCTATCATGGAATTTTCCTTGCTCATCAGCGAGGGCTCAAGAGTGTTATTGTTGAATCTAATTCTATTATTGCAATCAACCTGGTCAAAAATGGCTGTCTGAAGACCCATCTCTCCTTCTCTCCGGTGAAGCAGATCAGAAATATGAGGAATAAGTTTGAAGTTATATCATGGGTTCATTCCTTTAGGGAATTAATCTAATTCTTTGGATGATAGTTTTGCAATATATGGTCTAGAGCTTCCTGAGCAGTTTAGAACTTTTGAGGAGGTTCCTTTTTTTGATGTGTTAGCTTTTATTTTAGATAACTCTGGTTCTTAAGGCCAGAGAGCTGTGTAGTTAGTTTTCTTTTTTATTTTTTGACATGCTTTAGGTCTTTCTATTCATAAAAAAACTAATATTTTAATCTCATTATGATGTTAAGATTATGTATATGGAATATTGATTTAATATATATGGAATATAATATTTATATTATCATATGATTTGAAGATAGGTATATTGAAATTAAAAGAAAAAAATTTCCATGTGGTATAAGTGAAACTAAAAGGAAGATAATGTGGCATTATTCTTTTTGTAGATATATTTAAAATTTTAATATGAAGAACGTAAATTCCATAAATATACACTAAATAGAGGAAAAGAATCAATTTTAAAGAAAAAGGAATTAAACATTTGGAGAATCAATAATCTGAATATGGAAATTATGTAAATGCAAAAAAAAAATTAAATGTATTTATTTTTTAAATGAGATGAAGGTTTACTCTTTTTGAATTTCTCCCATTTCATTAAATTATAAATAAAATACAAATTAAGAATAAATGTTCATTCTAAAAAAACTGTTTAAGAAAAAGTTTTCATCATAAAAAATCTACTCACACCACACATTATTCCTATATCAACAATTAATTTAAAAATGTCACAAGTTTTAATACAATATTTATATCTTGATAAAAGAAAATTACTAACAACATTCATAATCAAAACTTTTGAAGCCAAATATGTTTGCGCTTGTGACTTGTTAGCTCAACAACCTAGTGTATGTTTGTTTTTTTACTAAGCTAAACCTTATTATCGGGGGTAATTTTATTATGGACTTAATCATAATTAAGACTTCTCACCCATTCTCAATAGTTTGTTTCATATGTTTGTTTTTGTAAATGGTAATAAATCTTTTTGAAGTATTAATCAAATAATAAAAATATAAAGTATTTAATATAAAATAAAATATTAATTATATTACAAATTTAAAAATTAATTAATATTTTGAAAATTCAAAGCTTTTAGTATAGTGTATTAAATGTTTTCATTTTTAAGATTTTTACTTTAACATGCATTTAATGTTTGAGAACAAAATATCATTATTAGTCCAATTTAAAAATAATATTTTTTGGTAACAATTTAAAATTAATCTATACCTAAGCATGCATTTAATTTTATATCTAACAATCATACAATGTATGAAAAAAAATTTATATAAAAAAATGTATGTATGTATGTAATAAATTCAAATTCATATAAGCTCCACAATTCTGAGGCCACTGTCAACGTCAGCAACCGCAAATCTATTCTCGTGTCTCTGATAGAAGCAGTATATAAGAAAGAAATGTTTTCGAATCGCTCTCAAACTTAATTTTCTCGGAAAATCGCAGAGCACTTTTTCTCGGCACCCAAACACTCGACCCCTCCCCTTAGCCTCTTCTTTAGAGGCCCCATTCTAATCGAATCTGTGAGCAATGTCTTCTGCCTCAATCCAGCAACAGTTCCGAAACACTCAAACCCCGTCGAAGGTACTGCACTTCTGCAACCTTCCATGGGTATGCACCGATGATGAACTCATAAACCTCTGTAGCCCCTTCGGCAAGGTCGTCATCACCAAGTGAAATGTCGGACTCAATAAGAACCAGGCATTTGTTGAATTTGTAAACTCATATTTACTTTCTCTCTTTATCGTATATTTATTTTTTTTAACTGTGAATTTTCTATTTTTCGGATTAGAAATATATTAGGGTTTTATCTACTTATTTGATAATTTGAGTGACATTGAGCTCAATTGGAATATGGATACTCGATTCTTACAAGCAATTCGACTTTATGTATATGCCTGCATGGGTACGTGTATTGGATAAAACAATGGTTTGAATTTATGTATACGGTATTAACTATGTATTGTTGTTCTCAATTCTCAATTTAATTTGTTCTCCTTGATATTTATCTACGGAGACAATTCTGATTTAAAAAATGTGCAACTGCTTTTTAAGATTGCATTCTCTATATATCAAATTAAAGTTGTAGGCACAGCTTCTAGTTTTGTTAATTGAAATTTCATTAAAAATTAAGCAAACAGAATAGTTTTTTTTCTTTGTTCTATGGTTGACTATGCCAATATCCCTACTGACATTATCATGTGAGATTTCTCTTTCTAATAATATGTTCTTGTTTTGTAAAAAAATCAGGCAGTACTTATTTTCCTCCCAGTTTAATTTCTACTTTTTAAATGTTCTCTAGATATTAGTCCGATGTCATTGCTTGGTTTGGTTATATTCATTTATTTTTATGACTTTGTAGGGATTACACAAATCCTATGTTTCCTGTTAATCAGACTGCTATTGATGGGGCAATACAGGTATTTTGTTCATTTTTTCTTCAATATGTATGATTTGCATGGTTTTGTATATGCTAACAATTTATGACGTTCAGCCCACAATAGGTCCTGATGGCAAGAAGAAAGAACCTGAGAGCAATGTGCTTTTGGCTACAATTGAAAATATGCAGTATGTTGTCACTATAGATGTTCTTCACACGGTGGGAACATGTATTTCTCATTAAACTTTCTAATTTATAGGTGATTTATACTTAATGCTGCCGGGGTTTCTTGTTACAGGTGTTTTCTGCATTTGGCACTGTTCAGAAAATTGCTATATTTGAAAAGAATGGTCAAACTCGGGCTCTAATTCAATACCCTGGTATTAATCTATAATCAATTGAAATTCATAATTTGCTTGAAAAATCATTTCTTTCTGTGGCTTTCTGTTCAGCATGAGTAACTTTTTTTCCCCTTGCAGATGTCACAACAGCAGCAACTGTCAAAGAAGCTTTGGAGGGACATTGCATATATGATGGTGGCTATTGTAAGCTTCATCTAACATACTCTCGTCATACTGATCTCAATGTAAAGGTATAAAAAAATGTATTTAAGTTAATGTTCATGAGGGGAGAATATGAGAAGGGGGGATTAAAGATATTCTTAGAAGCAGTGTGGCCATTTTCTTGATCAGAAATGGTTCTCGAGTGTATGCATCTTGATACATGATTGACCTCTTATAGTATTTCTTTTAACCTTTGAATGATTGCTGCTGAATCTAATTTTAGCATTTATATAAATATAATTGTTTTGGTTTTAGGCTTTCAGTGACAATGGAAAGCAGTTTGATTGCAAGACGTTCGACGACCTCTGCAGCAGTTACAATATAAAACATGTCAAGGCCTCAGTAGAATATCCCCAGTCGAATGGCCATGCAGAGGCGGCGAATAAAATTATCCTAACAAGTTTAAAGAAGAAGTTAGGAGATGCAAAAGGTCTATGGGCGGAGGAACTTCCAGCAATTCTTTGGGCTTACCACATAATTCCTCAATCAACCACAGGTGAAACTCCATTTAGATTAACTTATGGGTCAGACGAAGTAATCCCAATTGAAATAGAGTTAAACAATGTTACAATACAACAATTCCAGCCAGACCAATTGAACAATTTTCCTTCCTATCTCTACTTATGAGTCTCTTGGCAAGCTTTGCAGGGATTTCCATTGGGGTGACAGAGTGGGAAATTGGAAAATCCAGCTTATTGATTGGGATAAAATTTGTAGTCCTAAGCTGGTTGGTGGGCTTGGTTTAAGAAAAAGCAGGGACCTAAATATAACATATATGATGAAATTATGTTGGGGCCTAGTCAATAATCCCCATGATCTTTGGGTTCAAGTTATCAAATGCTAAATATAATTATGGAAATGATACTATTCCTACTATCAAGAATAAACCCATTGCTTCTAACCTATGGCATGGGTTATGTCATGTTTGGGAAGATTTTTTTTTGGAAAATTGCACTTGGAGACTACAAGATGGAGCTTCAATCAAATTATGGGGTCATACCTGGCATGATTCTTCTATGCCCCTCAGGCAAGCAATTCTTCTTCCAATTCCTGATTCTGATAGTAATACTCGGGTCTAAGATCTTGTCAGACTGGATGGTGAGTGGGATTTGCTCAGACTTAGAGGACTGCTCCCTGCTCACATTTGTGCTCAAATTTCTGCTACTCTCCCTCCTGTTCAAAATTCAAGTGAGGATAAATTAGTTTGGAAAAGCTCCCAAGATGGTTGGTTTTCAATATCGTTAGCTTATGAGTGGATTACCTCTGCTAGGCAGCTTACTCTGAATCCTCTGATGAAACAAATTTGGAGGTGGAAAGGGCCTCAGAGAATTATAATTCTCCTATGGAAAATTGCCTTAAATGGATTACTAACTAATGTGGAATGCATGAAAAGAAAACTCTCAGATAATGCATTATGCTCATTGTGTCAGAATGCTCAGGAATATGAATTACTTTTTTTTTGTGACTATGAATTACATCTCTTTACGAATTGTAGTAAAATCAAACAGCTTTGGGTAACATTTTTCAGGGATGATTACCTCCAAAAATTTTTTGCTCCTCAATCCTTGAACGTGTGGCTGATGGTCGCCTTAAGAAATAAACCCTCTAATAATGATTTGTTGTGAAGGGATCTGGTACTGGGATACACCTTAGAGGTAATTTGGAGACTCCATAATGATATGATCTCCAACAGTTATAGATTATCGCTGGAAGCCCTAATTCATAGAATCTATGTGCAGGTTCACTCTGCTATGGTGGCGCTCCGAAACCTTGGTCGTAGAAATCTGGGTATTGAGAAGGAAAATTAGCCTTCTGTTAGTTGGAGTTGCCCGTAGGTTGGGTTTTATAAAATCAACACCGATGGCACTGTCTCCCCTGGGCATGGAATTGCTGCTTGTGGAGGAGTGATTCGAGACCATTGGGGGTGCTTTATTTGCGAATTTGCTAGCAATCTTGGCAGCTGCTCTGTTGTGCAAGCCGAACTTTTGGGGGATCTATCGTGGAATTTGCCTTGCTCATCAGCGAGGGCTCAAGAGTGTTATTGTTGAATCTGATTCTATTATTGCAATCAAACTGGTCAAAAATGGTTGTCTGAAGACCCATCTCTCCTTCTCTTCGGTGGAGTAGATCAGAAATATGAGGAATAAGTTTGAAGTTATATCATGGGTTCATTCCTTTAGGGAATTAATCTAATTCTTTGGCTGATAGTTTTGCAAAATATGGTCTAGAGCTTCCTGAGCAGTTTAGAACTTTTGAGGAGGTTCCTCTTTTTGCTGTGTTAGCTTTTATTTTAGATAACTCTGGTTCTTAACGCTAGAGAGCTGTGTAGTTAGTTTTCTTTTTTGTTTTTTGACATGCTTTAGGTCCTTCTATTCATAAAATAAACTAATATTTTAATCTCATTATGATGTTAAGATTATGTATATGGAATATTGATTTAATATATATGGAATGTAATCTTTATATTATCTTATGATTTGAAGATAGGTATATTGAAATTAAAAGAAAAACATTTCCATGTGGTATAAGTGAAACTAAAAGGAAGATAATGTGGCATTATTCTTTTTGTAGATATAATTAAATTTTTTAATATGAAGAACGTAAATTCCATAAATATACACTAAATAAAGGAAAAGAATCAATTTTAAAGAAAAAGGAATTAAACATTTGGAAAATCAATAATCTGAATATGAAAAATATATAAATGCAAAAAAAAATTTAAACGTATTTATTTTTTAAATGAGATGAAGGTTTACACTTTTTGAATTTCTCCCAATTCATTAAATTATAAATAAAATACAAATTAAGAAAAAAGTTCGTTCTAAAAAATCTGTTTAAGAAAAAGTTTTCATCATAAAAAATCTACTCACACCACACATCATTCCTATATCAACAATTTATTTAAAAATGTCACAAGTTTTAATACAATATTTATATCTTGATAAAAGAAAATTACTAACAACATTCATAATCAAAACTTTTGAAGCCAAATATGTTTGCGCTTGTGACTTGTTAGCTCAACAACCTAGTTTATGTTTGTTTTTTTACTAAGCTAAACCTTATTATCGGAGTAATTTTATTATGGACTTAATCATAATTAAGACTTCTCACCCATTCTCAAAAGTTTGTTTCATATGTTTGTTTTTGTAAATGGTAATAAATCTTTTTGAAGTATTAATCAAATAATAAAAATATAAAGTATTTAATAGAAAATAAAATATTAATTATATTAAAAATTTAAAAATTTATTAATATAAAGAAAATTCAAAGCATTTAGTATAGTGTATTAAATGTTTTCATTTTTAAGATTTTTACTTTAAGCACGCATTTAATGTTTGAGAACAAAATATCATTATTAGTTCAATTTAAAACTAATATTTTTTGGTAACAATTTAAAAATAATCTATACCTAAGCATGCATTTAATTTTATATCTAACAATCATACAATGTATGAAAAAAATTTATATAAAAAAATGTATGTATGTATGTAATAAATTCAGATTCAGATAAGCTCCACAATTCCGAGGCCACTGTCAACGTCAGCAACCGCAAATCTATTCTCGTGTCTCTGATAGAAGCAGTATATAAGAAAGAAATGTTTCCGAATCGCTCTCAAACTTAATTTTCTCGGAAAATCGCAGAGCACTTTTTCTCGGCACCCAAACACTAAACCCCTCCCCTTAGCCTCTTCTTTAGAGGCCCCATTCTAATCGAATCTGTGAGCAATGTCTTCTGCCTCAATCCAGCAACAGTTCCGGTACACTCAAACCCCGTCGAAGGTGCTGCACTTCCGCAACCTTCCATGGGTGTGCACCGATGATGAACTCATAGACCTCTGTAGCCCCTTCGGCAAGGTCGTCAACACCAAGTGAAATGTCGGACCCATAAGAACCAGGCATTTGTTGAATTTGTAAGCTCATATTTACTTTCTCTCTTTATCGTATATTTATTTTTTTAACTGTGAATTTTCTATTTTTTGGATTAGAAATATATTAGGGTTTTATCTACTTATTTGATAATTTGAGTGACATTGAGCTCAATTGGAATATGGATACTCGATTCTTACAAGCAATTCGACTTTATGTATATGCCTGCATGGGTACGTGTATTAGATACAACAATGGTTTGAATTTATGTATACGGTATTAACTATGTATTGTTGTTCTCAATTCTCAATTTAATTTGTTCTCCTTGATATTTATCTATGAAGACAATTCTGATTTAAAAAATGTGCAACTGCCTTTTTAGACTGCATTTTCTGTATATCAAATTAAAGTTGTAGGCACAGCTTCTAGTTTTGTTAATTGAAATTTCAGTAAAAATTAAGAAAACAGAATAGTTTTTTTTCTTTGTTTTATGGTTGACTATGCCAATATCCCTACTGACATTATCATGTGAGATTTCTCTTTCTAATAATATGTTCTTGTTTGTAAAACAATCAGGCAGTACTTATTTTCCTCCCAGTTTAATTTCTACTTTTTAAATGTTCTCTAGATATTAGTCCGATGTCATTGCTTGGTTTGGTTATATTCATTTATTTTTATGACTTTGTAGGGACTACACAAATCCTATGCTTCTTGTTAATCAGACTGCTATTGATGGGGCATTACAGGTATTTTGTTCATTTTTTCTTCAATATGTATGATTTGCATGGTTTTGTATATGCTAACAATTTATGACGTTCATCCCGCAATAGGTCCTGATGGCAAGAAGAAAGAACCCGAGAGCAATGTGCTTTTGGCTACAATTGAAAATATGTAGTATATTGTCACTATAGATGTTCTTCACACGGTGGGAACATGTATTTCTCATTAAACTTTCTAATTTATAGGTGATTTATACTTAATGCTGCTGGGGTACTTGTTACACGTGTTTTCTGCATTTGGCACTGTTCAGAAAATTACTATATTTGAAAAGAATGGTCAAACTCAGGCTCTAATTCAATACCCTGGTATTAATCAATAGTCAATTGAAATTCATAATTTGCTTGAAAAATCATTTCTTTCTGTGGCTTTTCTGTTCAGCATGAGTAACTTTTTTCCCCTTGCAGATGTCACAACAACAGCAACTGTCAAAGAAGCTTTGGAGGGACATTGCATATATGATGGTGGCTATTGTAAGCTTCATCTAACATACTCTCGTCATACTGATCTCAATGTAAAGGTATAAAAAAATGTATTTGAGTTAATGTTCATGAGGGGAGAATATGAGAAGGGGGGATTAAAGATATTCTTAGAAGCAGTGTGGCCATTTTCTTGATCAGAAATGGTTCTCGAGTGTATGCATCTTGATACTTGATTGACCTCTTGTAGTATTTCTTTTAACCTTTGAATGATTGCTGCTGAATCTAATTTTAGCATTTATATAAATATAATTGTTTTGGTTTTAGGCTTTCAGTGACAATGGGAAGCAGTTTGATTGCAAGACGTTCGACGACCTCTGCAGCAGTTACAATGAAAATGTTGAATACCACATAGTATCCAGACCCAACATACCAACTAAAAGAAGAAACACAGCATCATCATCATCATTTATTCCACCACCAACAACAACAGAGACTGTGATGGTGAACTCAGTTGTTGACAATAATGCAAGAGAAACGGTGATGGTGAACTCAGTTGTTGACAATATTGCAAGAGAAACTGTGATGGTGAACTCAGTTGTTGACAATATTGCAAGAGAAACTGTGATAGTGAACTCAGTCGTGGACAATATTCCAAGGCATTGCAAGGGTAGGAGGAGTCGTGCTGCTAAGAAGACCACTACAACAGAACAAAAGAGGCAAAACAGTGAGGTTGGACAAACTTCAACCATTGAAATAGATCCACCTTTACATGAAGGCTCAAGTCAAGGACAAGGTTGCAGTGTGGAAAGAGTTTCATCTATACCTGAAGCAACAAGTTCAAGTAAAAAAACCATCTTGTCTTTGTTAATAGACCGTAAGCACATCCAGGAAGACGAGCAAGTCTTCTATAAGCTTGATGATATAAATAAGGGAAGTGCAGCTGCAATGGGACTGAGAGGAAGAATTACTAGAGGTGGAATTCTCTGCAGTTATTGCCAAAAAGAAATGTCCGTGTGGGCATTTGAAAGACATGCAAACAGTGATCGCAGATGTGCAGTATTCTCTCTGCTTCTGCTACTCCTAATTGATTCCATGCATTCCTTCTAAAATTATATCCCCATTTTAACAATTTCTTAATTATACAGGTAAAGCCTAAAACTAAAAATTACCAAAAAGAAAAATAAAATGAAATTTAAAAACTCACAAACACCGGGTTGCCTCCCAGGAAGCGCTTGTTTAACGTCTTTTAGCTCGACGCCTAGTTAAGCAACCTCTTTATGGTGGCCTCAAGTGGAGGATGATGTTTGACTCCATACCAGTTCTTCCTTTAAGCTCCCATCCTCCATGCCAATTTGTGACTCTTCCTTCACTGTCAATATCTTCCTCAGTATCAGATGTTGGTCTTTTTCTTCTCTTGAACTTGAATTCCCAAGTTGACTCTGGGTGCTTTACCCTCATCCTAGGCTTCCTCAGAAATTCGGAGGCTGGCAGCTTTGAAGAATTTTTGGAAATAGCATCAGTTTGTTGTAATTTGGGTATACCCCTGTCAGTATGAAACACAATGGTTTCATCCTTTGAGCTCAATGCATATTTCCCTCGATCAACATCAATGATCATCTTAGCAGCCTTCATGAAGGGTCTTCCTAAAATTAGGGGGACTTCAGTATCCTCCTCTTCTGTCTCTGCAATGTAGAAATCTACAACATATGCAAATTTATCTACTCTGATTTGAATATCCTCTATTATCCCTTCTAGGCTTTGAGCAAATTTATTTGCAAGAAGTAATCTCACATTTGCAGGCTTGACCTTCACATTAATCAACTTGTTAAAATACGATAGCGGCATCAAATTGATGCTTGCTCCAAGATCTAATAAAGCATGAGTAAAGGGTAGATTACCAATAGAGATGGGTATAGTAAACCTACCTGGGTCAAGTGACTTACTTGTAACTAGGACCTTTTCTTCATGATGTTCCTCTTTTTGTTGGGCCGCTTTTTCTTCATCTTGATGAACAACTTCCTCTTAAAGCAATTGTTCTTCAAAGATGATTTCTTTTTCCTCATCAAGTTCCTCCTCCTTTGACTTGTTGCCATCAGTAACGACCAAATTGCATTGTTCCTTTGGATTGGTTTGGGTCACAGCTGAGAAGTGTTGTTGTCTGTGCTCTGCCATCTCATTGGCTAACTGACCCACTTGATTCTCTAGAGCCTTGATTGATGCCTCTGTAGTTTTCTTGAATCCACTAAATCCTTGGACTAAGTCATCAATCTTACTTTCCAAAGTATTCAATTTATCATATGTTGAAGGTTGCTGTTGGTAACGTGGTTGTCTTCCTCCATTCTGATTCCAACCTGAGTTGGTTTGGTTATTTCTCCAACCTTGAGAGTACTGGCTGTTGTTGTTGTTGGAGAAATTACCTTGCCTTCCCTGGTTACCCATGTAATTGACTTGCTCTGGGTGTATTCCTTGGTTAGCACATTGACCATTTAGATGGTCACCTCCACAGAAATCACAAATCAATGGTTGAGCTTGGATGGGTTGTGAGTGGACAGCTTTGAGTTGTTGAGGGAGTGCCTTTAACGTCTCAATGAGTGCTTCTATTTGACGTTTAATGAGCTTGTTTTCAGCTAACAAGGCATCATTCAGATTGAGTTCTAGCATCCCTTTCCTTGGTACTTGCGCGAGCTGCCTTCCACTTTGAGCTTGTTGATCGTTCTGAGCGAAGTTGTTAATGATTTCTAGTGCTTGATCAACTTCTGCGGATAAGATTGTTCCTCCTACTGCAGCATCTATAAATGACTTTGAATCTGAACGCAGTCCCTTGCAGAATATATTGAGTTGGGCTATGTCTTCATAGCCATGATTGGGACACTTGCGCAACATAGATTTGAATCTTTCCCAAGCTTCACAAAGTGGCTCATCAATCCCTTGTCTGAATGTGGAAATATCTGCTTTGGCTTCAATCTGCTTCCCTGGTGGGAAGAATCTTGTCAAGAATTTCTCCTCAACCACACCCCAATTGGTTAGACTTTGATTTGGGTGTGATTGCAGTCATTCCTTAGCTTTACCTATCAAAGAGAAAGGAAACAAGCGTAAGTAAACAGATTCTAAATTACGCTCCTCGAATCCCATAGTACCAATCAATTCATAAAAGTTAGAGAGATGAGTATTTGGATTTTCATGATCCAATCCAGCGAATTGATGTGCACTAATGAGGTTGAGGTGTGCAGTCTTCAACTCCAGAGTTCTGGCATTTGGTGGTAACACAATGCTTGAAAAGTGACGTGGTTCTTGATGGGAGATGTAATCTCCAAGTCTCCTTCTTGGAGCTTCCTCTGCCATGTTTTTGGGTTCTTCAACAATTATTCTCCTTCTTCTCCTTCTCGAGTTCCTACCTCTGTTCCTTTGCAACGTCCTTTCTATTTCTGGGTCGAACTGTAATTGATTGGGAGACACCTGACTTCTCAGAATCATAAACAAGAAACTGGAAAAAGATAAGTGTTGAAGAGATTTTTATAATAATAGAAAAACAATAAAATTCCTAATATAATAAGTCCTAATAATAAATAGAAATCCTAATAAAAACACAAAAAAATTAATTCCTAAGATAATTAAAAGAAAACTTGTAACTAGACCTCCAAGGTCTATGTGAATTGGAAATCGTTCCCCGGCAACGGCGCCAAAAATACTTGATGGGTTTCTGGAAAGCGAACCAAAAATCCAGTAGTATAATAGTAAGAAGAGTTATCGTATCCACAGGGAACGGTCAATTCACGTAAACTTGTGATCTAATTATCAAGGAAACAACAGTTTTAAGAATATTGTTGCGGAATTGTAAATAGCAAATTAATAATCAATGGAATTAGGAAGGAAGAGTTAGAGACACTTTACTTGGATTAGGATTGGACTTCATATCATCACACCCTTCATGGATGTAAAAACTATCTATTATTTTAGGTTTACTCTATAATACTGTAGACAAACTATATTGCTAAGACCCCGAGTTACCAGCGACCTCACACACTCAAAGTTAATATATGGGGGCTCTCCCAGGCGACAGACTTACCCTCGACTTATTTTGCTCTCTTTTATTCCGTTTGTAAAAGAACTAATTGATAAACGCGGCCTACTCCTCTGGATGCACCTTCGCTAAAGTACTGTCACTACCCATCACTCATTAGAATACACCCACGTTATCGCTTCCAGGATTGACAATCAACTAATTCTTTGCTATCGGTAATATAATAACCATGCCTATCCTTTAGACGCCCTTCATTAGAGTACTCACACTACCCATCAATCACTAGCAACGCCCATGTTTCGGTTCACTGGCTACCGAGTCCTCTTATTCACTCAGAGAATGAGTTTCTTCAGAATCCACTCCCCCACTCTCAATCGTAGTCGAAACTAGCCTATAACTCCAGCGCAAGCGCGGAAGTTAGGAATTAAGTACAGAATAAGATTACCAATATTATAGACAGAGAGATCATGAAATAATAATATAGAGTTTACATACACTTGGGGATAGAATCGATTACATCCAATCCTAATGGAGAGTTAACTACACAAGGTAGCCATACAAACCACCGAAGAAATATAAGATTAATTATGCAAAGTGTGAATAAAAATGTGTTCATCAAATTCCCCCACACTTTCCCTTTTTCACTCTGGGCAAAACACCACATGAAACCAAAAAATCAACTAGGGAGCACAATGCAAATACAAGTGGCATAATTAACAAGAGATCCAAGGAATGCATAAGAGTAGGCAAAATACAACATCCAAGGAATTATGGAATCAAGAAAAATATGAATGGAATTCCCTGCAATTTAGCAAACAAGAGGGTGAATCAAATCAAAGGGGTGAATCAAGAGTGATAGAATCCTCACAAGACATACTCTCCAAGTCTCAAGTGTTTAGGCTTGTGTTTATACACTCAAAGCACTCATGAAAGCAAGCACTACCATAGGCTTGGCAAGACTCTAATATCCACAACAATTGAAACACATGCAAGCAAAGATCAAGAGGACTTCAAATAGGATGTAATGGGGCCAAGGTAAAGGTAGGGAAAATGAAGGATAAGAAGTTAAAAACCAAAGAGAATAGAGGAGCGATGGGGAATAAATCCAAGAAGAAATGCAAGTAACATACATCTCAAGAATACAATTAAACTCCTCTTTTCTACCTTTTGACCCATTTTTGATATTTCAAGAACACTTTATTTCTTTGCTTTTTTTTAACACTTTTCTTTTGAGCTTTTCTTTATTCTTTATTCTTTTTTTTACTTTTATTTCTTTTTCCTTTTTCCATTTTTTTCTTTGTAACTAGCTAAAGGTCAACAATATGATATCCACATGAGGAGATAAGACAAGAAATTCAAATACACCCTCACACTAATTCAAGAATCTATTCCCAAAACAATTCCAAAGCTCCTTTATCCTCTAAGGCAAGGACAATCATTGTTTTTCACTTTCAAGGCTTGAAATGAGCTTTCAAAAACAAGAAATGGGATCCATAGGCTCAAAGGGGCTCACAAGTGGAAAATCATCAAGGTAGGCTAATATGGCTAGCAGCTCAATATCAACAAAAATGTCTCAATCATCTCAATTCATGCATGTGAACAAAGTTGCAAATCAAAGAGTCAAGCCAAGTTCTAGAGCACAAGCAAACAAGAGTGAAATCACACAAGAAAAAGAGAGAATGGCATAGAATGGTCCATCCATCAATAAGGCTCAAAATCTCACCAAGGACAACTCTATCACAAAAGATTCAACCCAATAATTATCAAAACCAACTTATTCACTAAATTATAAGGAATCCAAACAATATAAGTCATGAAACCAATTATCCAAAAATAATGAAAATGCCAACTACCAATACAAATCCTAAAAATCCAATGAAAAACAAGCCAATTGTATTATTTTTCCTACTATCAAAAATTTTGTTTCTGCTGTAAAATTCGGATAACTGTCAAAATTCTGCTGTAAAATGAAATTTTGCTGTAAAAATACTGCTGTATAAAATTCTGCTGTAAACAGCATCAATAAAAATGTACAGCAACTACAGTAATGCAAAAACAGCAATAGCAACAACAAAATACAAAACAGACAGTTTACAGTAATGACAGACAACATAAAACAGTAACAGCAGCTACAAAATAGCTATGAAAATGCTGACAGCAACTCAAAAACAACATATTTCCTACAGAAAACACCAAAAATACAGTAAAACAACAGTTTTTTTTATTTTTTTTAACAGTAAAACAGCAAACAATTTTTTTTAAATTTTTTTATATACAATCCTAAAAATTACTAACACAAACAATATAATCCTAACCACATACTAATTCCTAAAATTAATCCTGAAGTCCTAAAACTACAAATCTCCTCCCCCACACTTAAATCACACATTGTCCTCAATGTAAAAATAATCAAATTATAGAACAAAGGACATAATGCAATAAAATAGTGGGGAAAGAGACTCCCTCATCAAGGTGGAAAAATTTGCACTTGAGGGAATGTGGGAAGCTCCAAGCTCATCTCCTCAACCGTCTTCTCAACCAAAGCAGGACTCTCATGAAATAGCTTGAGACGGTGGCCATTGACCTTGAAGGTCTTGTTGGTGGACTCACTCTTCAACTCTGCAACACCATAAGGATAAACATGAGTGACAATAAAAGGTCCAATCCAACGGGAACGAAGCTTACCAGGCATGAGCTTAAGTCTAGAATTAAACAACAACACCTTTTGGCCTACTACAATCTCTTTTCTAGCAATACATTGATCATGAAATTTCTTAGTCTTCTCCTTGTAGAACTTAGAGTTCTCATAGGCCTCAAGGCGGATCTCATCAAGCTCCTGCAGCTGAAGCTTCCTCTGCTCTCCTGCCTGGTCACTATCCAAATTGCAAGCCCTAACTGCCCAGTATGCCCGATGCTCAATCCCCACAGGTAAGTGGCACGCCTTACCAAAAACAACTCTAAAGGGAGACATCTCAAGAGGTGCTTTGTAGGCGGTCCTATGAGCCTAGAGAGGATAATCAAGGTGGCGGCTCCAATCCTTCCTGTTAGGCTGCACCATCTTCTCCAGAATCCTCTTGATCTCTCTGTTGGAGATCTCAGCCTGTCCATTAGAGTGGGGGTGGTATGGTGTAGAAACTCTATGCACCACCCCATACTTCTTCAGCAAAGCCTCCATGGACCGGTTACAGAAGTGGGTCCCCTGATCACTAACAATAGCTCGAGGCACTCCGAACCTGCAAAAGATGTGAGACATGACAAAATCCACAACAACTCGAGCATCATTAGTCCTTGTGGCTATAACCTTCACCCACTTGGAGACATAGTCCACAGCAAGCAATATATATAAAACCAAAAGAAATAGGAAATGGGCCCATAAAATCAATACCCCACACATAAAAAATCTCACAAAACAACATAGGTTGTTGGGGCATCTGCTGCCGGCTAGAAATGGCCGCTTCTGCTCTCTGACACTGCTCGCATGTAGAGGAGACTCTCCAGGCGCCTCTGAAAATCGTAGGCCAATAGAATCCACAATCTAACACCTTCCTTCCTGTCCTCTGGGGTCCAAGATGTCCTCCAACAGGTGAGGCATGACCGAACTGAAGTACAGACTGGATCTCCTGATCTGGAATGCACCTACGGAAAACCCGGTCACTGTAAAAACGCCATAAATAAGGGTCATCCCATACATAATACTTGGCGTCACTCTTAAGTCTATCTCTCTGAGCCCTAGATGCCAAGGGTGGAAAAATAGATGCAACAAGATAATTTACAATATCAGCAAACAAAGGGGTAAGGGGAGGGGGATGGGAATCATGCAAAGCCATAAGTTGCTCATCTGGGAAGTCATCCCGAATAGGAAACACATCATTCGCTCTCTCAATGCGGTTCAAATGGTCTGCTACAAGATTATGCGCACCACTCTTATCCTGGATGTCCAAGTCAAACCTTTGGAGCAGTATCATCCACCATATCAACCTGGGTTTGGAATCTGTCTTTTTCAAAAGGAACTTAAGAGCAGCATGATCAGTAAAAACCACTACCCTAGAGCCTAGCAAATATGATCTAAACTTATCCAATGCAAAAACAATTGCTAACAACTCTTTCTTAGTAGTAGTGTAATTTACATGTGCTGCATCCAAAGTCCTAGATGCATAATATATCACATGAGACAGCTTACCAACCCTCTATGCGAAAACAACTACCAATGTGTAGTTTGATGCATCACACATCAACTCAAATGGAAGCGTCCAATCTGGTGGCTGAATGATGGGGGTGGTGGTGAGAGCTCTCATGAGGCGATAAAATGCCTCTCTGCATCGCTCTCCAAACTCGAAGGTAACATCCTTCTGCAGCAAGTTGGACAGCTGAAGGGCTATCTGACTGAAGTCCTGAATAAACTTGCGATAGAAACCTGCATGTCCAAGAAAAGATCGAACCTCTCGCACGCAAGAGGGGTAAGGCAAGTGTGAAATAACATCTAATTTTGTAGGATCTACCTCTATGCCCTTCCTAGAGATAATATGGCCTAAGACTGTACCATGCTCTACCATAAAATGACACTTTTCATAATTCAGAACAAGGTTAGTCTCTATGCACCTATCAAGCACTCTAGTCAAGCTATCCAAACATGCATCAAATGAGGAGCCATATGCGCTAAAATCATCCATG
This sequence comes from Sesbania bispinosa, assembly GCA_026901365.1. Classification (NCBI taxonomy): domain Eukaryota; kingdom Viridiplantae; phylum Streptophyta; class Magnoliopsida; order Fabales; family Fabaceae; genus Sesbania; species Sesbania bispinosa. Next base: position 56,900 of record QLOH01000327.1, read on the forward strand.
AAAACCTTTATGCAATGCTCAAGTAAATCAGCAAATGTACTCATCATGCATCTCTAGAAAGTACCAGGAGCATTGCATAGACCAAAAGGCATCCTCCTATAAGCAAAGGTACCAAAAGGACAGGTAAATGTAGTCTTATGCTGGTCCTCTGGTGCAATACAAATATGAAAATAACTAGAGAAACCATCTAAGATACAGTAATGTGATTTACCTGCCAGGTGCTCCAGCATCTGATCAATGAAAGGAAGTGGGAAGTGATCCTTCCTGGTCGCCTGGTTGAGCCTCCTGTAGTCGATACAGACTCTCCAGCTGTTCTGCACCCTAGTAGGAATCAGCTCATCCTTCTCATTCTTAACCACTGTAATCCCAGATTTCTTCGGTACCACCTGTACCAGGCTCACCCAAGTGCTACCTGAAATGGGATATATGATACCGGCATGTAGCAGCTTGGTGACCTCCTTCTTGACCACGTCAAGAATATGGGGATTTAGCCTTCTCTGAGGCTGCCCCACAGGTTTAACTCCATCCTCCAACAGAATTCGATGCATACATAAGGAGGGGCTAATTCCCGGAATATCTGCCAAAGTCCAACCTAGAGCTCTCCTGTGCTCTCTAATCACATGCAACAGCCTCTGCTCCTGATCAGCTGAGAGAGCTGTAGAAATGATCACTGGAAGCTTCTGCTCATCCTCCAAATATGCATACTTGAGGTGAGAGGGAAGTGGCTTCAGCTCCAGTGGTGGGGGCTGGACAATAGAAGGTAACAATCTGGTACTGCTAGAAACCTCTGCAACCTGCAAATCAATCAAGTCAGATGTATCTGTAATTGCTGTAATCAAGCCACTGCATTCTGACTCAATTGACTCAACAGGTGCATCAATACCAGAACCTGTAGGACAATTAGAACAATCAACACAATCAACAGTATCAACATATATGAACTCATCTATCTCAGCACACATACTACACACAGATGAATCAGAACATAAATCACAAATGTAGACATCACTGAAATCAGAAAAGTCCGGAAAATCCAAATGTCCTACAAACGCAGACAAACTATCATCTACAAGTTCAACAAGCATATCAATATGGAATACAGAATGATCCTCAACAGGATGCCTCATGGCATCTAAAATATTAAACTGAACCACACTGTCTCCAAACTCCATGGTAAGTGTGCCTGCATGAACATCAATCTTAGTCCGAGTTGTCTTCAGGAAGGGCCTGCCCAAGATGATGGGGGCTGCACCAATGAGTGAATCTCCTCCCTCCATATCCAATATGTAAAAGTCAGCAGGGAAGATGAGGTCATTCACTCGAACCAACACATCCTCAATAAGGCCTGCAGGGTGGGCAGTGCTCCTTTTTTCCAACTGAATGACAACACATGTAGACTGCAAAGGACCAACAGACAAAGAGGTGAAAACAGATAAAGGCATAACATTAATAGATGCTCCTAAATCATGCATAGCATTATCAAACTTGTTACTGCTTTTAACACAACGAATAGTAAATGTCCCTAGGTCTTTGCATTTTTCTGGAATGGGAGTCATAGGTCTCTCAATGAGTGCAGAGACATTCCTTCCCATGCTAATCCTCTCATTGCCCTTTAGCCGCCTCCTATGGGTGCACAGATCCTTCAAGAACTTGGCATATCTCGAAATTTGCATTATGGCCTCAAGTAGAGGTATATTCACCTCTACTTTCCTAAAAGTCTCCAAGATCTCCTTGTCAGTCTCTTCCATTTTTTTACTCTTCTACACAGCTCTTTGAGGGAATGGAAGAGGATTAGAAGGCTGCGCACTGCTTGAAGAACCGGGGCTGCTCAAAGGACTAGGACTAGCTCTCTCCTGCACAGGATCCTCTACAGGTGTATGAATCTCATCTTCTTGCTCAGACTTTTGCCTATCAGGTGCTTGCACACTCGCTTGCACACTCTTCCTCGATCTCAAAGTGATTGCACTAACATTCTTTGGGTTGACAACTGTTTGAGCAGGAAGCTTATCTGAACCCTGAGACTGCAGCTGATTAAGAGTAGTAGCCATCTGGCCTATCTGATTCTCCAGGCTCTGAATAGTTGCCTCTGTCCTCTGCTGGAAATTCATATTATTGGCCGCCATCTGCTTCATTAATTCTTCCAAGGAAGGCTCACTCTTGGAAGGTGCAGCAGCAGGTGGTGTAGGCTAGTGTTGTTGTTGTTGTACATGTGGAGGCCGGTAAGGTCTACTAGGCCCAGCAGCATGAGACTGATAAGGCACATAAGGTTGTTGTGACTGCTGCTGCTGAGAATTCCCCTATCTCAAATTTGGATGATTCCTCCAACCCTGATTGTACCTGTTGGAAGAAAGATCCTAATTATACTGTTGCTGCTGAGGGGGTCTGCCAGAACCATAAATATTTGCTGCATAAGCCTGAGGAGGAAAAGCACCATCTCCTTCACCAACTAGCTCATGTAAGGTGGGACATGCATCAGTGGGATGATCTGCAGAAATATAAATCCCACATAGCTTAGCAACCTTTTGAGACACTGCCATCTGCTTAACCAAGGAAGCCAAATCATCTAGCTTGCTCTCCAACTTCCTATGGTCAGCAGCATAAGTAGTCTCCATCTCATGAACTCCTCTGGTCAAGGCTACTGAATTGCTTCTGGTATTGTACCGTTGGTTATTAGAAGCCATATTCTCAATTAACTGTCTTGCTGCAACTGGAGTTTTATCTGAAAGAGCTCCTCCACTGGCTCCATCTATCATCTGTCTGTCATTGTTCAATAGGCGCTCATAGAAATACTGGATGAGAAGCTGCTCATGTATCTGATGATGTGGACAGCTAGCACAAAGCCTCTTAAATCTCTCCCAGTACTCATATAAGCTTTCTCCATCCATCTGCCTTATACCACAGATCTCCTTCCTGATTGAAGTCACTCTGGATGCTGGGAAAAGTTTTTCCAGAAACATCCTCTTCAAATTATCCCAGCTAGTAATGGATCCAGGTGGAAGGTAGTACAACCAGTCTTTTGTTGTATCTTGTAAGGAGAATGGAAATGCCTTCAGCTTAACATGATCCTCAGGAACTCCAGGTGGTCTCATAGTGGCGCAGACAATATGGAATTCCTTGAGGTGTTTATGTGGATCCTCACCTACAAGACCATGGAACTTGGGCAACAAATGAATCAGTCCAGACTTTAGCTCATAAGGCACATCTATATCAGGATATTGAATGCATAAAGTCTGAATATTAACATCAGGTGCTGCAAGCTCTCTCAAGGTTCTCTCAGCCATGGTATCACAATTAAGATTAGACTCAAGAAAAGAAGAAGAAGAAAACACAGAAACAGACTCACTATCACTTACACTAACAGCAGAATACACACTATCAGACAACTCACTATCACTAACAGAATTATGCACAAATGGAATCCTAGACTCTCTAACTAACCTATGATATGTCTTATCAATTTCTGGATCAAACGAAAGTAGGGTACCTGGGTTTGCTCTAGTCATACACCAAATGCACACAGAAATGCACAAAATGAAGCATACAACAGCATGTCAGCATATAAAGGCAGCCTATATCAAATGAGCAGAAACCAATGAAATGGATACATGGAAAACACTATATTAACATAGGAAACAACCACAAAAAAATTCAGAACAAAAATCAAAGCCTAAGTACCAAAACTACCGAAGGTAAGAAAGGGAAAATACACCAAAAAAACTTAAAATATCCTTTAAAAATAGAAAAAAACCTTTTTTGGAAATTTTATGGTCCACCTCTTAATGCAAGTGGGGAGGGTTGCTCTAAGTACTTTTTCTACCCCAAAAGCATATAAAATTTGTGAAATTCTGGCACTCGTAGCTCAAGTTATGTCCAATTGAAGTCAACAAGTCAAAATAAGTCAGTGCAAAGTGTAATCTCACAATCAGGACTTATCTAACAGTAGCTGGGGTATGTAAAATTCATTATTAACCTAAAGAAATGTGGACAAAAAAATTGGCACAAAAATTCAACCTCTAACTATGTTAAAAAAAAAGTCAGATTCAACTGCAAAAGTCAACAGCAGAAAAAGTCAACAGCACTTGATCAACTTATGCAATTCAATCCAAAAGACACCAAATCTGTTCTAATTTCATCTAAACAATTTCTAAACATCAAAACATGACTAAACACACTAATTACAATGACTCAACACATCACACAATGCAAAACACAAATTGAACCTCACTAAAAGCAATGGAACAGTAACTATGACAGATTAGGCTACTTACCTCAAAGTTGTGAACCAAAATTGATCAAACTGAATCTTCACAACCAAGGTTAGTATACCAAAACAAAATATGAATTATGACTCTACCTCCTAAACATGAATTTACAAAACAGAATTGAAAACAAAACAGAAACAGAATTTTACACACAAAATAGAATTGAAATTGAAATCGAATTTGAATTGAATTCCCCGGCAACGGCGCCAAATTTGATCGAGGTCGTACTCAACCAAATAAAATGAATTAAAGTGCAGTAGGTTGATTAACCCAAAGTCGTCTCTCTCAAGGAATCCAATTACTAATTCAGAAATTCAATTTCACAGCAACTAACACACACATTCAGGGGATTTTGTTTGTTCATGACAGTTTCCAATTTTCAAAAACAGAATTCGAAATTCCTAATTCAATTCAACAAAAACAGATTGATTCACAATCTCATTTGCATTTGGATGTCTCACGGATTCAGATATTTATTTCAATTTCCTTAGCAAATCTGAATTAATCAATGAAGCATCAATCAATTCTTAATAATCTCATACAAAGACGCATATCCTCTCCCGAGTGTTGATCGGTTAGTTGATGGAGCTTCAGGTTATCAATTCCTGAGCATTATGGATGCGTACTCTGGTTACAATCAGATACGAATGAACCTGGTGGATGAAGAAAAAACAACATTCATTACTGACAATGTGAACTACTGTTACAAAGTAATGCCTTTCAGACTAAAAAATGTCGGAGCCACTTATCAACGCCTAATGGATAAAGTAGTCTCCAACCAGATCAGAAAAAATATTGAAGTTTATATAGATGACATGGTAGCTAAAACAACTTCTCACGGTGACCATGTAGCTGATCTTCAGGAAATATCCATCCAACTTCACAAATACAACATGAGGCTAAATCCAGAGAAATGCTCATTTGTCGTTCAGTAAGGAAAGTTCCTTGGATTCATGCTAACTGAACGAGGCATTGAAGCAAATCTAGAAAAATGTCAAGCCATCATCAACATGCGGAGCCCAACCACAACAAAAGATTCCAGAGGCTAGCAGGAAGGATCGTGGCACTAGCAAGGTTCCTACCAAGGTCGGGAGACCGACTTCGACCCTTTTTTCAAACAATAAAGAAAGGAGAAAAGTTCCAATGGACAGACGAGTGTCAAAAAGCATTTGAGGATATTAAATCCTATTTATCCTCTCCACCGATCTTGAAAAAGACCCGAGCTAGGTAAGGAATTGTTGCTCTACTTATCTGTTAACAATAACGCAATGTCCACTGTTTTAGTGCAAGAATTCCCGGATGGACAACACCTTATTTACTTCGTAAGCAAAGCTCTACAAGGACCAGAATTCAGATATCAAATAATTGGGAAAATAATTTTAGCCCTCATCATGGCAGCTAAGAGATTGAGACCATATTTTCAAACTCATAAAGTGATCGTCTTGACCGACCAACCCATTCGGCAAATCCTAAAGAAACCAGAGTCGGCCGGTAGAATGATCAAATGGTCCGTCAAATTGTCAGAATTCGACATCCAATATCAACCAAGAGGACCCATCAAATCCCAAGTTTTAGCAGATTTCTTTGTTGAACTAACAGCTTCCGAAAAATCAGGAAAGCCAGAACAATGGATCCTATACGTTGACGGTTCATCCAACATGAAGGGAAGCGGGGCCGGAATAATTCTGGAAGGGCCTAATGAGATTATCCTCGAGCAATCACTTCGCTTTGAGTTCAAAGCAAGCAATAATCAATCCGAGCATGAAGCTTTAATTGCAGGATTGCTGCTAGCAAAGGAAGTCGGCGTACAAAAAATTGAGGTCTTCAGTGACTCCCAATTGGTGACATCCGAAGTCAATGGTGAATATCAGACTAGAGACATCCTATTATCCAAATACTTAAAGTAGCAGCTACTAAAGAAGAATTCTCAGACTTCAAGATCCAACATATCACCAGGGAGCAGAACTTGAGAGCCGACCTATTGGCTAAGTTAGCCAGCACAAAGAAAACAGGAAGCAATAAGACAGTCATCCAGGAAACCCTATCTCAACCAATGATTGATCGTGAAAAGATTTTTGAGATTTTTGCAATATCACAGCACGATTCTTGGATGGACCCTTTCATCAAATATCTTACCCAAGGATCTCTGCCTGAGGACAAAAACGAGGCACGAAAACTTCTTCATCAGGTTAGTTTTTATACAATGATTAATGATGAATTGTACAGGAGGGGATTCTCTTCGCCATTACTTAAATGTATCCCAGAAGTACTGACCAATCATGTGATGAAAGTAGTACATGATGGAGTTTATGCAAGTCACATAGGAGGAAAATCTTTAGATGCAAAAATCTTGAGAGCTGGCTTCTATTGGCCAACCTTAAGATCGGATTGTCAAGAGTACGTGAAAAAATGCAATGCTTGCCAGAAGTTCACGTTAGTACACCATACGAACCCAGAGCAATTACACCACATTCTTTCACCTTGCCCATTCTCTATATGGGGGATGGATATTCTCGGACCTTTTCCTTTGGCTCCGGGACAACTGAAGTTCTTGGTGGTGGCAGTTGATTATTTCACCAAGTGGATAGAAGCAGAACCTGTGATGACAACCTCAGCCGAGAAAATAAAGAAATTCACTTGGAAGAACATAATATGTCAGCATGGGATCCCCAATTCAATCATTACCGACAATGGAAAGCAGTTTGATTGCAAGACGTTCGACGACCTCTGCAGCAGTTACAATATAAAACATGTCAAGGCCTCAGTAGAATTTCCCCAGTCGAATGGCCAAACACAGGCGGCAAATAAAATTATCCTAACAGGTTTAAAGAAGATAGGAGATGCAAAAGGTCTATGGGCGGAGGAACTTCCAGCAATTCTTTGGGTTTACCACACAACTCCTCAATTAACCACATGAGAAACTCCATTTAGATTAACTTATGGGTCAGACGCAGTAATCCCAATTGAAATAGAGTTAAACAACGTTAGAATACAACAATTCCAACCAGACCAATTGAACAAAAAATTATTGTCAACTTGGATTTAACTGAAGAAATCTGAATGAAAGCACATATATAAGAGCAAGCGTGCAAATCAAGACTTTCAAAAAGATATAATAGCAAGCTATTCCCAAGAAAGTTCAAACAAGGGGACCTGGTACTGTGAAGAATAGAACAACCTAGAAAAGACACGAAAGATGGAAAACTCAGACCAAACTGGGAAGGACCATTCAGGATCAGAGAATAAATTGGCAAGGGAGCTTATCAGTTGGAAAAATTAAATGGGAAAGAAATCCCGATATCATGGAACGCAACTCATCTCCGTTTTTATTTTAGTTAATATGTAATGAAAGTCGGTTATTGTACTCTTTTTCCTTACCTGGTGTTTTATCCCTAAGGAGGGTTTTCGCCGGAAGGTTTTAACGAGGCATAACTATGACTATAAATCAGAATATGCAGAACCTGAATTTAACGACAATGAAAATGTTGAAGACCACATAGTATCCAGACCCAACATACCAACTAAAAGAAGAAACACAGCATCATCATCATCATTTATTCCACCACCAACAACAACAGAGACTGTGATGGTGAACTCAGTTGTTGACAATAATGCAAGAGAAACTGTGATGGTGAACTCAGTTGTTGACAATATTGCAAGAAAAACGGTGATGGTGAACTCAGTTGTTGACAATATTACAAGAGAAACTATGATAGTGAACTCAGTCGTGGACAATATTCCAAGGCATTGCAAGGGTAGGAGGAGTCGTGCTGCTAAGAAGACCACTACATTAGAACAAAAAAGGCAAAACAGTGAGGTTGGACAAACTTCAATCATTGAAATAGATCCACCTTTACATGAAGGCTCAAGTCAAGGACAAGGTTGCAGTGTGGAAAGAGTTTCATCTATACCTGAAGCAACAAGTTCAAGTAAAAAAACCATCTTGTCTTTGTTAATAGACCGTAAGCACATCCAGGAAGACGAGAAAGTCTTCTATAAGCTTGATGATACAAAAGAGGGAAGTGCAGCTGCAATGGGACTGAAAGGAAGAATTACTAGAGGTGGAATTCTCCGCAACTGTTGCCAAAAAGAAATGTCTGTGTGGGCATTTGAAAGACATGCAAACAGTGATCACAGAAAACCCTATGAACGTATTTACATCCTCCAAACACAAGAAAATCTCCAAGATTGACTCATTGTTGTCTGGCTTCATTCAACTGAAAGAGAACGCCATGAAGAATTCTGCTTTTCAACATTGCCCGTGAAGAATTCTGCTTTTCAACACTCCACAGGGTCTTCACGGGCAATGTTGAAAAGCAAAATTCTTCACAGTGTTCTCTTTCATTTGAATGAAGCAAGACAACAATGAGTCAATCTTGGAGATTTTCTTGCGTTTGGAGGATGTAAATACGTTCATAGGGTTTTCTGTGATCACTGTTTGCATGTCTTTCAAATGCCCACACAGACATTTCTTTTTGGCAACAGCTGCAGAGAATTCCACCTCTAGTAATTCTACCTCTCAGTCCCACTGCAGCTGCACTTCCCTCATTTCTATCATCAAGCTTATAGAAGACTTGCTCGTCTTCCTGGATGTGCTTACGGTCTATTAACAAAGACAAGATGGTTTTCTTACTTGAACTTGTTGCTTCAGGTATAGATGAAACTCTTTCCACACTGCAACCTTGTCCTTGACTTGAGCCTTCATGTAAAGGTGGATCTATTTCAATGGTTGAAGTTTGCCCAACCTCACTGTTTTGCCTCTTTTGTTCTGTTTTAGTGGTCTTCTTAGCAGCACGACTCCTCCTACCCTTGTAATACCTTGGAATATTGTCCACGACTGAGTTCACTATCACAGTTTCTCTTGCAATATTGTCAACAACTGAGTTCACCATCACAGTTTCTCTTGCATTATTGTCAACAACTGAGTTCACCATCACAGTGTCTGTTGTTTTTGGTGGTGGAATAAATGATGATGATGATGGTGTTGTGTTTCTTCTTTTAGTTGGTATGTTGGGTCTAGATACTATGTGGTCTTCAACATTTTCATTGTCGTTAAATTCAGGTTCTGCATATTCTGATTTATAGTCATAGTTATGCCTCGTTAAAACCTTCCAGCGAAAACCCTCCTTAGGGATAAAACACCAGGTAAGGAAAAAGAGTACAATAACCGACTTTCATTACATATTAACTAAAATAAAAACTGAGATGAGTTGCGTTCCATGATATCAGGATTTCTTTCCCATTTAATTTTTCCAACTGATAAGCTCCCTTGCCAATTTCTTCTCTGATCCTGAATGGTCCTTCCCAGTTTGGTCCGAGTTTTCCATCTTTCGTGTCTTTTCTAGGTTGTTCTATTCTTCGCAGTACCAGGTCCCCTTGTTTGAACTTTCTTTGGAATAGCTTGCTATTATATCTTTTTGCAACTCTTGATTTGCACGCTTGCTCTGATATATGTGCTTTCATTCCGATTTCTTCAGCTAAATCCAAGTTGACCAGAATTTCTTTTTTCATTTGGTCTGGCTGGAATTGTTGTATTCTAACGTTGTTTAACTCTATTTCAATTGGGATTACATCGTCTGACCCATAAGTTAATCTAAATGGAGTTTCACCTGTGGTTGATTGAGGAGTTGTGTGGTAAGCCCAAAGAATTGCTGGAAGTTCCTCCGCCCATAGACCTTTTGCATCTCCTAACTTCTTCTTTAAACCTTTTAGGATAATTTTATTCGCCACCTCTGCTTGGCCATTCGACTGGGGATATTCTACTTAGGCCTTGACATGTTTTATATTGTAACTGCTGCAGAGGTCGTCGAACGTCTTGCAGTCAAACTGCTTTCCATTGTCACTGAAAGCCTAAAACCAAAACAATTATATTTATATAAATGCTAAAATTAGATTCAGCAGCAATCATTCAAAGGTTAAAAGAAATACTATAAGAGGTCAATCAAGTATCAAGATGCATACACTCAAGAACCATTTCTGATCAAGAAAATGGCCACACTGCTTCTAAGAATATCTTTAATCCCCCCTTCTCATATTCTCCCCTCATAAACATTAACTCAAATACATTTTTTTATACCTTTACATTGAGATCAGTATGACGAGAGTATGTTAGATGAAGCTTACAATAGCCACCATCATATATGCAATGTCCCTCCAAAACTTCTTTGGCAGTTGCTGCTGTTGTGACATCTGCATGGGGAAAAAAGTTACTCATGTTGAACAGAAAGCCACAAAAAGAAATGATTTTTCAAGCAAATTATGAATTTCAATTGATTATAGATTAATACCAGGGTATTGAATTAGAGCCTGAGTTTGACCATTCTTTTCAAATATAGCAATTTTCTGAACAGTGCCAAATGCAGAAAATACCTGTAACAAGTACCCAAGCAGCATTAAGTATAAATCACCTATAAATTAGAAACTTTAATGAGAAATACATGTTCCCACCGTGTGAAGAACATCTATAGTGACAACATACTACATATTTTCAATTGTAGCCAAAAGCACATTGCTCTCAGGTTCTTTCTTCTTGCCATCAAGACCTATTGCGGGCTAAACGTCATAAATTGTTAGCATATACAAAACCATGCAAATCATACATATTGAAGAAAAAATGAACAAAATACCTGTAATGCCCCATCAATAGCAGTCTGATTAACAGGAAGCATAGGATTTGTGTAGTCCCTACAAAGTCATAAAAATAAATGAATATAACCAAACCAAGCAATGACATCTGACTAATATCTAGAGAACATTTAAAAAGTAGAAATTAAACTGGGAGGAAAATAAGTACTACCTGATTTTTTTACAAAACAAGAACATATTATTAGAAAGAGAAATCTCACATGATAATGTCAGTAGGGATATTGGCATAGTCAACCATAAAACAAAGAAAAAAAACTATTCTGTTTTCTTAATTTTTACTGAAATTTCAATTAACAAAACTAGAAGCTGTGCCTACAACTTTAATTTGATATACAGAAAATGCAGTCTAAAAAGGCAGTTGCACATTTTTAAATCAGAATTGTCTTCATAGATAAATATCAAGGAGAACAAATTAAATTGAGAATTGAGAACAACAATACATAGTTAATACCGTATACATAAATTCAAACCATTGTTGTATCTAATACACGTACCCATGCAGGCATATACATAAAGTCGAATTGCTTGTAAGAATCGAGTATCCATATTCCAATTGAGCTCAATGTCACTCAAATTATCAAATAAGTAGATAAAACCCTAATATATTTCTAATCCAAAAAATAGAAAATTCACAATTAAAAAAATAAATATACGATAAAGAGAGAAAGTAAATATGAGCTTACAAATTCAACAAATGCCTGGTTCTTATGGGACCGACATTTCACTTGGTGTTGACGACCTTGCCGAAGGGGCTACAGAGGTCTATGAGTTCATCATCGGTGCACACCCATGGAAGGTTGCGGAAGTGCAGCACCTTCGACGGGGTTTGAGTGTACCGGAACTGTTGCTGGATTGAGGCAGAAGACATTGCTCACGGATTCGATTAGAATGGGGCCTCTAAAGAAGAGGCTAAGGGGAGGGGTCGAGTGTTTGGGTGCCGAGAAAAAGTGCTCTGCGATTTTCCGAGAAAATTAAGTTTGAGAGCGATTCGGAAAAATTTCTTTCTTATATACTGCTTCTATCAGAGACACGAGAATAGATTTGCGGTTGCTGACGTTGACAGTGGCCTCGGAATTGTGGAGCTTATCTGAATCTGAATTTATTACATACATACATTTTATTATATAAAATTTTTTTCATACATCGTATGATTGTTAGATATAAAATTAAATGCAAGCTTAGGTATAGATTATTTTTAAATTGTTACCAAAAAAGATTAATTTTAAATTGGACAAATAATGATATTTTGTTCTCAAACATTAAATGCATGCTTATCTTTTTTAACCAAAAACAGAATGATTAAAGTAAAAATCTTAAAAATGAAAACATTTAATACACTATACTAAATGCTTTGAATTTTCAAAATAGTAATTAATTTTTAAATTTACAATATAATTAATATTTTATTTTATATTAAATACTTTATATTTTTATTATTTGATTAATACTTCAAAAAGATTTATTATCATTTACAAAAACAAACATATGAAACAAACTTTTGAGAATGGGTGAGAAGTCTTAATTATGATTAAGTCCATAATAAAATTACCCCGATAATAAGGTTTAGCTTAGTAAAAAAACATACACTAGGTTGTTGAGCTAACAAGTCACAAGCGCAAACATATTTGGCTTCAAAAGTTTTGATTATGAATGTTGTTAGTAATTTTCTTTTATCAAGATATAAATATTATATTAAAACTTGTGACATTTTTAAATTAATTGTTGATATAGGAATAATGTGTGGTGCGAGTAGATTTTTTATGATGAAAACTTTTTCTATAACATATTTTTTAGAACTAACATTTTTTCTTAATTTGTATTTTATTTATAATTTAATGAAATGGGAGAAATTCAAAAAGAGTAAACCTTTATTTCATTTAAAAAATAAATACATTTAATTTTTTTTGCATTTATATATTTTTCATATTTAGATTATTGATTTTCCAAATGTTTAATTCCTTTTTCTTTAAAATTGATTCTTTTCCTCTATTTAGTGTATATTTATAGAATTTACGTTCTTCATATTAAAAATTTTAATTATATCTACAAAAAAATAATGTCACATTATCTTTCTTTTAGTTTGACTTATACAACATGGAAATTTTTTTCTTTTAATTTCAATATACCTATCTTCAAATCATAAGATAATATATAGATTATATTCCATATATATTAAATCAATATTCCATATACATAATCTTAACATCATAATGAGATTAAAATATTAGTTTTTTTTTATGAATAGAAGGACCTAAAGCATGTCAAAAAACAAAAAAGAAAACTAACTACACAGCTCTCTGGCCTTAAGAACCAGAGTTATCTAAAATAAAAGCTAACACAGCAAAAAGAGGAACCTCCTCAAAAGTTCTAAACTGCTCAGGAAGCTCTAGACCATATTTTGCAAAACTATCAGCCAAAGAATTAGATTAATTCCCTAAAGGAATGAACCCATGATATAACTTCAAACTTATTCCTCATATTTCTGATCTGCTCCACCGGAGAGAAGGAGAGATGGGTCTTCAGACAGCCATTTTTGACCAGGTTGATTGCAATAATAGAATCAGATTCAACAATAACACTCTTGAGCCCTCGCTGATGAGCAAGGCAAATTCCACGATAGATCCCCCAAAGTTCGGCTTGCACAACAGAGCAGCTGCCAAGATTGCTAGAAAATTCGCAAATAAAGCGCCCCCAATGGTCTCAAATCACTTCTCTGCAAGCAGCAATTCCACGCCCAGGGGAGACAGTTCCATTGGTGTTGATTTTATAAAACCCAAGCTATGGGAAAATCCAACTAATAGAAGGCAAATTTTTCTTCTCAATACCCAGATTTCTACGGCCAAGGTTTCGGAGTGCCACCATAGCAGAGTGAACCTGCACATAGATTCTATGAATTAGGGCTTCCAGCGATAATCTATAACTGTTGAAATCATATCATTATGGAGTCTCCAAATTACCTCTAAGGTGTATCCCAGTACCAGATCCCTTCACAACAAATCATTATTAGAGGGTTTATTTCTTAAGGCGACCATCAGCCACACGTTCAAGGATTGAGGAGCAAAAAAATTTTGGAGGTAATCATCCCTGAAAAATGTCACCCAAAGCTGTTTGATTTTACTACAATCTGTAAAGAGATGTAATTCATAGTCACCCAAAAAAAAAGTAATTCATATTCCTGAGCATTCTGACACAATGGGCATAATGCATTATCTAAGAGTTTTCTTTTCATGTATTCCACATTAGTTAGTAATCCATTTAAGGCAATTTTCCATAGGAGAATTCTAATTCTCTGAGGCCCTTTCCACCTCCAAATTTGTTTCATCAGAGGATTCAGAGTAAGCTGCCTAGCAGAGGTAATCCACTCATAAGTTCAAGATATTGAAAACCAACCATCTTAGGAGCTTTTCCAAACTAATTTATCTTCACTTGAATTTTGAACAGGAGGGAGAGTAGCAGAAACTTGAGCACAAATGTGGGCAGGGAGCAGTCCTCTAAGTCTGAGCAAATCCCACTCACCATCTGATAAGTGAAAATTAGTTGATAAATTAGAGCACTTTTTAGTTCACTTATCAAGGATAAAATGGTAATTTTCCCCAGTTTAATCCCTTTTTATTAAATATTAGAGAAATTGTATTTATTAATCTGTGATTTGAATATGATGCTATTTTGATAGAAATATTGCTGATTTTTGCAGGATATTGAAAATATTTGATTTGAAGGATAGATAGCATTAAATGAGGGAGATATCTGCAAGATTTGAGATTGATTGAAGATATTTAATGAAGATTTGAAGAAGATTTAAGACAATTAATGAGGAGATCACTGCCAATCAATCAAGGATTCTGCGGACAAGCTTCCCAAATAAATCAAAGATTGCTCAATAAATGCAAGGATTTTATCAAGAAAAGGGAAACAAGGAAAGACAAATTGCCAAAACCAGTCTCGGGGAGAGATCGAGATTAAAAAGAGAAAGTTGGAGCTGCAGGATGCTACCTGTGCTTCACCTGCACTATAGCGCAGGGTGAAGCGCAGACTCTCTGGATGTTGCGCCCCATCCTTCGCTGTAGCGCAGCCTGGAGCGCAGCTCACGCTGATTTGTTCCATGTTGCCGTTTTTAGATAGATCTCTTCCCAAATTGTTGTGTCTTTCCTTAGTCTATAAATAGGAACCTCTTGCACCAATCCCAGTGTGCACGATTATTGTAATTCAGTCTTATTTCAGTGATAATGCACCAGAGCTAAGTTTAGAGTAGGAGAGGAGGAGCGCTTCACAAGGATTGAAGATGGTGACAGCATCTTCGGTGGTTTGTATGGCTACCTCGTGTAGTTAACTCTCCATTATGATTGAATGTAATTGTTTCCATTCCCAAGTGTATGTTGAACTCTATCTATTTATTTATGCAGTTCCCTAATTATAGTGCTGGTAATCTCATTCTGTGCTTTATTCCTAACTTCCGCGCTTGCGCCGGAGTTATAGGCTAGTTTGTAATTAACGTTATGACTAGGATTGAGTTTGGGGCAGCCTAGACATAGGAAACTCAACCTCTGAGTGAATGAGAATACTCGGTTAACCACTGACTGAACCATGGGTGTTTACTAATGATTGATGGGTAGTGTGAGTACCATAATGAAGGGTATCTAAACATTAAGCTTGGTATTAATAAACCGATAGCGAAGGTTAGTTGATTGTCAATCCAGGATTCGACGCAAGGATGTATCTAATGAGTGATGGGTAGTGAAAGTACTCTAATGAGGATGTGTCTGTAGATTTAGGCCTCTTTTATCAACTAATTCTTCTACAAACGGAATAAAAGAGAGCAAAATAAGCCGAGGGTAAGTCTGTCTCTTGGGAGAGCCCGCATGGATTACCTTTGAGTGTGAGGGGCGCCTGGTAACTCGGGGTCATTAGCAATAAAGTTTATCTACAGCGTTATAATTCAAAGCCTATAAGTAGTAGGTAGTCTCGACATACATAAAGGGTGAGATGAGATAAAGTTCAATCCTAATCCAAGTAAAGTGTCTCTAACTCTTCCTTTCTAATCCTATTAATATTAAATTTGTTATTTACGTTATTTCGCACAACAATACTCTCTAAAACATTGTTTTCCCTTGATAAATAGATCACAGTCTACATAAATTGACCGTTCCCTATGGATACGATACTCTCTTACTATTATACTGCTGGATTTGTGGTTCGCTTTCCAGAAATCCATCAAGTATTTTTGGCGCCGTTGCCGGGGAACGGTTTCCAATTTGTGTAGACCTTGGAGGTCTAGTTATCAAGTTTTCTTTTACTTATCTTAGGAATTTGTTTTTCATTTTTTAGGATTTCTATTTATTTTTTTAGGAATTTTAATGTTTTTCCATATTTAAAATAAAAATCTCTTCAACACTTACCGTTTTTCAAGTTTCTTATTTATGCTTCTGAGAGGTTAGGTGTCTCCAAATCAATTACAGTTCGACCCGGAAATAGAAAGGACGTCTCGAAGGAACATAGGTAGAAACTCGAGGAGGAGGAGAAGGAGATTATTTGTTGAAGAACCCAAAAACATGGCCGAAGAGGAAGCTCCAAGAAGAAGGACACTAGGAAATTACATCTCCCATCAAGGACCACGTCACTTCTCCAGCATTGTATTACCACCAAATGCAAGCGCTTTGGAGTTGAAGACTGCACATATTAACCTTATTAGTGCACATCAATTCGCTGGATTGGACCATGAAAATCCAAACACTCATCTTTCTAACTTTTATGAATTGAATGGTAGTATGGGTTTCAATGAAGGTAATTTGGAATCTGTCTACTTACGCTTGTTTCCTTTCTCTTTGATAGGTAAAGCTAAGGAATGACTACAGTCACACCCAAATCAAAGTCTAACCAATTGGGGTGTGGTTGAAGAAAAATTCTTGACAAGATTCTTCCCACCAGGGAAGCAGATAGAAGCCAAGGCAGATATTTCCACATTCAGACAAGGGATGGATGAGCCGCTTTGTGAAGCCTGGGAGAGATTCAAATCTTTCCTGCGCAAATGTCCCAATCATAGCTATGAAGACATAGCCCAACTCAACATGTTTTGCAAGGGACTGTGTTCAGATTCTAAGTCATTTATAGATGCTGCAGCAGGAGGAACAATCTTATCCGCAGAAGTTGATCGAGCTCTAGAAATTATCAACAACTTTGCTCAGAACGATCAACAAGCTCAAAGTGGAAGACAACCTGCACAATTATCAAAGAGAGGGATGCTCGAACTCAATCAAAGTGATGCTCTATTAGCAGAGAACAAGCTCATCAAACGTCAGATAGAAGCACTCACTGAGACATTGAAGGCACTCCCTCAACAACTTAAAGTTGTCTACTCACCACTCGTCCAAGCCCAACCATTGATTTGCGACTTCTGTGGAGGTGACAATCAAAATGGTCGATGTGCTATACAAGAAACATATATGACAATCAAACCACCGTACCAACAATAATCATTACTCTCAAGGTTGGAGAAATAACCAAACCAACTCTGGTTGGAATCAGAATGGAGGAAGACAACCACCGTACCAACAACAGTCCTCAACATATGACAAATTGAATTCTTTGGAAGGTAAGATTGATGACTTGGTACAAGGATTTAGTGGATTCAACAAGACCACTGAGGCATCAATCAAGACTCTAGAGAATCAAGTGGGTCAGTTAGCTACTGAGATGGCAGAGCACAGGCAGCAACACTTCTCAGCTGTGACCCAAACTAATCCAAAGGAACAATGCAACTTGGTTGCTACTGATGGCAATAAGTCAGAGGAGGAGGAACCTGATGAGGAAGAAGAAATCATCTTCGAAGAACAACTGCTTCAAGAGGAAGCTATTCATCAAGATGAAGAAAAAGCAGCCCCACAAAAAGAAGAACATCATAAAGAGAAGGTCTTGGTTACAAGTAAGTCACTTGACCCAGGTAAGTTTACTATACCCATCTCTATTAGTAATCTACCTACTACTCATGCTTTATTAGATCTTGGAGCGAGCATCAATTTGATGCCGCTATCGTAATTTAACAAATGTGAAGGTCAAGCCTGCTAATATGAGATTGCTTCTTGCGAATAAATTTGCTCAAAGCCTACATGGAATAGTAGAGGATATTGAAATCAGAGTAGATAAATTTGCATATGTTGTAGATTTCTACATTGCAGAGACAGAGGAGGAGGATACTGAAGTCCCCCTCATTTTAGGAAGACCATTCATGAAGGCTGCTAAAATGATCATTGATGTTGATCGAGGGAAATATGAATTGAGCTCAAAGGATGAAACCATTGTGTTTCATATTGACAGGGGTATACCCAAGTTACAACAAACTGATGCTATTTCCAAAAACTCTTCAAAGCTTCCAGGCTCCGGATTTCTGAGGAAGCCTAGGATGAGGGTAAAGCATCCAGAGTCAAATTGGGAATTCCACTTTAAAAGAAAAAAGAGAACAACATCTGATACTGAGGAAGATAGTGACAATGAGGAAAGAGTCACAAATTGGCATAGAGGATGGGAACTCAAAGGTAGAACTGGTATGGAGTCAAACATCATCCTCCACTTGAGGCCACCATAACAAGGTTACACAACCAGGCGTCGAGCTATCAGACGTTAAACAAGCGCTTCCTGGGAGGCAACCCAGTGTTTGTGAATTTTTTTTTCTTTTTGTTAATTGTTCATTTTTTGGATTTACCTGTGTAATTAGGAAATTGTTAAAATAGGGATATAAATTTAAAAGGAATGCATGGAATCAATTAGGAGTAGCAGAAACAGAGAGAATATTGCACATCTGCGCTTCAGCCTGCGCTACGGTGCAGGTGAAGCGCAGAATTAAACTGGAAATCCAAACTCTCTGGATTTTGCGCTTCACTCTTCGTTGTAGCGCGGGGTGAAGCGCAGTGGCACGCTTCATCTTCTGAAGCAGTGCACGCTCCACGCTGCGCTGTAGCGCAGGGTGTAGCGCAGGGAACGCTGTTTAAATTTTGAATTTGAAACGAGGGAGTTCATTTCGAACTTACCTCCGTTCTTTCCCTCGCTTTTTCTCTGAGATTCTTGACCCTTGCTTTGCCTTTGTCTCACTGAAACAACCCCGTTTTCAGTTTCTGAGCTTATATCAAGTATGTTTTTATAGTTTTCTTTCTTTTAAACGATTAAAATTTTGAATTTTTCTATTTTATTTGAGCATAGCCTTAGGATAGGAAGTTTAGGATTCTAGGACCCTTTAGGAAAGAAATAATTGTTTATAAATGTTCAAAAATAGTTTGCATGTGGTTAGGATCTTTTGTGAGCTATTCTTGTTTGCTTAGGTGGTAGTTTTTAAAGTGCTCAATAATTTTTGCAAATTATTTCTGTTGGTGCATGTGTGCTTGATTAATTGCTCTGATATTTTTGCATGCCCTTACAAAAAAAATTATTCCCTATTGCATGTTACTGATTACATGATTTTTTAGCATGAGTTCAATTCTCACTTTTGCCTGATTAGGATTGTTTAGGACTTGCTTTAACTTATCACTTTAGTTTGTCTTAATTAATTAATTGGCATTTATTGGGTAATGATTAAAGATCAAAAATTTTATGCACAATTGTTTGATTAATTGATTGCTCTAATTATTGAAAATAATTGGCCATTTATTTCATAATTATGAGTAATTAAAATATTATGATGCATAAATAATTTTGATTTTCTTCTCTTTTACCGATGGTTCGAACAAAGAACGTAAGTGATCCTAGTTCCTCTAGGAGAGGAACAGGGGGTGCCAAAAGGAAGGCCCCCCAGAGGGCACCTGATTTTGACCCTCACCGCTTCAAGGACCTAAAGTCCTTTGAAGCCTACACTGACATTGCGGACTGCAAATTTAATAAGGAGCGACCAGTCGTCCTTGGGGAGGGCGAGTATGAGGAGTTCTCTACTGAGATTCACAGGAGGCGTTGGGGTCGCCTCAGCCGCCCCGACAGCTACTTTGACCCAGATGTCGTCAGGGAATTCTATGCTAACGCCATTGGAGAGCAAGGCGTTAACATTAGGAAGGAGTCTTATGTGAGGGGACAGGTGATCAGATTTGATTGCAACGCAATCAATGCACTCCTAGCATACCCCATAGAGGAGGACAGAGACTTGGTGGAGTGCCAATACCAGGAAAGGATGGAGACCGTTGGTGTCAACGGTAATGAGCTCCTCGACACAGAGACTGCTCAACTGCTTTGTTTACCAGGGCGTTCTTTGAGAGGAACGCATATTGGCATGTTGCTCGGATTTACAGGAAGGATATGAGGAGCATTTCACAGATGTGGACAGTACTGATATTGGCCAACATTTACCCTACTGGCATGTTTCAGATGTGGTTATGCCCATGTCCCACCTCATCTACTCCATCCTCACCAACGCTGTTATCGACGTCTCACAGAATATCACTCATAAGATAGCAGACCATGCTACTGCTTTGGAGCGTCGGACACCCAACTCCAAGATCAGGCTTGGCTTTCCTTCTCTTATCACTTCACTCTACAGATCTAGGGGTGTGGAGGTGAACCCCAGGGTTCGCATCCTACCACCTATGACCAGAGCATACATTGACGCCTACTGCATCCCACCTGAGGAGTTAGAGGGTGGAGGGCAGCCAGCACCACCACCAGCAGCAGACCGGGATGCTTCAGTCTGGGCTCAGAGACTTGAGGCCCAGAACACTCACATGATGGCTCAGATGTCCACTCTCCACCGAGCCGATGTTCACTTTCAGAGTACTCATTACCAGGCTGGTGTGGACCCCATGCTCCATGCATACTTTCATGACTATTTACAGTGGCCTGGGGACAGGCCTCTTTTCCCAGGGGGAATGGAGTGTTGAGTCTCAAAAATATCATAAAGAGGTTTATGATGTTTTAAAGACTGAAATTTCTCTAAGTTTTAATGATCAACAAATTCAACTTAAGATGTTTCTCATAAGATACAATTGTCTAAATGTCTATCTATGATTTTCAGCAAGAAGCCTACTTTATAAGACTAAGTGTTGTACCCGTCTGAAGAAGCTGATGCTGTCTGAAGATGATCAACCCGTCTGAAGCATCAAAGCCATCTGAAAGCTTTTGATGACATGGCATCTCTTGTCTGAAGCTGTGATAATCCATGCACCTCTGCACGTTTTTCACGCATGTTCTCTATTACAAACAGCTGGCACCTGTGCAATGCAATTCAAGCACGCGCTCTGTCACAACGTGTCCTCTGCTATGCAGCAATTGCAGCAGCAACAAAGAGCACCTTTTTGGCAGGAGCAAACCTTGTAAAAATGTCAGAAATTGTCAGGGAATATCAGAATATGTCAGAGAATATTCTGTACTGCAGCAGCTGTCTCACAACGGCTAGCATGGATTTCACAAACCTGAGAGTCTTCAATGATTCAATCATTTGGTTATAAATACCCCCTCATTTGAAGACCAGTACATAGAGAGAAGCATAGAAAAAGAACAGAAACTCTGCAAGTTTTTCGCTGTAACACTCTGATAGATTTTATCATCTTTGTACACACAAATTTTTATTCTGAGCATACCTCAGTAGTTTCTGTACAATCAGTAGCTGTTTAAGTCTCAAAACTGATATAGTTTGTGAGCTTAAGCATTTCTCTCATTTGTATTTGCTTTTGAGCCTGGAGAGGCTTGTCTGAAAAAGAATACTTGTGTTGTTGAGCCTGAAGAGGCTTGTCTGAAAAAGAATACTTGGTTGTAGAGCCTGAAGAGGCTTGTTAGAAAATAATACTTGTAATCTTGCAAGATTAAGAGAAAATCCAAGTGCTAGTTGGCATTGGGACTGGACGTAGCTCACAAGTGGTAGTGAGTGAACCAGGATAAATTCTGTGGCTAAGTTTCTCTTCCCTTATCTTTGTCATTTCAGTTTTAAACTAATTATGGGGACTGAATATTTATTTAATATTTTATAAAGAAGAAACTTCGTTTAGAACCATTTTAATGCAGTCTGAAACCAACTTCAGACAGCTATCTAAAAACTTCAGACAGCCCACTAGTAACCTGTCTGAAAATCTGTTTTGTAAATCTGTTTTCGAAAAGCTTCTTAAAATATTTAGAAACACTATTCAACCCCCCCTTCTAGTGTTTCCCTGTGTTCCTACATGGAGCAACCGGAGCTGAGGATGGAGCAGCTCACATGGATCAGGACCACGAGGACTGATTTTTCTTTCCTATTTGGTGCTTTTCCTTCTTTTTCTTTTCCTTTTGCTTCTTTTTATTTTCTTATTTTTCTTATTTTTCTTCTTTTATTTTCTTTTCTTTTTCTTTTGATTTGTAGTGTATCTAATTCTAACTGATACTTATATATTATGCAGTACTTATCCAGTTATTTTTTGTGTTTTTCTGAAAAAAAATTAGATTTTTAGGATTTTTATAACTTTTAGGAAATTAGGAATCAAGGTAACTTTTTCCATATTCTCTGTAAATAAGTAGTTTAACTAACCAGATTAGGTAAGATAATAGGGTCTTGTGATTAATTCCATAATTAATTAGGATTAGGGTACTTCTCAAGAGAACCTATCAGGATAGTTAATTAAATCCATTAAGTGCTTTATCAAGGAATTTTAGCCATAACCGGTGAGCTGAGAGCCCAAACACTGATATTGAGAGCTTTTCACCGTTGCTTGTCAACTGTTATTGCTTGAGTTTTTAAATTTTTGCTTGCTTGAAGAAGATATGGAAGTGACAAAGGCATATTTTGTGATTATAATATTGTGCTCAGTGCCAAAAAGCCAACCCTGATTTAATATTTCCATTTATTGATTGCCCATTTGAGCTTGAATGTTTTCCTTGGTGCACCCTAACCATATTCATTGAATGTAACTTGTCCCTTAACACTTGGGATAGAGAGCAAGGTGCACCACAACAACATGGGACAAGAGGTTGGTGAAGTGAAAAGTCACAGAGAGTCAAGAAAAGGCACAAGAAAATCACAAAGAAGAATACTCCCCCATAAATAAATTCTCTATGTTATTGTTTATGATTCAAAAAGAAAAAAGAAAAAAAAATCTGCACAAAAGTGTGGAAATTGAATAAGTTGGGGGGGAGAATTTCTTCAAACAATGAGGCCAAGCTGAAAAAGGGTGACCATTCAAGAATGACCAGGTGAATTAAGAGAAGTCCCAAGCACAATCACAAGATGCTCTCTATTCAAAAGTGTTCTTTGAATATCCAGAAAAACCATGATTTCTTGATAGTCCAGCCTCATTACAACCTAAGAAATACCTTTTGATCCATATTAACTGCTTGCAGGTTCAGATCTTGGAAATGACTATCAATTCTAGTTGTTCAACCGTGGTGACAAAGATTGAGGGAAACACTTACCCGTGAGAATGAGATTTCCTTGGTTTATCACTTACTATTTTAATTGCTATTATTGAGAAGTTAAATTGATGTTTGTATTCTATTCTAGTTGATGATTGGTAACATCCCTTGATCCTGAGTTTTTCTTATGTTTGGAAAGTGACTGCTGCTTAGGAAGAAGTTGAGGAATAGTTCCTTGAATTTGTTTTTATATTATTAGGAATACACTGGGAATAGATTTGATTTTTTATTACGAAGAGGTCTCTTGCTTGAGGACAAGCAAGAAGTTAAGTTGGGGGGATTTTGATAAGTGAAAATTAGTTGATAAATTAGAGCACTTTTTAGTTCACTTATCAAGGATAAAATGGTAATTTTGCCCCAGTTTAATCCCTTTTATTAAATATTAGAGAAATTGTATTTATTAATCTGAGATTAGAATTTGATGCTATTTTGAACATTAAGCTTGGTATTAATAAACCGATAGCGAAGATTAGTTGATTGTCAATCCAGGATTCGACTCAAGGATGTATCTAATGAGTGATGGGTAGTGACAGTACTCTAATGAGGATGTGTCTGTAGCTTTAGGCCTCGTTTATCAACTAATTCTTCTACAAACGGAATAAAAGAGAGCAAAATAAGCCGAGGGTAAGTCTGTCGCTTGGGAGAGCCCGCATGGATTACCTTTGAGTGTGAGGGGCGCCTGGTAACTCAGGGTCATTAGCAATAAAGTTTGTCTACAGCGTTATAATTCAAAGCCTATAAGTAGTAGGTAGTCTCGACACACATGAGGGGTGCGATGAGATGAAGTTCAATCTTAATCCAAGTAAAGTGTCTCTAACTCTTCCTTTCTAATCCTATTAATATCAAATCTGTTATTTACGTTATTTCGCATAACAATACTCTCTAAACCATATCTTTCCCTTGATAAATAGATCACAGTCTACGTAAATTGACCGTTCCCTGTGGATACGATACTCTCTTACCATTATACTGCTAGATTTGTGGTTCGCTTGCCAGAAACCCATCACCATCCAGTCTGACAAGATCTTAGACCCGAGTATTACTATTAGAATCAGGAATTGGAAGAAGAATTGCTTGCCTGAGAGGCATAGAAGAATCATGCCAGGTATGACCCCATAATTTGATTGAAGCTTCATCTTTTAGTCTCCAAGTGCAATTTTCCAAAAAAAAAATCTTCCCAAACATGACATAACCCATGCCATAGGTTAGAAGCAATGAGTTTATTCTTGATAGTAGGAATAGTATCATTTCCACAATTATATTTAGCATTTGATAACTTGAACCCAAAGATCATGGGGATTATTGACTAGGCCCCAACATAATTTCATCATATATGTTATATTTAGGTCCCTGCTTTTTCTTAAACCAAGCCCACCAACCAGCTTAGGACTACAAATTTTATCCTAATCAATAAGCTGGATTTTCCAATTTCCCACTGTGTCACCCCAATGGAAATCCCTGCAAAGCTTGCCAAGAGACTCATAAGTAGAGATAGGAAGGAAAATTGTCTGCATCAAATAGGAGGGAATAGTATTTATCACTGATTGAGATAAAAGTTAATCTTCTCGCGAATGAGAGAGTTTTTTATTTCCAGTTAGATAGCCTGTGTTTGACTCTAGAAGACACAAAACTTAAAGTAGATCCGGTGACCCTGCCATTGATGATTGGAAAACCTAAATATTTCCCAAGATCATTTGTTCTTTGGAAGCCCAATGTTGTTGAGATTTCCTCCCTAACTTGAACACAAACATTGTTAGAGGAAAAAAACACAAGTTTTATCATTGCTCATCTTCTGACCAAAGCTGGAACTGAAAAGATCCAGAATGGTTGTGATAATTTCTACTTGCTCAAGCTTAGCTTCAGCAAACAGAATTAGATCATCTGCAAAAGCTAAATGTGAGATTAAAGGACCCCTTCTGCCAACCTTAATAGGTTTCCCAAATTTATGGTCCACAGCTAGATTAATAAGAAGAAAAAATCTCTCAATACAAAGAACAAAAATATAAGGGGAAATAGGGTCCCCTTGCCTAATTCCTCTCGAGGGAGAAAAAAGAGATAAGGCCCCGCCATTAAAAAGGATTCTCATTCTAGGAGTAGATATACAATACTTTATAACATCTCTAATTTGCTCAAGGAGATCAACTTCCTGAAGGGTATCATTAATAAACTCCCAATTAAGCCTACCATAGGCCTTTTCTAGGTCAATTTTAATGGCCATCCAACCCTTCTTACCTTTCATGTGCCTCATAGAATGAATTAATTCTTGAGTAATTATAATGTTTTCTCTACTCTGCCTACCGGGGATAAAACTACTTTGATTAGGGCCAACAAGGTGAGCCATAACATTTCTAAGTCTTTGTAAAATTAGCTTAGTAATAATTTTATAGGAAACATTACATAAGCTAATTGGACAAAATTGTTTCAAATTATTTGCCCCCTCCATTTTAGGAATCAAGGTAATCAAAGTGCCATTTATAATCTCCACCTTTTTAGGATTAGCAAAAATAGAATGAACTAAATTACAAACATCCATACCAACCATATTCCATTGATATTTATAGAATATGTCATACATACCATCAAGGCCAGGAGCCTTCAAACCACCCATAGAAAATAGAGCAGATTTGATCTCCTCATCAGTCACCTGTTCATTCAGCATTTCTAATTGATCCTGACATAATGGGGGGGACAGTTTGATAAACAGAAAGGGGTACAGTCCCCTGGGTCAATAAACAAAGCTTTATAAAATTCAGTAGCAAATGATTCCATTTCTTGTAAATAAGTAATTAAGGCACCATCAACTTCTAGACATTCAATTTTATTTTATTTTCTTCTAGCTACAGTAGAACCATGGAAATATTTAGTGTTTTTATTTCCAGATGAGATCCATTTACATCTAGCTTTTCGGAACCACATTCGTTCTTCCTGGTAAGATACTTCCTCACATTCCCTCCAAAGCCTAAATTGAAGATTTTCTAGATTAGGACAATAAGGAGCCCCTAATTTCCGGGCTATACCATCCAATCTGCGAATGAGAGATCGTTTTTTTCTTCCTATATGGCCAAAAACTTCTCTATTCCATTTCTGAACTTGGTCTTTAAAATTGTTGACCAAAGGAACCCAATCCTCACTGCCATTCCAGTTAGAAGACACAAAATCAGAAAAACGAGGGTGGGAAATCCAAGCAGCTAGGAACCTAAAAGGTCTCTTATGCTAGTTACAAGGGCTGATAGAATCAAATTTCATGAGCAGGGGATAGTGGTCAGATTTAAAGAAAGGAAGATGGAGCAAGGAAACATTTGGGAAACTAATTCTCCAATCCATATTAATTAAACTCATATCCAACCTTTTAGCTAAATTCCCTATTTTCCATGTGAAAGGGGAACCAACAAAGCCTGCATCCATCAAACTACAATCTAGAATCATCTCCTTAAACTGGGTAATACCATAGGTAAATAAGTTCCTTGCACCTCCCTACCTTTTAGAAATATCAAAAATAGAATTGGAATCCCCAATGAGACACCACTCACCAATCTGAGAATTAGCTAAATCTCTAAAATTATCCTAAAGACTAACTCTATTAATAATTTGAGGACTAGCATAAACAGCAGTTAGATACCAAGGGGGAGTGGAACCCATTTTAACTTCCATATGGACAAATTGTATAACATTAGAGATAACATTAATATGCCAATATGAGTTATCCCAAAGAACGATAAAACCCCCAAATTTCCCATGAGAGTCAAAAAACTTATAAGAGTCAAAACCCAATTTGTTAACAACATGATGACAACCTGTCAGTAGACCTCTAGACTGACAATGGCTAGGACCAATTTGGAGCTACTTGAAGTGCTTGGAGCTGAACCAAGCATGAGTCTTCCTTCATGAGGGTCATCCCTAAGTCACATGCAAGACTCAACTTAAGTAGGATTTTTGTGATGTAATTAGTAATTCATGATGTAATTAGGACTTTATGATGTAATTAGGATATATTGGTCTTTTCTTTAATTAGGGGCGCCCATATAGGGGTTTTATTGGTTTAGTAGGTTGCCTTGCTACAAGGTGTAGGAGGTCATGGGGTCTAATCCCACATAGGATAGAAAATTAACTCATCTTTCTATTTCCTATGTAGAGTGGGGCGCATAACTCATGGGTTTAGTGGCTAAAAGCCTAGCTTAGCTAAAAGCCATAGTGGAGTGGGTTCAAATCCCACCTTGGATGAGTTTCCACTCATCTTTTATTTTCCTTTTTAATTTCCCCCTTGTAAGCCTCCATTTGGCCGCCCCCTCCCCCTCATTATCCTATAAATAGGAGCCTCCTCTCTTGTATTTACATCATCATTTTTAGAGTAAAGGCATTATGCCAAATTTTCTCCTCTCTTGAGAGTTGAGTGAGGCTTGGTGGTTGTTGCTTAAACCATGGTGAGACTTATCTAATTCTCCTGAATTAGTGGCGTCTGGCGATTGAACTTATCTACTGCAAGAAGGGACTTGCACCAGTGGCGTTCTCGACTTCTTTCTCCTCCACATTTTCTTTCATTTTCCTTCATTTTCTTTCATTTTCTCACGCCATATAGCTGCTGTTCCAGCACTATATTTCGTGAATTAATTGCTAATTCTTGGTGCTAATTGGTTTGTTTTGCTCAATTCTAGATCCTGTGCAATTCCTGTCATCATTTGGTATCAAGAGCTTGTTGAATTTGAGCAAATTGGGAGCATTTTGGTGGCTGTTTGGGGCGTGCAACCTGCACCTATTTAGTGCAGAATTCTCCTCTTTTTAGTGTAATTCCATCCCCTTTTTCAATTGTAATTTGGACTTGGACTGTTTCCCGGGCCCGAGGTGCCTTTCTACTACTACTTTGTGCTTGTTTGCTTGATTGAATTGGGTGAATTCTTGCTAGATTGGGGGCTATTTTGGGCCGCTAATTCCCACCCCCTAGGTGTTTGATAATTTGTCTCTTAATTGCTCATACTTGTTCTTGAGTGATTTCTACATATAATTGCTATAAATTGCTTGTTTGTTGGTGAAGTGTGGTAAGAGGAGGCATTGTTGTCTTCATTTTTCCAAAGATCGTTCACCTACATTTTCTCCCAATCACCTTTACATTGTCATCCCCCATATATCATCTCTTTACTTTCCGCCATTTAATTTTTGCCATTTAATTTCCGCCATTTAATTTCCGCTTCTCCCATCCCATTTAATTTCAGCTTTCCCCCTTTACTTTCAGTCATTTAATTTTCAGTCCTCCCCATCCTTTTAATTTCCGCTTCCCCCTTTACTTTCTTGTCATTTAATTTTGCGCAATTTTCTTCTTCTTTTGCCATTTTATGCGCATTTTTTGGGCTTATGTTTTGTTCATATTCTACTCTTGTTATGTCTGTTTGATTGGCATTCTGATTACAAATTTGGATTGACTGCTATCTCTACCTAGAACTTTCCCTGTTTGATTGTGCAAAACGCTCACCTATAGGATCTTTTTTGGTTCATAGTATTGGAAGAAGATCAACAAATTCTAATTGTTGATTTTCCTTCAAATTTAATTCCAAACTTAAAATTGAACCAAGCGCGTTTCTGTGACCACACTGGTCTTGTATAATCAACAAGGAAGTGCTAAGCAATTTTTTTGGCCATTTTTTAAAATCAGTTGCCATCACGTTTTTACAGTTTTTAGAAATCAGTTTATTCATTATTTTTGCTTTTCTGGGCCACTTGGACCAGTTTACTGTCAGAAAATTCCAAAAATATTACAGTAGGTTCAGTATATTTTCTTTTCATTGTGTACAAATTTCTGTAATTTTCTGTTGGGAAAAAAAGTCAGAAAAAGAAAAAGAAGACAAAAAAATATAAAGAGTACGTACGTGCCAAAAATAGAAAAAGAGGTGTAAAAAGCAAAAAAAGGGTGCAAACGAAGAAAAAGACAAAAAGACACCCAAAAAGAGTCAAAATTCAGAAAAAAATTCAAAAAAAATTCAGTAAAATAGAAAATTCAAAACAAATAGATATCCCAACAATACAGTAACAGTTTTACTGTAATTTTTTTGTTTCTTTTCCCTGTATACTGTAATTGAGTTGTATTTGCTGTTTTTCTTAAAAACGACAATTTTGGCAACTCTTTTTCAAAAATCACGAAAAACAATTCTCTTTGCAATTTCTTCCGTCTTGTCTGTTTTGCTGTCTACTCTTGTGTATAAGCTTGTTTGAGTGCCAGTTTTTCTTGTTTGTCATATCAATTCTTCTGTTTTGTCTTAGGATTTCTATTTCTCTTCCAGTAGATATTTTTATTTTGTTAGCGCGCTTCTATTTTGGGTAAGGGTTAAGACTTAGACTCAATCTGGTCTTTGCAACTTCAATCAACCTCCAACCGAGTAGAAGAGGCAAGAGAGTTTCATTATTACAAAAAGCCAAAAAAAAAGAGTGACATACACGAGTGTTGCATTCCATTGAGTGTATACACTTAGTTGAGTGGTAAGGTCCAAATTTTAAATCAAAAACTTTAAAACAATGGGTAGTAGGAACTCACCACCTCCTTCTCCTAGAACTTTGAAGTATAGGTCCGAGTTGCAACGTGCAATTCATGATATGACTCGAATGATGAGGCATGAGATGAGTGAACTTAGGAAGGAGCTAAGTGGGAGTAGGAGGGAGAGAAGACATTCTTCTCAAGAAGGAGGAAGTGAGGATAGGTATAGTATGGTTAGGTGTGAAGATAGGTACCATCCAGAAAGTAGTGAGGGAGAGAGACACTCTAGCCATACCTATAGGAGAAGGGAAAATAGGAGGCCTAGGAGGCGTGAGGAACATAGAGGGTTTAGAGAAGAATATTGTGAGGAAAACCCTAGGAGAGGAAGAGAAGAGTACTATGAGGAAAACCCTAGGAGGAATAGAAGGGAACATAGGAGAGAAGAGGAACCTAGAAGAGAACAAGGGTTTAGAGGGGTAAAGATAGAAGTCCCAACCTTTAATGGTAGAAATGATGTAGAACAATACCTAGAATGGGAACTTAAAATTGAACAAATCTTTAGTTGCCATAGGTATGGGGAAGAAGAAAAAGTTAAAATTGCCTCTCTTGAGTTTAAGAATTATGCCTTAGTTTGGTGGCATCAGCTTCAAGCTGATAGAAGAAGGTGCAATGCTCCTTTAGTTTCCTCTTGGGAGGAAATGAAATCCATCATGAGAAAGAGGTTCATACCTCAACATTACACTAGGGAGTTGCACATTAAACTCCAAACTCTTAAGCAAGGGTCTAAAAGTGTAGATGAATATTTTAAGGAAATGGAACTTGCTTTAATTAGGGCAAACATAGTTGAGGATAGTGAAGCAACTATGGCTAGGTTTATCAATGGCCTAAATTTCGACATAAGGGACATAGTGGAGTTGCATCCTTATGTTGAAATAGAGGACTTGGTACATCAAGCCATTAAAATTGAAACTCAACTTAAAAGAAAGGGTAACTATAAAAGAGGAAACACTAGTTTTGCAACTAGGAACAAGGAAACCCTAAGAGAAGATAAGGGAAAGAGCCAAGAGAAGGAAGAGCCTAAGGGTTCTAGGGTTACCTCTAACCCCACTCCTTCTACTAGAAAGGAAGAGCCCTCTACTTCCACAAGAAACATCAAATGTTTCAAGTGTGATGGAAAGGGACACATAGCTTCCCAATGCCCAAATAGAAGGGCAATGTTGGTTAAGGAAAATGGTGAATACACTAGTGAAAGCGAAAATGAACATAGTGAGGATGATAAACAAGAAACTAGTGAAGAAGATGAAAATGAAGTTAAGAAAGAAGTGTATAGGGCCGAAGGCAAACTTTGCATGGTTAGGAGAGCCTTAGGAAATCAAATGATTAGAGAAGATGAACAAAGGCAAACTGTCTTCCACACTAGATGTATGATAGAGGGACGCATTTGTTCCCTAATTGTTGATAGTGGAATTGCACTAACATTGCAAGTTCAAGAAAGGTAACAAAACTTGGTTTATCTACCACACCACACCCCAGATAATACAAGTTATCTTGGATATGTGATGATGGGGAAAGGGAAGTAAATAGACAAACTCTCATCTTTATTTCCATAGGTGATTATGATGATAATATTCTTTGTGATGTTGTACCTATGGATGCCACACATATTCTTTTGGGTAGACCTTGGCAATTTGATAAGAGGGCCATTCATGATGGTTACTCTAATCAAATCACTTTCAAACACGATGAAACAAAAATCACTTTAATGCCAATGTCAATTCAAGAAATATGTGAGGATCAAGCCCACATGAAGAGAGAGATAGAGCTTGAGAGAATAAAAAGGCTTAAGATAGAGAGTGAGGATAAAAAGAAAAAGAAAGAAGAAGCATCAAAAGTGATGGTAGAAAAGGTGAAAAACAAGGAAAAACAAAAAAAATAAAAGGGAAGCTATGCTAATACTCCACCAATTTAAAACTGCTGACCTTGATTGTTTTGAAGGGATTCAAGAAAAGGAGCTGCTGGATATGGAAGGAGGAAGTGGCTACACCACAAGGGAGTTTCCTCTAACCTTTGGAAAAGCAGAATTCTTCACGGCGTTCTATTTCAGTTGAATGAAGTCAGAAAACAATGAGGCAATCTTGGAGATTTTCTTGTGTTTGGAGGATGTAAATACGTTCATAGGGTTTTCTGTGATCACTGTTTGCATGTCTTTCAAATGCCCACACAGATATTTCTTTTTGGCAACAGCTAAAGAGAATTCCACCTCTGGTAATTCTTCCTCTCAGTCCCATTGCAGCTGTACTTCCCTCATTTCTATCATTAAGCTTATAGAAGACTTGCTCGTCTTCCTGGATGTGCTTACGGTCTATTAACAAAGACAAGATGGTTCTTTACTTGAACTTGTTGCTTCAGGTATAGATGAAACTCTTTCCACACTGCAATCTTGTCCTTGACTTGAGCCTTCATGTAAAGGTGGATCTATTTCAATGGTTGAAGTTTGTCCAACCTCACTGTTTTGCCTCTTTTGTTCTGTTGTACTGGTCTTCTTAGCAGCACGACTCCTCCTACCCTTGCAATGCCTTGGAGTATTGTCCACGACTGAGTTCACTATCACAGTTTCTCTTGCAATATTGTCAACAACTGAGTTCACCATTACGATTTCTCTTGCAATATTGTCAACAACTGAGTTCACCATCACAGTTTCTCTTGCATTATTGTCAACAACTGAGTTCACCATCACAGTCTCTGTTGTTGGTGGTGGTGGAATAAATGATGATGATGATGATGTGTTTCTTCTTTTAGTTGGTATGTTGGGTTTGGATACTATGTGGTCTTCAATATTTTCATTGTCGTTAAATTCAGGTTCTGAATATTCTGGTTTATACTCATAGTTATGCCTCGTTAAAACCTTCTGGCAAAAACCCTCCTTAGGGATAAAACACCAGGTAAGGAAAAGAGTACAATAACTGACTTTCATTACATATTAACTAAAATAAAAACGGAGATGAGTTGCGTTCTTTGATCTCGGGATTTCTTTCCCATTTAATTTTTCCAACTGATAAGCTCCCTTTCCAAAGATTGGCAAAAAACAGGTAATTAGAGGTAATAACTCTGATACATTAATGAATGACTGTATAGATATGCAGGGTAGTTGTGAGCTAGGTTCTCAACAAAACAAAAAAATCTTCTTCATGAATTTTTTAGCCTGGAATTGTAGAGGTATCTATGCTAAAAGCTTTGTTAGCCTGATTAAGGATATGAGAAATATGTATGATGTGCATCTTATAATTCTTATGGAAAAACATGCTACTGGTGAGAAGGCTAGAGAGGTTGTTAACAAATTGGGTTTTGACTCTTATAAGACTTTTGGCTCTCATGGGAAATTTGGGGGGTTTTATCGTTCTTTGGAATAACTCACATTGGCATATTAATGTTATCTCTAATGTTATACAATTTGTCCATATGGAAGTTAAAATGGGTTCCACTCCTCCTTGGTATCTAACTATTGTTTATGCTAGTACTCAAATTATTAATAGAGTTAGTCTTTAGGATAATTTTAGAGATTTAGCTAATTCTCAGATTGGTGAGTGGTGTCTCATTGGGGATTTCAATTCTATTTGTGATATTTCTAAAAGGAAGGAAGGTGCAAGGAACTTCTTTACCTATGGTATTACCCAGTTTAAGGAGATGATTCTAGATTGTAGTTTGATGGATGCAGGCTTTGTTGGTTCCCCTTTCACATGGAAAATAGGGAAATTAGCTAAAAGGTTGGATATGAGTTTAATTAATATGGATTGGAGAATTAGTTTCCCAAATGTTTCCTTGCTCCATCTTCCTTTCTTTAAATCTGACCACTATCCCCTGCTCATGAAATTTGATTCTATCAGCCCTCGTAACAAGCATAAGAGACCTTTTAGGTTCCTAGCTGCTTGGATTTCCCACCCTCGTTTTTCTGATTTTGTGTCTTCTAACTGGAATGGCAGTGAGGATTGGGTTCCTTTGGTCAACAATTTTAAAGACCAAGTTCAGAAATGGAATAGAGAAGTTTTTGGCAATATAGAAAGAAAAAAGAGATCTCTCATTCGCAGATTGGATGGTATAGCCCGGAAATTAGGGGCTCCTTATTGTCCTAATCTAGAAAATCTTCAATTTAGGCTTTGGAGGGAATGTGAGGAAGTATCTTACCAGGAAGAACGAATGTGGTTCCGAAAAGCTAGATGTAAATGGATCTCATCTGGAAATAAAAACACTAAATATTTCCATGGTTCTACTGTAGCTAGAAGAAAATAAAATAAAATTGAATGTCTAGAAGTTGATGGTGCCTTAATTACTGATTTACAAGAAATGGAATCATTAGCTGCTGAATTATATAAAGCTTTGTTTATTGACCCAGGGGACTGTACCCCTTTCTGTTTATCAAATTGTCCCCCCCCCCCATTATGTCAGGATCAATTAGAAATGCTGAATGAACAGGTGACTGATGAGGAGATCAAATCTGCTCTATTTTCTATGGGTGGTTTGAAGGCTCCTGGCCTTGATGGTATGTATGTAATATTCTATAAATCTCAATGGAATATGGTTGGTAAGGATGTTTGTAATTTAGTTCATTCTATTTTTGCTAATCCTAAAAAGGTGGAGATTATAAATGGCACTTTGATTACCTTGATCCCTAAAATGGAGGGGGCAAATAATTTGAAACAATTTTGTCCAATTAGCTTATGTAATGTTTCCTATAAAATTATTACTAAGCTAATTTCGCAAAGACTTAGGAATGTTATGGCTCACCTTGTTGGCCCTAATCAAAGTAGTTTTATCGCCGGTAGGCAGAGTAGAGACAACATTATAATTACTCAAGAATTAATTCATTCTATGAGGCACAAGAAAGGTAAGAAAGGTTGGATGGCTGATAAGTGAAAATTAGTTGATAAATTAGAGCACTTTTTATTTCACTTATCAAGGATAAAATGATAATTTTGCCCCAATTTAATCCTTTTTTATTAAATATTAGATAAATTGTATTTATTAATCTAAGATTTGAATTTGATGCTATTTTGATGGAAATATTGCTGATTTTTGCAGGATATTGCAAAGATTTGATTTGAAGGATAAATAGCATTAAATGAGGGAGATATCTGCAAGATTTGAGATTGATTGAAGACATTTAATGAAAATTTGAAGAAGATTTAATATAATTAATGAGGAGATCACTGCCAATCAATCAAGGATTCTGCAGACAAGCTTCCCGAATAAATCAAGGATTGCTCAATAAATGCAAGGATATCATCAAATAAAGGGAAACAAGGAAAGACAAATCTGCTAAAACCAGTCTCGGGGAGAGATCAAGATTAAAAAGAGAAAGTTGGAGCTGCAGGACGCTACCTGCGCTTCACCTGCGCTATAGCGCAGGGTGAAGCGCTGACTCTCTGGAAGTTGCGCCTCATCCTGCGTTGTAGTGCAACCTGGAGCGCAGGTCACGCTGATTTGTTCCCTGTTGTCGTTTTTAGATAGATTTCTCCCCAAATTTCTTTGTCTTTTCTTAGTCTATAAATAGGAACCTCTTGCACCAAATCCGGGGTTGTCAATCATTGTAATCTAGTCTATAGTTCAGTGATTATGTACTAAAGCTAAGTTTAGAGTAGGAGAGGAGGAGCGCTTCACGAGGATTGAAGATGGTGACAGCATCTTCGGTGGTTTGTATGGCTACTTCATGTAGTTAACTCTCCAAAAGGATTGGATGTAATTGATTCTATCCCTGAGTGTATGTAAATTTTATATTATTATTTCTGAGCTCCCTATCTATAATATTGGTATTTCTTATTCTGTACTTAATCCCTAATTCCCACGCTTGCGTCTGGAGTTATAGGCTAGTCTCAACTAACTAGGTTAGTTTTGATTAGGACCGAGAGTTGAGAAGAAGCTTCCATAGAAACTCACTCTCTGATTGAATAAGAGTACTCGATATCAGAAAACCGACACATGAGCATTTCTAATGAGCGATGGGTAGTGTGAGTACTCTAGCGAAGGGCGTTCACAGGATTAGGCCTGTGTATCGATAGCAAGGGGTAGTTGATTGTAATTCTAGGATTCGAACATAGGCGTATCCTGATGAGTAAGGGTAGTGACAGTACTTGAGCGAAGGTGCGTCTACAACGTTGGCCTCGTTTATCAACTAAGTTCCTTTACAAACTGACTAAAAAAGAGCAAAATTAGCCAAGGGTAAGTCTGTCGCTTGGGAGAGCCCGCATGGATTATCTTTGAGTGTGTGAGATCGCTAGTAACTCGGGGTCTTAGCAATAAAGTTTGTCTACAGTATTATAGAGTAAACCTAAAATAATAAATAGTCTTTACATGCACAAGGGGAGAGATGAGATGAAGTCCAATCCTAATCCAAGTAAAGTGTCTCTAACTCTACCTTTCTAATTCCAATTGATTATTTATTCTCTCTACAATTCCGCAATCATACTCTCTAAACCGTGCTTTTTCTTGATAATTAGATCACAGTTTATATAGATTAATCGTTCCCTGTGGATACGGTACTCTTTCTTACTATTATACTGCTGGAGTTTTGGTTCGCTTGCCAGAAACCCATCAAGTATTTTTGGCGCCGTTGCCGGGGAACGGTTTCCAATTTGTGTAGATGTTGGCGGTCTAATTATCAAGGATATCTATCTTAGGATTTATTTTATTTATTCTTCTTATTATTTTAGGAAATTTTTATTATTTTAGGAAATTTATAGTTTTTTCCATTATTATAAATTTTTCTTCCACACTTACCTTTTCAAGTTTCTTGTTTATGTTTTTGAGAGGCCAGGTGTCCCCCAATCAATTACAATTTGAAGTAGAAATAGGAACGACATCAAGGAAGAACAAAAGTAGAAAGAAGGAAAGGAGACAAGGGCGAAGTCGAGAAGAAAATAAAAATATTTTATTTTTAATTATTTTATCTTAATTATTTTCTTAAAAAAAATATTATTATTTATTATTATTTTTAAAAAAATTATTTTTTATTATTATTATTTTTTAAAATAAATAAATAAATATTTATTATTATAAAAATATATATATATTATTCTTTGTTATTCTGTTTTTCTCTTTGTTTGAGCATCTTATTTCTCTTGAGAAAACAAGTAACAGAAAAAGGGGCAGAGCTCAAGGAGACAATTTCAACACTCTCTGATCACCCAAGAAGAAGAAGGGGACAAATTTCAAGGAGACAATCTCAACACTCTCTGCTCAACCACCTCAAATGAAATAAATGTTAAATAGCTTATGCATGGCAGAATCAACCAAGGAGAACCCCTGGAGATTATGTTAGGTGGCAAGAACCAAGTTACTCCTCTCATACACCGATTCAAGGTAACTTCTCTAATTACAACAATTATTCTAACAATTTTTCACAGGATTGGGGAAGTTACCAGAACCAAAATTTTGGGAGGCACCAAGATGATGTTTCACTCCGTATGCAACCTTCTTTTCAACAGCAACAAAGTCACTCTACCTATCAACAAAGAGACTCCCAATTTTATGAGTTTTTGGAAGAATTCAATCAAAGCAATAGACAATTTCAGAAAGAGAGTGAAGAGCGAAGACGAAGCACTGACGCTTTGTTAAAACAAATGGCAGAACAAAGGGAGTTAAGATTTTTCAAGAGTATCGAAGAAATTCATCAAGAAGAAATTAGAGATGTTATAAAGTATTGTATATCTACTCCTAGAATGAGAATCCTTTTTAATGGTGAGGCCTTATCTCTTTTTTCTCCCTCGAGAGGAATTAGGCAAGGGGACCCTATTTCCCCTTATATTTTTGTTCTTTGTATTGAGAGATTACTTCATCTTATTAATCTAGCTGTGGACCATAAATTTGGGAAACCTATTAAGGTTGGCATAAGGGGTCCTTTTATCTCACATTTAGCTTTTACAGATGATCTAATTCTGTTTGCTGAAGCTAAGCTTGAGCAAGTAGAAATTATCACAACCATTCTGGATCTTTTCAGTTCCAGCTTTGGTCAGAAGGTGAGCAATGATAAAACTCGTGTTTTTTTTTCTCTAACAATGTTTGTGTTCAAGTTAGGGAGGAAATCTTAGCAGCATTGGGCTTCCAAAGAACAAATGATCTTGGGAAATATTTAGGTGTTCAAATCATAAATGGCAGGGTCACCGGATCTACTTTCAGTTTTGTGTCTTCTAGAGTCAAACACAGGCTGTCTAACTGGAAAGCAAAAACTCTTTCATTCACGGGAAGATTAACTTTTATTTCAATCAGTGATAAATACTATTCCCTCCTATTTGATGCAGACAATTTTCCTTCCTATCTCTACTTATGAGTCTCTTGGCAAGCTTTGCAGGGATTTCCATTGGGGTGACACAGTGGGAAATTGGAAAATCCATCTTATTGATTGGGATAAAATTTGTAGTCCTAAGCTGGTTGGTGGGCTTGGTTTAAGAAAAAGCAGGGACCTAAATATAACATATATGATGAAATAATGTTGGGGCCTAGTCAATAATCCCCGTGATCTTTGGGTTCAAGTTATCAAATGCTAAATATAATTGTGGAAATGATATTATTCCTACTATCAAGAATAAACCCATTGCTTCTAACCTATGGCATGTGTTACGTCATGTTTGGGAAGCTTTTTTTTTGGAAAATTGCACTTGGAGACTACAAGATGGAGCTTCAATCAAATTATGCGATCATACCTGGCATGATTCTTCTATGCCCCTCAGGCAAGCAATTCTTCTTCCAATTCCTGATTCTGATAGTAATACCCGGGTCTAAGATCTTGTCAGACTGGATGGTGAGTGGGATTTGCTCAGACTTAGAGGACTGCTCCCTGATCACATTTGTGCTCAAATTTCTGCTACTCTCCCTCCTGTTCAAAATTCAAGTGAAGATAAATTAGTTTGGAAAAGCTCCTCAGATGGTTGGTTTTCAATATCTTCAGCTTATGAGTGGATTACCTCTGCTAGGCAGCTTACTCTGAATCCTTTGATGAAACAAATTTGGAGGTGGAAAGGTCCTCAGAGAATTATAGATCTCCTATGGAAAATTGCCTTAAATGGATTACTAACTAATGTGGAATGCATGAAAAGAAAACTCTTAGATAATGCATTATGCCCATTGTGTCAGAATGCTCAGGAATATGAATTACTTTTTTTTGGTGACTATGAATTACATCTCTTTACGGATTGTAGTAAAAACAAACAGCTTTGGGTAACATTTTTCAGGGATGATTACCTCCAAAATTTTTTTGCTCCTCAATCCTTGAACGTGTGGCTGATGGTCGCCTTGAGAAATAAACCCTCTAATAATGATTTGTTGTGAAGGGATCTAGTACAGGGATACACCTTAGAGGTAATTTGGAGACTCCATAATGATATGATCTTCAACAGTTATAGATTATCACTGGAAGCCCTAATTCATAGAATCTGTGTGCAAGTTCACTCTGCTATGGTGGCGCTTCAAAACCTTGGGCGTAGAAATCTGGGTATTGAGAAGGAAAATTTGCCTTTTGTTAGTTGGAGTTGCCCGTAGGTTGGGTTTTATAAAATCAACACTGATGGCGCTATCTCCCCTGGGCGTGGAATTGCTGCTTGCGGAGGAGTGATTCGAGACCATTGGGGGTGCTTTATTTGCGAATTTGCTAGCAATCTTGGCAGTTGCTCTGTTGTGCAAGCCGAACTTTGGGGGATCTATCGTGGCATTTGCCTTGCTCATCAGCGAGGACTCAAGAGTGTTATTGTCGAATCTGATTCTATTAATGCAATCAACCTGGTCAAAAATGGCTGTATGGAGACCTATCTCTCCTTCTCTCCGGTGGAGCAGATCAGAAATATGAGGAATAAGTTTGAAGTTATATCATGGGTTCATTCCTTTAGGGAATTAATCTAATTCTTTGGCTGGTAGTTTTGAAAAATATGGTCTAGGGCTTCCTGAGCAGTTTAGAACTTTTGAGGAGGTTCCTCTTTTTGCTGTGTTAGCTTTTATTTTAGATAACTCTGGTTCTTAAGGCCAGAGAGCTGTGTAGTTAGTTTTCTTTTTTTGTTTTTTGACATGCTTTAGGTCCTTCTATTCATAAAAAAACTAATATTTTAATCTCATTATGATGTTAAGATTATGTATATGGAATATTGATTTAATATATATGGAATATAATCTTTATATTATCTTATGATTTGAAGATAGGTATATTGAAATTAAAAGAAAAAAATTTCCATGTGGTATAAGTGAAATTAAAAGGAAGATAATGTAGCATTATTTTTTTTAGATATAATTAAAATTTTTAATATGAAGAACGTAAATTCCATAAATATACACTAAATAGAGGAAAAGAATCAATTTTAAAGAAAAAGGAGTTAAACATTTGGAAAATCAATAATCTAAATATGAAAAATATATAAATGCAAAAAAAAATTAAATGTATTTATTTTTTAAATGAGATGAAGGTTTACTCTTTTTGAATTTCTCCCATTTCATTAAATTATAAATAAAATACAAATTAAGAAAAAATGTTCGTTCTAAAAAATCTGTTTAAGAAAAAGTTTTCATCATAAAAATCTACTCACACCACACATTATTCCTATATCAGCAATTAATTTTAAACTGTCACAAGTTTTAATACAATATTTATATCTTGATAAAAGAAAATTACTAACAACATTCATAATCAAAACTTTTGAAGCGAAATATGTTTGCGCTTGTGACTTGTTAGCTCAACAACCTAGTGTATGTTTGTTTTTTTACTAAGCTAAACCCTATTATGGGGGTAATTTTATTATGGACTTAATCATAGTTAAAACATCTCACCCATTTTCAAAAGTTTGTTTCATATGTTTGTTTTGTAAATGGTAATAAATCTTTATGAAGTATTAATCAAATAATAAAAATATAAAGTATTTAATATAAAATAAAATATTAATTATATTACAAATTTAAAAATTAATTAATATTTTTAAAATTCAAAGCATTTAGTATAGTGTATTAAATATTTTCATTTTTAAAATTTTTACTTTAATCATTCTGTTTTTGGTTAAAAAAGATAACCACGTATTTAATGTTTGAGAACCAAATATCATTATTAGTCTAAATTAAAAATAATCTTTTTTGGTAACAATTTAAAATAATCTATACCTAAGCATGCATTTAATTTTATATAAAAAAAATGTATGTATGTATGTAATAAATTCAGATTCAGATTCAGATAAGCTCCACAATTCCGACGCCACTGTAAACGTCAGCAACCGCAAATCTATTCTCGTGTCTCTAATAGAAGCAGCTCTCAAACTTAATTTTCTCGAAAAATCGCAGAGCACTTTTTCTCGGCACCCAAACACTCGACCCCTCCCCTTAGCCTCTTCTTTAGAGGCCCCATTCCAATCGAATCCGTGAGCAATGTCTTCTGCCTCAAGCCAGCAGCAGTTCCGGTACACTCAAACCCCGTCGAAGGTTCTGCACTTCCGCAACCTTCCATGGGAGTGCACCGATGATGAACTCATAGACCTCT
This sequence comes from Sesbania bispinosa, assembly GCA_026901365.1. NCBI lineage: Eukaryota > Viridiplantae > Streptophyta > Magnoliopsida > Fabales > Fabaceae > Sesbania > Sesbania bispinosa. Next base: position 98,109 of record QLOH01000327.1, read on the forward strand.
GTAGCCCCTTTGGCAAGGTCGTCAACACCAAGTGCAATGTCGGACCCAATAAGAACCAGGCATTTGTTGAATTTGTAAGCTCATATTTACTTTCTCTCTTATCGTATATTTATTTTTTTTAACTGTGAATTTTCTGTTTTTCGGATTAGAAATATATTAGGGTTTTATCTACTTATTTGATAATTTGAGTGACATTGAGGTCAATTGGAATATGGATACTTGATTCTTACAAGCAATTTGACTTTATGTATATGCCTGCATGGGTACGTGTATTAGATGCAACAATGGTTTGAATTTATGTATACGGTATGAGAACATATATGAAAACAAAAAAAACCTGGCATAATTAGGCTTTTAATTAGCTCCATTACTATGATCAAGGTTTGAAATTGCGGACCATATCATGTGCATATCATGTGATGTGGCTGGCGATTGCAACTGCATTAGGCTGTGATTACGGACTGCATCAGCTGCAATTGACCTGCAATGGCTGCATTAAGATGCTTACTTAACTTAATAAAATATCATGTCGTGTATGTAATTTGGTGGCCACATCACGGTTTTCTGTTAGTAATTGGACACTAAACTGATGCAGAGACCTGATTTTTTTCAATTAAAAAAATTGAGTGATTTGGTTATTGCAAAAAACTATAGAGGGACCAAAATTGCACATTAGCCCTAATAGTATAAAAAATGTAATTAAGCCAAAAAATTATAATATTATCTCATAAAAATTAAGGTGTAGTTTTTTTTTAACACTAGTCAATTGAGATAAACACAATAGAAGATAGTGTTTTATCAAACTTATGATATTTCACTTGAACTGACGCAATTTTTTTTTAAAATGAAAGGTATCAGATATGAGATAGGAAGTATCTAATGGTGTGTAAGGAGTAACTGAAATGATATCTATGCATCTATATGTATCTGGCACATTTTGAAGGTTTCTTGTTTACTAGTTCATTATGAAAGAGATTGAACTAGAGACTAGATTATGGAGATGAATAGTTATGGAGAAAATTTTAGATAGAATGTGAAGAATTTTTTAGATTTGTGAAGATAAATGAAGTTAAAGGATGGATGGAAATTTAGAAATCTGATGGCTCTTAATGCAAGTAAGTTCAATTGTAAATATGTAGACCATAAACTATTTGTTTCTATGAGTGGTGATCAAACTGGATTTCCTGTATGTCCTTTTTAGCTTTTTCCCTAGAACTTTATGTGAATGACAACTGACAAGAGGATATGCTAAGTAGTAGTAGTAATAATAATAATAATATTCCTGGCTGCATCATATGCTTTATTATATTTGATGACACACCTTGACCTGGTTCTTTAGTTACTTTCCAGCTCAAGGTTCTAAGCTCTTAAGTATAAATGCTTTACCAGGTGGATCTAAATCAAGCCATTTCAATGGTCTCATATTATGCTTCATCTTCAGAGCCCGCTCAGGTTCGTGGCAAAACTGTTTACATTCAGTATTCCAATAGACATGAAATTGTCAACAACAAAGGCCCTGGAGATGTCCCTGGAAATGTCTTGCTGGTAACCATCGAAGGTGTGGAAGCTGGAGATGTGAGCATTGATGTTATCCACTTGGTAAGTGCAATTTAGTTGACTAGTTGATTTGGATCTGTATGTGAGGTCGCATGCTCCTTGTTTGGTAAAATGTGTGTTACACTACTTTTTTTAATGCACATTTGCTAATTGGGTTGGATACATGGCTTTATTCTTTATTTAGGTGTTTTCTGCATTTGGCTTTGTACACAAAATTGCTACATTTGAAAAGACTGCAGGTTTCCAGGTCAGTGAAATATTGAATTGCTCTTCTTTCAATGTGTCATTGTCAGTATTCACTCTGTATTATTTCTTGGTAGGCTCTGATTCAATACACTGATGCTGAGACTGCTTCTTCAGCTAGGAATGCACTGGATGGAAGAAGCATACCTAGGTAAGTTTTTTTTTTCCATTTTTTTAGTTTCCTCCTTTCTTCTTCACCCTCATCATTAATCATGGAGTTGATTGCTTTATATCCAGATACTTGCTCCCAGAGCATGTTGGTTCTTGTCACTTGCGTATTTCATACTCGGCACATAGAGATCTCAATATCAAATTCCAATCTAATCGCAGCAGGTAGTTATGGGGATGCAAGACAACTATTATATATTATCTCTCAGTTGTGTTCGAATTTTATTTGTGTTGTCTGAAAAATTGTAAAAGCCCTTGCATGTAATTTTTTATGGTGTTCTCTTATCTGCTAATTGATATATGTGCTTTCTGTCATCTAAAAGCTAATGAAGCCTAGTAGCCAGAATGTAGTGATGTTGTAATGACCACTCAATAATGTTCTTTATCTTTTTCCAGATATTAGATGATTTTTTGCCATTAATTGTGTAATTATTATTCTCTTGTTATGGAAACCAATTATGCAAATCTAATTTTTCGGCATGTCAGTAATTTATTTAATCATTTTGGAGAGTTAATGTTAACTATGTATTGCTGTTCTCAATTCTCAATTTAATTTGTTCTCCTTGATATTTATCTATGGAGACAATTCTGATTTAAAAAATGTGCAACTGCCTTTTAAGACTGCATTCTCTATATATCAAATTAAAGTTGTAGGCACAGCTTCTAGTTTTGTTAATTGAAATTTCAGTAGAAATTAAGAAAACAGAATAGTTTTTTTTCTTTGTTCTATGGTTCACTATGCCAATATCCCTACTGACATTATCATGTGAGATTTCTCTTTCTAATAATATGTTCTTGTTTTGTAAAAAAAATCAGGCAGTACTTATTTTCCTCCCAGTTTAATTTCTACTTTTTAAATGTTCTCTAGATATTAGTCCGATGTCAATGCTTGGTTTGGTTATATTCATTTATTTTTATGACTTTGTAGGGACTACACAAATCCTATGCTTCCTGTTAATCAGACTGCCATTGATGGGGCATTACAGGTATTTTGTTCATTTTTTCTTCAATATGTATGTTTTGCATGGTTTTGTATATGCTAACAATTTATGACGTTCAGCCCGCAATAGGTCCTGATGGCAAGAAGAAAGAACCTGAGAGCAATGTGCTTTTGGCTACAATTGAAAATATGCAGTATGCTGTCACTGTAGACGTTCTTCACACGGTGGGAACATGTATTTCTCATTAAACTTTCTAAGTTATAGGTGATTTTATACTTAATGCTGCTGGGTTACTTGTTACAGGTGTTTTCTGCATTTGGCACTGTTCAGAAAATTGCTATATTTGAAAAGAATGGTCAAACTCAGGCTCTAATTCAATACCCTGGTATTAATCTATAATCAATTGAAATCCATAATTTGTCTATCTATGGTAATTGTGCATTCTTTGCTTGAAAAATCATTTCTTTCTGTGGCTTTCTGTTCAGCATGAGTAACTTTTTTCCCCCTTGCAGATGTCACAACAGCAGCAACTGCCAAAGAAGCTTTGGAGGGACATTGCATATATGATGGTGGCTATTGTAAGCTTCATCTAACATACTCTCGTCATACTGATCTCAATGTAAAGGTATAAAAAAATGTATTTGAGTTAATGTTCATGAGGGGAGAATATGAGAAGGGGGGTGGGGGGATTAAAGATATTCTTAGAAGCAGTGTGGGCATTTTCTTGATCAGAAATGGTTCTCGAGTGTATGCATCTTGATACTTGATTGACCTCTTATAGTATTTCTTTTAATCTTTGAATGATTGCTGCTGAATCTAATTTTAGCATTTATATAAATATAATTGTTTTGGTTTTAGGCTTTTAGTGACAAAAGCAGAGACTATACTGTGCTTGATCCTAGTCTCCATGCTGCACAAGCTCCTGCAACAGCTTGGCAGAATCCTCAGGCTGCTCTTATGTACACTGGTAGTGCCCCTGGTACAACCCAGCAGGAAGTTACACAAAGTTATATATCTGCACCTGGTACTTTTCCTGGTCAAGCAGTTCCTCCAATTCCTGCCTATGCCCCAACAGCAATACCCGGTGCTGCTGGTTCTCCTCCTGCTCAGAGCAATCCTATGGTTCACAATGCAAGTTCCATGGGAATCACTCAGCCTGGGGTTCCACTGAATGTAAATATTCAGCCCAGTAGTACTTCACCTCCTGTTCCTGGTTCCTCACCTCATATGCAAGCCAGTTCATATGCTGGTCCTCCACCTCCTGGTGTTCAACCTTATTATGGTTAGCAAGGATATTTTTTCAACCGAATGAGAATCCCTTGCATTCATAGATCCCCCCCCCCCCCCATTTTTAATTTCTCTAGTTGGATCTTAAAGAATTGTATCGAATTTCAATTTCAATTTCTAATATAATGCCTTTCTTTTATTATCCACTCTTATATCCTTACTCCTTGCAGCTTTATTTTCCTTTTTATTGTCAACCTTTGTGTGGTACAAAGGCACGCAGCAGTAATTTTTTTTTCTTTTATTTTGTTTGATTTGGATGTCTTTCTTTTTTCTTTACTTTTAGTTTCCGGTAATGGGTATCTAATTGGTGCCCTGCTAAACTGTTTTTGAAATTTCGGAGTTTGAATGGCCTTCAGTAAACCGTATGTGATTGTATATAATTCTTCTATTTCTGATCAAGGCCAAAACATACTTCTATCAGCTACCATACTAGTACTAGAACTAGTTAAAAAATGATTAAAACATCTGCCTAAGTATTGAGAAGGTCTGGTCCACTCAAAAAAAGTATTGAGAAGGTCTGGGAACAGTTTTAATTTTATTATCCGGTCAGCATCTCGCAATCTCATGGATAATATTCATAAATGATATTATTTTAATAAATTTAAAACAAAGAAAAGTACTGATGCAATGAGAAAAGGACGAGTTAGCCAGAGACTCTAACTTTGATTTTCTGTAGTATGATGTTTGGTTTATCTCAAAATCACGTTTTAAACGTGATTCTAACAAACGCTACTTTAAGTAACGTTTGTCTGAATCTATGTTTGAAACGTAATTTTGTGGTAAATCAAACACACTAAATCGGAGAGAGAAAATGCCGTTTAAAAAAGAGAGGAACACAGATTTATTTGTTGCCCGTATTATGTACTATAGGGACTACATCATGCCTTCTGCATTGATTAAATGTAACAAGGAATTATTTTTTACTGGTTATAAATTATTAGGACAAAATTGAATTTGTGTTGAAACTTTGTTAGCAAGGAGGTTTAACTCTAAAGATTTGGTGTAGGTAGGAAGTAACAAGTCAAAATGCAGATTAAATGCCAACTGCAATGGTAATTTGCAGGATTCTTTGTTCGAACTAATCCCTATCTAAAGCTAAAGTGAAATAAATCCTCTTAAAGATAGCTAGTGACATCTATTACATTTTTTTTTTAGTTCTTGATACTTTGTGTATTGTTTGCTTCGACTTATTTTCTTCTCTTCTTGAAAGGAGAAGTTTGGTTAAACATCATTTGAGAAAAAAAAAAACTGTTTAAAACATAAAATAATTTATTTTTTATAATTAAAAGTTACTTCTATTAGCTTTTTTTTTAAACTTCAAAGTAACCTTTAAATTTAAAAAATCTCAAACCACCAAATTACTAAATAACTTTGACCTTTCTTTTAAAAGTTTTTATTTTTAATTTTAACTTAAAAATAACTTTTAAGTCTAAAAAATGTTGGATCAAACGTTAAAACTTAAAAGTACAAGAATGAGAAAAATGTAATTGATGTCACTAGCAAGTGACACACAATTTATAAACATGTAATCCCTATCTAAAACCAAAAGGAAATAAATCCTCTTAAAAGATAACTAGTGTCACCACAAATTCTCCCAAGGGGTTCGAACAGTCGAGTCGTCACATTTGGGAGGGCTTTACCTAACTATCACCCTCAACCCAAGGGTTAAGTTCACATTTATACATGGGGGAATGACAAAAAATACATGTAAGAAATTTTCAATGTCAAGTACAAAAAAAAACTTTAAAAGTAAAAGAATGAGAAAAATGAATTTGTCGTTTTGTAGAAAAAAAATTGGTAGTGTATAGTGTGCTATATTTATAATGACATTCAAGATTTTCTGATATGGAATATTCTAACTCAAAACTCTAAAATTAAATTTACTAGAAATCAATAGATCTTCTAAACTATAAATTGAATAATTAAGATTGTGGAGATCTTAACTCTTTTCAAGTTTTGTTCAAGGGAAAATTGTTGGGAATTTTTATACCCAATTATAAATTCATTACGTCAAATTATTCAGAACTAAGAGTTTCAAGAAATACCTGGGTCCATTACGCTTTGTCAAAATGCAGTGGAAATCTTTGGGTAGTTAACGATCGTCATGAACCTCATATTGTAAATTGAACACCAAACAAAAGAGCACAAAAAAAGGGGGTTAGAGATAGGATGGTGTTGTGGTCTTCCTCAACCAAATCTCTTGAGTTTCCAAAATCGGGACCTAAGTGCCAAGAATCCTGATGGGAAGGAATATGAAGGTGGTAGTTGATTTGGTGTCTTGGGGGCCAACACCTCTAATGGAGCTTATTTATACCAACCTATTAGGGTTCCCACTATGCCGAAATAGGTCAAGCCTAGTGTCCACTCATATAGACCCACATCGATGCCTATAATAGTCTAAACGGGCCCACTTAATGCAGATCACTAGTGATCAGCCCAATTGACGTAAATAGCTAATATAAATGTTTTAATATTTAATATTTAGCCCATAAAATAATTATTAGAAATTAAAAATTTCTAACAATCTCCCACTTGGGCTTCATATTAACTTCAGACATTTATATCACAGGAAAAACTTTATGCGCGCAACTGTACACTATTTATTTTTAGACTACCACTGAACAATCTAGTCCATCTCATGTATCAATTGAGAACCACCACGACTTTTACCACTATGTAGTGCGACTAAACCCTGATGATCACCGCAACCAATATACTTAATGACATAGATCAAATGTGGATGAATGGTATGAAAATTGCATGTTGCATGATCTAATACATGCCTATTTTCAATTGGTCCAAAATTTAATCTTTATAGAGGTTAAAAAAAAGCAATATAAATATATTGCACTAGTTGAGTTCAGAATAATGAAAAATAATAGACATTGATATTATTATGCAGAAATCCAAAATGTGCATAAAACTAATATAAATAGGACTCCCATTAAACTAAGGTGCTATCAGGAATTACACCCATGTAAGCAACATGCTCATAAAATACTTTAGGTACCAAACCTTTAGTAAGTGAGTCAGCCAACATATAATTAGTCCCTATATTGTAACATCCTAGAAAATTTAGACCTAGGAAATATAAAAGAAAACCTTAGGTGGGGAGCCAAGCGGTGAGGGAAGTTAAAAGTATGTTAAGAAACCAGAGATTAAGAGTGTAAAAGAGGGACCAAGAGTTAAGCCAATCAACTGTAGGTCGAACCTAGAAGGAATCTCACTCACAGTCAGAGGGAATATAGTGGTTAAGGGTGAAGAAATGAGGTTGGGTATAGAAGAATTAAGTGGAAAGGAAGAGTTAAGGAGAAGAGCTACGCCGAGATCTTAGCCATTAAGTGTGGTAGAATAAGCTTTGTGGTCAAGGGAAATGATTTATCAAGAATTAGAGTGGGGGAAGGGTTTTGGATGAGGAGAACTAGTTAGAAGAAGGTTAAAACCTAGGTTGCTGCTTAATTTCGGGTTTCAAGCCTATGACCTTGGTGCACTAATTTGAAAATATCTAGAGTTTTAGGTTTCCAATTAAGGTGATTCCACTTGGATTAGAAAGCTAAGATCTGGGGCTTCAGTTTGATATGCTATATGATAGTGTTCCGAGCTCGTTTGCACCCTTAACAGACATATTCTTGCTCAGGCGAGAAAGCTGTCAAGAAACAGCGGAATTTCCTCAATTCCTCTCTGTTTTCTGCGCTCCAAGCTACGCTGAGTGCAACTGAAGCGCAGAAATCAGAGAGTTTTGGGGAAAATCTGCGTTTTAGCTGCGCTGAGCGCAAGTGAAGCGCAACGACGCGTCTGTTACTGTAAAAACACTAAAAACTGAGTTTTTCACTCATTTCTTCCTTCCTCCTTCATCCTAGAGTGAGAGAGAGCAATTCCTAGAGAGAGAAGGTCTGATCCAAGGCTACAAGAAGGTTCCCCATCTCTCAAGAGCATCAACCCTCCTTGGATTCTTCATCTTCCACAACCCCTCTTCTCTATCTTCTCTCAATTTCAAGGTGAGTGTGGTTCTCCACTCACTCAATGTTGTATATATGATATCCTTTGCATGATCCCTCTTCTTCTATTCCCTTCTTTATTGATTGTTATGCTTGGAAATGGTATGTATATGTTTGGATTGATTGAATGTTTGGATTGATTGGTGTTTTACCTCAAATGCTCAAACCCTGCGTTAAGAGATTTGGGGATTTTGGGGAAAAGCTTCATTGTTTGATGGTGGGGACTTGTAAATGTCTATATTTGAAATTACTCTTATTTCATAATTGAAGGAACATGTGTGGGTTGAAATGGTTAGTTTTTGATGTAATGAATCAATTTTGTAAACCCTAACTATTTCCTCCCCCTCATGTTAAAGACTAAGGTAATATGTTTGACTGTGAATACCATCATCTCATGAATTGAATATGTTAACAGATGCAGGAATGTATAATGAAAACAAAAAGGGGACTTCGGTCCAAAAAGGGTACTTCGGTCCAAAGAGGGGACTTCGGTCCAAAGAAGGGGTCTCGTGCCCAAATTACTTAAGAATGAAAATGTAAATTGTTTGATAATTAAGACAGAAGGTTAAGTGGCCACAAGAGAGACGTCTCTTGTACGGTTTTGAGCTCAATTCCAGGCAGAAGGTGAAAGTGATAAGAACCCCTTGAGTGTTGGGGAAAGCGAACACTTCAGAATAAGTACGATAGATAGAATGGTTGGTAGTTGCATTGAAATGTCCATTACCTTGAATAATTACTATTTCATAATTAAAATTATATGTATCGGATCGCCATCATAGATGTTTTCTGCATTGATTTAGTTATGTTGTATCACTGTATATCCTGTGTTGTTTTCCCCACAGTGCACACACATTTACTTCACTCACTGAGACATAGTCTCACCCCACGTTACGGGGATTATCTTTCAGTTATGCAGGCCAATGTCCGATCATTGGCGGAGAAGTTAATGACCCACATGAAGTAGTTGTTAAGTTATAATATTGTTGATTGTATTGTATTGATGTATTATTATTGAGTTTGTAATTTGGCCTTGGATTTGTTTGCACTCCTATTATTGTTGGACTAAGGCACTGCCGAGTTATTGTCACAAAATTTTCAATGGCCTCTCTATGCCATTTACTACACGTAAGCTAGTGACAAAATTTCTCAGCCACATACCGTGGTTGGACGCCTCAAAACAAGGAATAAACTTCGTGACCATGTTTGAAGTAGCTATGAGTGTCTAATTAGCATACCTCCAGGAAATAGCTCCTTAAGCCAATATATCCAGATGTGGAGTGTTTGCTATCTTGACATCTAGCCCAATCAGAGTCTGAATACCTAATGACCTCTAAGCTCTCAATCCTCTAATAGGTGAGCATGTACCCTTTCATTCTCTTCAAATAACGCATAACGCGTTTTACCGTTTTCCAATGTTGTATTCCTGGATTGTTTAAATATCTATCCAAAACTCTCATTACAAATGTTATATTAGGACGGGTGCATACTTGAGCATACAGTAGACTTCGTACTGTTGAGGCATAGGGAATCTCCTGCATCTCATCTCTTTCGAGATCATTTTTAGGGTATTGACTGAGACTAAATTTGTCTCCTCTAGCTATCGGGTGTCCCCTGGCTTACTATCTTTCATGTTGAATCTATCTAAAACTTTATCGATATAGTTCTCTTGTGACAACCTTAGGGTACCGCGTGAACGATCTCTTAGTATCTCGATTAGCATAAAAGAAGCTTCTCCAAGGTCTTTCATCTTGAAATGCTCGTTCAGAAATTTCTTGGTTTCACCCAATAAGCCTTATCGTTGTTGGCAAGCAGTATATCATCAACATATAACACCAGGAATATATACTCACTCCCACTGAACTTATGATATATACAATCATCTATGGCATTAGCCTCAAAATCGTAAGAGGAAATGACTCGATGAAACTTGTGATACCATTGACGGGATGCTTATTTGAGACCATAGATGGATTTCATTAGTTCGCATACCATAAAATTTGGATCACTTATCACAAAGTTTTCTAGTTGAACCATATAAATCATTTCTTCAATATCGCCATTGAGAAACGCAATCTTAACATCCATATGATGGAGCTCCAGGTCATAATGGGCTACAAGTGACATAATTATCCTAAAAGAATCCTTTAAAGACACTGAAGAGAAGGTTTCTTTGTAGTCGATGCCTTCCTTTTGAGTGAAGTCTAGCAACTAAGCGGGCCTTATATCTCTCAACATTACCCTTCGAGTCCTGCTTGGTTTTAAATATCCATTTGCAACCAATGGGCTTCACACCTTTTGGTAATTCGATAAGATCCCAGACGTTATTGTCTTGCATAGACTTTAACTCATCCTTCATGGCATTAATCCACTTTTGAGAGATGGAAATTTGCATGGCTTGGTAGAAATTGATTGTATCGTTTTCTGATAAACCAATGTCATCCTTATGTTCTTGGAGAAATACAATATAATCATTTGGAATTGCACTTCTCCTTTCTCTAATGGATCTTCTTAATGACATTTCTTGAGGTTGTTGAGCTTGCTCAATGAGTTTGAGGGAGAAGCCCATTGTTGTTTTGTGTTGGGACAATGTTAGGAATAAATCTGGGACAATGTTAGGAATAAATCCACTTTTTCCATCTACTACGTACTGGAGTAGGTACTGGAACAGTAATAGGCACGAGGACTTGATCACTGTCAATGATAGGTTCTTCCTCAAAGACAACATTCCTTATGTTCTCTTCCTTCCCAAACTCAACATCCTCAAGGAATCTCACATTCCCCGTCTCAAAAAATGATCTAGTAGTGGGATTGTAAAATTTATAGCCTTGAGAGTGTTTGGGATAACCAACAAAATAACAGCTACCAGTCCTTGATTCCAACTTGCTTTCGTGCGGCCTATAAGGACGCGTCTTAGTTGAACAACCCCAAATGTGTAAATGTTTTAGGCTTGGTCTTTTACCGGTCCAATGAATTCTTGTTTACAGTTTTAGAAAGACATTTTAACTCAAATAGACTTATATACAATGATGGAAAGCCTCTTTGGGTTTTTTGTTTCTTGTGTTATGTTGATCTGATCATGGTTGTCTTTCTCTGTTTCAAGCCAAATTATACACGGACATTGTGTTCTTAAATCTGTAAGTTTGTAACTCTTTATGTTTCAGGTTAAATTTTATGCAGAAATTACTATTTTGGTTTGCTCCTTGAAAAATGAAACTTTACTAGTAGAGAACAAGGTCTATGAAGATGGCTTTCTTGTTTTTATACTCAGTAAGGTATATTAGAAGAAATAATGTTTCCAAAAGCTTCTTTATCAATTGCATATATATATATATATATATGAATATCCAAATTACCTGAAATTTGATATACATGATCATAAAGGTAATATAATGTGATTCAACAACGGTTGGATTGATCAAATTCACATTTTACAAAACGTTGTTAAGAGGTGTAACTCTACAAGTTTGACACCTGGTGTCAACGGATCTTGACTCATATATATATATATATATATATGAGGAGGGTTCAAATTACACCGGTGTAAGTTACACCAAGTATTACACCGCTAATAACTACAAATCAAATATGTTTTTTAGTAATCCAACCGTTGAATTATGTTTATTCATCATCGTGATTATATGTGTCAAATTTCGTAAAATTTTAACACTAATAACTTGATAATCAAATGGTTGAATTTTTCATATATTTCAAATGTATATATAACGTTAATCTTGAGACATCTCAATGACATATCAAATAATTTCGGATTAATGTAAAATTTTATATGCATGATCTATATGATAGTAACTTTCAATCCAACGGTGGATTATTTAATACAATGATCCGTTAAAAAATTATTCAGCGGTGTAACACTGGATCTAACTTACACCGGTGTAATTTGAACCCTCCTCTCTTTATATATATATATAATGATAATTTGATTATAGTATTTTAATTCAATGATTAATATGTTGGTTTTGTTTGTTTTTATTAAAATTTGTATTGAATGAAATTAAATTGGATTAGTTAAAAAAAATAAATGAACAGTAGCAAGTAATTAGCTACAGCCTACTGAAAGACTATAGTATGAAACTTTTACGTGTTACAGATTGACAAGCAAGTCATAAAATTTGACTTAGCTAGAAATAACCTGCGGAATTGCTTCTGATAAATTAGATACAATTTAGTTGTGAATTAGCTAAAATAGTTCAAAGCAATATAGCTACGAAAACGGAAATTCAAGTGATAAATTGCTGCTAATTTGCTAGAGCTTAGACAAGTTTCCAAAATTTGCTACAAATTAACTACCAATATATTTTATAGTGACTCAAATCATGCTATCACTATTTGGTAGCACATTTATAGTTATTTCACAGCTAACTATTTTTGCTAGAATTTACTTAGATATTCCTTGTAGCAAATCTGAATATTTCTTGTAGTGAATACATACGATTACTAATTGTGATGGGCGTTTGACACATTCGTAATTAATAGTGGAATCAGCAGCCGGAACTAAAAAAAATAACTTAAATATTTTATAAGGATCAAATAAAAAAAAATTCCAGGAACGAAAATCAAAACTCAGGTATTTTATATAGGGACTAAAATATTATTTTACCCTAATATATTTGTAGTAAGTAACCAAAAAAGCTTGTCCACTTCTCGCTATTTTAAAGAGAAATAAAAAATAAGAAATGCTTCATCTACACTAATTATTGTACACTCGATATACACTAAGTGCCAACGAGGATTAAATCATGAATCAACATAATATGTACCACTGTTTGCATTTGAACTATAAAACAAATAAAAATAAATAAAAAATAAAAAAAATAACGTAAAAACACCTGACCACAAACCGTGGTAGCAATGATGTACCACTGTTTGTTGTACCTCAAAACTTTTCCTAATATATTTGCAGTAAGTAACCCAAAAAGCTTGTCCATTTGAAGCGTTAGAAAAAATTAGTTTTGATTTTTTTCACTCATTTTTTTATAATTTTATTTACATTTCATTTTTTATCTCTCTTTTATTTTTCATCACATCAATTATCGCATTTTTCACTTTCTCTCCATTCATTTTTATTATTTTTCTTTTGTCTCCCCCTTCTTTATACTTTCACACCCAAAATTGAAGTATAGAAATATCATTTTCCACACTCAATTTTTCTACACTCCATTTTACACTAATTTTTCTTTTTATTTCTCTCTTCCTTTCACATATATCAGTTATCACATATTTCACTCTCTCTTTATTTCTTTTTTTTCTTTCTATTTATCTCTTCCTACACTCTCACACCCAAAATTTGAGTGTGAGTGAATATTTACCTTTTTTTGCTTAATACGAATGTTGCTTTGTATTTATAACAACATACCAATTTATTTTAGAAATTAATTTATAAACTTTATGAGAAAGTCCAACACTACTTTGAACTGATAGCAACACTCCTAACAATTTACTCTCACTCTTTTTATTCATATTTTTTAATTAGAATTTATGAAATTTATAATTATGTTATTTTTATTTATTTGAATACAATTATTATTTTATATTTTAATTAGTTATATATTTATTAATAGAGTAAGTGTAAAAGTTAAGTCATTTTTTAAATTATATGTTTAAAATATTTTTAAACCACATGTATCATTCATGTGAGGCAGTCCTGCTCCTACCGTGAACATATTTAAATTTTTCATGCTATCTAAGTTGACATGGTAATTAAAGTAACATTATAATATATAGTATGAATTAAAAGAATTAAAGTTGCAAAGTTCAATATATTATAGTATTAATAATCACTTTGAGTTGCAATAATAATTTACTAGTGTAGACACACACACACATGTGGTTAATGATATGTTGAAATGTGGTTAAGTTATCACTTAGTGGTTAAATTACCAAAGCATGTAGGGGAAATTTTAAAAGTGGTTACTCATAACGACAATTACCTTTAACCCACTAAGTTCGGCCTAGTGGTTAGGAGTTTGAAATCGTTTAGTATGAGGTCATATGTTCAAACCTCACTGCCTCCCTTGTTCACAAAAAAAAAAGACAATTACTTTTATGTACAATTGCAATAAAAGTTAAGTGTTTATCAACTTGAACAACCAGTTAAAATAATTTCAATATTGACCAATTAAGTAACCTAGTTAACCATATAAGAACTCAAACTTAACCAACTTATGTGTTTTACCCATTTAACCAATTCAGTAAAAGAATTAATCATAAATATACACTTTCCTAACCATTAATGCATATTCCATTTCTTCTAACTACCAGCTACGGTATATGATCTCATATTGCTCCACCGGTCCAAAGGACTCATCGCAATAATCATTCTTATACTTAATTTCAATGAAGTTAACCATTTGTTAATTGAATAATTATTTAATTTATCTTTAACCCATTAAGACATCTCATTAACCACATATGTACTCAAACTTAATCACTTTTTGTGATATTTAAATTTACCAATTGGGTTGCATAAATAACTACTAATATGTGCAAACTTAACAATAAGTTCATACTCCTCTTCTAATCTTCTAGTTGTGATATATGATCCCAATTTGCTCCATCAATACAAAGGACCCATCACAATATTCATCTATATATTCAATTGCAATAAAGTTAAGTATTTATCAACATGAATAATCATTTCACTAACTTTAGCTTTAACCAATTAAATAAATAAGGCTTAAATATCATTTTGGTCCCTACATTTTTTCGTATTTTTGGTTTTATAGTTGCTACCAATTTTTTTTTTAAAATTTAGTCCCCACTTTTTCAAATGTATGTTATTTTAGTCCATGCCACTAATGGAGTTCTGTTAAGTGATGACGTGGCCCTCCACAAACGCAACATGCGTCTGCCACATTATTTCCACATTCCCTCACACCGCTCGCTAGCTCTTTCTTCTCCGACTCTTTCCCCATTGCATAGTTCCAACCGCCACGCATTTAATCCAGATTGCACGCTGGAATTGATCTTCGCCATTGATGTATTCCAACGGCAGAAGCTCATCCTGTCCAGGGTGGTGGAGACCGAGATGAAATTCGGCTGGTTCCGGTGTTCACCGTTTCAAGTCGATTTACTTGACCCGGAGAATTCAGTTAAGACGACAATGAAGTATCCGAGGGGAGAAGAGGCGTGTGAGAATCTCAGCTAGGAGCTGAGGCTGAGTTGGATAGTGATAGACCCAAAGGGGAAGCGTGCGATGAACGTTTTGAGCAGGAAAGCGGCGACACTAGTTGAGCGGGGAGGTATATAGATGAGGTTCGCGACGATGGTTGGAAGCGGAGAGAGAGAGGGGGTCGGTGATGGAGCTGACGCTATGCACCCTAATGGTGACGTTTGGAGCTGAGGGAAGCGAGTTTGCAAAGGGAGGACATGGATGGGATGTAGCTGAATGAGAAGGACAATTTGGGGATTTTGCAAAGCTGCCACATCATATTTGCTGACGTGGGGCTCCGTTAACCACGTCATCACTTAACATAACTCTCTTAGTTCCAGAGACTAAAATAACATACATTTGAAAAAGTGGGGAATAAATTTAAAAAAAAAAGTTGGCAGGGGCTAAAACCAAAAACATGAAAAACCAAAAAGTTGACAGTGACTAAAACCATTAATTAAATTAACTACATACGTACCCTAGTTTGTAAATATCATGAAAAATTATTTAAAATAATTTCAGAAAACCAATTAAGAAACCTAATTAACCACATATAGAGTCACTCTTAACCAACTCCTGAGTAATTTATAATAATTGTAATTATTTAGTTTAAATTTGAATATGATGCTATTTTAAATAGAAATCTGTTGTTTTATGCAGATTTACAGAAAGATTTGGAATGAGAGAGAAAATAGCATCAGAAAGGAGATTATTTGCAGATTCAAAGTTTAAATAAAGACCAAATAAAGTGGAGATTAACAGTTAGTTAATCAGAGAATCTTGTGGATAACTCCTTCAATTCAAATCCAAACCAATTAAATACAAAAACAATTCAGAAAAAGGGAAAAAGGAAAACCAGATAAGCAAAGGCAAGATTAGAAAGAGATCCAGAAGTTAGATCGGGATCTGAAGGAAATCAGCAACGCATGACACGCTCCACCTGCGCTAAGCGCATGTGGAGCGCAGCCTCAGATTAATCAGGCTCCACCTGCGCTAAGCGCAAGTGGAGCGCAGCAACAGATTAGTTGCGCTTCATGCACGCTAAGCGTATATGAAGCGCAGGACACGCGACAGCCTTTAAACCTAGATCCAGATTGACTTCTTGGAGCAGAATTAGGGTTTTCCCACTCTATAAATAGAGCCTTTTGCATAGATCAGAGACACACAGATACGGAGAGAGAGAGTAGTTCTAGGATTGAGAAAGGTGACAGATTTCTCAGTGGTTTGTAATGGCTACCATGAGTAGCTAAGCTCTCCAGTAGGATTTGATGTAGTGGATTCAATCCCCAAGTGTATAAGAATTCTCTTCTTTTTAATTATGATTCTCTATTTGTAATTTATCGGTATCTTTATGTTGTTTGTAATGCATCGCCTCCGCGCGTGCGCCGGGGTGGTAGGCTAGTGCTTTGGATACAAAAAGTGGAACTTCGGCTAGTATTAGAGTTAGGTGAGCATAGAGCTGTCTATGAAGCTTAATCTCCGATTGCTGAAGATACTCGTTTGGTTCATATCGTACTATCGTTCTTCGCTGCGATTGAAGCATTTGGTGAGTGACACACCCCTTCATAGTTGTTTGATGGGAAGGTATGGATTAAATTGATAGCGCTGATTGCAAAATACGGGGAATGTTCGGGGTCGCTGATGGGTTTCTGGAAAGCGAACCACAAATCCAGCAGTATAATAGTAAGAGAGTATCGTATGCACAGGGAACGATCAATTTACATAGACTGTGATCTAATTATCAAGGAGAAACAACAGTTTAGAGTATATTGTTGCGGAAATGTAAATAACAAATTAATATCAATAGAATTAGAAAGGAAGAGTTAGAGACACTTTACTTGGATTAGGATTGGATTTCATATCATCACACCCTTTGTGCATGTAAAAACTATCTATTATTTTAGGTTTACTCTATAATACTGTAGACAAACTTTATTGCTAAGACCCCGAGTTACCAGCAGCCTTACACACTCAAAGGTATTCCATGCGGGCTCTCCCATGCGACAGACTTACCCTCTGCTTATTTTGCTCTCTTTTGTTCAGTTTGTAAAGGAATAATTGAAATACGGGGCCTACCAAATAAAGTATACCTTCGCTAGAGTACTGCCACTACCCATCGCTCATTAGATATACACACCTCTCGCTTCCGAGATTCACAATCAACTAATCCTTTGCCATCGGTAATTCAAAAACCATGCGTAACTGACAGTTGTCAAACCTGCACAAAATTATAATTATAATTATTCGATCTGCAAACTACTTGTAGTAGAATGGTATAAACCGGGTCGAACCCTGAAGATCCACTCAAATTAATCCTTCTTTGGGAGGTTTTGATTGATTGGAATAAACGGAAGAAAATAAAAGATCAAGTTAAAAGCAAAGGTTGAATCAATTCAAGACAATATCAATCCAAGGAATTCAGAGGCTATTTTCATGGTAAATCATTGGTTATTAATAACATGCATTCAAGAGATCAAATCTATCAACTTAGAATCATGTGGAACCCCTACAATGATCCCGGATTCACTACTGAAATAATTTCCAGAATTCAATTGATTAAGATTAACAAGATCAAATAACCATGAAATCTTATGTTAGATCCAAATCAATTTTGTAAACGGAACCCATTTGAAGTAAATAATTAAATGAAAACCTTCAATTTAATTGCTCACTCTATGCTTTTAATTCATTGTATGATGATTAACCAATCAAGAGTACAACATACTTCAATAACAAATTTCATAACCAAAACATGTTAACCAATCAAGCTTTGATAAAAGAAATATGGAATTGAAGCAAGTGGAGTAGAAAAGCAAGGTAGATGTAATTCAATCAACATGTAAATGAAGATCAAACCTCAAAACCAAGATGAAAATAAGCTTGACTCCTTGAATTGAATAAAAACTTAGCCTTCCATGAAGACTTTACAAAAAAAGATGAACAAAAGTAAATGAAACTCTTAGTAATTTCTACTACAACTTGGGATGCTCTTCTCCTTAGCAAGCCCTCCTATTTATAGGAGGGGAAAAGATGTCATTCCAAACATGATCACTCAGCCATGACTAAGCATGTTTTTTCCACAAATGGACTTATTGATCAATTACCTAATGCATTTGTCCATTACTTTGAATTATTCACCTACTCTAGCTATCATTCACCTACTTGTCTCCCACTTGCACCGAGCATATCATCCCCAATCTGGCAGAATCCAAGAGAGTTGTCTTCATATGAAATCAATCTCTGGATCTTAGCTTTCAAATGCCGCTGTTTTGAGCCCAAAATGAGTTTTCTAGCCCAAGTCATGGCCCAATCATTAAGTATTGGTCAGGTTTTCATATGATGTTGACTATTCCGTCTTCCAAGCCCATTTTGACTCACTAGCCATCCAATTCAGCTTTTGGGTTTTTATCAAAGTTGTAGGGCTTTCTTTTATCTTTCCTACACTATAAAGAACATACTTTTTAGATGTCTATAATTCACGTTATGCTTGAAATACGAAAATAGTTTAATGCTGAAAAATGTAATTGAGCCCAATATGAACCTGAATTGGCATAATATGCTTATGACTTGTTAATTAAGCATAAAAAATGCATTAAAAGGTTAAATTTGAGGGATGATTAAAGTGTATAATTTGTATTTATCAAATTCCCCCACACTTACCTTTTGCACGTCCCGGGAAAAATTGGAAACAAACATAAATTATTGACTCAAAGAGGAGCTTTCCAATGAAATTAGTGAAATGTAAAGAAAACATGAGCTAGAGGTGATTACAAGACATCATAACATTCATGAATTCTTATCTTTATGCATCCGAAAATAGAAAGGCAACTTCAATTGAAAATAGTGGATTCAAATTGATAGAACCTCGTAGGAATTACTCTCAATCTCTCAAGTGTTTAAAAGGTATGTGTTTCTCTCAAATTCGACCCATGAAAATTGTACTATCATAAGCTTGCTTATCTTCTACTTATTCACTGCAAATTACACATACATCCACAAATCAAGAGGTCTTTATTAGGGTACTAATGGAGTGATAATGATGGAGAGGTACAAACAAATATGACAAGTTAAACCAAAGAGAGTAAAAGAGGTTTGGAGAATGAATCCAAGTAACAAGTGTGATAGATACATATGAAATCAAACATTGAAGTTTAAGTACATCATTCAATCATTTGGATTCTTCATTCTTTTGCATATCTTCTTTTCTTTTCTTTTCTTTTCTTTTTTTTCTAGTTTTTTTTTACATAACAAAGAAGCACTAAGTATGTAGCAACCCACATAATTAACATTCGCACACACTTGTTCAAGAATCCATTCTTATGATAAATCCAATACTCTTCTATTCTATAAGGTTAGGTAAAAGTTTGGTTTTATACTTAAGTATGGAACAAGAGACAACAAATAAGGCTAAAAAGGGTGATTCAAAGGAAAATAATGTAAGGTTGGCTATTTAACTAGGTAATTTATTCAGGTGAAAGAAAAATTTGCCTCCATCATTTTTGTTCATGCACTTGCAAGAGTAGTTTCAAAAAGAATCAAAGCAAGTTCTAAAGTAACAAATTCCATGGGTGAAAATCACACCAGAAAGAAAGTTCAATATGTCAACAAGGCTCAAATACTCACAGCTAATAACTATCAAAATTGATCCATTCAATTCAAATCTCTGATGCCAAACCAATTAATTTCAAGATGTTATGAATCAATTCAATCATGTTATAAAAATCTTAAAATCGCCTCTTTTTCTATGTTTTGTTTTACACTTATTAACTTTATTGGAAAGCTTAAAACAAAAACACAAATTCTTTTTTTTTTAAACTAGCAGGATGCGTATCAAGAGTTAAACATAACTCCTTACTCTGCCATCCTATTAATTTTTTTTTTGAAAATAAAAACGGACCATCTTTTCCCTCCCCCCAACCTAATCAAGACATTGTCCCTAATGTTTTAATAGATTGGTATTTTTTTTTTTGAAAATTGATATTTAAATGAAAAAAAAAACTATACGAGCACAACTTTAAGAGGAAGGAAAGTTACAACCGGAGAGTGGTATCAGGATCTTCCTTCCTTCCATCATCTTTGTTATTCTTGTCCACCTGCTTTTCTGATGCATGAGGTCCAAGTGAAAGGTTCTGCATTTGTTCAAGAAGTTCGTTAGCATTTGAAGAGCATGTCATGATTCTTTGCAGTCCTTGAGGTATGAATCCTTGATGCATAGCCTGTTCCAGAAAACTTAACAAACCATTATAAAAATCAGCAATATTTATTCTTCAAATTAAATCTTTGCAATATCCTGCAAAAATCAGCAATATTTCCATCAAAATAGCATCAAATTCAAATCTTAGATTAATAAATACAATTTCTCTAATATTTAATAAAAGGGATTAAACTGGGGCAAAATTACCATTTTATCCTTGATAAGTGAACTAAAAAGTACTCTAATTTATCAACTAATTTTCACTTATCAAAATCCCCCCAACTTAACTTCTTGGTTGTCCTCAAGCAAGAGACCTCTTTGCAATAAAAAATCAATTCTATTCCCAGTGTATTTCTAATAATTAAAAACAAGTTCAAGGAACTATTCCTCAACTCCTTCCTAAGTAGCAGTCACTTTCCAATCATAAGAAAAATTCAGGATCATGGGATGTTACCATACATCAATCAGAATAGAAATTCAAACATCAATTAAACTTTCTCAAAAACAGTAATTAAAGCAGTAAGTGATAAACCAAGGAAATCTCTCATTCTCACGGGTAAGTGTTTCCCTCAATCTTTGTCACCACTGTTGAACAACTAGAATTGATAGTCGTTTCCAAGAGCTGAACCTGCAAGCAGTTAATATGGATCAAAAGGTCTTTATTAGGTTGTAATGAGGCTGAGTTATCAAGAAATCATGGTTTTTCTGGATATTCAAGGAACACTTTGAATAGAGAGCATCTTGTGATTGTTCTTGGGACTTCTCTCAATTCACCTGGTCATTCTTGAATGGTCACCCATTTTTAGCTTGGCCTCATTGTTTGAAGAAATTCTCCCCCCAACTTATTCAATTTCCACACTTTTGTGCAAAAAAAATTTTTTTGACAGGAAACATAACATAGACATTTATTTTGTGGGGGAGGATCCTTCTTTTGTGATTTCTTGTGCCTTCTCTTGAGTCTCTTGTGACCAACCTCTTGCCCCATTTTGTTGTGGTGCACCTTGCTCTCTATCCCAAGTGTTAAGGGACATGTGATGTTCAATGAATATGGTTAGGGTGCATCAAAGAAAATATTCAAGCTCAAATGGGCAATCAATAAATGGAAATATTAAATCAGGGTTGGCTATTTGGCACTGAGCACAATATTAGAATCACAAAATATGCCTTTGTCACTTCCATATTTCTTCAAGCAAGCTAAAATTTAAAAACTCAAGCAATAACAGTTGACAAGCAGCGGTGAGAAGCTCTCAATATCAATGTTTAGGCTCTCATCTCACCGGTTATGGCTAAAATTTCCTTGATAAAGCACTTAATGGATTTAATTAACTATCCTGATAGGTTCTCATGAGAAGTACTCTAATCCTAACTGAATATGGAATTAATCACAAGACTCTATCATCTTTCCTAGATTGGTTAGTTAGACTACTTATTTACAGAGAATAAGGAAAAAGTTACCTTGATTCCTAATTTCCTAAGGTCCTAAAATTTTAAAAATTCTAAAAATTTTAAAAAACATGAAATACAAAACAAAAAATCCTAATTAATATAAAAAATAGTAGAAAATAAAAGAAAAACTAAAAGAAAGAAAACACCAGTATCAATCTTCATCCTCTGTATCCTGTAAGTTCTTGTCCTATTGCTGCTGCCATCCCCTTTGGGAAAATAGGCCTGTCCCCAGGCCACTGCAAGAATATCCGGAACTCTTCAAGCAACATGCTTGGGTATGGGTCTAGTACTCCTGATTGGTTTGAGGGCAACTGATCTTTATACTTTGCATCAGTCTGTGCAATTCATGAAAAACATGGAAGCCATCATTAACCAATTTACATGCATAATTCAAAGAATTAATATTTTCACAACAAAAGTTCAGTGCACTTGGTAATGACTTCCTAAAAACAATCATACTCATTTATTTTTCAAGTATTCAATCAATCCATGGAAAGTGAAAGTTCAAGATTTTTGAAAGAAACAGAGCATAACACTTTCAACTTTAATAACTCACAAAACAAAGAGCATTTCAATTCAAGCAAATTATTCTTCATGTTCCACACAGCCAAAATCACATTCAAAATAGCAATAGTCAATAATATTCACAATCCTAAGGTTGCTACCCTAAAGTGCAAATACAGTAAATGAAGATTTCAATTGGTAATAATTAAAGAAAACATAACTGAAATTTTCAAAATTGATGGAAGTTTGTGAGTGGAAAGAGTGAAAAGAAGAGCTTAGGAAGTAGAAAAACAGTACATAAGAAAAGAAAAGATTTTTTAAAATTTCGTATCCTGCGCTTCACCCTGCGCTACAACACAAGTGAAGCGCAGAATACAATGACTAAAATTGCATTTCTGCGCTTCACCTACACTGTAGCGCAGGTTGAAGCGCAGAAAATAGAATGCAATTTTGCAATTTTCAGTCACGTTTTCTGCTACTTCCTATTTATTTTAAAAAAAATTATTTTCCACAAACTTATTCTAATCAATTTTGAAAATTTCCTAAATCCTAAAAAATGACAAATCCTAATTAACAGCAAGAAAATAAAACAAAATGAAAATTAATTAAAAACTTTAAAAATCTCTGGGTTGCCTCCCAGAAAGCGCTTGTCTAACGTCTGATAGCTCGACGCATGTTCCCTCAAGGTGGCTGAAACTGAAATATTTTGATGAGCCTGTGAGTTGCACCCTTCCTTTTTCTGTCCTGTAAACCTCCCCATAATCTTGCCTTGGAGCAATCTGTCCTTCTCTTTATTTTCTTGCTCTCATGTGCATGAGTCTTCTTTTCCTGAAGCTTGAATGATTCACAAATGATTTCTCTCAATTTCTTTGCTTCGGGGGGTTCTTTGATATGAAACACACTTGACCACTGGATCTTCAATCTGGCTCTAGGCTCTGAATTTAATTCCAGCTTTAATTTTCTTCTCTTTGCCTTGTCCTGGTCAGTGTGATTGCAGGCCTTTCTTTTGTGAGGTCTGGAAGGTTCATCACTTGCACCATGCCTTTCTTGATCTTCCGTTACAGGACTGGTTGGATAAGGCAAGGTCTCTGTTCTTGAAATCATTTCCCTTCCTTCCTCGGGCTTTGATTCACCATCTCCCTGTTCACTCCTTTTCTCATTTTCTTGATCATGTACACCCTCATATGTTGTATTCTATGCCTCCCTTTCACAGTCAATCTCTTCTTTAAGCACCATCTTTTCTGTTGCATCCTCTCCTTTTTCTTCTTCTTCTTCTGTTGCACCTTCTTCTTCTTCAGCTTCTCTTTCTTGTGTTTCTTCAAATTCATCTTCTTTATCAGCCAGATCATCATTGATTTCCTCCCCTGTTAATTTAACAATTATGGTGGGACAAAATTCTACGGGATTGGGTTAAGCGTTTGCTGAGCTCTGTTCTGACTGTTGGTTGGCTATTGCTTCTGCTATCTCTTCAATTGTTGCATCAGGAGACTCTCTCTTCTTGTTGAGCAGTTCCAACATGGTGTCGGTGTTTCTTCTTGCTTCTTCTCTTTCCTTTTGAAGTCTTGACTCCCTTTGTTCTACTAGCTGTGCTATCAAAGCGTCATTTTTTCTTCTTGCTTCTTCTCTCTCCTTTTGAAATTGTACATTGCCTTGATGAATTTCTTTGATACTCTTACAAAGTCTTAACTCCCTTTGTTCTGCCATATGCTTTAACAAAGCGTCAGTGTTTCGTCTTCGCTCTTCGCTCTCTTTCTGAAATTGTAAATTGCTTTGATTGAATTCTTCCAAAAACTCATAAAATTGTGAGTCTCTTTGTTGATAGGTAGAGTGACTTTGCTGATGTTGAAAAGAAGGTTGCATACGGAGTGAAACATCATCTTGGTGCCATCCAAAATTCTGATTCTGGTAACTTTCCCAATCCTGTGAAAAATTGTTAGAATAATTGTTGTAATTAGAGAAGTTACCTTGAATCGGTGCATGAGAGGAGTAACTTGGTTCTTGCCACCTAACATAATTTCCAAGGGTTCTCCTTGGTTGATTTTGCCATTCATAAGCCATTTGACATTTACTTCACTTGGGGTGGTTGAACAGAGAGTGTTGAGATTGTCTCTTTGAGCTTGTCCATTCTTCTTCTTGGGTGATCAGAGAGTGTTGAAATCGTCTCCTTGAGCTCTGCCCCTTTTTCTGTTACCTGTTTTCTCAAGAGAAATAATCAAGATGCTCAAACAAAGAGAAAAACAAAATAACAAAAAATAATTTATAATAATTTTTTTTATTTAAAAAATAATAATAATAATAATAAATATTTTTTTTAAAAAAAAATAATAATATTTTTTTAAAGAAAATAATTAAAATAAAATAATTAAAAATAAAATATTTTTGTTTTCTTCTCGACTTCTCCCTTGTCTCATTTCCTTGTTTCTACTTTTGTTCTTCCTTGATGTCCTTCCTATTTCTGCTTCAAGTTGTAATTGATGTGAGACACCTGGCTTCTCAAAAACAAAAACAAGAAAACTTGAAAAAGGTAAGTGTGGAAGAAAAATTAATAATAATAGAAAAGCTATAAAACTATGTTTTGTCTCTGAGTAAGTGATTTCTCACTTGAGCGAGCCAATTCTCACTCAAGTGAGAAGAGTATTTCAAGGTGAAGAAAGGTCTTCTTGCTCAAGCGAGACTATTCTCGCTTGAGCGAGAATAGCACTCAAAATCACCCCTCTTTGGACAAATCTTGCTCAAGCGAGAAGATTCTCGTTTGAGCGAGAATATGGCAGAAGCTATCCTTTTGCTCTTTTTTTCTTGATTTCTTCATAACTCTTTCCAGTCCTTTCCTTCTTCTATCCTTAATTACCTGAAATTTGTACGAAAAATGGGATCAAATGACTTCATTTAGATCAAGACTCAGAAACATATAATTGGATTCAATAATTCTTAAATTAGGGGAAAATTAATATCAAATAAATACAATTAAAACCATAAGTGCTATAATTCCATATGCAAACTCACTAATATTTAGCACTTATCAGCAATTAACCATACGGGGTAATTACATGATAGTGGAGTCTTTATTTCATTTTTAGGAGTTACGTTTAAGTTTTAGCCACTTAATTATAAATAGGGGTTGATTGTATTTGACAAATAACCTTGAATTTTAGTAAAAATCAGAATTGGGTTTGTCCTTTTTGAGAATTATTTCTCGTAGAATTTATCAACGATCCTCCTTGTGACATTCATCATGTGGACTTATCAAGGGTATATCACCACCCTTGTGGCGTCGCATGACTTATCTTTCATCCTTGGAAGTGGCGTCATCTTTCATTCCATTAATCCATTTTCCTCAACCATTCCATTTTTATCCTTTAAATTCCTATTTTTGTTACGTTTCTAAATTCCAAACCTAACTAGACCCTCAACTTTGAATTCCCTTGGATTCACATCATATGGGGAACTAGTAAGGAGGTTGAATGGATCCCTGTAAAGGACAACCAAGACCAGATATGAATTTTGCCTATTTGTTTCTCTATATTTTCCCTTTGAGATATTGCCACTTGTGGATATATTTCCTTAATTGAATAAGGATGATCACCACCAAACCTGAACCTAGGATACATTTTGTTCACCAAAATGAAAGTTGCGATCAACTTTATTAGATCAAGCCTCTATATTACGATTTTGATTGGGCATTTGTCATTTCTCAATTGCATCTCACTAAGTTGCTTATGTTG
Organism: Sesbania bispinosa; assembly: GCA_026901365.1. Classification (NCBI taxonomy): domain Eukaryota; kingdom Viridiplantae; phylum Streptophyta; class Magnoliopsida; order Fabales; family Fabaceae; genus Sesbania; species Sesbania bispinosa. Next base: position 124,337 of record QLOH01000327.1, read on the forward strand.
TCTATACACTTGTTTATGACATTTTTTTTAATGATTCTGTTTGTCTGTGTTATTTTTGTTTGATTTTTGAAACAATATTTTATCGAAAGTAATTATTATTTTATTGTAATTTTTCCATTGTGTTCAGTATTTTAATTTTGCCATTTTGTTCCACTACTACAAAAAAGGCATTCTACGACGGGCATTCCACGACGGTTGAGGGACAACCGTCGTTGAAAGATGCGCGGTGGCATTTTTGCAATTATGTGGGTAACTTACAACGACGATTGGCTCTTAACCGTCGTAGAAAGCACGTTTCTACGACGGTTGCCAATCAACCGTCGTAGAAAACTACCTTAGAATAAATGTTTACAAAAATAAAGGGGGTGTGAATAGCAAAAATGGGTGGTGCAGGAGTAATAGTGGGCTACCACGACGGGCCTAGTGGACACCCGTCGTGGAAGACCTTATGGGGGTGTGACAAGTAAAGTGGGGAGGTGCAGGGAGCATTAGGGGTTTCAGAAAGGAAGGGGGTGTGAATAGAAAAGCATGGGTGTGCGCAGCAAAGTGGGGAATCCACGACGGTTCATGAGAAACCGTCGTGGTAGGTTGGCAAGGAAATCCAAGACGGTTGCTCAGGCAACCGTCGTTGATAGTGGCAGTAGGATGCAGGCTTCAAAAAATTAAAGGGGTGTGTGCAGCAAAAAAGCGAGTGTGCGCAGTAAAGATGGGAATCCACGACGGTTGCTAAGACAACCGTCGTGGTAGGTTGGGCTATATATTCAACTTCCCCTTCTCCCCTGTGCCGCATCAGAACCCTAATCTCTCTCTCTCTACCTTCAGACTCTCTCTCTAAACCCCCCTCTCCCCACCGTTTTCCCGTCTCCCACCGTCCCCCTCCCCACGGCGCTCCTCTCTCTCAAACCCTCACATCTCTCTCCCTCACCATAGCCCACTGTCCCCCTCACATCCCTCCACACTGTGCACCCCTCCCCCACCGTTTCTGTCCGGCCTCCGTGTGCCCGTCGTCGTCGCTCTCTTTCTCTCCCCTTGATTACCGCCCGGCTATATATTCAGGAGAACGCCTTGTACCTGAAGAACGAGGTGCACGGGGTGCACGCACGAGCACAACCTCCACCGTCCGGTTATATTGGACGAAGCTACTAATTTCTTTCAGAAATACGGTGTCTCTGACTTCACATTTGATAGCTGCAAATTGGTATCTTCTTTAACCCTCTTCTGAATTCACAAAAGTCTGTTTAATTTAGCTTTTTCTTTTATTTCTTTTTTAAATTTTTTTACGTGGTCTGGTTATTTGGGGTTTTGTTTGCAGTGGGGTTGGAGGTGCCGTGCGAAATTGGCTGTGCGTGGCTCTTCAACCAACCCTCTTATTGGGCTCTATGAGGAGGGTACTCATAACGTAATTGACATTCCAGAGTGCAAAGGTTCAGAGCTTGATTACATTACTAAGTGTGTTTGGTACTTTGATAAATAGAATAGAAATTGAATGGGGTTCATTAAATGATACATATTGGTTTCCCTAACATAGGATCTTTGTTTCCTCCGTGTGCAATTCGAGTCAGACTCCTCTCAATTGGTCTCGGCGTGTAATAAAGTCCTTATTGGCCGGTCATATTTTGCTGAAGTAACTAGAGATTGTATTAGTCTGAAGGAGCAATTTTCCTTTATTTCTTGGATTTACTAAGACTTACTTGCTGTCATGAAGATTAGGTTTTGATATCAAATTCTGACAACCTTTTTTCCCACCCTCATCCTTCAAAAAAGAAGTCTGATCTTAATCACAATATACTCTTGTAAATGAAATTGAGTATTTTTATATTTATTGCTTTCCAATGGATTTGCTGAGGTGAAGGCTAATTAAAGGAGGAAAGCTCTGTAATAGCTCTGTAATAGATCTTCCAAACTTTTCCAATGGATTTGTTTGGCTTTGGTATGAGGACTTTCATTGCTATATGATTTCCTTTGACAGTGATCCTGGTATATATTTATACATTCTAAGATAATATAATCACTAGTATATATTTATACATTCTAAGTTTATATGCTTGCATTTGACAGTAATCCTGGTAATATATATGTTCAAATTTTTTATATGCTTGCATTTGCATTCTTTAGGCAGGTTAAGTTGTAAATTAAAGCCTAGTAAGCTACTGAATGTTTTGGAGAGAAGGAAATGAAAGAGAATTACAAGAAATTTGATAATTTCTGTCTTTAAAATATTAAAATTTAAACAATGTTAGTATAAATCAATGTTTTTTGAGAAACTCCGCTCTGTATATTGGTACTTCTCCAGGAACAAAATCCAGTTGTTTTTTGAGATTTCTTGGTGATGCTATTGTAATCCATGTTCTGTATATTCTGCAGAACGAATAACATATAATTAGCGAACATGGCAGTCACATTCTACGACCTTAGCTCTGATTTTGGGTTGAAAAAGCTTGATGAGTACCTTCTCTCCCGCAATTATATCACTGGGTAAGTCACTGTGTGGCTTTTGTGCTCCTTCTTTTGTTTCATTTTTTTTCAATTTAATTTGTTGATCCTTATGCATTGTCCTTTTACCTGATCTGTTTAGGTACCAAGCTTCAAAGGATGATGTTACCGTATATGTTTAGAACCACCACATTGTGCCTCGGGTCATGCCTTTCTCATGAGATGGTGGAGAAAAATGGTATGCAAGCATTTTAATACATGGGCAAAAACAAAATAAATTAATCAGATTTGAGTAAATATTGAAAAGAAAAAGACTATTTGACACAGGTTTGGATGAGGGCAACAAGGAATAATCAATAATGATATTGCAAAAATGCCTAAACTAAATTCCTCTGATTTTTAGATTGTTTCTGTTATTGCCCCAAAGATCCTAGTGTAGATATCAATGTGCTAATGCTGTGACATTATGAATTGCTTAGGAAAAGTGTCTTTGAGTTGGTTTGGAAGGGTAACTAGGCTAATAGTAGCAGATGCACAACTAATAAGGATGATATTAACAGATTAGAATGGTCATTATTTAAAGCCACCAGTACTTAACCCTTTAATTGGTCATTGTGATGATGCTGGAAAATTGCCATCTTCTTCAGTGAAGAAGAGGGTCTGTAATAGTCTTTTGCTCATTTTAAAAGGAAAACACACACACTCACACCCATTTCCCTTTTCTATTTCTTTGTTTCTCTCTGTTTGTCTGAAGAAGTGAAGAAGGAGAAGGAGAAGGAGAAGAAGAGAGAGTAGCAGAAAGCAGAGAAAGAAAATTAGTAGAGGGAGAAGGAGAAGGAGAAGGAGAAAGGTTGATTTTTTCAGCTAAGTGGGTTTCACGCTTGTCTTTTATATATTTATATGAATATGAATATGAATAATAATAATTATTATTATTATGAATATATATAATTAATAATAAATATGGTCTTTTATTTATATTGCTTATTTGGAATTGTTTGCGCTTTCGGTGTTTATGTTTAGTTGGCGGGCAGAATTGCATAAATCTAACGGCTTTTGAATATATATAATTAATAATAAATAATTATTATGAATATATATAATTATTATGTTTAGTCTCAAGGAAAAGGAGTAGAGGTAATAACATATCTGTCTAGTCTTCTAATACCCTTCTACTACCGTGGTAGAATTTTCAAAATCATAACTTGATAGCTTTTCATGTTTGTTATTTTGGGGAGCACAGTTGGCAGTCTATGTCTCAGATCAGGTTCCTCAACAGCTAATTGGTGATCCAGGAAGGTTTAGACAAATAATTACAAATCTCATGGGTAACTCAATTAAGGTAAGTCTAATGAGAGAATTAAAGATGTTATATACCATAAGTCTGTCAACTCATTTGTTTTGTGGACTAAATTACATGTCAACAAAGCAACATTTACTTGGTCTGATACTCTACTGATCTATTGAAAATTGATGTCATTTTGGATCTAGAGATCTGCCCTTGTCCTTCATTTTGTGTTTTAAACTGCCTTATAGATTTAGTAGCTACGGATTAGCTATGGAAATTTAGTAGCTAACCCACTTTTAACGACGGTTATGGTTATAACCGTCGTGGAAAGTACGAAATTTGGAGTTGTGAAGGGACTTTCTACGACGGTTGAAATGAAAACCGTCGTGGAAAGTAGAGCATTTCACGACGGTTACCATCTTAACCGTCGTGGTTTCTCTACTTTCCACGACGGTTTTCCTTGCAACCGTCGTAAAATGCCATACTTTCCACGACGGTTACCATCTTAACCGTCGTGGTTTCTCTTTTTCTACGACGGTCCTCACGCGTCGTCAAAATTCAAATTTTCAACGACGCCTGGTTCTACGACGGTTGTACAACCGTCGTAATAGGCCATTTTCAACCGTCGTAGAAGACCCTTTTTGCACTAGTGTTCAAACTTGTTTTAAGTGATGTATTGTTAGTAAAGGGGTTAATTAGAATTAGTTACTCATTAACATATTGTTATGCTCCTTGCTTTGTTTTTAGTTTATAAAATTTTGTGTTGTGGAATTGTTCAAAAATTGATTCTCTCATGATGCTATCTAATTTTGGTGGCTGCTTGTGATGCTTCATGTATGTTATTTGGTTTTGTTTGGATAGTTTTCTTGCGGTGCTCAGCTTGTTCTTGTGATGATACATTTTTCTAATATGCTGCATTCAGAGATATAAGGTTACACTACCTGGAAATTATGTATGAGAGAAACTCTGCTAAATTAGGTTCAATTTAATGCCATAAGGTATTGTTGGAGCTTACTGCATGGTCTGCTGTAGGACTTAATTGTAATTTTGTGGCAATTGGCATACTTACCTTGATTTTATGCCAACCTTGATTTTTAAATTGTTTTAGTTTATTTTTTCCGGGTTTACTCTTAAATTTTTTTGTTCCCTGACTAGCTTTTGGTGTTTTGTACTTTTGTTTTAGAGAGTGTGTGTCCAAGCCTTGGATTGAAGAAGGAGGAGGAGAAAGCTCATCCTCACATCTCACCCACCTCCTTCCCTTTATCTTGAGCTTGATTTAGGTGAGTGTAACTCACACACCCACTTCCATCTTGATTGCAACACTCTTTAATGATCCTTCTTCTCTAATTTCATTTCTATTCTTTCTTGTTTTTTATTATTAAATGATGATTGTTGTTTGCCGTAGGGATATCCTCTTCCTTGGAAATGTCATGCTTAGACCAAGGGCTTGGCTTGCATGGGGTTTGAGTGGGTTTTGGAACTCTATATTATGTTGTCTTCACCTCATGTTAAGTTATTAATGTCATTGTGTTGAATCTCCATGAAAACCTTCATGTTTTCACGATTTCAATATTAAAAGGGATTAAGTTCATATGTTTGGCTTCGGCTTCACAGGTCTAGGACCATCATGTTAAATCAAGAACCCAACATCATGTTTTATGTTAGATAATAATCGATTCAGGTAATGGCGGGACTATATGTCCCCACGGAAGACGTTCCTTGTAGTTTGATCCCAGGTCTAGCTTCATGTCAAGTGATAAGACCCCTGTTGTTGGGTATAGCAGTTCATGTTAATTATGGCTTCAAGTTCAGTTATGTTGTATGAGTGCAATTGATTATGATTATATTGCTGCATTTTATCTGCGTTATTTCCCTCACTTACATGCATTAGTTATGCTAACTGAGATATTAGTCTCATCACATGTTTGTGGATTATATTTTAGATTCCCATGATCCTCCTCAAGACGACCGTTGAGGGAGCTGGCTCTTCCGGATTGATTGTTATATTTTTTATTTTATATTACACTTGATGTTGTATTTAGTTTGAGGATATTATTATACATGTGCAACCCTTAGTGAGTGTTTCTATTTTGTTGAGAACACATGTATTTTAATATCCATATTATGTTTATGTATTTGATTATTCAGATTATGCTTATGTATACGTTAGACTACTTAAGCAAATCTTGTTTATGTTTTATCGATATCGTTAATGTCGCGAAAAATAATTCTCTAAATTCAGGACTTGTGCTTCCAACTAGCATAAATCCTGAGTTTTCGGAATTATAACATTACACGCAACGCCATATCAGGCCTGTCATCTTTCTTATATACCAAAACTCTACTAAAACACACTTATTGATGGGTTGAATGTCTTCACAGGTACCACCCTCATTTCCACATCGTTGAGTAGTTTAGAGACCTATTCACACGTTCATTGAGAACACGTTCGTTTTAAAAACAAATTTACTTTAAATTAATTTTTACTTTTCAAAATGCTATCAATATTTCAAATGTCACGTAGTCAAAGCTAATAAATTAACTATTGTGAAAATGATGGCTTCCCATTTTCAATCAACATTTATTTAAATTCTCGTCTCATGTTCATGTAAATCAAATAAAAATATTTTACTACCGAGCGCGTGGATCAGCTGATATGAGGTTATTTCTATTTAATAAATGGTCTCAGGCTCGAGTCTCGGGTATGCAATTGCGTTAAATATATACACATAGGAAAGCTTTGCCACTCATAGAGATCATACCCGGCTCGAGCAAGATTGATGCCCATAAAGGAAGCATGTGATTTTACATAAAAAGAAAAAACAAATCTAATAGTATTGAAGGAAAATGTAGTACTCCAAGTAGAAATTAAGCAATCAAAACGATGATGCAAAATGCTATTCACAGCTCATTTAGAGTGTAACATCCCAGATATTAAAACCAATTTCACATAGAAGGTTAGTAGAGTAATGACCTCTAATTAAGGGAAAGATTAAGAAAAGGGTAAGAAAATGGTAGGAGGAAAGTTTAAGAGTGGGAAACTAAGAAATTAAGTCTTAATATTCTCGCTCAAACGAAAATGAGCTCGCGTGAGCGTGTTATGCAACAAAAATAGGAAAACTGGATAGTGCTATTCTCGCTTGAGCGAGAATGGTCTCGCTCAAGCGAGAAACAGGGGAACCTTGGGGGTGCTCTTTGGACAATTTTTCGCTCAAGCGAGAAACAGGGGAACCTTGGGGGTGCTCTCAGCCCGCTCGCTCAAGCGAGAATCCCTCGCTTGAGCGGGAATACGCATGCAGGTTTAAAGACCTTAATTAGGGCATAGGTTCATTTAATTCTTTTTCTTCCCTTCTTCATCCTAGAGTGAGAGAGAGTGATTCTAGAGAGAGAAAGGCACTTTGGGAGCTAGAGGGAAAGCTTTTTCAATCCAAGGATCTCACCACCCTACCTCCTTTAACCTTCTTCCCCTTCTCCATTTTAGCTCTTGAGGTGAGTATAGCTCACACACTCCCACTTTTGTAATGTATTTCTCCCTCCATGAACCCTACTCCTTTCTCCCCTTGCCTTCTTACTTATGATTGTTTATTGGTTGTGGATTGCTTATTTATTCGCATATTGTTGGTAATATAGGGTAGAAATGCATGAGGGGATTTTTCCCTAAATTAGGGTTTACTGTTGTTTGAGAATGACTTCCCTTATTGCCTCATTCATGGAAATTGTATTGATTTGAGCATGTTACGATGGCCCTTGGCCCCAATTTAGAATTGAAAGAAATTAATTTGGACTTCGGTCCTTGGCTTCAGTTTCGGGTTTTGGCCCACAGTGATTAAGGGTGATTAGTACCCAATGGTGGTGATTAGTACCCAGGGGAGGCATTCCCTGTAGTCTGAGCTAAGGTCTAGCCACACAGTTATATAATGATAAAACCTTGTCTGCCGAGTAATGCAGGTTATACACGTCCATTTTACAATTGAGATAAGTTATTAAGATGTCGCCATTCTATTGATTTAGTTGCATTCATTTGCTTGCTTTTCCCCACACTGCATGTTGCATAGTTATATTCACTGAGACTCCTGTCTCACCCCACGTTTTGTGGACTACATTTTATATGCACAGGCTCGACCCCACACTAGTCCTTGAGCATGGAGCTAGGGAGCTTTATTTTGATGTATTTTGAGGATGACTTAGGATTCTATCTTGTTGATATATATATATATATATATATATATATATATATATATATATGCCTTGATGATGGTCCTGTTGTGTATTATTTTGAGGGGATATGATTGTGCATGTGTATCTTGAGCCTTCTATTTTGTCAGGACGCATGTATGGGTGTATCCCCAGTTGACTATTATGTATTAGACAAATTGTAGCCACAACGACATTACTATGAATGTTTATTTCAGTTGATGTTTTTCATATTATGTTTGAGTAATCGTTGGGACTTAAACGTTATATGATGTAAGTAATTGCGCGCGATATTGAAATGACGCGAAATAATTTCATAAATTTGGGAATTTGGTTTCCAACGAGCTAGATTCTTGAATTTAGAAATTAGTTTAAGTGCTCGTTTGGCCCGAATTTTTTTTAATTATAAACCACTTAAAATCAAAAGTCATGCCAAACAATTTTTTGAAAAAGCCCTTTAAAAATTTATGCTACTTATTTCTATTAAAGAAAGAGAGCTTTTAAAAAACGCTACAAAAAGAAGCTTTATTTGAGTTTACATAGAGCTTTTGAGCGAGATCCACTCTTCAATTCTCAGGTTTGATAAAATAAATTGTCTTTTGTTTATTTTATTTTCACATTTCGCGTGCTCTTTATCATGCGCTGAAATAATCAAAAGAAAGATATGATTTTTTCTTCTTATCTCATAACTATTTAGCTATCCACTACACATTTGGCTTCCCATCACGCATATTAGACGCAAATGCCGCATGCCCTGCATTTTTTCCACTCAATGATGCTCAATCAAACAGAATCTTTCTTCATATTTTTTAATTAACTTTCTATATATTCTTTTATAACAAAAAACCTTAATATAATGAGTGGCAGATAGTTCAAACATAAAATTCTCACATTTAGTTAAATAATTTTATATATTTTTTATTTATAAACTATTTGTTACCTTCTTTATAATATGGTCATTTGTGAAGTATTATTTAAATGGTCTTTTAGTGTGGAATATATGTAATTTTGATTTCTCAAGTTTTTTTAGTAAATTAAGTCCCTTTACTTTTAAAGTTAAGCAATTTTGATCCCTTTATTTAGGGATGACAATTTTATATTGCATGTGAGAATCCCCACAAGGACTATCCTGTTTGGGGCCTCGTTAATGGAAAATTAATTTCCCTCATGGAAATGGGGATAGGGATTCCTGCGGAAACAGATTTGAGATCGGGGGCTAGCTCCACGCCCTATTACACACGCACATGATTTATATTTTGTATTATCTTAATTTATAATTTAAAATTGGAATTTCTAAATCTTTCATAGTATTTTTACTATTTTTGTTCTTTATAATATGATTTTTGAAATTTCTTTAATTACATGTGGGGTCCCTGTGGACCGTAGGCATGCACGGGATGTGGATGGGGAGAAAATTCATTAATTACCTCGAGACAAGGATCAAGGATGGGGATGGGGAGATAATATGGAAGTAGGAACGTGGAGCAGGAGTAAAAACTCTCCAGTTACAGGAATTTTCTACACCTGGGTATGTCTGCATCTCTCTCGTACAGGAAATTTCCAATAACTAGAGAGGATACGTCTCGTGGAGCAAGGAGGTACTCTCCACTTCGCTCTGTGTGGCTACTATCCCTAATGAAGGAGTGTGTTAACAACTACACCAACTTTGATCTTATAACATATTTAAAATTTACAAAAATTTTCACACTCTGAACCATGTAATTATTGCTAATAATGAAGATAATAACCTCAAAGTTATCATTATATTAATTTCAGTATGTACACACATCCATATATATAAAGGAGAATGCTAACGAGTGTCCTAAGTGTATTATTTAAGAAATCAAAAATAAAAAAAAATTCTTGACGTGTGCAACATTAAATGTTACAAATACAATTAATACCGTGATTTTCAATAAAAACCTTTTATATATGGATTCTTTAACCAGTGCTTTGGGGGCATTCATTAGTAGGACCCATATTAGGATCCTTTTAATCAGGGTCCTAAGGGCAATATTTAAGAAGTCAGTATATAAAAAGCATTATTGGAAATCACATTATTAATTACATTCGTAATATTAAATGCTATACAACACAATTTTTTCTATTCTTGATTGCTTAATCGGTTCCCTTGAGACACTCATTAGTATTTTTCATACTATTTTTTAAATGTTATATAATATGATTTCTATTTTATATTGTCTTAATTTCTAATTCTTTCATAGGGTTAAATATGTTTTTAGTCCCTAAAATTTAATCAAGATTTGGTTTTAGTCCCTATAATTTAAAACAGGTGGTTTTGGTTCTTCAAAAATTGAAAACACATCAATTTAGTCCTTATAGTTTTGCTACATATTTTGCTATGAATTAGCTACAAAATTTTATCGATAAGGACTTAAAAGGGATATTTTCACTTTTTAAGGGATCAAATCCACTGGTTCTAAATTACAGGGACTAAAATCAAATCATAACTATATATTTCAGGGACTAAAAACATATTAAACGCCTTTTCCATACTATTTTTATTAATTCTTTAAGTTATAATTTTTTTTTTCAACTACGGGGTCCCCATGGGGATGTAGTGATATGAATCAGGGGGTGGTTTCGTTTTATGGATCTATCTAGGTTGGATGCTCATAAATAAGAAATTTGGGAAATAGTTTAAAATGAGAAAATGGAAAGGTTGAAGGTGAATTGGTGAAATGATAAATGACGCCACTTCCAAGGATGGAAGATAAGTCATGCGACGCCACAAGGGAGGTGAATAGCCCTTGATAAGTTCAGGAGATGAACACCACAAGGAAGAAATTCCTTGATAAGTTCTAAGAGAAAAAATTCTCTAAAAAGCGAAAAACTCAATTTTGGTTCATTTCAAGCTTGGTTGTTTTCGAATACAATTCAACCCCTATTTATAGAATAAGTGGGCTGCCAAACGTTGTAACTCCTAGTAAATGAAAAAGACTCCACTATCATGCAATTACCATGTGTGGTTAAATTACATGTTACATTAATTCCTACAATAAAGTAAGCACTAGGGAAAATGACCCACTAGTAATTATAATCACTTAGAACACTACTACGAAAATACAAATAAAAATAGAAAAACAAGACTTAATATATTATTTAATCAGCCCATTAATAATAAACCATTAATCAGCCCATGTGTGCATCTTGAACATGTGAATTGAGTTGTCCAAGTGTTTCCTTCATGTTGATTCCATAATAGTCATCTCAAACTTTATTTAATTTTTAGACACCCCTCTATGTCTGCATCATTCCCTCCTTCTTCGAAAAGATTCATCCTCGAATCCAATGCTTTATTTTCCTTCTAGTTTTATTCACTTACAACTCAAAGGAACGGACTCATCCTCCAAGATCAAACACAATCTGTAAAAATTCAGATTTGTTCCTTTCTTTCTTATGCATCAAGGAGGTCCTCCTTTTGGGTATCCAAACCCAAACACCGGGATAACGTACAGAATAGTTGTTATGTAACAACTCAAAAGACTCCATATGTTTGTCTTCAATATCCTCATGAGTTTAGCTTCCAACAGTGGGTTGGATATATAGTGGAGCATTAGGAAAGATATCAACATAGTTCCTCCTTAAATATGGCAATTTGTAATGTGTTTCATTCAAAGATACATCATCTTGCCCCTGTAAAATAACATCACAAATAGAAGGAGAAATAACATTAGAAATTAAAATTTCCTCTCTCATTTTCTCCCTTTCTTTTTCTCTTCTTTTCTCTTCTTTCTTTTCTTGTTTTCTCCTTCAGCTTTCGTTGATCCTCACAGACTTGGCTTGCTGTTAAAAATTTCAACTCAAGCTTACGTCCCTCATGACGCAAAGAAAGTGAAAACTTATCGAGATCAAGCTTTTTATTCCGCAGCCAAGACCATCCTAAGAGAAAATGACATGATTTCATGGGAGTGATTTCACATGAAACTTCATCTACATATTTCCCAATAGTGAATCCAAACTTTGTTTGCCTAGGATGAAAATGTGTTGGTAAGTTGAGTTTCTCCACCATTCTTTGACTCACAACATTGTTGTAGCTTCTGTAATCGAATGCAATAAAACACACATGACCTTCAACGGAACACCTGGTATAGAAAATATCCATCGCAGTTCCAAACCCAGATCTGGAACTTTAATTAAATAATGTTGTAAAGAAGAGCGAAAGGAAGGACGTTACCATTTTCTCCACGCCTAGCAGCATCAAAATAAATTCGTTTATCACGCTACAGATGTCCAAATTGAGTAATTCCAAAACGAGAAGAAATCACACCTTATGGGACGCAATTTTGGCTCAAGAATAACTGAAATTGAGTTCGTAAACCGTGAGATATGAACGAAAGTAATTTTGTCTCAAACAACGAGAAATTGTTGTGATTGGACAAACCCTCCACCAAAATCACTTTTCCAGCAATGGCAGCCTTTCAATCTTAGAACCGAAGACATTATACCAAATGATATGAATTCAGGGGGTGGATTCATTTTATGGATCTATCTAGGTTGGATGCTCATAAGTAAGAAATTGCGGAAATAGTTTAAAATGAGAAAGTGGAAAGGTTGAAGGTGAATTGGTGAAAGGATAGATGACACCACTTCCAAGGATAGAAGATAAGTCATGCGACGCCACAAGGGAGGTGAATAGCCTTGATATGTCCAGGAGATGAACGCCACAAGGACGAAATTCCTTGATAAGTTCTAAGAGAAAATATTCTCTAAAAAGCGAAAAAATCTATTTCGGTTCATTTCAAGCTTGGTTGCTTTCGAGTTCTATTTAACCCTTATTTGTAAAATAAGTGGGCTACCAAACGTTGTAACTCCTAGTAAATGAAAAGGACTCCACTATCATGCAATTACCATGTGTGGTTAAATTACATGTTACATTAATTCCTACAATAAAGTAAGCACTAAGGAAAATGACCCACACTAGCTAGTAATTATAGTCATATAGAGCACTATTAGAAAGCACTAATTTGACTTGGGGAATACAAAAGGTCACTAGAAAATTCACCCCCAAAGTATACAAAATACAAATAAAAATAGAAAACAAGACTTAACATATTATTTAATCAGCCCATTAATAATAAACCACTAATCAGCCCATGTGTGCATCTTCAACATGTGAATTGATCGAGTTGTCCAAGTGTTTCCTTCATATTGAATCCCGCCTCAAACTTTATTTAATTTTTAGGCACCCCTATTTCCACATCATGTAGGGAATGAGGATGGGGAAAAATTATCCCTATATGGGGATGAGGAGATAATGGGGAGGCGGGGATGGGGAGCAAGTACCCCCGCCCAATGCGAGTGTCATTCCCACCTCTATTAATTATCTTCTATCTAAAACTCTCAAATTTTCACATTTTCTTTCACATTTCAAAATTTAATTGATGAAATTATTTTAAAACTTTTTAAGTACAAAACTCACTAATAAAAATATCTAATTTCACCTAAGATCGAAAAATCTCAAAATTTTACCCTTTTTAAACTGTAATTCCACCTCCTACATATAAAATCCTTCAAATTTTATCAAATTCTTTTTAATATATTTTTTTGCTTTTAAATTATTAAAAATATTAATTTCATATCTCAAATTTATTATAAACCGCCAAATATTTGGATTAAAAAGGAAAATTTGAGTTCTTTGAATAAATGACAATTGACGGAGAGATCGAATTTGTTCAATTTGTTCAATTTTATCAAACTCTCTATATTATAATTTTGAAACCTTATCTTGGAGAGTGAGGCACTCATTAACTCTACTCTCCCTCTCAATGATTGTTAGCATTCTCTCTCTTCTCTCATTTGATGGTGTGAATTCCACACACTTCTTATGAGAGTGAGATTTTTTTACTCAATCCTTAATGCAAATCTTCTTTTTCTTCTTAATTAATTTTCTAAATACTAATAAATGTTAATCCGGTATTTGGAAAATTTATCAAAATTTAAAATCTTATCTTTTCATTTTCTATTTTAATCCTTATTTTTAACATAATTCTTTGTTCTTATCATTATGATTTTAATCTATTTAATTATATCTTATTGTCAAATAATAATGTAAATTAGATTTTAAAAGTAAAATATAATCTATTATTATAATTTAAAATTGAATAATTATTCAAATTTTTTCTAATTTGTATTTTTTCTTAATTCTAAAAAAATTAATTTATTCAGGACCTCCACACGCACTAAACGATCCACCCAGATATCGTAATCGCAAGCTCGCAGGTGGAGAAGAAGCACACTTAGAAGCGTTTTAGGGCAAGCACACTTACTTAATAGCGTTTTAATTAGGGCAAGCAAAAATACTAGATGCTCAATGTTCTTCGAGAGAGAGTCTAGGAAATTGCTTTTCTAATTTTATTTGTTTTGAATTTATTTTTTCAACAGTTTAAAAGTAATAAAATAAATTACAAAACTAGCTAAAATATTGACACAGTGAATGCCACATATGTGTGAGAAAGACAAGTCAACATAGATGTTAATGGTCACATCAGTTTGTTAACTATTCTAACGACAATGATCATTTTTAAAAGAAAAAATTTTAGAAGAATGAAAAAATAAAAAAAATTAGAGGGACGAAAATAAAAACGCGTGTATTTTAGAATGACCATAAATATATTTAAGCCTAAAATAATTAACTTCTTTAGAGAGCTATAAATATTTTGTTTTTCCATCTTTCCATATTTGGTAGAGCATGTGCATATGGATGCATGTCCTTTCACTTGTGGACTAGCGTCTAGCGCATGAGAGGGTGAATTGAAGATCATATATAGTAGATGCCTTAATTTCAGGTTTTGATGATGTCAATATATTTGGAAGAAATGAGAAAGACAATGGCAAAGAAAAGATCCAAATTCAAGCTTCAAGGTCAAATAAAAGATCAAGATCAAAATCAAGTCAAAAGGTCTATTAGGTTAAAATTTTGATTTTATTAGATATAAAATGTCAAAAGACTTCTTAATGATTACAAGTTACTTGGCACTGAAAAGATTTTTAAAGAAAATATTTCTAAGGTAAAAATCAGTTCAAAGATTAAAATTTTTGAACTGGTAATCGATTACCAACATGTGTAATCGATTACCAGGTTTTCCAGAATTTAAATTTCAAAAATTTTTGAACTGTGTAATCGATTACCAAAACCTGTAATCGATTACCAAAGTGCAGAAAATTCAAATTTTGAATTTCAGGCACAACTGTTCGTAAAACTGAACTGTGTAATCGATTACCAAACCCTTGTAATCGATTACCAGTGTTCTAAATTTGAAAATTTTGAAGAGACATGACTTCTGATCAAGGATTACACTGTTTCATCTTAATCCTTATAAATATATGTCTCAGATTCGGATTTTAACAAGATTTTCCTCATGTAAACAATATTCTTATGAAAATCACTTTGTGCCAAAAACTTGAAAATCATTAAGACTTCTTATAGGCTTTCAATTTGTAAAATCTACTCTAAAAGAGAGTCCAATTATATTCATCTTTGATTCCTGTACTTTGAGTGAAGAGAGGGTGCCTCTCTTGTATGTGGGTGATTCTCAACACAAGGAAGGGTTCCAAGGTGTTGGAGGATTCATCGTTTGTAAAGAAACTTTACAAGATAGTGGAAATCTCAAGTGTGGACTTGGGGACTGGATGTAGGCAAGTGGATTGGCCGAACCAGTATAAGTCGTGTTTGCAATTCCTCTTCCCTTAACTCTTGTTTACTTATTTTATTTGCAATTCCATTGTTTTAAGAGTAGACATTCATCATTCATCTTTGAAAAGAATTATTTTTAAGCATAATTAGGTAAAATAATTGAATAGTCGAATAAAGAGGATAAAATCGAATAACTTAATTCACCCCCCCTCTTAAGTTAGTGAGGCCACTTGTCTAACAAGTGGTATCAGAGCTTGCATCTTGTTTAAGGATTAGAAGCCTCAAGATCAATAATGGCCTCATCCAACTCTCTCTTTGGTGAAGGAAATTCCTTCAATAGACCACCTGTATTCAATGGAGAAGGATTTCACTATTGGAAATCTAGGATGCAAATCTTTATTGAGTCAATTGACTTAAACATATGGGATGCTATAGAAAATGGACCTTTTATTCCCTCAATGCAACTAGGAGATGAAATCAAGATAACACCTAGGGATCAATGGAGTGAAGAGGATAAAAGAAAAGTACAATATAACCTAAAAGCTAAAAACATAATCACATCTGCTTTAGGTATAGACGAATACTTTAGGGTGTCAAACTGTAAAACTGCCAAAGAGATGTGGGATGCTTTAGAAGTAACTCATGAGGGAACTAGTGACGTCAAAAGGTCTAGAATAAACTCTCTCACACATGAATATGAACTATTTAGAATGAATCAAAATGAGAGTATACAAGAAATGCAAAAGAGATTCACTCATATCATTAATCATCTTGCATCATTAGGAAAAAGTTTTCCAAATGAAGATTTAATTAACAAAGTTTTGAGGTGTTTGAATAGGCAATGGCAGCCAAAGGTGACAGCGATTGCAGAATCAAAAGATCTTACAACTATGTCTTTGCATTCACTCTTTGGAAAACTTCAAGAACATGAGTTAGAATTGACAAGACTAAGTCAAAATGAAGAGAATGATAGAAGCAAGAAAAGTATTGCTCTCAAAGCTTCATCATCAATGGTCCATGAGGAAGAAGATATCATCGAAGATGAGGACTTGGACGATGATGAAGAATTCAGTCTCTTTGTCAAACGATTCAACAAGTTTCTAAGAAACAGAGGAAATAGAAGAAGACCTACACCTAACATGAAAAAGAAAGGAGAAGACTCCCAATCAATCCAAAAGTGCTTCGAGTGCAACCAGCCAGGACATCTCAGATTAGAATGTCCAATCTACAAGAAAAGAATGGAGAAATCAAACAAGAAAACATTCAAAGACAAGAAAACAAAGAAAGCTTACATCACATGGGATGACAATGACATAAGTTCAAGCGACTCAGAAAATGAAACTGTCAACCTAGGATTTATGGCAAAAGACTACGAAAGCGAAGAAGAGGTAACATCTTCTAACAATGATACATCCATCTCATTTGATGAATTACAAGAAGCATTTAATGATTTACACAAAGAATCATTCAAATTAGCAAAACTAGTTTCATCATATAAGAAAACCACTACTAAACTTGAAGGAGAAATCTCTAAGTTAAAAAGAGAACTAGATAGTCTTCAAAATAAACTTAAAGTAGCAAACTCTAAAAATGAAAGTTTGAGTTCTATCACTAATATAGAAAAAGAAATTCATCCATGCACATCATGTCTAAAGCATAAAGAGGAGATCAATAAATTAAACACTACTCTTACAAAATTCACCTTTGGTAAAAACAATTTAGATGTTATTTTGGGAAATCAAAGGTGTGTGTTTGATAAAGCAGGATTAGGATATAATCCTCAAACTCAACAAAAGAATTATAAAAATTTCTTTATACATGCACAATCCACTAGTTCACCATTCTTAACATGTTTCTATTGTGGAAAGAAAGGTCATAGTGCATCAAACTGTTATTTTAGAAAGAATTCTACAAATCTAAAAAACATGATGTGGATCCCAAAAGGATCTTTATTAAGCACTAACACTAAGGACCCAAAGAAAGTTTGGGTACCTAAAATAAACAATTCTTTGACTTGTAGGATTCCATGAAACATACTTGGTACATCGACAGTGGATGCTCCAAACATATGACCGGGGATATCTCAAAGCTTATGGACATCACTCCAAAGAATAGTGGGCATGTTACCTATGGAGATAACAACAAGGGTAAAATCTTGGGAATCGGAAAAATAGGTACAAATCATTCAACCTCCATAGAAAATGTCTTACTTGTTGATGGCCTTAGGCATAATTTACTTAGTGTTAGTCAATTATGTGATAAAGGGTTTTTAGTATCATGGCACAGTAAAAAGCAAAATAGTGTTGCATTATCCACTGCGGAAGCAGAGTATATTGCTGCCGGTAGTTGTTGTGCCCAAATTCTTTGGATGAAACAACAATTATCAGATTATGGACTAAACATAGATCATATCCCAATTCGTTGTGATAATACTAGTGCTATCAACTTATCTAAGAACCCTGTCCTACATTCTAGAACAAAACATATAGAAATTAGACACCATTTTCTTAGAGATCATGTACAAAAAGGAGACTGTGTTCTAGAATTTATAGAGTCTAAGCAACAACTTGCAGATATCTTTACCAAACCTTTACCTAAGGATAATTTCTTCACAATTAGGAGAGAATTAGGGTTATTAGATATTTCTAACATAGATCCATAGAAGGTTTTACAAATAAAAATAGTTTAGAACCCAAATATAACTTCTGGGTAGTGTGTAATCGATTACATAACAGTCGTAATCGATTACCTAAGAGCAAATTTTATTGTAATCGATTACATAACAGTCGTAATCGATTACCTGAGAGCAAATTTTATTGTAATCGATTACAAGGTAATCGTAATCGATTACCAGTCTGCGAACACTATAAATATGTTCGTTCCGTTTCTCTCTCTACGCACAGCTTTCTCTCTCTTCTGTTACGGCCTAAAACCCTAACCTAACCCTTCCAACCCCCATAACTTCCTCATTTCTCCACCAAATCACTCCTCGTTCGTTGCAAATTGTTCCTCTCTTCCTCCTCTACAAATCCCACCGAACAATTTCGAGAAAAGCTCCTTCAATGGCTAAACCATCCAAACGTACCAAGCACATCGCCGCCTCCACCTCTCGTCACGGCAACTCCGGTGACCCTCCGGCGGCCACCAATCCCTCTCCATTGCTTGCCTTCTTTTCGACCAACCGGCAACGCACTAGGTATACCTCGTTCTTTTCGACTCGAAAGATCATTGACCCTAAGTGTATTGATGTTGATTATTTCGAAAATGAGGGATTTGATTGCTTTGAAATTTTTAAAAATTACAACCTATTGGAGTTTATGTCCCTAAAAGCTCCCATTTACCCGGATTTGGTTAGAATGTTTTATAGTAATTTAGAGATTAAGGACGGAGTTATTCATAGTGAGGTTAAACGGATCCCCATTGTAATTGATCAGTCCCTCTTTTACTCAATTACCAACCTTAGTAGTGAAGGTGCCAACTTTGAAGGATCCATTGTAGAAGAGTGGGAACTAGATTACAGTGCTGAACATGCCCATAGGATGGTCAGTCATGAGCATGCTAATTTAGAAAATCGTTTTCTTGCTGGCTCCTTTAAGTTTGACAGTCGGATCATGCACTACATCATTGTCCGCATATTGCTTCCCCGTGCTACTAACTTGGCTCAGGCCACAGAGGAAGACCTGATAGTTATGTGGGCATTACTGACTGGCCGCCAAATCAACTGGGCTCATTTGATCCGTCATCGTATGACCAAAGCCCTAGTTGCCAATGCCCCTCTTCCTTATGCCCATATAGTCACCCTATTTCTGACACATTTCAATGTTCCCCTTGAAAATGAGAACATCCTTCCCGTGAAGAAATCCAATGCCATTGGGGCCAATGCTGTTAACTCTTTTGGATATCGCAAAAATCAAGACGGTGAATGGGTTCGCAAACGAGATGCCATGGACATTGATGACCGCACTCCTTCTCCTCCTCATAGAGATGCCACTCTCGATGCTATCACTGATGTTATGGATCAGATTCGTGGTCTCCGCGCGTTTGTAGGTGAGCGCTTTGATGCCACGGAGACTCGCCTTGATCGCCTTGAGGATGCTGTTGGTTATCATCCCCGTCCTCCTGCTGACCAGTAGATCATTTTTTTGTGCCTTGTATTTGGCACTGTTTTCGACTTATTTTGGTATAGTTATTTCGCCACTTGTTTTGTTTTGGTATAGCTGTTACTCTGACTAGTTTGGTATCTTAGTTTGGTCTTTTCCTATTCTGACTCATTTTTTGGCTCTTAACACGCTTAACATGCCTAATTTGTTTTTGATGATGCCAAAGGGGGAGAGATTAGAGACAAATGTATAAGATTAAGAAAATTTCTAAGTTTTTTGAAATAACGATTAGGCAAATGCAATTTTGGAAAAGTTTTGAAATAAAGATTAAGAAAATGCATTTTTTTTCAAAAGAAACTTTTCTAAGTTTTCGACAAGTTTTTGAAATCAACTTTGAAATTATTTTGGTCATAAATTTTAGCAATCAATTTGCTCTTGTATGATTTCTTAAACAAAAAAATTGAAACTTATGTCTCAAGTATGCCAAGTTTTTCCAAAAGATAAACACAAAGGGGGAGACTAAGGGAAATGACCATTATTGACTTGACAAATTATTTTTTTCATTCTTCCCTTAAAATGATGGTTGTCATCATCAAAAAGGGGGAGATTGTAGATGCCTTAATTTCAGGTTTTGATGATGTCAATATATTTGGAAGAAATGAGAAAGACAATGGCAAAGAAAAGATCCAAATTCAAGCTTCAAGGTCAAATAAAAGATCGAGATCAAAATCAAGTCAAAAGGTCTATTAGGTTAAAATTTTGATTTTATTAGATATAAAATGTCAAAAGACTTCTTAACGATTACAAGTTACTTGGCACTGAAAAGATTTTTAAAGAAAATATTTCTAAGGTAAAAATCAGTTCAAAGATTAAAATTTTTGAACTGGTAATCGATTACCAACATGTGTAATCGATTACCAGGTTTTCCAGAATTTAAATTTAAAAAATTTTTGAACTGTGTAATCGATTACCAAAACCTGTAATCGATTACCAAAGTGCAGAAAATTCAAATTTTGAATTTCAGGCACAACTGTTCGTAAAACTGAACTGTGTAATCGAATACCAAACCCTTGTAATCGATTACCAGTGTTCTAAATTTGAAAATTTTGAAGAGACATGACTTCTGATCAAGGATTACACTGTTCCATCTTAATCCTTATAAATATATGTCTCAGATTCGGATTTTAACAAGATTTTCCTCATGTAAACAATATTCTTGTGAAAATCACTTTGTGCCAAAAACTTGAAAATCATTAAGACTTCTTATAGGCTTTCAATTTGTAAAATCTACTCTAAAAGAGAGTCCAATTATATTCATCTTTGATTCCTGTACTTTGAGTGAAGAGAGGGTGCCTCTCTTGTATGTGGGTGATTCTCAACACAAGGAAGGGTTCCAAGGTGTTGGAGGATTCATCGTTTGTAAAGAAACTTTACAAGATAGTGGAAATCTCAAGTGTGGACTTGGGGACTGGATGTAGGCAAGTGGATTGGCCGAACCAGTATAAATCGTGTTTGCAATTCCTCTTCCCTTAACTCTTGTTTACTTATTTTATTTGCAATTCCATTGTTTTAAGAGTAGACATTCATCATTCATCTTTGAAAAGAATTATTTTTAAGCATAATTAGGTAAAATAATTGAATAGTCGAATAAAGAGGATAAAATCGAATAACTTAATTCACCCCCTCTTAAGTTAGTGAGGCCACTTGTCTAACAGAGGCCATTGGGTCACATTGATTGAAACTACATATATATTTTAGATAAAGACTGAACCAAGCAACTTGTTTTTCAGGAAATAACAAATCAATGGCCAAATTGCAGTTGGTTGGCCCGAGCATCCATTAATAATTCGGTGTATGTATGTACCTTATTTGTCTACAGAATTGAAAGATACTATTCATCACTGCCATTCTCTACTGGTCTCAGTCTTCATGTAATTATGTGTGCCAAGCTAATGAAGGCCACACTGAAATTAAATCAAGTGGATGTTTAGGAACAAGCACAGGTCTCTAGTTGTCAATGATGTGAAACATATAATCCAATTTAAAGTTCCTGAAACTAACCTACGCTGATGCACAAGTAGCTAGCGGATGTGAACTTTTAATAAGATCTTCAAATAGAGAAACCCTTTAGGCTCTTGAAATAGATGCTCTTATCTGTTTTCTCTTTTGGGGTTCAATGACATTCATTAGGTTTGAGGACCATGCATGTGTCAAGTGCTTTGTAGCTAGAGACCATAAAGTTTTAAGAGAAATACTATGTACATATACACTTAATTAATTACATTACTTTTGAAATAAAGAGCATTACTACAACTCTTAAAATGCGATAAAAGAAAAAGAGAAATATGTCATAAAGCACATGTGATGGGAAGAAAAAAAATATATAAAATAGGTTCATGAGAGTAAAAAATAGAGATAAAAAATTTAGGGTTTAGGGTTTAGGGTAATTTTTCCTTTCTATATTTTCATCACATCTCACATTTCTCTCTCTTCTATTTCTTTTCTCAATCTCTTCTTCTCTCTTGAGTGTATTGTTATATTGACGTACAACTATCAATTCTCTAAAAAATAAGGTGTGAATATGAATACTTATTTTTTATATAAAAATTATGAGAAGGAGAGAAGTTGTCAGATTCCCGGCAAAGAACTTTACACCACAAGAATCAAAGCTTTAAACTCTCATCTCATTTATTTAAATTTAGAAAATCTCTGTAATTTTACTTTTATTTTATTATTCTTAAGTAGTGGATATCAGGTCAATTCCACCAGCACCAATCCAATATAAATGAGCCTAAAGTAAATTTTAAGATCAAACCTTTAAAATTAATTAAAATAATATAATATAATATAATTATTACAATTTTATCTAAAGAGTATCTTTTATATCTCTTGTTTATGTAAAATTACGTCTTAGACTAACTACATATGCATTGCAAGATATTTTAAAATAAATAATATAAAAATATTTATGACAAATTATTCTCAAAAGTCCCGGAAGAGTCGAGCTCAAGGTCTAGGACGACATTAAGCACGACTGTCAGAGTGAGAAGTATCAGATGCCCTTAGGTCAACAATAGTTCTCCTATTTATAGGCTGCAGCTAATGGGCCTCACCTAGGTGGCCCAGAAGCTTATTGAGAAGACGCCCTAGATTTTTTAGGTCAAGGTCAATCCCAGGGCTTGATATCTCTAACGGAACAAAAATAATATTTATAAAAATATGTATAAATAACAAAGATGAAACATTCTCCATTATAAAAAAGAAAGTGTAGAAATAAATTATGTGAAATGAGAAATTAATAAATAAATTATGTGAATTAAAGGTGTGTGTATGTTTAACATTATTGATATTGAAGTAAATTTATGAGCATGTTTAACATTTCTTTTTTAATTAATATCAAGTTAAATTAATGAGATAAATAAGGAAGCTATAAATCTATTGAAATGATTTATCAAAAATATTATGATTTTATTTAAAATTTATATATCTTTCAAGTTTTAAATTTGCAAAATTACTTAATAAAATTTCACAATAATATTTGTTTAGTATTTCAATTTCAATTTATAATAAAGTCCAATAATGAAAAATTAAAATAGTAACAAATTAAGAATTTGAGTTAAAGTAATATAATGATTTGTATTTAAAAAAATATTTATTCCTATATTACTTATCAATTTATTAATAATTTATTAATTTCTTTAAAAAAATATTAATAATTAATAATAAAAATTCCAAGGCTTTCTCTTTTAGGGACCTCAAACAAGTGTTTTAGCCTTATGTTTGGGCCGGTCGTAGATCCTACCAATAGACATATTTTTTTTTACCACTTAAGCATTGCTCCAATGATGATACATTATATCCCGTCAAAAAAAAATGATGATACATTATTGGAAAAAAAAAAAGGAGCAAGCAACTCCGGGAGTTGCTCTTAGGAGTTGCTCTTACAAGTTTAGGTTGGTATTAAAAAGAAATGGTGATCATATTATATTATTTTTTGAGTTTAATATATATACACCGTCAATGTAAAAAAAAATTACACAGACGTCCAATGATGTGCCGTCACATCATTTATTGAATTTAATAACACGTAAGGTATCACATTCATTAAATGATGTGGCGACACATCATTGGATATATGTGTAAAATTTCTTTACACTTATATTAAATAAATCCTTACTTTTTTAATTGTCGCATACAATTATATTATATTGTGTTGAATTTTGTAACTTTCATACACATTAAATTTTTACACACAGTCGACCTTATCCAACCTACATATTATTAATTATTAAAGGTGAATAAATTATTTTTATCAAAATAATTCTTATATATGTGTGTGATTAGTTGAGTTTAATTTAAGAAAAAATATAAATTTATATTACAACCAATGCCAATTTCATTGAGATTTATTAGGGTCAGCTCGAGGGGAGACCGGTAAAGCAATCGTTTTAGACCTCCCCTCTTACAAGGCTTTAAATTTTTTATATATTTTTATATATTAAGATTAAAGGTAAAATATTTTTGTAATTTTGGTAAAATTAAATAAATTTTATTTTGGTTCTCTTAACTTAAAATTGGTGTATTGAGTCTCTTTCTTTTTTAAAACACCCTAAATTAGTTTTTATCATGTGTGTTTTTAGTCTCTAAAGTATTTCTTGTCATATGTATATTTAGTCCCTAGCGAGAGGTGGTGGTAATTAATTTGAGGTGATTTTAAGAAAAGAGAAACTCAAAATATTTATTTTAAATTATGAGAACCAAATCTAAATATGCTTAAATTTATAATTATTGAAAACATATTTTACCCAAAATTTAATAAAATATTTACATTGAAAATAAAAATATTACTAATTATTAGTTAATAGGTAATAATTAAAAATGATTTTTCATATAAAAGAATTGTAATTTAATATAAATTTCTTTTCTTAAGAATAGACTCATATTTTGTAATATATATATATATATATATACATGTCATTTCATGTCTTTTATCTTCTAGAATTAGGTCTCAATCTTATAATTTGCTTTGGATCTACATATATGTTGAGCCAGCTCTGGGATCTATTAATTTGAAGTTGAAGAGAGAATTTTCTACATTACGTACACTACCAATTCGAATTTTATTCTTTTCAATTAATATTTTATAATAGTAAATGAAAACCAATTTAATATCAGTTATTAATAAAAATTAGTATTGAATTTAATTATCGAGAATTTAAATTACAATATTTTTACGTTCTAGATTATATTAACCATGGTCCATCCTAGATAAATCCATATAAATATAACATATTATTTTTTTTCTTTCTCTATCATATCATCCCTCATATTTCACATTTCACTATACTCTTTTTTTATTTCTCTTCAGATTGTATAAATTGTTGTACAAAATAGCAGTACAACTATTGTTTTTATTTGATGTTATGACTTTAGTTTATCTTAATTAATTAACTAGTTAATTAATTATCTTATTTATCTTCCATTCTAAATAGACTAGAACTGACACCAAATTTGAAAAGTCTTCAGTACTTGCTATGAGAAGGAAAGAAGTAATTGCTATGAGAAGGAAAGAAGAGATTGAAGTTGATTTTTGAGTTGCAATTTGGATGGAATAGGGTTTTAATTAATTAATGAGGAGGACGTGCTGACTGCTGAGACTAGTGATCGAGCTCGAAAGTGATATG
Source organism: Sesbania bispinosa (assembly GCA_026901365.1). Lineage (NCBI taxonomy): Eukaryota > Viridiplantae > Streptophyta > Magnoliopsida > Fabales > Fabaceae > Sesbania > Sesbania bispinosa. Next base: position 149,693 of record QLOH01000327.1, read on the forward strand.
TGACGAACAAAGAGGAAAACCGCGACAAGCAATACCGTTTAGTTATTATGTAACACGAATTAATGGTCGCATAGTATAATTTATTATCTTATATATTTGTGTAAGTTAAAGTTTCCATGTAAAATTGGACCGACCCCACCCAACGTTTATTTGGGGTCTAAAGCCAAATTTTTAACGAGATCTTTTTAAATAAATAAAAAATTTATTAAAATATTATAACTTTATTTTAAAAAAATTTATCCTTTTGAGATGAAAATTACTTATTAAATTATTATAATCAATTTTATTTAACATTTCTTTTTCTTTCGATTATAAAGTCAATTCATTTAATATTTTTTGAGATATTATTAATTTTAGATAATATTTTATTAATTTTAGTATGGAAAAATTTCTATTCGCCGAAGCAATAATTACAATGGTTAAAATAAATCTAATCCATTAATATCAGAGTTATCATTATGTTTTAAATAATTTTCAATGTTAAGACATTTTTCTTTTAAATTCTCATTATATAATGACTTTAATTTCTCAACACTAAATAAAAAATAAAAAATATTTTATATTTAAATTGATCAAATATACTTTGAAGTGTAACAATTGCTTAGCCTATTATGTATAAAAAAATTATTCAATCCTAAATGATTCTTGAGAGGATTTTACTTCATTATTAAATTTTTAATCACACGACACATGTTAGAATAAAGACTAAAGAGAGAGTGTGAAGATTTATTTTGTAAAAGATAAAAAATGCAAGTTTTGTTCACCCGTTGAAAAAAAGAGAGACTGAGAGAGTAAGAGAGAATAGATAATAATAGCATAACACGTACAAAAAAAAAGCCACAAAATAAAAGAAATAAAGTAGGTAAAGAGTAATGTTTAGTCAATTATTAATGATTACTATTTATGAAAAGAGATAAAGTCATGATAAAATTGTGTCTTTTTTTAAGAAAAAAAATACTTAGTTATTATTGATATATATTTCAATATTATTTACGAAATAATTATAAACTTTTTTTAAAATAAATATTAATAACAAATATTTTTTTTGGGCCTAAAATAAGAGTATATTTTGGGGACCTAAAGCAGTGGCTTTAGTGGCCTTGGGGTTGGGCTGGCCATAAAAGGTTTGATTATTTTTTTGTTTTACATATTTTTTTGTGTTAACCATAAGTATTCCCTATCATCAGGGGCAATCATATCCTGGGCTTAGTCACAGTTAAGGCTCCTCACCCCTTCGGCCCTATCCAAGAGTGTGTTTATTAGTTGGAATCAAACCCACGAACCATTCCCACAATCTCAATCTGCGTTGTCAACTGAGTCACAACTCTTTAGTTGTTTGTTTTACATATAGAGTAGCATAATCAGACATTTTTCTTGAAAATATAAAGATTAAAATTAAAATATTTTTTTAAAATTTAATATATTAAATTTAATCAATAACTAAAAGATTTATAATAAAAAACAAATTTTAATTTGGAAAAAAAGAATAATACATGCTCTATTTAAAAAGTAAAGGTAATTAAAACGACATCACAATAAAATAACATCTCTTCTGTTTCATTTTTATTAGGCAATGTTTAAAAAGAATAATGGAGTGTCCTCTTTTCTTATCTAGCTTCTTCCTTATCCCTTCCAATGTTCTCTCTGTCTCTTACAGTCTTACGTAGTTAGTGTTAATTTAACTTTAATTTTAACTTGATTGTTGTATTTTCATTAGAAAAATATAGAAGAGAAAATATAATTGAAGAATATATAAGATGATTTGATTCCCCATCTTCAATACATCCATATGATAATGACCGGAGTATACAACCGTCTACGACTGTTAAGCTTACTATATTCATCCAGATTCCGAGCGTGGAGATTATGAATCGTACAAATTAACAAGAATAACCCAGTATAATTAATATCTTCATATGTGTGTGTAATTTCTCCCTCATTTACCTAAGCTACTTAATTAATTAGGGTCATTTATTTTGAGAAAAAGTTTTCTATTTTGTTTTTTTAGTTTTAGTTACAAATAATGTCAACTTAGTTTTTCTTTTTCATATTTTAGAGTTTTATATATAAAATAAATATCAATACAAAGTTATTGTTTCCTTTACAAAATTTTAAAAATAAAAAATAAAATAACATTTTTATAATCAAAATTAAAATAAAAAATAAAATAAAAAATGTTTTCCCAAAATAAACAACCGCTTATATACCTCTCTAGCACATGGGTAGCTAAGTGATCACCTTAATTATGGTGATGGAATAACCTAATTATACTTACATAGCTAGCTAGTCAAGGCAACATATAATATATATATATATATATATATATATATATATATATATATATGAGGAGGGATCAGCTTACACCGGTGTAAGTTACACCAAGTCTTACACCGCTAAATAACTTTTTATCAGGTCATTGTATTAAGTAATCTACTGTTGGATTGAAAGTTACTATCATATAGATCATACATATAAAATTTTACTTTAATCCAAAATTATTTGATATGTCATTGAGATGTCCCAAGATTAACGTCATATATACATTTGAAATATATGAAAAAAGGGGACTATTTGATTATCAGTTTATTAGTGTTCAAATTTTATGAAATTTTACACAGATAATCAAGATGATGAATAAATATAATACAACAGTTAGATTAATTAAAAACATATTCGATCTCTAGTTATTAGCGGTGTAAGACTTGGTGTAACTTACACCGGTGTAAGTTGATCCCTCCTCTATATGTATATATATACACGTTTAATATAGGACAGTTATAACAGAAAACTCCCCATTGGCAATCATGGGAAGAAAGAGGGAGGTATTATAATGAGGTTTCCAATGCATAAACTTTGGGCCAACTTGATCTCAACCTAGCTAGTATTTTTTTTTGGTCAAATCAACCTAGCTAGTATAAACTCAACTCTCAACCTACCTTGGATTATATATTATTATAACTTGAGCCCATGAATATTTTTGGTAGCTCCATCCACTGCCTGAAAGATCATGGCACTTTGGACAGTGATTGAGTTTGGATACTAGAGAGTAAAAATTATTGCATAGTCATATGGATACAAATAATGGGGCCTTGTAACCCCATTAGTGTCATTGTCGTGGGATCCATGTCGGCCCAAGCACGGCACATGCAAATGAGAATCCTTCATCTTGTCATTAAAGATCTACACTTTGGCTCTCACATCAGATCTCCTATATATAATAATATCTCATTCAATATTTTGTTCTTTAATATACTAGTACTTACTTTCCTTCTCCTACACATTTCATCTCTATCATGTGTATATTTTCTTTCCACTTTTTCTTTATCATCAAATGGTCTCTCTATCTTAATATTTTTCTTATAAGATCAAAAGTGTGTATAAGTAATTTTTTTTGTGATATATACTAGTAAGTATCGTTTCTATTCCTTCATAGACGAGTAATGATAATTATATATATACATATATATATATATATTAGCATAAACTTATCACATAAACTTATCAAAACTATTATTTTGTTTTGTAATTTTTAAAAAAGTTACATTGAGAATAATAAATATTATATATTTAATGACTTAATAAATAGGAATCCGCGAGGAGTTTTCTCACACACTATAATATTTTTTTTTGTATTTTACCGGGAATCCGTGGTGTTTAGGTAAAGCCCTCCCAAGAGTGATCATTTCGAACCTAGGTAAAGTCCGCCTGGGGTCACAGTCCATTTCCACTACGACCAACCATTATTTGGTACACACTATATTAATTTGAACTAACCTAAATCATTAAAAAAAATGTAAAACCAAAGTATTATTTAATAAATTGCATAAAAAACTAAAAAAAGCATTAATATATGCAAACTTTCATTCTTTCCAATATTATAAACTTGAGTTAATTAGATACCATAATCCACTTGCACATGATAAAAATAATTATAGCTAGGAGATTTTAAAAAAAAATAATTTAAATTTTCAAGTCAAAACAAAAGTGTACTCATTGCAATCTTTCAACCAAGCTAAGTATAAACTAATGAATGAGGATTTCTTAATTACGAATTTCAAGTATATGTGAAGTGAAATAAGATTTACGTGCATTTAATTATTAATCTTTCTCAAAACAGATTATACAATAACTCCATTATATATTTACCATTCATGGTGTTTTTTTTACATGTACTTGGTTATATATATATATGTGTGTGTGTTTGTTTGGTATGAGCTATCATCGTTGGTGAGTTGTAAACAATGGACATTGAGGCCCACCCAATCTAAGTCCAAAAGATAAGTTCTCCCTTTCTGGTGAGCAATGCTTCATCAAAGACGCTTGACTTCCATGAATTAAGCGCAGATAATTGGTGACAAATTAAATCAAACTTTACTATATATGCTGTTGGAATTTTTCACTGACAAGACCTTCAATTCAAGTGTGCATATAAAACAGACACATATATTCAGTGCCTCACGGGAAGTCACAGGGTCTTTATTTTATTATATAATAACCCCGTGACAAAAAGATGTGCATGGTCTAATTAAATTTCAATCAAATCATGTTTATAATATAGTGCGTGCAAACTGCAAACTTTTATATGACTATATATAGTTAGTGGTTATATATTTTTGTATATGTAATGGGGTCTTTTCAACCCATATAATATAGTAAATAATTAATGTAAAGAAAAATATGAGTAAATTAATATCCTTTCTTATCATCAATTGAGCTGCATGCAACTTGTTCTATATGATGACTCCTCGATAATGTTTGATATATGTGAGGTAAAAGGTTAAGTGACGTGTGTCCAATCATATATAATTAAAGTTGAGAAATCTCAATTTTTTTTGGTGTGAGAGGGGTTGAAAAAAAAAGAGAAAAAAAAAGAAAAAAAATGATATGATAGAAAAAGAAGAAAAATAAAAAAATGATATATATATATATATATATATATGAAATAAAACGTATAAAATGCGTACGAAAAAATCATGATTGATTAGACTAAGGTTATGCATGTTAACTGTTAGTTGTTTTGGTATGACATTCACCATTATATTGTGGGATTTCTTTCATTTCTTTCTCTCTGACGTCTTCCAATTCCTCTCTCTCTCTCTCTCAATATCAAAATTAATTTTGTAGGAGTATAGCTTGGACCAATTATACTAGTATGTACAATATTTGTCACAGAACATGCATGTGTTCCCCAAGTGCAACTTAGAAACGTCGAAAAAGATCTTCCAAAGTGATGTCTGGGTGGTAGGGATAGAAGTCCTTCTCCTTCCCATGTGAAAAAGTACTAAACTGACCCCACTCACTAAACCTAAATTTGAGGGATTCTGCCCACGAAATCAACATATCGCCTCATCACCTTAATTAATTGCACGTTTTGAAATAGCTAGATAAATGAAATGAAGTTAATTAATTAACCATTGCCTAAGTAACAAAACAAAGCATTTGTTAAGTGACTCCACTATATGTTTCTATGCATACAATTAAGGAAATACCAATATTTTAAAACATTAACCGTATTTATGCCCAACACTAGCTTTATAAGGAATTCTATTTATATTTTATAATTTTTTTACTTTTATTTCTTAAATTTATATATAGAAATATATTCATAATTAGATAAATAATATTATTTTATTATATATATATATATATATAGACACAAATAAATGACTCATTCTATAACTTTAAAAATCATTTTTTTAAATTTAATATATGTGTTTTAGAATTAATTTTATGTGTTAATTATATTATAATTATGTTATATATCCTATATAGTTTTCGTTTCGCTCTTTTTTTTTGTCTAGTTCTTATATCTTATCTCATATCTATGCTTAGTAACATACATACAACACCATTAATTTGTTGCTTTCATGTTAATTTATAAGTGGTGCCATGAACATATGTAATAGTGACCAAGTTGGTATTGTGTCTGGAAATGTGAATAAATACCACATGTTGGAATTTAATGGCTTAGGACCCTTCTTCCATCCGTGCCAGCCAAACAAACACGTCTTTGCAGCACCTGTTTTTGGTTAATTAGGCCATTGTAGAGAAGCATGTCTGGGTATATGGTACGGGTTATATATCTTTAATTTCTTTTAATTATATATATATATCTCTGGAATTGATTATGATGGGATAGATATCCATACTGATTGCACCATTAACCACTCTCTTTGTGCTTTCTACCAAATTAAGGGCTCCAGCACGTATATAATACATGGTGGCCCACAACTTATCTTGTCACCTTAATTAGTCTGTGTTAAAAAAATTAAGTTAAATGAGGAGGTGGCTGAATTAGAATATCTGATTGTTTTTTAGTATTAAAAATGGATTAAATTCAAATTTAAATTTTTAAACACAATTATTTATAGTATTGAAAATGTGAATTTATCACGTTTCAACGCTAAATTAAACGAAGAATATCATGTTTAGAGTCGATATATTGTGTTAAATATATAATTTTAGGATAGAATGCAAATTTATTAATTCTAGTCCATATTGATCAATCATAGCTTTAAATTTGTTTGGTAACGAGGTGAAAAGCAGAGTGAAAAAAAAAGAGACTAAGGGTGAGTTTGTCATGTTGTTACATAGGTGACAAACGGCTTTACTCGCATCCAATGAAAGCACGTCACTAACAAGAACATTATCATAATCAGATTGTCGTCCAATAAATTATTACCATACCTTCCAACGTCATTTATTACACGTATTTTATTTTGTCATCAGATTCAAAGGTGTTTTTTAAGATTAAGTGCACGTAATTCATGAAATGAAATGACTTCCATCAGCCAATAATTTTAAAATTAATTTTATGTAACGGTAAAGCAAATGGACACCAAGTGCCGTTTGGTTTGGATTTTAAACCATCCGGAATCAATTCTGCAGAATTGATTTTAAATCACTTCCATCTAACGTACTTCGTAAAACGTGCATTCTCCATCTCAACCATTCATTTCTAGAATCAATTCTATTCAACTATAAACCAAACGGACCCTAAAATTCAATATCCTATAGATGTCAATGTGTATTTGTATTAGCTTTTAAAAATGTAGTTAACTTAGTTGGGGAAAATAATAACCTACAAAGTTAAAATATAACTCACACATAGGACAGAGGATAAAATTTTTCTTAATTCGAGAGCAAATATATTTTTTTAATCATACCCGTGAATCCCCTTCTATTTGGACTTACTGCCACGAAGAAGCCAACAAACTTTTATATATCATGGTGGTAAAATTGACTAATGTTACATGCTTAGAAAATTTTAACAGAGTTCATTCAGGATTTTTAAGACTTAATGATCATTGTTAGAAAAAATTAAAATTATCCAATGACAAAAGCTATATGAATCAATAATTTTGATTATGTAATATTCCTTGTTACTACTAAATACTACAACAAGCCTTAGAATGATTCCATTTGACCCATTTAATTTGTTTGGTAAATGGTTTGATCCCAATTGAAAAGCACAGTTTCCACAAAAACAGAGTCCCAAGGCTGCTTACTCTCTCACAGTTCTCTGCAGCATTTGCATGGTCCCAACAGCTCAAATTTGTCAGGTTTGATGTTGACTGACCTCTATTTATTCCACCTCCAATTCACCCTCCATTTCCCCAAACAACTCATTTCAAGGTTCAGCCTTCTTGTAATTAATTATCTTCCCTTGTGTCTTTCTTCCTTTTCTTTATGTTTTCTTTCACTTTATTCAGCATTATTAGTCAGAATTAATGCACTATCTATCTATGCACATTGCTGAATTGTGTGAGAATTCTCCTCTGCTGCATTTATGCAGGAAAATGGCTCATCTTGGCTTTCTTTTTCTGGGATTTATCTCCATGATATCATGTGTTAATGGTTATGGGAGCAGTGGTTGGACTAATGCACATGCCACCTTCTATGGTGGCAGTGATGCTTCTGGAACAATGGGTATGTATGTATGTATATCTGCACAAAAGTAACTAACAAATGTGTTTGCCAAGTTATGTGCTTTATACAATTAATTTCTGGGTATATAACACATATGTCAATTTGCAGGTGGGGCTTGTGGGTATGGAAACTTGTACAGTCAAGGTTATGGGACTAATACAGCAGCACTTAGCACTGCCTTGTTCAACAATGGCTTGAGCTGTGGAGCATGCTTTGAAATTAAATGTGTAAATGACCCACAATGGTGCCTCCCTGGCTCTATTGTAGTCACTGCCACTAATTTCTGTCCACCTGGTGGTTGGTGTGACCCTCCCAATCACCATTTTGATCTTTCTCAACCTGTTTTCCAGCACATTGCTCAATATAAAGCTGGTATTGTTCCTGTAGCTTACAGAAGGTAATTTTGTGATCTCACTTTTCTTTATCCTTAAAGATACTTACACAATAGTATGTGAGTTATGTGCACAATTTAGACATTTAAAGAAAAATTGCAATAGAACATGATCAGGATTAGGATTTCTGTTTTCTTGCACGAAAAAAATGACTTGTATGCAATAATATGTACAAATAGAATTATGCTCAATTTTTAGATACACTTCTGTAAAAGAACTTCTAGCAAAAAAAAAAAAATAGAATGAATCTAATAGGTCAAATGAATTTAACTTCTCCATATTTTGAAATTAGTTACTTATGAAGAAGTTAAATGGGAGAGCCTTTGGAGAAGGTGGGTTACCAAGCCTAATTTTAATTTACGAATAACTTAAATTTATTTAACCTTTAAGTTATTCTATATTTTTTCACCTAAAAGTTTTTTATTGCAGAAGTGCATCCAGACTGAAACTTATTCTTTTACTTTATGTTTGGCCATAAAGCTAACATTTTTTTCCTTCATGCATGGGTTTTGATTGAAGGGTAAGCTGCAGAAGAAGAGGTGGAATCAGGTTCACCATCAATGGCCATTCTTACTTCAATTTAGTGCTTGTGACTAATGTTGGAGGTGCTGGTGATGTGCATTCTGTAGCAATCAAAGGTTCAAGAACTAGATGGCAAAGCATGTCAAGGAATTGGGGCCAAAACTGGCAGAGCAACTCCTACCTGAATGGACAGAGTCTTTCCTTTTTAGTCACCACTGGTAACGGTCATAGTGTGGTCTCTTACAATGTTGCCCCAGCTAGTTGGTCCTTTGGACAGACCTACACTGGAAGACAGTTCCGCTACTAATCAACCCTATAATATAATCATCCTTATCATAATGTTTGGTACCAGTATGATAAGATTATAGTGAAAAATAACCAAGTCATAGTTGAATAGTGTAGTGTAGATGGGTCAATATTGAGCCACAACAACTTGTCATAGTTGAATAGGGTAGGTGGGTCAATATTGGGCCACAACTAAGATGGTTTAGTCCCTGTCATGTATATTTTGATTTATATTGCCAGTTTTTTTTAATATCTTTTTAGATGAATTTGTATCTTAGTTTATGCTAATTAAGTTTGTGCTTCTATTAAGCAGAAAAAAAAACAGGGGGGGGGGGGGGTGTGTTTCTACTTGAAAGTAGGTCTGTTATCTGTAGTGGGAATTTATGTGCCATATTGCAATTTGAGCAAGTTCTTTGAAGATATCTTAGCAAATTAGGGGGGGTCCTACCTTTATTAAGATGGATCAAAACTTTACAAATATTGTTAAACATATTCTTCTTGTACTCAACTTTCATTGAATGAGAAATGTCAATGCTTCGTTTGTGTAATAAAAGTTAAATGCACAGTTTTACATCCTAAAAGTCCATTTGTACAAAGTGATTGCTGAAAATGGCTGGTTGCTCTGATTTAAATGGTGAATGAATTCACTAGAATAAAATTCTTGTATGTGATGGAAGGATTTCACTTATCCCTTATTTGGTGGCAGGAGAAATGCACTTTATGGTGAGTCCCACACCAACCCCTTTCACATTTCTCTTCTATTTCTCACATATTTCACTCATACCAAATAATCTACTTTCACATTTCTCTTCTATTTCTCACCCATTTCACTCACATCAAACAACATTTATTTCTCCTCTATTTCACTTCTTCTCACTTCTCTTTTATTCATTTCTTTTCTCTCCATTTCTCTACTCCCACCAAACAAAGTATTAATGTGCTCCTAGCTATAATGGGAATTGGTGAATGATTGTGAATATTCATGAAAGAGAAATGTGTAGAAATGTTAATAAAACAGTCTCTAACATACATTTTCCACCATATTGAGTGTGGAATCTACCTGATTTCATGAGATGCATAGAAAAGAGTACGTGTGTTGATATTATTGCCCATTCGTGAAAGAATCATATTGTGAGTGCCTCATACACTTTTGACTAAGAATCATAAAAAGGGATGAAAGAATTTTTGTCTGCATTGAAATATTCACTTTATATAATACCATACATGAATTAATAATATTTAATATTTTATTAATATTTTAACCCTTGTGATTCATGGGTTAAGATTTATTTTATATAACTAAAATTAAATGTATAATAAATTAATATCCTAAAAATTTAAAAATAATAATTATAATAATTTTAAATTATAATAATAATTTTTTATCAAAATTTAAATTACATTATTATTTAATAATAATAAATTATAATTAAATAAATTAAAATCATCTCAATAATAATGGGCTAGGTGAGGTGGGTGGTCTTGAGGTAAGGGAATTTGGTGGATTTTTTGGATGCTAATCCTGAAGTTAGGTCTGAAGTGGCTTTGGGTATATATAAGAATGATGAGCATTAGTGGCGCACCCACCCCTTTGGGGATTCTCCCCTTCGGGCATCTCCCCCCTTCATGGGAGGGTTTTTTATCCATTTTATTTGGGTTTTTCTCTCTCTTTAATGAGAATGTTTTTAGTTTTTTTCCATATATACACACTCCTCTTCTTTCTAGTCACCACCTTCATTTTCTTCTTTCCTCTAGATATAATATTTTTCACCCTTTGATCCCCTCCTTTTTTCCAAGGTCTTGTTGCCTTAATCAATATCCTCCCTATATTGTTTTTGAAGCTGTTGGCATTTTTTATAATTAAAACTAAAAAATAGGAAATAGAAATGAAAAATATTTTTTAAAAGCAAATGGTCCTTTAATTTCAATAAAAAATGATTCCTATCAAGTTATGTTAGAGGGTTCAAGGGTCACAATGCTATCTAATGGTGGCTTAAAGAAGGCAGAGGCAGTGGTACTTAAGAATGACGCAGGATCTAAGAGGAGTGGGAAGAACAATTCTAGGGTCGGTGCACATCAGACTATTACATATGCTTTTGGATTTGTTCATGTTGGAGTTATGAGTGCTACAACATGTTCTTATATTCTACATGTTAATGGCTACATAGTATGAAACACATATAGAAGTATAAGGTGCATTTTGAAGGGTCTATGGCAGATAATATCATAAGTGTATCTATTTCTGACTCGGATATTAGAAACTATAATAGGGATTTTGATAACGTCCATTTTAAAAATTATAAAAAGTGATTTTTCATTTTTATGTTGAATTGTAAAAATTTGATTTACATGTTTTAAAAGCATAAAATTAAAAACTTGCAACCATGCCAAACAGACTACCTCTTAAATTTAAGATCAAAGTCTAATTTATTTAGTTGATATATATAGGGATGATAATTGGACTAATACAGTAATACTACAAATTACACACAATGGGTAGCATCCATTACATGAGTAAAGCATAGATATTAGTAAATATTGGAAAATTTATTGGGAATGGGTGAGAAAGGAGTAGAACAATATAGTACTTGGCTCTTGCTTTATACCAACACCTAGGGGTGATCACCAACCCGAGACCCATTAAGAACCCGATTTATCCGAACAAATTTCAAATGAACGGGCGGATGTAATCGGATAATCGGGTAAAATAATAAAAAAAATCGGTTAAGAATGGCTTTGTTCGGGCGGGTGCGTGTTTGAGAAAAGATTTCGTCGGAACTCGCACCTCACCGAATACACATGATAAACTATTGTTACTTTTGCAATCATTTGAAATTTTAATGGCTTTGATTCACTTTTCCTTATGCATTTTCCAAAGTCATGTGAGTCTGGCATAATTGCAATTTGCATCCCATCACTTTCTCTCTCTACTTGTGCCACATATCACATCCACTGCAGCAGTCTGCAAGCAATGTTGTGGGCAAGCAAAAGGTGCCCAAAAAATAAATAAAAAAATGGGAAAACCAAGGAAAAAGTGAAGGACACTATTATATAAGCAAAGATCAAAGAAAATTTGAGGAAACGTGATGCTCTAGCTTTTATTTTTCTTTTTGGTACACATGTTTCCTCCACTCCTCCCTCACTTGCATGGAACCTGCTCTCGCAACCGTGTTCTGTAATTGCAAATGGAAGCATGAAAGAACACACAATCCGCCCTACCGTGTTACTCGCCGAAAAAGAAAGAATCGCAGAGATCAGAGCTTTGTTTTCTCCATTAGTTTCTGGAGATGATCTCTCTTATTTGGCCGCCCAACCCGCATCCATTCACCCGATTCAACCGGCTACCGATAAACCCATCACCCGAGCTATCCGGGAGCTCATTCGGACGAAAACGGCTCTCAGATATTGTAGTCATTCAGTTTGTTTCGGTTGCGGAGTTTTTCGGTCGAACCCACCCGAAACCGTCCGATGCTCACCCCTACCCACACCTATATTTATGAGATTTTTAATTAAATAATTATGTATATATATGGTTACGCACACGTTTACAAATAAAAAATATGGTTACACAGATAAATATTTAATTAAAATATCTTAGACATATAATTATTTGATACTTTTACTTTTTTAACATGACACAAAAGAATTCTAAAGAAAATTCTAAAAAAAGGGTCATTTCTACATCTCATGGAGTTCGTTGCATTACTGTTTTCAATGTTATATTTTATTTTGTTTTTATATACGTCTTGGTACTTCTTTATATGTATTATTATTGATATATAATCCAGATAACATATAGTGTTTTACAAGATAATATGTATTTTTTATGGGAGGTAATCTTATATAAGTCGAGTAAGCCACTATATATGAGTGATAAACTAAGCACTCTCTCCCTCCCTCCCCCTCCCTCTCTGAGTATATAACAATTACATATTCAGGACCCGAACTTGAAATCATTGGTAAAGTTGGAAAAGTCCTTATATACACGCTTGGTGGTAAACAACATATAGTGTTTAATAATATCTTGTGTATTAATATCAAAAATATTTTGTACATGATCTAGATTTTTTTTAAAATGACTTGAAATCATTAATTAAAAATAATATCACAAATAGTTTTAGATGGATATTACAAACAAAAAGGAAATCATAAATGATAAAATCATTCATCTATGCTATGATTTTATCATGTATATATGATGACTTTATAGGGCATATATTAACATAACAACACTCTAAATTATGACGACTCACACTAAATTTCATCTCGACATTCCATAATTCAATTCATGGCCTACATCCACTCTAGCAAAATCTTTTTGATCAGTTTTAAATTTTCTTTTAGAAAAACTCTATTCAATTATGAGTTACACATTTGTATAGTTAGAAACTAGAAATCCATAAATAAGTTATCTTCAACCAAACACACATGCAATATATTTTCACAACCACTTAATGAACTTAAAATCCATGCATAACCAACCCCACGTTTAAATTTATCCTTGCTCACAAAAGATGGTTGAATCAAATTAAATACTTTCCCAATAAAGCCTCTTAAATTTAGGTACCTCTCTTGTTTCTTGTGTCTTATAAATTCCAGCATCAATTACATATTCACTCAGGAAATAAATAAAAAAACTAAAAACAAGAAATATGGCCTTAAAAACCAGAAGTTCTACCATTCATATAGCTCTTATAGTTGCTTTTCTCACAACCAATGTTGTTTTATCTGATGATAATGTACCAATTCCTGATGGAAAGTCTCAATTAAACGTCTGGTTTAATAAAAATGTGGCTCCCTTTGCTCAAAGAAAGAGCACCTTAGACCCTGCATTGGTGACTGCAGAGAATGGTGCTAAGGTTGTGAGGGTCATGCAAGATGGTAGTGGGGATTTCAAGACCATCACTGATGCCATTAACAGCATACCTAATGGGAACACCAAGCGTGTGATTTTATACATTGGAGGTGCAAATTGTCATGAGAAAATCAAAATTGAAAGGACAAAACCTTTTGTCACCTTGTATGGGGAACCACAAAACATGCCAAACTTGACATATGGGGGTATTGCACAACAATATGGCACTGTTGATAGTGCTACATTGATTGTTGAATCAGATTACTTCGTGGCTGCTAACATCGCCATCTCGATTTGTTTATTTTCTAAGTATCATATCTATCAAAGACAAAAGACAAATCCTATACTGTTATAACATTTGAGAGACGTTTCGCCTTTTTTCTTATGATTATTTTCTCTTTGTTATGAATTTAATGGTATAGAATTCCGCACAAAGACATGATGGAAAAAGGGTAGGAGCTCAAGCAGTTGCACTAAGAATTTCTAGTGACAAGGCAACATTTTATAATTGCAAGCTATTTGGATTCCAAGACACTGTGTGATGATAGGAGTAGACATTTTTTCAAAAATTTGTTAATTCAAGGCACTGTGGATTTCATTTTTTGAAGTGGGAAGTCACTATATTTGGTAAATATAATCTCATGAACCACAATATTTATATCTTTCAAAGTGGAAAGTTTTTTATTGAGCTTCTAATATACCTAAAGAAAATTGTTAATTTATGATTGCAATAAGTATTGCGGATTTATTTTATGATGCAGAACACCGAATTGAAATTACTTGGCGACAGAAGGATGAAGAGGATAATGTCTACTCATTTGTGCATTGCGATATTACTGGAACTGGATCAGGCACATTCTTGGGTAGAGCATGGTTTTCTCATTCCAAAGTGGTCTATGCTTACACGACTATGAGCAATGTTGTGAACCCAGCAGGGTGGAGTAACAACATGCATGCACTCTGAATATGACAGGTAACTTGTTAATTCAACATTGCATTTGAGTAATGGTTTTTTTATAACCCAAAATTTATAATTATATAATGAACATGTAGCTTCTGAGAAACATGTGAATGTATATATAAGTAGCATAATCCATAACACTTTTTTTCTATATATTGTTCACCAAATTCTAATCCAACATTTCCCTAGTCATAAAGAAACTTAATACAATGCATGAATATAAAGTGCTTAATATGTGACATTATCCACATATCTACATTTTTTGGAGAATACAAGAACAAGGGACCTGGTGTAGATCCCAAAAAGCATGCCCCTTTCACAAAGCAGCTAAGTGATGCGGAGGCCTTTCATAACTCTTGGAATGCTTGAAGGCTCCAAATGGCTACTTCCTCCTCCATCTCCTAAAGTCTAATTAATTATTACATTATTTTATTCATTGTGGCTTGAAGAGTAGGCATGCACCCCACACTTTAGTGAGTAGCGAATTAGGGAAAGAAAGTTCCTATCAAACACTTTAATTACTCAAGCAATTGAGAGTTTTAATAGTTTATAATTTATTTAGTTTCAATTTTAACATTTCAACATCAAGTGAGGTCCATGTAACACTCAAGTTAACCAATGCATAATTGGTGCATTTAGATAATAATTTAAGCGTCAAATAAGAAACACCTAATTTTGTTCAAATCACTGCTTTTAACAAAAGAAATTAAATTATTTTCTCGTTGATGCATCAAACACTAAATATTCTTGTCTTATTTTCGTTAGAACCACAAGAAACACTGGAAAGGGGTCGAATAGTGTTTTAAAATTATTTTCATATTTTTATGAAAACCTTTTACCAAGAAAAACTGTTTTGAAAAAGTTTGAGCAACCTTCCGAAACTGGGAGTTCAGCACTTTGCTAATGTAACTCAGAAGGTTGGATAAATGCTTTTGAAACGTTTTTCTTATGAAGAAAGATTGTTTTCTGCGTGGATTAATAAAATAACTTTTCTAAAACCCTCCTTGGTTAGTTTAAACAGAATGCAAAGAGTTAAGGGTAGAGAGAACTTGACCACATAAATTTATCCTGGTTCACCCACTAACCCAGTGAGCTACGTCCAGTCTCAGGGCAACACTCCACTGGATTTTCCACTATCTGATCACAAATACAAGTATTATTTGAACCCAGCCTCTTCAGGCTAAACACCAAGTATTCTTTGGTCCCAGCCTCTCCAGGATAAACACAAGTATTCTTTGGACACAGACTCTCCAGGCTAAACACAGGTATTCTTTGGACACAACCTCTCCAAGCTAAACTGAGTATTCTTTATTCCTACAAGCCTCTCCAGGCTCTTAGACACTTAACAATGTTTACAACTATATATAAGTTTAAGTTTCTGAGAAACTTAAACATGGGTTCTCTTGTATAAAAGGATAACTGAGAATAACTCAGGATACAAAAAATAAATCTAAGTACAAGGAAATGGGATACACTTTCTGCAGAGTGCTGGCTTAAGAAGATTTTCTGATGAATCTTGGCCATTCACTCTTAGGATTTTCTGTATGTCTATCTTGGGCCTCATTGTCGCCAATCTTCATAGTCTTTCATGAGGGTCTATATATATGATCTGGAAATATAGCCGTTGAAAATTGCTTAGTATACCGTTGAGGAGGAATGATTAATGTTCTTAGAGCCATTGTGAAATAGCTTCTGACTTGAGCAGAGTAGGTGAGCAACTATGATTCAGTTCTTTCACACAACAGTTTTGGCTTTTGAAAATTGTTTTAGAGATTTTCTAGTACTTCAGCAAGTTGATGTTCTTTTCTCTCTCTTTCTTTACTGCAAGAATTCTGGTATTTAGATAGAGATGGTGGGATTCGTTAGACTTCTTTTCAATCCCATTTTGAATCATCTTTTCTTCTTGTTGAGATGCAGGCTTCTGATAGCGTATCACAGAGACAGTATAGGAGTAGGTGTGCAACAGCGCTGACTCTATCTCTAACCTCTGTTTGCTTTTTTGCAGCGGGTTTCCTCTTTTGTGTCAGGAAATGAAATTGTGCTAGCAAGCCTTTGTTTTTACCTTGCAACTGATTTAGCTAACCATGAGGCTTTGCAGAGTCTTGAGTCTTTTAATACTTTAAACATATTGACTCATTAAGTCTTCGGAAGGTAGCATGCCATTTAGACTTCAGAAGTTTCTAATTGTTCAGAGAGTCCAATTACTTCAGAAGGTTCTATTTGTTTCAGCAGATTCTGATCTTTCCAAACTCCTTCAGAAGGTTGATATTCTTCAGCAAGTCTTTTAGCTTTTCAGTCGAAAGATGCCTTCAGCAAGTTCTTTCTTTAGTAGGTTTCATTTCTTCAGTAGGTTGTTGCAGTTTCAGCAGGTTGCTCTAAGTTGCTTTATTTCAGCAAGTTCAGTAGTAAGCTTTACTTCAGAAAGATTGTTATATGCTAAGTTCAGCAGCTTTATGATCTTAGAAATTTCCTAAAACACATAGAACAAATACCTTGAGCAGAATCTATTTCTTATTCAGATAAAGTGATCATCAAATTTGTTAATCATTAAAACTAAGGGTAATGAGTCTTTGATTAATTTGAATACTTAAATTATTCTGAGACTCAACATTCTCCCCCTTTTTAATGATGAAATATTTGTATATCACTGACAAATACCACAAGGGAAAATTATAGATTTTAAGTTAAGTAAATACTCTCCCCCTATTTCAGATATTTGATCAAAGTGGAGTGCTCCCCCTGAATTTGTTCTATTTGAACCTTTTTCTGAATCAATAAGTTCCTTCTTCTGAAAAATTTAACTTCAGAGATTTGTTAGTGATATTACTCCCCCTTTTGTCATTATTCAAAAGGGTGGGTGAAGCATAATAGAGATCAGAAGGATAAACTTGTAAAGCAATACGATTCAGATGATATTACTTTCTCTTTTTAAGGATAGTTAAATTTGATACGTTCAGAGCAGTAAAAATCAGGGCGTAAATTCAACGCAAAGATATATATCAAGACAAGCAGAATCATATTCAGAAAAATTTCTCATATATTATAATATAGACTTTTTCAAAATATATATAAAAATTGTAAACATTTTTTACAAAGTTTTCTTTAAAAAATTTGGTTGTCACTTGGCTCATCATCTTCTTCGATTCCCATTTCAGCTTGCAGCCTCAATAATGTCATCTTTGTTCTTTCTAAGTCCTTGTAAAGCCGAGAGTTCTCCATACGCAGCCTCTTGACTTCAGCAGATTCCAAGGTTGGTCTTCTTTTAATTGCATCATTTAACACTGTATTTTGACCACCAACCTTGGACAGACTGGGGTGTCTGTGATCGTGTAGATGTTCAATGAGAACATTGTGATGCCGGAGAAGCTTCATGATTATGGTGTTGTGGGGCAGGATTTCAGCATAGTCCCTTTCCCTTCTTATCATGCCGAACAGAATGATCCAAGGAAGATTAATCTTCTTCCTCTTCAGAAGGTTGATAACACAGAACCTCTCCATCTCGGAGGTGTAATTATCCCCTTCACTTGGAATCACGCAGCACTTCAGAATGGCAAAGAGGACTTTCGGAATTTCCTTCATCATCCCATTCTCACCGTAGATCAGCTTGTTGAACTTTCCAGCACCACCATTTCGAGCTTCCCAACCAGAAAAGAACATGGCACCTTCAGCCTTGACGCCCAGCACCTTCTTCAGAATGGAAGTGTTGACAATGATTTCTTGACACTTTACCTGGGCCCTCAGAAAAGTTCTTTTGTTTACCTCCACCAACTTCACAGTGTTACAGAACTCCCGAACACTGGCTTCATGCCATTTGCAGTCGATGGCTTCAAAGAAGGGTAGCCACCCAGCACTATCAAACAAGTCAGCAAGATCAAAGCCTTCTTTAGCAAGGCTTTTGAAGTTCACAACTTGAGTGTGAAAGATAGCAGCAGAGGACGCCATTATAAAGAGAAGAAAGATGAGCTTTTGAAGAGATGAGAAGTGTTGAGAGCTTGAGGGTGACAGCTGAGAGATCGCAGAGGGATACAGAGGTACCATGATGTTTGAACTGCTTCCCACGTCGTATATATAGGCTCAGATAACCTTTAATGATGGAAATTGAAGCGCTGACTTGGGAAGACGTGCATCGTGTACCGGACAAGGTGAAAAGCCATTTCTTTTAAGGAGCCAGGTCATCAATGTTTACAGTTTCAAAAACTTTTGAAATTACGACCTTTCAAATTTCTTTTAGTAAAATATTATTTTTAATAAAAAGAGTATTATAATTACGCACATTTCAGAAAGAAAATTAATTGCAATTGTTTCAGAGACTTCATGCAAAACTATACGCATATAATATTACACATACACACATATATTCACAAAGTCATATATATTAATGCTGAAATATTAAATGATGTTACCAGCAGTAATACTTAAGTATTTGAAAATCTGTATCTGCTGAGACTCAGCATTGTCTCCAAAGACACTCTTGTTGCTTCTATTGATCAACTTCATAAGTTCTCTTCATAGCTTGTTTGGGTTTCCATCTGGATCTTCTTCCTCAGCATTTGTTAGATGCTCAACCCGAGGTTAAGCTTTGATTTTAACTATCAGAACCACAGGAAACGATAGAAGGGGGGTTGAATAGTGTTTTAAAATTCTTTGCAGATTTTTATGAAAACCTTTTAACAAGCAAAACTGTTTTGAAAAAGTTTGAGCAACCTTCCGAAACTGGGAGTTCAACAACTTGCTGATGCAACTCAGAAGGTTGGATAAATGCTTTTGAAATGTTTTTCTTATGAAGAAAGATTACTTTCTGCGTGGATTAATAAAACAACTTTTCTAAAACCCTCCTTGGTTAGTTTAAACAGAATGTAAAGAGTTAAGGGTAGAGAGAACTTGACCACAGAAATTTATCCTGGTTCACTCACTAACCTAGTGAGCTACGTCCAGTCCCAGGGAAACACTCCACTGGATTTTCCACTATCTGATCACAAATACAAGTATTATTTGAACCCAGCCTCTTCAGGCTAAACACCAAGTATTCTTTGGACCCAGCCTCTCCAAGCTAAACACAAGTATTCTTTGGACACAGCCTCTCCAAGCTAAACTGATTATTCTTTATTCCTCCAAGCCTCTTCAGGCTCTCAGACACTTAACAATGTTTACAACAATATATAAGTTTAAGTTTCTATTTTTCACACTCCAGTTGTTACATTTAAGTTCACACCTCATTTTTTTTCTTATTCTCTTAGTATACCATTTTTTACATTTTTCACCTTCGTTTTCTGTTTTTTTTCCTTTTTTCTTTTTATCTCTCTTTTCTCCTCATATCTATCACAACTTATTTCTGGGGTGTAAAAGTTAATTTATTTTAGCTATATTTTTTTTATATTTGATGCACGATATGAATAATTTTGAAGAAAATGAAGGAAATAAAAGGAGGGTTGGGGGAGAGAAGATGATGCAGGGTTAAGTACTTTCTATTTTTATATGCTATTAGTAAGATAGCAAGTATTTTAAAATTTATGATCATTTTTAAGATTAAGTATGAGAAAAATATTTTTTATGTTATATCTTATTAACTTTTTTTACCAAATTAAACACACCAAAATATAGTACCAAATTTTGAGACATGGGGTCGACCTAGGTATCCATGTATTTGCGCAAATCCATGTCAACAACTCAACTTTTATTATAGTTCAAAAGTCATGAAATGTAATATTCTTGAAAAATAAACAAGATCTTTCATTTGAATAATGACGGAAATGACTTACATCATAGTAAGTAGCTTCCAACTTGACATAATCGTAATCCTAGATAAGCTGTAATCCATATTTATGCTATGAGATGTCACTTTTGATCGTGGCCGAGATCATGCAAGGTGGTCCGAGGTGTTTTGTGATGGTGGGACGGTGATTGGCTGATGCTCCGGTGCGGAGGCGCGCGGCGGGGGTACCTGCGATGGCACTCCAACGCCCAAGTTAGTCTAGGGAGAAAGTGGGGGAATTTAGTATGGTGAGATATGTTACCTGGTATTGTGTGAGAGGGCTCTCTTATATAGAGGTGCCTTGTCATGTCAGGGGGAGGCAGTGCAGGTGGCGTAGGCACGCCCATGCCGTAATCCCTCTGTTCCGGCCGTAAATCCCGGTGGCGTGTGTGAGTGGCAGCCCCTTTATTAGAGGCGCCTCCCATCGCATTAAATGCGATGGGACTGGGTAGGTGACGCTAGGCCTGGGGGTAGTATCTGTAGGCAGCCGAGATAGCCGAGGTTGTGTGGTCGTTTGAAGCTTCGTACGAGATAACCGCAATCCCATTAGGGGCGTTATATCGATCTTGACCTTGTTCGAGATACCCCTTGGGAAGTTGGGAGTATGTCACCTCGGTCCGATGCAGGCCAGCCGAGTCTTGGCTGTATCCGGATCAACTTTGTCTAATGCATTTAGTACTGGGAAGTGGTTAAGGGGTTCAACTTGTATTCCATTACTTATTTGGTTTCAAGTGATACGAATTGATAGAGTTTAGTGATATGAGTGCTAAAATAAAGTAACAGGAAGGTCCATTGTTGTATGACTAATGGGTAGAAATGAATTGGTTCAAATGACTATGATGGATATATCTAATATGAATAGAAATCTTGCAAGATCTTAAGGTGGATAGACGTCTCACAAATAAGACGAACAAGTAGTCGATAAATTTTGGATTTTGTTAAAAAAAATTAAAAAATTTGGCCATTTTTAATTATCAAGTGAATATTTATATTATGATGTGTGTTTATGCACATGTATTTAATGAATCATGTGCCAATAGAAAGAGAGTATGTCCACTTGAAACAATTTTCAATAAAATTGAATGTAGGGTAATTTAGGCAATGCAAATACTTTTTACATAATATCAAGAAAATTTAATGAGTTTAACCAACTTTCTTAATACATGTGAATTTAGTTATTTTTGCTTATATTCAAGTCCGGAGTAGTATATTTTAACTTTGACTAGAATGTCTATAGATTCTTTTTCTGGTGAACCTAAAATGTCTATAGATACAACTATTAGATTAATCATTGAGTTGAAAGTGATAATTAGATTAATCATAGGATTAGAAAGGTATTTTTATAAAAAGAAACTAGGAAAAGAGGGTAAAAAGTGTTGAAGAAGGCTTGGGATCGAAATCCAGAATTTCCATTCTGCAGCATTCTCGCTTAAGCGAGAATATAGTCTCACTCAAGTGAGAAGGCAGCTCGCTCAAGTGAGAGTAACCTCGCTTAAGAGAATCTATCAGTAACCTCTCCTTTGAGGTTGTTCTCTGAATTTACCTCGCTCAACAAAATTGCCCTTAATTTCATAGTTGCTCTCTGAGTTTGTCTCGCTCAAGCGAGCAGGTTCTCGCTTGAGCTTGAATGCGTTTTCAGCAGGGCATAGTTTTTCTCGCACAAGCGAGAATATCCTCGCTTGAGCAAGAATGCACATACTTAGCTTTTTAAAACATAACCCTTAGGGCATTGCCCTCATTGATTACTTCATTTACTCTCTTTAGAGAGAGAAGTTAGAGAGAGAGACATGAAGCTTGAGGAAGAAGAAGATCAAGGGAGCTTGCTCATCCACAATCCTCATCACTCTTTTCATCTTCAATCTTGAGCTATCTTAAGTGAGTATAACTCACACTCTCACCCAATCTTGCTTGCATCTCTCCAATGAACCCTACTCTCCCTCTTTCCCCTCTCTTTGACTTGTACATGGTTGTTTGGTTGTTTGCTATCTATTATGCTCTATTGTGTGGTTGGTTTGGTTGGAAAAATGAGTCAGGGCTATTGTGAGTTTAGGGTTTTACCCAAACCATTGTGAATGCTTTGTTGCTTATGCTTCCCATTCAAATAGCTTTATTAATGATAAATGAGTTTCGGTTCAACCCTAATTATCTTGAAGCATGAATTTGGCCTCGACCCATGAAACCCTAAGATAAACAAGCTTGACTTCGGTCCAGAATAAAATGAAAATGAGTTTGGCTTCGACCCAGATTATTTGGCTTCGGCCCAGTTAACTTATATTAAAACTTGACTTCGGTCCAGAATAACTGACAATATTTATTACCCAAGGAAGACGTTCCTTATAGTGTTAGCTCAGGTCTAGCCTTAGAATTAGTGAAAAGACCTCATCTGCTGGGTAATGCAGGTCATGCATATCATGTATTGTTATTGAATGAGTTTTAGCCTGATTATGAATTTCTCTTGTTGCATAGCATCTACTTGTCTTCCTACACTTCTTGTTGCATAATTATGCTCACTGAGACTTTAGTCTCACCACATGTTTTGTGTCTATTATTTAGATGCACAAGGTCCCCCTCGGACTAGTCAGTGAGGAAGCTGGAGCTCTTGGAGTTTGAGAGTTATTTTGGATGTATTTGGTACATTATATGTTGAGATGTTTGGTATATTCCCTTTTATTCTTTTGTGGGATATAGTTGTACATGTGTAGCTTGTGGGCCCTTCTATTTTGTTGAGAACACATGTATGTGGTGGTATCCCAACTATGATTATGGTTATGAAAACAACATATCATTGTTGAGCCACTGATGGCATTTATATTTATAAGTAGATTCAGTTCATGTATATGTGTAAGCTTAAGTAACGTTAAATTGCCTAAGCGTTGTTTGTATTGTGTATGTTGTGATATCGATAATGGCGCGAAATAGTTTCATAAACTTGGGAATGTGTCTTCAACGGATACTATTCCTAGGTTCACAAAATTAGAACGTTACAATGTTGCCGTTGTTCACAGTCGAGTTGTGAATAACGTCATTGTAGCTCTGTTGTGGAGCCGTTGTGAAGACCACATTGTCGATGTCGCTCGCGTCGCGCTGTTTGCCATTGTGTTCTAACCCCAGCCATGAATCATTCTTGATGTTTTCCCATGCTCGACGTTCTATACTCTCTCTTGCAAGTGTAGAAGACGTGATTGAGGAGATTAGGTGGAGCTTGGTGGAGGGGATGAGCCTAGGGTTTTTGATGGGTATCATTTGTTAGTTTTGTGACTGGGGAAGCTTTTGATAAGTGCCACAAGGATTGTGGGTTTGCTGTGTTTGAGTTTTACTGTTTTCTGTAAGGGATTACCGGTTGGTAAACTTATTATTTTGTGTACTGAATGTTGACAATTGTGATTTGCTTATCTTGATTTTGATTTGACATTAAACATAGGTCTGATAAAGGATGTTAAGGTATTATTATGAGTTGGTGATATTACTTTGGTTCACTAGTGCAAAAAGGGTCTTCTACGACGGTTGAAAATGGCCTATTACGACGGTTGTACAACCGTCGTAGAACCAGACGTCGTTGAAAATTTGAATTTTGACGACGCGTGAAGACCGTCGTAGAAAAAGAGAAACCACGACGGTTAAGCGAGTAACCGTCGTGGAAAGTATGGCATTTCACGACGGTTGCAAGGAAAACCGTCGTGGAAAGTAGAGAAACCACGACGGTTAAGATGGTAACCGTCGTGAAATGCTCTACTTTCCACGACGGTTTTCCTTTCAACCGTCGTAGAAAGTCCCTTCACAACTCCAAATTTCATACTTTCCACGACGGTTATAACCATAACCGTCGTTAAAAGTGGGTTAGCTACTAAATTTCTATAGCTAATCCGTAGCTAACAGGGGAAAAGGCTCTAGAACTGTGCATAATAATAACCAGAAAAGAGACAAAAAATTTGGCAATTTTATTCCCACCAAAGCCAAAAGTTTTATGAATAATTTTAAGAGGTTAACTTACATTCTTCTTCAGCCATTCTTTCTTTATTGTTGTAGAAAATAATGGATTTTACTTTGATAGAAGAAAATTTTAAATACACATTTTTTTAATAACTGATAATTGAATGAGTTTTCGACATATCTCTGCAGGAACAAAAGGCTATGCTGGAGAATGAAGCTTTGTGCAAACAAGTAAGAATAAACCTGAATCAAATCTATGAAATATGTCAAGTTAACTTTTCATATCTAGAAACAACCTATCTTTTTGCTCATATTTAACATAAAAAAATGGAATATTTCAATCAGAATTGCCTGCCCTTCAGATAGAGCAAATTTAGTTGCTAGCAAACAGAACAGGTAGAGATTTCAATTCGAATTTCCAGCAGTAGCAATGATGGATGATCTGAATAGGCTAGTGAGTTATCCGCAGCAGTTCTACAATGTTCAATTTCAAAGCCATCCCAATCATCACTTATCTACTTTGTTGATGCAACCTCCTGCTCCTGCTCCCGCTGCACCTGTTGTACTACCAATGTCTCTCAACTCACTACCAAATCCACTTCCAACTACCTTCTCTGACCGTCTGTGGGATTGGAATCTAATGCCTGAGGTAAATCAAGAGCACATTAACATCTCCTTCAAGCAATGACTGCATCTGTCTCTTTTATATATATTATCATGAATGAGTAATGAACTGCACATACATATATAGCTAGCTAGAGAGACATTTTATCTGTGCTAATTTCAATTATATATCCATATATCGACTCGATCTATGGCTATGCATGCACCTACCTAGGTTGTTTTATATATTTCCCTTACTCTAATTAATCCCGTATCTTAGATCGATTTCAATAACATATATAAATTGTATGACTCATATGGATCAACATCTATATGCATATGGTATAATGGTGCAGGTACCACTGTGTTATATATATATATGCTTTTAGTTTTAATTAAACCTCCTCCCCCTAGCTTCATTTTTTTATGAACATTAACTCATGTCCATGAGAACAACAAGTAAATTAAAATAGGTGGAAAGGCAGGGTCATACTAAAGATTTCTTCACTGTTGGATAGGATTTGTTGATGACCACGTATCTCTTGTCTTCAGCTTCCTTAGCATAAATCTCTCCCCTCTCTTGGAAATACCTCATTAGGAGTTGTACTCCCTCCAGAGGTATCTCCTGTTCCAACATGTCAAATAAGGCCAAAAAGCCACATCACACAAGAGATCCACACTCCATGAGAGAATTCTAGCTCATCACCAGGGTAAATTCACTAAATCCTCTCTTTTTAACCAACATGATAGAATGATCCATCAAATCAAAACAAACACATAGACAGATGCATAAACAAACATAAGTAGACACTAAACAACTCCAATCATGAAGCATACCTGTGCAGCAAGGGTGGAAATGGTATCAGCAGTACTATTGAAGGTCTTGAGAAAGTAATCGGTATCCCATTTGATGATGTCCTTAACATGATCAAGCTCCCCAACAAATTCATACTTAGCACTATACTCAATGACACTCCAACTCAACATGGTGACGGCAAAAGAAGCAGGGAAGTTAAACTTGATAGCATCCCCAGCATCATAGTATCCACCCACTAGATCCTTGATGGCAGCAGACACACCATCACCCTTTCCATCCTGCAAGCATGAGTTCCCCCTCCACGAAACATTGTTATGTTTTGGAAGCTTCCCAGCTGCACACACACCCACACAACACAAATCAAATAAGATCACAATAAAAAAGTGCTAAAACGGAAGTGAATTCCCATTTTTCATCCTCAAAAACTCACTCCCGCACAAATAAAAATCCTCAAGTTAAACAGAAGCATAGATCAGAGAATTTTATCTGTGATTCTTTAATGCAGGGACTAAAAGGGGTAGTGTCAAAGGAGGAAAAGATTACATTTTTGTGCATTGAAGAACATGAGGGCCTTGTGAAGTGCAAGAGTGTAGTTATCAGGAGGAGGGTGCTTGTGGTGGTGGCGAGGGACGGTTTTGACGATGAGGGTAATGAATCCGGCGAGGAAAGCAGAGACGAGAAGGGTTCCGACAGTCCAAACGAAGATCTTGCGGCTAACGATGATGCATCCCAGATCCACATACTTCTTCTTCTTCTTCTGCTCAGTGGGACCCAATAACCAGCTCTGTTGAGTCTCATCAAGAGGACGCGACAGCGCCGCCCTATCAAGGTCCTGAAGGTTCCGGCTACGCTCCTCATCCGTCGCGTGGGAGATGGAGAGGGACGGTGGGCAGAGGAAGAGAGACGGCGGGGAGAGAGAAGCCTCATGGTGGGGAGAGGGAGAGCTTCACGGAAGGGAAAGGGAGAGGTGCTTGAGTGAGAGAGAGAGAGGGACGATGCTTGGGAGAGAAAGAGAGGTGAACTCTCGTGCGGCGCTGTGTGAGAAGAGAGGGTCTCCTTTAGGTTAAACAAGATAAACCACGACGGTTCAAAGTTTAACCGTAGTGGTTTCTATGATTTACTTCTGCACCGCCCATATTCGCTTTTAACACCCCCTTACACTAACAATTATTCTATCTGCACCCCGTTTTTACCTTCAGCACCACTTTTCGACGACGGTTACAAAAACAAGCGTTGTAGAAAGTACTAATGCTCCATGCACCACCCCACTTTACTTGTCACACCCCCCTTAGGTCTACCACGACGAGTGTCCACTGGGCCCGTCGTGGTAGCCCACTATTACTCCTGCACCACCCACGTTTTGCTATTCCCACCCCCTTCCTTTGTGAACGCACTAATGCTTCCTGCACCACCCCACTTTACTTGTCACACCCTCCTTAGGTCTACCACGACGGGTGTCCACTGGGCCCGTCGTGGTAGCCCACTATTACTCCTGCACCACCCACGTTTTGTTATTCCCACCCCTTCCTTTGTGAACGCACTAATGCTTCCTGCACCACCCCACTTTACTTGTCACACCCCCCTTAGGTCTACCACGACGGGTGTCCACTGGGCCCGTCGTGGTAGCCCACTATTACTCCTGCACCACCCACGTTTTGCTATTCCCACCCCCTTCCTTTGTGAACGCACTAATGCTTCCTGTACCACCCCACTTTACTTGTCACACCCCCCTTAGGTCTACCATGACGGGTGTCCACTGGGCCCGTCGTGGTAGCCCACTATTACTCCTGCACCACCCACGGTTTGCTATTCCCACCCTCTTCCTTTGTGAAAGCACTAATGCTCCATGCACCACCCCACTTTACTTGTCACACCCCCCTTAGGTCTACCACGACGGGTGTTCACCGGGCCCATCGTGGTAGCCCACTATTACTCCTACACCACCCTTTTTTGCTATTCCCACCTCCTTCATTTTGTAAACATTTTTTCTGAGGTGGTGTTTCTACGACGGTTAATTTTCAATCGTCGTAGAAACCTACTTTCAATGACTTTCCACGACGGTTATCTTTCAACCGTCGTTGTAAGTTACCCACATAATTGCAAAAATGCCACCGCGTCAGTTTCAATGACGGTTGCTCCTCAACCGTCGTGGAATGCCCGTCGTAGAAGGCCGTTTTTGTAGTAGTGGTTGTTCATTGGTTTGATGATGCAATCAATTTTGAAAATATGATAAGAAAGGAATCTATGGCGTTGGTTTTCTTGTTTTAATGCACTTGATTTGGGGATGTTTCTGTTAATTGTTTGAATTTAATAAATTCAAGCAGGAGACCTCGGGTTTCAGTGGGTGAGTGTTTGTCTATGAATTTGTGGAGATTTAAAATCCTGCTCATTATTGGTTAAATTAATTTTGTTCTACATTGAAAATCTTTTTTTTAGTGATTGAAATATTCTTGGTAAGTGACCATAAGATTGGAAGTTTCTAGTTGGATAATGAATTTGATTTTTGGAAATGAAATAAAAAGATGATATTTTAAAATACATCACAATTAAAGCTTATACCTTTTTAATAATTACACGTTTAAAAGTAATTTTTAATAGTTATTTTAAATTAATACTTTTATCATTCATTTTATATAATTTATTAAATTTACAATAGGCTTATGCATTTTATTTTAAAATTTAAAATATATCGTATATATTTTAGTTTTAATTTAATCAATTAATATAAAGTAAAAAATAGGCTAACTTATTTATTTTTAATTTATTAATGTATATATAAAGATAGTTAATTATATTATAAAAATCTAAATAAAAATTATACACATACATTAAGCAAATGGAAATATGCATAACAATCAAAATCATGTCCTTTTTAGTAATTATAACTTTTAACGTGATTTTCATTGATATCATCCAAACAACATTCATTTTCTTAACTTACATTTATAAAAGTCATCCAAACATGAAATCACATTTGGACAAACTCAAGTTTACTTGAACTCACGTTCATAAAATCACATCGACTCAAACTCAAGTTCACAAACGCTAAACTAAACACACACTTCATAGTTTAACTTCTTGAATAAGTCTAATTTCATTGTTTTGTTCTACCTATGCATCTTCTGCTTTATTTATGGCTTGATGTTATTAATTGATGAATAAGAATTGTTATTCTGAACTGGGAATAATATGGCAGTGTATGGGCATGATAGCTTATTTCTCTCCTTGTTTATTTTTGCAGATGGCCCCTAAAAAGAAGCAAAGAACTGGAGCTCCAACTTCCAGGACTAAGAAAAGAGGTGCTTCTAGTTCCCAGGCAGTTGTTTTTCGAGATGAATTATTTGGCCCAACATTGGACCAACATTGCTACACTAAAAGTTAGGAAAAATACACAAATTGGACCAACATTGCTACACTAAAAGGTAGGAAAAGTACACGTTCTTTCTTAGGGTCCCTTGTTTGGAATTGGTCATTCATCTCAATAGCATGAAAGAAATTTCCCTCCATGGAGTATATGCTTTTGCAAGGTCCATTATGGAAAACTGGAGGCTCCCCTTCTTCATACACGAATACTTTGAATTGTTTCTCCATTTCCATGTAGCTCTTGTTATAAAAATTTTGCAAAAAATAAAATGAGTGAATTATATTTCTATCAAACCAATAAAACATTAAATAAAGCTCAGAAGTACAAGGTTCTGTGTGTAACTATGTGATGAGATTCATATCACTGTGTATCAATAATATTCTTTACTTAATATGGTCCTAGTATATATTGAAAGAATTGGTCAAACCCATTAATTCATTGATTGATTGGATGTTTCAATTTTCCAGTACTTAACTGCTTATTTATTTGATACTAGATTTGTCATGGGATAACAACTCAACGGATAGAAAATAAAGTAGTACATTATTTACCTGTGAAATGCATTAGCATTATGATACATTGGACCTATTGGAAGGTAATATCTCTCTATTTGAAGCAAATTTGTTGCTCATTAAAACTCAGGTTATAGAGACTTAAAACATTATTAATCACTTAATAATATTTTGAGAATCAACATGTTGTAGTATACAAACTTGCAAGTCCTTTGACACAATGCACCATAGAATATTTAAATCAAAATACAAGGCAATGTCTAGAATTTTACAATGTGTACAGTACCAAATTGCCAATCCTTAAGGTCAATTCCTTATTTTCTAGTCGGGAAAGTCTAAACATACATAACACAGTGGATACAATAATTGTACCATTGTGTTATGTTAGTACTCCAAAAAAAAATGAGAAAGATAAAGGGAAATTTATGCACTAAGTCCCGTGTGGTAAAAGTATGGTAGATACTATGTTATGTATACCAATCAGTACTCTTTATAGTCATGTAAAAGCATAAATGCAATGAGGTAGAGAACATACTAACATTCTTGACATCTACCTAGTCGCTATGACCATCTTTAACTATACACTAATGGCTTTCACAACACCATTTCAGTAGTCAAAGATAAAGTAACAAACAAACATCTCAAATTCCTAAAAGTAAATATTGACACTACCCTATTGAAGCCTCTAGGTCCTAAAATTTAATAGCTAAACTTCTATACCAAGTACTAATTCTAGCATTAAAGCAAATCACTATGAGCCTATTTGTTTTACAATTGACTTTATTCCAAACATTTGTTTAGGTAAAAGTAACAACTGACTTCTATTGGGCAAACATAAAACAAGCAGACTCTATATCAAAGAAACCCAAAGTCAGGACTTCAAGTAACAAAACCAAGAGGTTTCCACAAGTTATCATTAATCCGTATTCCAAGAGCTTTCCTCATACAGGAAAATCCTGTTTACAGTGACTCAAACTCAATTTCAATCATGAAGGTTTTAAATTCCTACCATTCAACTAGAATCAAACACAAATTGTAATTATTTTAAATTTTTATTTAGATGGCTTAGCACTATCTCATTTGCCAGACAGGGGAAAAAAGCACAAAAGCATATCATGAGGCAGTTGGAGTAAGAGGTCCCCTGGAACCTTCTTCGCAACTCAAGAACCATTAGTGGATCAATCTCAACAGCAATAACCTTCTTGCTAGCTTCCAGAAAGTTCTTTGTCAAGTTTCCAGTACCAGGACCAATTTCGAGGATCACATTTGTGCTTTTGATACCGGATTTCTACATTATGGCATCAACAAGTAAAGGGTGTTTGAGACTTGAGTATATGCTAACCCTTTGATTTGTGAAAATATATTCCACCTTGGTAAAGGGTGTGTTGCTGGCCCTAGGGCTTGCCCTTTTTCTTCTTGATTTTTCCTCCTGCCATTGATGGGATGCGCCTATCACTCTCTCATAATCACAAATAGGGCTTTGTTTGAAATTAAATACAGAGTTAGAATATTATGTCGAGCATTAGGTTAATCACAATGTGATTAAACGTCAGTGTAAAACTCTTTTACACTGTCGGTGCATACTAATTAAGCTCATAAGAGAAAAAGGATTGTACACTGACAGTGTAAAAAGTTTTACACATACGGTTAATCACAACCCATGATTTATGGTAAGTTTGTTGACTTTACTAATTGATATTTTAAAAGTCATATAAATGAAGAATCGTGATTAAACGTCAGTGTAAAACTCTTTTACACTTTCGGTGCATACTAATTAAGCTCATAAGAGAAAAAGGATTGTACACTGACAGTGTAAAAAGTTTTACACATACGGTTAATCACAACCCATGATTTATGGTAAGTTTGTTGACTTTACTAATTGATATTTTAAAAGTCATATAAATGAAGAATCGTGATTAAACGTCCGTGTAAAACTCTTTTACACTGTCGGTGCATACTAATTAAGCTCATAAGAGAAAAAGATTGTATACTGACAGTGTAAAAAGTTTTACACATACGGTTAATCACAACTCTTGATTTATGGTAAGTTTGTTGACTTTACTAATTAATATTTTAAAAGTCATATAAATGAAGAATCGTAATTAAACGTCAGTGTAAAACTCTTTTACACTGTCGGTGCATACTAATTAAGCTCATAAGAGAAAAAGGATTGTACACTGACAGTGTAAAAAGTTTTACACATACAGTTAATCACAACCCTTGATTTATGGTAAGTTTGTTGACTTTACTAATTAATATTTTAAAAGTCATATAAATGAAGAATCGTGATTAAACGTCAGTGTAAAACTCTTTTACACTGTCAATGCATGCTAATTAAGCTCCAAGTATAATCCCTCTTTAATAGATAACTTGATATGCGTAAAAGATGCTCTTTTAATCATCAATTAAGAATAGAAGATTGGTCCACTCAAGAGAGAGTTCTGAGTTGCGCGGTGTATAGGTTGAAGACAGAGATTGAAAAATGAAAAACTCAAGACCCTAAATTGCTAATACTTTTTTAGAAAACTAGTATCCCACACTCGTGAGATACATTGATTTATTATTCAAATAAATATTTAACTTTAAATTTTAATAATATATTTAACCTATTTAATATATGTAAATATTAATCATAACATTAATTATTTTTTAATATTTAATTTGATACTTGTTAGTAGATTAAGTAACTAACTAACAAAGTAAAATGGATTTGGAAACATGAAATAGTCACATCTAATAATTACAAATGAACACTATCAGCAATATTACTTTATTTAAATTTTTTGAAACATTGTAAACAATATTTTTTGTAACATTACAACACTTAAAGTTGTCATCACATATAAGAATCCTAAGTCTTTGTTTAGACTTAACCCGATACAACAACATATAATTGACCATGAGAGAACACGGGTCTTGGTAAATACACACCAACATGTGATAATGTATTGCCTTGACTTTTATTAATGGTCATAACAAAGCAAAGAAAAATGGAAACTGTCTTCATTGAAGCTTTAAAGGGGTGAGATTTTTCAAGGAAATTAAATTCATTCGATAAATGAATACATTTGTTCCCAAATGTGTTCCCGTAATAACGGTTTCTCCAATGACATTAGAACCTAACTAATCAACTATTAATCTAGTTCCATTGCAAAGTCCAGCGGATTTATCAAGATTCGTCATTAGGATAACAATCACTTTAATCTTTAACACGAACATATGATCATGGAGCCCATGGCACCTAATATCATTTAAGAATTCAGTTGTCAACCAATCAGCTTCAATACCGACTTCCTCATCCACCTTCCATATCATATAGTATCAGAACTCAAGTACATCCTTTCTTCTCCTAGAAATAATGTCACATATTCATTAACAGAGTAAACAACATCCAATGTAGGAGCAAAAATTGCTTTATCTTGAAACAATTCTATGTTTTAAAAAATTGAAGCAAATTAGGATAGGCTAAGGAAACTATATCTCTAATTGTAATACCTGTAGACTTTATCAGTAAAGCCTCTGGTATTTCAAAATTAGTTTAATCATCAATAATTCATATCAATATTAATATAACATGTAATCTTATTCAATATAAATTTAATGCCACATATATAGATGTAAAATTAAAGGTTTATTTCATCATTTTAAAATTTTTAATATAAAAATGAGATATTCATCCATTTAGTGTACTTAGAGTTTAATACGATGTCTCAAAGAATAAAAAAATTATATTCCAATAATAAATAAATTGATAAAAGGATTTAATAAATATACACTGTCGGTGTAAATTAATTTTACACAGTCATCCAATGATGTGTTGACACATCATTTAATGAGTTTAATGACATATGAGGTGTCATATTCATTAATTGATGTAGCAAAATATTATAGAATGACAATGTAAAATTTCTTTACACTCACAGTGTATAGTAACTAAACTCTTGATAAAAATAATTGGGAAGTAATCTTTTTGTTAATTTATCATCTAACATATTTCTTACTTGATATGTATATAAATGATCTTTAATTGCGACCACAATTTTAAATGTTTGACACTAAATCCAACTCATTCATTTCAAGTTAAAGCTCGTACGACATTTATTAATTACAAAATAAAAATATGTTATTAGAAGAAAGAAACATTGAAAAGGAAAATCACAAAATCTTATAAAATGAAGAAAAATAAAAAATAGAATGTTGTTACACGATCTACAAATATTAACACAAATATTATTTTTAAAATTATATTAACAAATACATCTATTGACATTTGTTGCATGGGTAATACGATTTTTTCATTTTCATATATAATTGAAATATTACAGTAATTATTTTATAAAATAATGAAATTGTAAGAAAAACAAATTAAAATTAAATATGTTTCTATCTTAAAAAATATTATGTTTTTTAATATTAGATAAATTATATTTTTCGTTCATGTTTTTCAGTTAACTTTAGACTTTGTCCCTGACTTTTACAACCTATTATTTTATATCCTTATACTTTTAAAACATTGTAATCGTAGATTCATAGTGCCTAACATTGGGTTCTGGGTTATGTTCATTTTTACATATATTACTAAATTTTTATAATAAAATTAATTTAAGATATAGTCATATATATCAATTAGTAGAATGAGAATATCATATTGTTATCATGTTTATAGAAAATAAAAAAATACATCATTAATATAATAAATTATAAATATATTCATATTTGAGATGTCACACTGCAATCATTTCAAAACTATAAAAAAGTGTATGGAAAAAACTGTTGAGTCTCAGAATTAATTTAAGTATTTAAATTAGATTCAAGACTTATTATCCTTGGTTTTAATGAGTAACAAATTAGATTAGACTATAAGAAAACAGGTGCTACTAAGAAAGCTATTTTTCTGTGTATTTCAGGAACCGTGAAGAAGCAACCTGCTAAAAGAAGAAACATGCTAAAAGAGAACAGCATACCAAGAAAGAGAGAAAAGCATTGGAGCAACTCTCTGAAGATGACCAACCAAAGACTAGAAGAAAGAAGCAACAAGCTAAAAAGAAGAAAGATGTAACAAGCTAAAAAGAAGAACAACACAGCAAACTATATGAAGAATTGATCAACCTACTGAAAGCATATGGACTGAAGAAAAGAAGCACATCTGCAAGCTGAAATGAAGACTTTCTTCAAGAAGATCGCCAATCAGAAAGCACACAAAAGCTAAATAACATTACTCTCAAGTTGCAACACTGAAGAAAGAAATCTGGTTAGAAGGAAAACAACTCTCTATCAATAGCAACTATCTGAAGGTTCAAACTATTTGGAAGTTATCAAGAACAAAGAACAGACAAACACGCTGAAGATTATCAACATGATGAAGTTATCAACATGCTGAAAAAATGAACCGTCTGAAGACATGCAACATGCTGAAGAATGTCAACTCACTGAAGAATCTCTCAACTCTCTGATGACGTGTTTAAATTCTCTACGATGAGATATTTCAACAAAGGCAAAGACTCTCTGCACAAAGAGCTAAAGGGTTCTAAACGTCTTATGCCATCATATACAAAGGAGATAACGACAAAAATTATTTTTCTCAAGAACATCGTACATTAAAGAGGAAACCTATTGCAGAAAAGCAAATAGTGGTCAGAGATAGGTCAGCGCTGCTGTACACCTACTCCTGCATCTACTCTGCAATACGCTATCAGAAGTCTGAATCCTCACAAGAAGAAAAGTAAATCTCACAAAGGAAAAAAGAGAAGTTCAACGGATAAAATTATCTTCTCTATCCAGACTTCGTATAATGAAGAAAGAAGAGAGAAGCAAGCCAACCTGCTGAAGATTAAACCACTCTCTCAAGAAATATTCATAAGCCAAAACTGTCGTGTGTCAGAACAAGATTTATCTCTACACACCTACTCTGCTCAAAGTCAGAAGCAAAGGAGCAGAACTCACAACTGGAAAAAAGAGAAGTCTAACGGATCTTAACATCTTAACTCCTTACACTCACAAGAAGAGAAAATGAGAAAGAAGAAGAGAGAGAAACATCAACTTGCTGAAGACAAAGAAAAATCTCTCAAGATTAAGAGCTTATCTGCAGTGTGTCAGAACCAAGTCATCTGCACACCTAATCTACTTAAGAAAGAAGCTATCAAATGAGAAGCTATTTCACAACGGCTTGATTATCTCTTCTCAACGGTATACTCTACATTCTTCAACGGCTATATTTCCAGAACATATAAATAGCCTCAAGAAAGCCTTTGAAGATGTTGGTGAGTTGGTTGATTGGTCGGGTGGAATGATGAGAAATTGATTTACAGTTGGGCAACAAAGTCTGTTGACCAAAATTCCCAAAGCATCATCCACAAGAAGCCAACCAAAAATGGGCAGCCATGAATATCCAATCATCTATATTTGAACCATGGCATTTATCTATCCCACAAAAGAAATTGGCCATGCTCATTACAGATCATATACAGCCAACCTTCTGATCCTACAGAGATGAATTAGAGCTTAGAATTATACACTTGTATCTTTGTCATTCCTTGTACTTAGCACTTAATATTTGTATTCTGAGTTGTACTTAGTAATCCCTGTGAAGTCTATAAATCAGTTTAAGTATTTAAACATGAATATAAGACTTAAAATCCTTAAGTTTTAATGATTAACAAATAAGATTATATTAATGATTAACAAATAAGATCATATTAATAATTAACAAATAGGATTATGTTAAGGACAAATGAGTTTATATAAGAATTGTATAAGATTATGTAAACAGATTCTACTGAGAAAGGTACTGGTTTGTTGATTGTGTTTCAGGTCAGAATAATTATCTAAAGAAGAAGATAATCAGAATCGCATTCAGAAGATCAGGATCGGCAGAACAAAATGCAGAATCCAAAGAAGAGTAATCCACAACCAAGTTGAAGACCTGAAGACTATATGAAGAATCAAAGACTTGAAGAATTAAAGACTCAAAGATGCACCTATCTAAAGTACAGCTATCTTTTGAAGAAATGAAGATGATCTAAAGCAGTCTTGAGACTGAAATATGAAGATGTCGGAATCAAGAAATGATCTCTTGGAGACGTTGCAAAGCGTAAAACACACTCCATCAAATGGAGTACACTCATCTCAGTAGATAAAGCTAGACATGCTTTTCTACCTCGATCAAAGTCTTGCAAAAATAAGGAAATACTGCAAAGACTTTCTGCAACGCCTGCTGCACCTGCAATAAAAAGATCTGTGTGCGCAGACCTACTGCATCTACACCTGCTGCTGTCCAGAATGGGTTAGAAGACTAAACAAAAGCAAGCAAGAAAGATGGTTGAATAAAGTACATACAATTCAACATCTTTATCTCAGAAGAAGAAGATACAAGAAGAAGAAAATGATACAAAGAAGAATGAAGCTACAATCCTCTTATCATAAGGAAGAAGCCTTCTGAAGTTTCAACCAGTCTAAACGATTGAAGTTGTCTGAAGAACGCAACCCGTCTGAAGTATTGAAGCTGTCTGAAGTGTTGAAGCTGTCTGATGTTTCAATCTGTCTGAAGTCTCAATCCGTCTGAAGTATTGAGGCCTTCTGAAATCCGACGTGGCACTACTTGCTGAACACTATGAAGACTTTTGCTCTTTGAAGATTGCTGAGAAAAGTCATTCTCTGCTACACGTTTAGCATATTTATGGAAATGAACACAGAGACCTTTCCTGGTGCTTTGAATTTCATACACCACTGAGGAAATCTCTGCAACGCAACATTCGCAGCAACAACGGTGGCAGCTTTATAGCAGCACCTACATTGTACTATGTCAGACATGTCAGAGCCCTCAGAAGCGCGTCTCACAACGGATTAAAGAGGATTCAATGCTATCTCTTAGCAATTAAAACTAGAGGGACCAAAATCACCCATTTACAAAAGTATAGGTACCAAAATTGAGCAATTAAAACTAAGGGGACCAAAATCACCCCTTTACAAAGTATAGGGACCAAAAATGTATTTAAGCCTTTAATATAATAACAAAAAAATTAAAGTGTGATAAAAAAAGGAAAAAAATGAAAATAGTATGAGCATGAATGTCTCCCGTGAACGATACTTGTGTCGTGATTTATAAAAAAATCACTTTTGTAATGAAACAGATTAATATGATCAGAAAATTAAAAGCGTGATAAATAAGAATTTTAATATAGATTAAATAGATAAATAGAATAGATGAGTGAGATAATAAATGAAAATATTAATGAATAAAATTGAAAGATAAATAATATATTAAAATATCATATTAAAAGTAATGTAAATCAACACATTTATTGTATTCCTTAATGTGAGTTTTTGTATAATGAAACAGATAAACATGAATAAATAATAAGAGATATTATTTTAATATAATAATAAAAAAGAAAATTAAAGTATGAAAAAAAAAGAAAAAAATGTAGGATCAAAACTGCTTCACGTGGAGGATACTCATGGTTTATAAAAATATCATTTTTTTAATGAAACAAAATAATATGAACGAATAATGAGAGAAAATGTTTTAATATAATAACAATAAAAAAATGAAATTGTGAAAAGAAACAAAAAGAAAAAAAGAAAAAGAAAACAATAGGAGCAAGACGGTCTCTCGTTAATGATAAATGTGGTTCATAAAAAAATAACTTTACAAAATAGAGAATAAAAAATTTTGAAAAAATGCAAATGGGTACTTGTAAAAGGTACATGTTAATAGGACCGTCTCCCGTAAATGATACACATTAATTCATAAAGTCATTACCTACAATATATATGAATCGATTTAACGTAAATGTACAACCCGATAAAAAAACTCAATATTAAAAATGTCAATGACCCACAATTGGCTTCGATCCAACAAAAAAATAAAGCTCCCAATGAATAGTAAAAAAAAACTACTCCTATCACGGATCGTAAAAGCCACTGCTATTTAAAAACAAATGGGTCCAAAATTATAACCCAAAGGCCCACATCACTGACAAAAAAATTAAGAGGTGAATGAACAGTGCTAAAAAATATTCCCCAATGTAATAGTATAGATAGATAATAATACTCCCTCCTGTTCTTTTATAAGACACACTTAACCGAATTATACATACCAATGAAAGTGGTTAAAATTAGTTAATTTTATTGGAGTTTTAAAAGAATAGTTTAACTTTCTTTTTTTACCCTTATTTAATAATTGTATTACCATTTGATAATTGGAAAAACATTAAAGTTAATAATAGTAAACAATAAAAAAAATAATAAATGTTTCCTTAAAATTGTAAAGTGCGTTGTCAATCGGACCACGATAATTTGTAAGAATTATATTATAAAAAAGACCGAAAGAAATATATGGCAGCCGGTCAACCCGCCCTAACCACCCTTGACCCGTCGGGTTGGCGGGTTATTGGGAGTCGACGTTTCTAGGCAAATGCAGAAATTATTGTTCGTTGTTCTTTCTGTCCACTCTCCAATCCAATAATCTCAACCCTATCTATTCATCTTCTTCTTTCGTTTCCTTAAGATTGTTCTCGTCGATTTTAGGGTTTCTCTTCGTTTCCCCTTTCTCACCCATAATTCTCTCTGATTTTGGTTTCAACGTTTCTCCCTTTCAACTCTCCGCTTTGCATTCTCGCCACGCCATTGTCGTTTTGGGGTTTCATTTGGTTTTCCTCAGATCTTCGTGGTAGAAACCGTGTACTTCCTTTGAAGTTTATTTTTTCTATTTCACATGTCAAACTATTATTATTATTATTTGCAAAGTGATATTTGCTATCTTGATCTAGATTTTTATTTGATGATATAGTTGTTAGCTTACCATCACGGTTCATAACTTGTCTCATGGTTGATTACTGTTTCAGTTTTTTATTACTGTGATCTTGGTAATTTAACCTGCAGCAGTTTTTCAAGTGGTGGATAAGTCGCCATTTGTTTCATCACTGCTATGTTTGAACTATTTAGTTGTTCTGTGTGTGTTTCCACTTTCCATTAAACTTGGGCAAGTGCTTGCCTTTTCAAGTGCATGGGGTTGCTGATATATTGGTTGCATTGGATCTGCCTGAGATGATTAAGTTCTGAACATTGATTTTGATGCTATATTATTCTTAAGCATGTTGTCATAGTAATTCAGCTAACATGTTGATTATATACAGGTCTGGGCAATCTGGTTAGTAGGACTTCCATTTTGGAGAGTTCATTTTCATGTCTGAGTCAGACCCTCAGCTCCCTACTGCCTTTGGTATGTTGTAAGATAAGTGTTCACAGTTTGTCTCGCTCATAATACGCAAACTTTCTAGTGGGGGGATATAGATAGTTACACAGACATATGAACTGTTTTTTCTCTGCATATTCTGGTATTCTTTTGTGTTGGTCTAATCTTATTATGTTTTGGATTTGGGAATGGAAATTGTTTTAGTTGGAAATTTTGATTTTCCCATATGAAATCTGATTCAAATCAGTAAATTATTTGTTTAAGAAATTAAACTCTATATATCTTTATGAACTTGGAAAAAATTGCTGAAGAGCAGTTTGTTTATTTTGGATTCAATATGGTTAAACCGGTTCTCATGTTTGCTCTGCTTTATCTCTGGTGTAGTTGCTGATGTTCTATTGTGGAAGCGGTGGCAAGTTTCCTTGGGTGTCATTGTTGTTGCAACGGTTGCCTGGCTCCTACTCGAGTGGACCAGTTTACCATTTTTAACAATCTGTTCAGATGTCTTGCTGATTTTGATCATACTATTGTTTCTGCATGCTAACTATGCTGCCCTTAGAAATAAGTATGACTTGTAACCCTTGTGCAGTGGTGCCTTTTTGTTTTTATGTTTTTCATCATTTTTAACACTAACACTATGTCATTGGTTATCCTTTTCTCTTCAAGCAGACAACCACCAACATTACCTGAGCTAGTAGTGTCAGAGGAGATGGTTAATAATGTAGCAGCTTCATTTCGAGTCAAAATCAATAATGTGCTCCATATTGCTCATGACATCACTATTGGCAAGGATTTCAGAATTTTTTTTAAGGTTAGTTTTGTTTCAGGTTACAGCATTTTATGGATTGTTGCTTGGGAAACTGTGATCTAAACAAATTGTGATTATTTTTCTGAAGATATATTTTTGTTGAATAGAAAAGTAGGCTGAGTGTGAAGGACTGAACGTGTGCAAATGAGCTAGGCTAGCTGGCCAGGCCTTATCTTAAATACTAATAGGCCTGATCTATGTACCAGACATGGGCCTTTTAGAGGTTGAGCTGTTTTAAAAGCCTAGTTTAGCCTTAGAGTCTATTTAAAATTTTATTTTGCAATAAGCCTTTAAATAGTCCAACATGTTTTACCTTCAATAAGAATGATGGTGATGATAATTTTTACTCAAATAGGCTGGTCCGTCATGCCTAAAAGGCTTTTGAAAGCCTAAAAGCCTAACATTTTTAGCTAAAATACACTTGTAAAGAAGTCTTTACCTGTTTTATTCAGTAAATAAGCCTAGGCCAAGCCTAATGTCAGTCAGGCTGTAGGGCCCCTCTTGGCCTTCCTATTCCATTCCACCCATAAGTCCAGAATATTTTCTAAAAGGAATGTGCTAGTAAAATTTAGCAAGCATGACATAATTTGGAATAGGCCTATGCAATGCGTGAGCTGTTAGTACGTTCCTTGAACCTGCTCTGTTGAAGTAATTCCCTCAAATTTATCATTTGTTTTTCAATAATATCTGCTGACATGTTCTGTTATAGCTATTTATGTCTTAAGTTTTTATTTTTCTATAAAATTTAACTTGGCAGGTGGTGGTTTGTTTGTGGCTGTTGTCTGTCATTGGCAGCATCTTCTCCTTCTTCACACTCGCATATATTGGTATGTTTGCATCATAAACCTATCTATTGGAAACAATTTGGGATGTCTCTATCTGAAACCCTCCTTTCTCATTAATGTATAGTAAATCCCGTACTAAATCATTTTTATGTGTTTCACTTGAACCTTTTGGCTTTCATTTTGCTGCCTTCTATTGGTTTGGTTTTTCATGGGTGGTGGTGGCAGTAATTTGTGTCCAGCTGTGTGCAATGTAATTTTGTCAAACTTTGGCTCCATTCACCTGGTTTCCATTTTCCTGATTGGATGTTTGCACAAGTATGATTATGTGCTTTTAAACTAGGTCACATGCGGCGTCACTAGTCCTATTTGACATCTCAATCTATCATGTTAAGTGCTGTGAAGAGTCATTTTGACCTATTTGACATCTCAATCTATCATGTTAAGTGCTGTGAAGAGTCATTTTGACGGCTATTTTTTTCTTCTTTAAATGCATATGTAAATATTTCATCAGGGATTTATATATAATCTCTTGACCCTCTGCAAATCTTTTTATTTACATGTTCTTTCTCTATAATGGTGACAGGAACCCTCATGATGATTACTATCCCTGCGTTGTACAGCAAATATGGAACTTATGTAGATAAATGTTGTGGAATTATACACCACCAGTTTTCAAAACATTATAGAATAGTAGATGAGAGTGTTCTCAACAGACTTCCCCGTAATATATCAAAAGACAAAGAGTCTTGATTTTCAAGGTTAGCCAATTTATGTTCATGTATGAATGTTAACTATTACATTTATTACAGTGGTGTTTTACATCTTGCCAGAACTTCGCCTCATGCATTTAGGGGACAATTTTGTAGTTTAGATGTTGCTGGAGTCAACTGTACGGCAAGTGGCAACTGTTTCAATTTTCTGGGCTACGAATTTGAGAATTTTGTCTTGAAAAATTTTATCTAAGCTGTACCGATGACTATAAAGTATAAAGTTAGTTTTTATATTGTAATTAGTTTTTATTTTTTTGTTTGTGGCTGTTGTCTCTCATAACAAAATATTACCCATACAAATAGTTTATGATTGAACTCTTGTCAATATACTTAAGAGATCCACTTATCTACCAATTGTTGGATTTTGTTGATATGCAATCTTTATTTATTAGTTAATGAATATATATATATATATGAGGAGGGTTATAATTACACCAGTGTAAGTTACACCAAGTGTTACACTGCTGAATAATTTTTTAACGGATCATTGTATTAAATAATCCACCGTTGGATTGAAATATACTATCATATAGATCATACATATAAAATTTTACATTAATCCGAAATTATTTGATATGTCATTGAGATGTCTCAAGATTAACGTTATATATACATTTGAAATATATGAAAAATCCAATCATTTGATTATCAAGTTATTAGTGTCAAAATTTTACGAAATTTGGCATATATAATCATGATGATGAACAAACATAATACAACGGTTGGATTACTAAAAAACATATTCAATTTATAGTTATTAGCGGTGTAATACTTGGTATTACTTACACCGGTGTAATTATAACCCTCCTCTATATGTATATATATATATATATATATATATATATATTTAATATGAAACTAAATAATAAGCATATAATTGGCATAAGTTACAGACCACGCACACACAAACAACGTCCCTCTTTAGGAGATTGACAAATTTTCCTCTTTAAGAGTTAAGACGTATTAAGTGAGAAATGCTTGAGTGAACGGGTGAATATTAACCATTTAATCTTATGACCATGATTAGTTAAGATTAAAACTTTAAGCCCCATGATTAAAACTTTTAATATTGATTATCCATATATGTTATACGAGATCCTAAACACCCTTACTACGGGACGTATATAGTGAGAGTGCTTTTTTTTTCTTTTACGAGAGTGAGAGGGGATAAATCTTGGTTGTATAATCATATACATGGATGGTCAAGATTTTAAAAGTTATTTCATGGTCATATAACCATTTTAAGAAGTGACTTGACTTTATGCTTAATTCTCACCATTCGTAGTAAAATCTAGTCTTATGTATGTAAACAAAGATCAAACTTGATTCCTTAAGATCTATTGGACAACATGGAGGTAGTATGTTGGATAGAGCTCGTTTGGAATAAATTTGTAACACTAAAAAACATTTATATAAGAATTGAAATAAAATCACTTTTGTTAATTGTGCATCATAACTCATGTATAATTCATTTTCAGTTATTGGTTTTGAAATTAAATTTATCTAGTTGTAAATTAAACAGACATTATGTTGACTACCAAAAATACAAATTGTAGGAGAAGGGAGAAAAAGTGCAAAAATTTCAA
Organism: Sesbania bispinosa; assembly: GCA_026901365.1. NCBI lineage: Eukaryota > Viridiplantae > Streptophyta > Magnoliopsida > Fabales > Fabaceae > Sesbania > Sesbania bispinosa. The sequence goes on from QLOH01000327.1 coordinate 193,759, forward strand.
TGGTGGGTTGTGTACAAAAAGAATAAATCACTTGATAAATTTTCAAACTAATCGAGCATTGCCAAACTCCTCTTGGTTATTTGTTAATAGAAGCTAGCTATCTATTTTAGAAAAAAAAAATCATGTTATAAGGGTGGGAATCAACTTAGTTAAGAAGTAACTCTTAATAAAATTATGTCGTTTAATACTTTTTGTAATCATTATGTTAAATGTTTTTCCAATTTGTGCAAAATTAACTTTTCATAAGTATTCTTTGGTTGTAAATACGAACATCTTAATTCTTGAATTTATGGAAAATATTTTCAAAATCACATTCAAATTTAATGAGTCTTATAAGTAATTTCATTAATTGAAATCAAAGCCTTCGAGAGCATCCTTTAATTATAAAAAACAACTACATTTTCTTTTGGTACATACAAAAAGAATTACTTTTGGACATGTCAGTCAATGAAGTTACATTTAATACCTCCCTCTTTGCTATTTACACCCCTTCCTTTTTCCTGAACTACCCCATCTCCCCTCCTCCACTCACATCGGCCTCCACAACACCATCACCTCCCCTTAACCCACCATTTCCTCTTTCTCCCCGCCCCACCTTCGTCTCCCCCATCCTATAAATAAAAAAAACAGTAGGTGAGGGTGGTATCGTCGTGCACCACCCGTAACCTTTTCCCTTGGCCGACATAATTCCTGCTACAACATTGCCTCTTTCGTCGCTGTAAGTTGTATCCATCATTCCCACCATCGTCACTGCAAGAACCACCATCGTCATCACAACCTTCGCCTCCAAACCCCAAAGCCACCACCGTCGAACCCCAGCCAGTTATTGCCACCATCAAATAACTCCATCCCTGCAACTCTTCCCCCCATGGTGTCCCACCTCTACCTCACTCACCCCCTTTCTTTACCACCACCATATCCTCCACCCTCCCTTTCTCCTCTCCCTCCTCCCACCCACCTTCTCCCCCTTCCAACATCCTCACCCCTTCTCCTCTAGCCCACCATCACCGTAACCATCACCCCCCCCTCCCGAAACCCACCCCATTTCCTTTTCCCCACCCCTTTAACCCATCGTCCCCCCCACCCCACCAAAAACCCACCCCCTTACCTTCTCATCAGTGTTTTACTTTGAAGTATTTGGACTTAGAGATGAGAAAATTCCTTTGCTGAACCTGTCTCTAAAAATAAAACTTTAAAAAGATTACACCTCCAAATGTTAATTTCGAAACTTATATTCCCGGAAATTGATTTTCGGAAGCTTCCGAAAATGTACTTTCATAAGAGTGTATGGGGATATTTTTGGGTGAGTCTAAGGTGCATTGGGTGGGAATACCATGTATGGTACATGGGGCGGATTAACCTCTTATAGCACGTCAATTAATGTGGACTTAAAAATTTAAAATTGACAAAGTAGTCCCTGGACTTGTTGTGTTGGGTTCACTCCTTTTTTAGAGGACAAATTAGTGTTAAAATCTAAAGCCAATAATGACAACAAGTGAGAGTTTTATTTCCCTTTGCATTTAATCAAAATCCTTGTGGAGTTTTGTAGGTGGAAGTATAACCCCACCTGCAATCATTTATACGAACAAATGCCTCTTCTTCACTACCATAAATGAATTAATAGACAAAAACCAATAGTTATAGTAAAAAGGAGAAATTTCTCGACCAAGTTAGCGGGGGACTCGTCCAACCCACTACCGTGTTCGTGCTGAGTTCGACAACCCAACCTAGAGTCAAGTAGCTCCTCCAATCCACATACTCCTCTTCCACCTTTTTACCTTCCCATCATCTCTAAAGTTGTAACTATGACTAAGCTACTGATTATTCTCTTTTAAGATCTCGCCGAGCATGTGACTGAACTCGTCGTCACCGGGTTTACCGACGAAGGAGGCCTTGCCGCCGAGCCTGGAGACAGCGAAGGCAGCGTTTGTGGGGGTGGTGTCGGGGACCTTAAGTATGTCAGGATTCTCAACAAGAGAGATGCTAGAGACAGTGGAGATTTTAGGCAAAGCGGATGAAGGATGGGGGAGACGATAATGGTTAGGGAGAGTACGGAGAGAGGAGGCACCGACAAAACTTACAAAAATGTTAGTGGCCTTTGTGTAAAATTTGACAACCGGCTAATCACAACCATTGAATACTATAATATTAAATCTGATGACAAAAACAACCCTTTGTACCATACATGTTTTCTTTACCCTATATACCTTAGACTCTGCCGGATATTTTTTAGAAAAAATATTTCAATTGAAAATTAAAGTGGTGGCAAAAGCAACTCCCATTCAATATGTATGAACAAGTGGGCCAGGCCCAACTACGCAAGCATTATGGCAAGTTGAGCCTTCAATCAAGAAGGTCCAATTTTACCAAAAAAAAAAATCAAGAAGGTCCAAGAATTCTAGCTACTTCAAAGCTGGGATAAGCTAGTCAAGTGAAAAATTGATAGTTAAAAATTTCAAAAATCAAGGTGAGAATTTTTAGTGAACAATAATAAAATTAATGAATTGTCGTAATGAAATGTGTAAATATTTATAATTTATATACAAAATATACTTGCTTATAATATTATTTATTTATTTTTAGTTTAAAAAGATGTCTTTTGAATTTTGTAAAGCGAGGGTCATCCAAGTCCTTTCAACCTATGTTTATATCGTGGGCCAAAAAAAAAAAAAAACCTATGTTTATATCATGTAAGTCGGAAAGTTCTACACTTATGCTATCTTAACAAGTTGAACTTAATTATTTTATAAGCTCTCTAGCTACTCATAAATTATTTTATAAGTTGATTATGAGGGAAACATAAATCTAAAATTTATCAGTTTAGAAAATGATAGGACTACACAACAATGGTTAAAAACTAATAAGCTCAGCTGCATATGCAATTGTTCATATTTATTTCATCTGAACAATTAAAGGAAAAAGGAGGAGAGGGCGAAGTTAAGAACCAAGGGTAATGGAGACTATTATTGGAGTTTATTTTAATTAGTTAGTTCACCTCAAATGTAATTTTATTATTATATATAAATTAAAAAATAAAAAAATAAATTAAGATAAATACTCATAATTAATATATATAATAAAAGTAATTTAAATTTTTTATGAATGCTTTTAATTATTATTATATTTTTATTATTTGTTTTATATTATTCAATTTAATTGTTTAATTATTTATTTTAATTTTTTAAAAAATATTTTATCATTAAAAAATTAATAAGACTTTAAAACTTTTAAATTATAACAACTATAAACTTATAATTAGCTAACACTATATTTTTGTCTTGACAATAAAAATAGAATTTATATGATATAACTTACGTAAATATATCTTTTACTATACAAATATACAAATATAGTCTATATTTCCTTCTATATAGGCTTTCACTATATAAATTTATCCAATACTATTTTCGTTCCTATGTATCTATCTCATTACATAAAAACACATAGATTAAGAAATACAATAATATGTTGATTTACATTAAATTTATTGTATTTTTTCCTAATATTTCATTTTATCTCTCTATTTGAATCATTGATTTCATCCACTTATTATCTCTCTTATTAAGGCTAAAAATGGAGAAAATATAATTAAGAATCTCTTGAATTTCTAAATAAGATAAATAAATAGAAATAAAAAAATTTCTTCAAATGAAACAGATAAATAAAAAAAAAATGGGGGGACATGACCCCTTTGTCCCAACATACCCCGCCCCTAAATTTATTAATTGTTGAGTTTAATTAATATATATTATAACTGTAAAAAATCCACACTAACATTGAATAATTAATATATTATCATATTATTAAACTTAATAAATTAATGATGTAGTAATACATGTATAGAACTTTTTTTATGCTAATTATGTATCTATTAAATCAAATTAGTATTTCAAAACAAGCGCTTAAAATGATAAGTCATGCAAGTTCAGAAATTTTTAAAAGATAATTCATACAACAGTAATTGTAGACTCGTAGTTGAGGTGTTGAGGATAAGAATGCTAAAATGAAAAATATATAGCTAGGAGTATCATCATCTCTTCCTCAACTACATCACTACTTAATACACTATAAATATATGGTCATCAATACTGTCATGACATCATTTCTTTTGACGCAGTTATAAATTCCAAAGATGGGCCCTGTAGCACACTTCAGGTGTTTCTACAATTTCCCAATCAATAGTAACACACCAACAAGGCAAGAACTTAAAACAAAATTAGGAAAGTACACCAAGTCAAAACCTATATATTAAATGGTACATTGGAACTTCTGATGAAAAATTCAGTATATAATAATAGTGCAATGACACTTTTAAAATGTAAAAGATAGAAAAAAAAATGCTTAGGGTATATTTGTGAGTTGAATTTTTGAGGGGAATGGAGGAAAGTGAAGGGTTTATTGGAAGCCCTTCCCCCTTTGTGTTTGTGAGTTTAAGTATTTTACAAAGTTTTTCCTTCCTCTTCTCCCTCTAATCTTTTTCTTTCCCTCTTCTCTAAACTCAAAAACACACCCTTAATGAAACACGCTTTGAGTGCTTTTCTACTGATTATGAATGACCTAATCCATCTTGACTTCAGGCCACTAATATTGGACCCAAGGACATAGTTTAATTTCTTGTACGCGCTTGGCAATGAATATGAATATGATGGCTGAATTTGTGTGACCTTTTGTACATGCAACCATCATTGCCTTTATTTTTTATATATATAAAAGAGAATCAATATAAGCACTTTTGGTAAACGTTAGCATTTCCCAAGTTATAATCCTAATGATAAAACTACGGAGGGTAAAATAACGAAAGATTAAGTAATATTAGTCTTTATATTTTGTTAACTAAACTTGTCTTGATCTTGTTTCTAATATGATTTTTTCTCCCTACTAAAACTATAAATAAACAAGAATAAGTGCTCAAAATTGAACTATTCTTATCTCTCCAACTTGATTTTCCAAAAAAAAAAAAAATACAAAAGAATTATCCCCAAACCTTTCACATCCCCTTTAACATTAATTCTTGAAATATAGTGTTTGGGGACTATTATTAATGATGAAAAAAATTTCAGACATTATCTAAAAGGATAGGAGAAAAGTATATGAATTACTTGCATAAATTTTTTATTTGAGGATTAAATTATAAAAAAAAAATGTAGGGATTTGATGGTTTATTTATAAAAAAAGAGATAATGCCACCAATGAAAATGAAAATCTACGGATTGATCATTAGTTTTTTATTTTTAATTTATTAATTAATATTTTAAGGCATGCGTTAGTATTTTTAAAATCATTTAATTAAAATTATAAAAAAAATGAATTGGACTTGGATGTGATGTGAGTTTTACAACCATGTTGAGTGGTGGTGGGAATGTAAAATTTGACTAAAATAGTAAAACAACAAGGCTCGCAATTTGGTACCCTCCAGCCAGAGAGGATTTTAGTATCATTTTGTTATTTTTTTTATTGAATTGAGGCATAAAGGCAAAAACTACATAGGAACAAGTCGTGTACTCCGTCCTAAATTATTTCGAAGACATAAAGTAGATTTTAAATGAGACACATGTGTATTGCAAATGAGAATGTGAAAAAATGGGGGAATACAATAAAAAATAGAGGATAATGATTATAGGGGGTCAAAATATCTTTTCAAAAATTAAAAATACAAATTCTAATAGTTAAATATTGTCCTGCAACTGTAAAAATACCAAGACCATTTAAAAAAGTTGAGAGAAATTGATTAAATAATTAAAAATGTAACAAAACCCTCTCTCACTAGAGGGTACCGTAGAATTTCCCAAAAAAGTGGCGGATTCTTCTTGTCAAGTCGATTGAATAAAGGTGAGCACTCCGGTACCCAGCTTAGTGGTACCCATCTCGTACCCTTATTTTCAAATATACCCATATAATTATTTTATTTTTCTCATACACTCACAACTTTAATCACCATGCTTATCCCTCTCCCTCAACATCACTCTCCTTCTCAGGGGCCTCTTCCACCGCACCTCCCTTTCCCTCCTCCTCGTCCCAAACTCTTTCCTCTCCTTCGACACCCTCCACCAACTCTCCCCCTCCGCCCTCACCGACGTCTGCTTCTATATACCACATCCTCCTCCAATTCCTCTCTAAGTCTGACCTATGCTCCCTCCCTCCCCTTGGAAAGTTGCGGGATTCGCGAGTGGGTTTCCATTTCAGTGGTCTCTTTAGAACAATTTGAAGGGCCTTCTGCCAAATGGGGTTTTTGATAAAACCAACAATCCTTGGAAAATTGCCTCTTGGGCACCTCAAACTCAAGTTCTGAAACATGATTATGTATATGTATTTTTGTCTCACTTGGGTGTAAGTGTAACTTTGTGTTTGAGCTTATAATCTGCAAACCATTTTTTGGATATCATCAGATGAATGGAAGAATGGTTGAAGATATTTGGGAGATTGGTGTCAAAATTTAGGGTGGATTGTTCAATAGAAATTGATTAATGTAGCTTGAATTCAACTGAATTCGTTGAATTCGATTATGGTGTAAAAAGAGAGGAAGAACATGAAAGATAAGGCATTGGATGTGAAAAGGATCATCCTAAACGCATCTCGGTAGAACATTTAGGAAATTTGTCGAGAGGTGATTTAATTAAAAAGATATTTATATGGCAATATTATAAAATAAGTAAAATTAATAATAATTGATGACCGGGTCATATTATGCACACATGTTTGTTTGATATTGGGCCAGCTAAGATGGGTACTAGTACCCATCCACATTGAATGGGTACCATAGCACTTACCTTGAATAAATAGAATTTGGAGTAACAATGACAGAGGAACACGCAATTGCATGTATGTATATATCGTTTGATGCATTAATGTGCGGTCATGATGGATTAAATATAATCAATTAATGTGTGTCTATAATATTAAATGACTGCCTTAACGGTAATCATTAAGAAATCAATAAAAATAATTTTTTATTAAATATTAAATTAATTGTATCTATAATATTAGGCAATATATATATATATATATATATATTAGTAAATCATTTTATTTTTGTTTCTTAACACCTTAAAAACACTTATTAGCATTTCTAATGTACTAACTCTAATGCTTTTATAAGAAATACTTCCTATGGACTTAAATATAAGTAAAAAACAATACTCATTTATTGTGAACTAAAATATAAGAAAACTTAACTAATTTCATCTTATTTAATTACATCATCCCAAATTACCATTTATCTAATACTAGATTCTACGATACATTTAATAAAATATGGACAGTGGTACATTTCATAAGTGTCATCAATCTATTGATACTCATGGTTTAATTGTTAACACATCAGCTGTAAAAAAAAGAAATCATATTTTGACCCCTCATTCTTTGATCATATTTGTAAAAGCAACATTAAAATTATGTTTTTTTATTTGAACCCAGATTAAAATTTCCCAAACCCTTGAGTTTGTGAACGGTGAACTTGCTTGTTGTTGTCCATTCTCTCGGTGGTTCTTCGACAGAGAGGCGTATATGCGTTCTTTTTGTTTCTATTTCTTCACCCCTTTTCTTATTGTTCATGATTGTTGAACCCACTTTAAAATTTCAAAACCCCTAGTTTTCGTAATCGGTGAAGTGCTTGTTGTTGTCCCTTCTCTCGGTGGTTCTTCGACAGAGAGGTGTATATGTGTTCTTTCTGTTTCTATTTCTTCACCCATTTTCTTATTTTTCATGATTGTTTAACCTACTTTAAAATTTCCCAACCCCTAGTTTTCATAATCGGTGATGTGGTTGTTGCCATTCCTTTTTCAAGTGATTATTCGATAGAGAGATGTTTTGCTACAGTGAATGAATGTTGCCACTGATTGAAGTCGTTTATCTGTCGTGCCTTTTCGGTACATCAAAGGTCAATAATTTTTGTGTTCGTTGTTGTAGTGAATTTGTTTTTCGATTTTGATTCTTTTATTTCATATATTTGTTTCCTTTATTTGATGGTTTAATTTGCTTGTGTTTAAGGTCTTCATAGTTGAAATTCATTTGATTTAGGGTTTACGGTTTGACTTTAAAGAGAAAATCAAAGGAAACTGTTTTTTTCTTACAAATTGATTGTTCATTATGTAGAAGTATTAAAGTTGTAGTAGATTTTGTTTGTTATTATATAGGTAGTTCATTGTTTTTTCTTTATCTTTTCCTTATGGAAGATTATAAAAAATGGAAAAGGGTAGTGAGGAATTCTGTAATGGTGGTAATAGTGGTACTAATGAAGTATGTGGTGGTGTTGAGGTAGGTGAAGGACCTAAAAATGTAACTAAGTTGATAAGATTGTCTCTTGAATTTGATTCAAAGGAAGATGCTTTTGAATTTTATAGTAATTATGCTAAATTAGTTGGGGTTTCGATAAGAAAAAACGACATCTATTGTGATGATCGATATAGGATTGTTATGAGAAACATGGTATGTAATAGGAAAGGTGAGAGGTCTGAGAAGCACATGCAAAAGAAGAATAGGTGTCGTGAACCAAGGGCCATAACTCGTACACGTTGTCAAGCAAGTCTCTGTGTTCGTTTAGGTTACATGAGTGGAAAATAGACAGTTACTCATTTTGAGCCCAAGCATAATCACGAGTTGACCCCATCAACATGTATCCATTTGATTCCTGCTTATAGAGGTCTTCTTGACGGTGATAAGGCTCAAGTGAATAGTTTGCACATGTATGGTGTTCGTACTTGTCATATTTTAGGTTTCATATTAGGTCAGAAAGGGGGTATGCAGATCTAGACTTTTGCAAAAAGGATTTGTACAACCACATAGATAAGGACAAAAAGTATAAAATATAAGATGGTGATGCTTTTGTTGGCTTATGTTACCTGCAGGAAAAAGATGACAATGACCCAATGGTGTTCACAACATTTACTGTTACAGATGATGGAAATCTTGAGAATTTCTTTTGGACTAATGCAAGTAGTAGGATTGATCATTACTTTTTTGGGGATGTACTGACTTTTGACACAACTTACAAGAAGAATAAGTATAATAAGCCATTGGTTATTTTCTTGTGGTTATAATCATCATGGTGAAACAACAATATTTGGCTGGCTTTGGCTGCTGATGAAAAGACTGATACTTACAAGTAAGTTTTACAGAATTTTTCAGAAGCTATGTTTGGAAAACATCATAAGGTAGTTGTAACTGATGGTGATTGTGCAATGAGGGAAGCCATTAGGAGTGTTTTCCCAAATTCTGTTAATAGGTTGTGCTATTAGCATCTTCATCAGAATGTATGTGAGAATATGAAGAATCCTAAGTTTCTAGAGGAATTTAAGTCATTACTTTATGTTAACATTGGACCTGATGACTTTGAAAAGAAGTGGAGTAGTTTAGTTGAAAAAGTATGGTGTTTCTAATAATAGGTGGGTAAAAAAATTATGAAATAAAGAGGTTGTGGCTACTGCTTATATGCATGATTGTTTTTTAGGTGGTATAAGGACAACTTCTATCTGTAAAGGCATAAACTTATTTATAAAAAGATATGTGCAAAATAAGAATAGTCATGTTGAATTTTTACACAATTTTGAAAGGGCAATTAAAGATTATAGACACAATGAGCTGATGTCTAGTTTCAAGACTAAGTTCTCTGATCTTGATCTGAGTACATCGCTGTATAAGTATGAGATTGTTGTATCCAAAGTTTATACAAGGAACAAGTTCTGGGGTGTTAGAAAAGAGATTGAAAATGTTGCCGCTCTCAATGTCATTGATAGATTTAATGTTGACAACAAAGTGAGGGTGAAGATTAACAAGTTTGGAAGTGCTTGTTCTGAGTATGTGGTGAAATATGACAATGATATGGGTTTTTGCTTGTGACTATCATTTATTTGAGTCATGTGGAATTATGTGCTCTCATATCTTTTGTTCAATGAAAAATGAGCAAATAGAGGTAATACCTGAATCTTTGATATGCAAGAGATGGACAAAGATGACATTATTTGCATTGTAAGAGGACTAGTCATTATGTCACGCTTTGAGAGATCATGATGAGCTGGGAGAGAGTCAAGTTGACAACATGGCAAACGCTATAGCAAATGAAAGAAATGGTGATGTGGTTAGTGTTATTATGTTTTAAAAATCCTGATTTAATATATAATAGGAAGTAAAATTCATAACTATTGTTTTGTATTATTGATACAGGGGTGGACTGATTTTCTTTAGGAACGCAACGAAATGAAGTAACTGGAGATGGCAATGCAAGTGGTAGAACACATGAGGTATGTAGTTTCAATAAAAAAAATCATTTCACTATATTTGGAATGATTTTTATTATCAAGTACAATGCAATGTTTTGTTATATTTTTTTATTTTTATTTTGATGTTTTAGCCTCCTGTAACCACGGGTGGATTTGTTAAGAGGAAAAGGAATGGAAAATTAGAGGTTAAGATAACTCAGGAATCTGTTAATGATACACTTAAGTCCTATGTGAGTTACATGAGGGGGAATGGCGTCTCTGATTGAATACTATTTACAGTTAATTATAATCGTAGCATTAATCATTGTTTTCATTAACTTTACTATCTTTCAATTTTTTTGTCATGTTAGAATGTTGATGTCAGTGTGAATCCTATTGGTGTAAGGTCTACAACTTATGTTTTAATGTCAAACAGCAATATGAGTTAAGATTCTTATATGCTTAACTTATAAATTAATTAAATACCACTTAGTGAACTTTTTAATGACCAACATTAAAAATAGTTGTGCAGATTAACACTGGAATTGTTGTGTGTTCAATATGGCTTCTCTCACTAGAGATATGGCACATTGGATGGTGAGTTATTTTAGTATTTATTTCTTTTCATTACTTATGATAGGTTATTTTTACCAAAGCATACAATATATGTTTTGTAACCGTGAAATCTATTATTTGCTATAGTGTAGAGGTACTCATATCAACAGATGTGAAGTTTTGTGATGGAACAAGAGCACTCCTCCAGTGTCTATAGCCTAAGTAAGAAATGGAGCAGGATGTATGATTTTTATTCATTTCATAATATTGATTTGTTAAAGAAATATTACAAAATTATTTTCCCCCTTTTTTGGCAATTGTTTCATTTCAGGTTCTGAATCTATTAGCATCCTTGCTGACTTTGAAAGAATAAGGCCTGACTAAGTACCCTGCTTACTGGTTCATGCCAACTATATCATACTTTAATAAGAAAATATTCTTTTACTATATTATCACCTAACTATGATTAAATGAACTTCTTAACAACAATTTATCATGTCATGGAATATTCATGTACCTCTAATGATAGAATACTATCAGGAACATTTCATGAGCAGTGTTGACATGATTTCAAAGGTATGTACCTTTTGCAGTTGAGTTTTATTTTTCCCCAAATTATTGAATTGTGTTGTTTTGTGTTATACTTTAGATTTTTGTGCCGATTAACGACAACAACCACTAGTTCCTGCTGGTAATTGATCTTCTGGAGAAAAAATTAATATACCTTGACTCATACCCAGATGAAAGAAGATTTAAAGAAAGAATGAGAAATGTGAAGAAAGTGGTGAAAATAAAACTACTAAACATGTAATTCATATCCAAGCATAAGTTTTTTTTTAATGTAAGTTTGTTCTGATTGCAGGAAATGTACACTGATGATATGTTGCAACATCCATCATTTTATCAAATACAATTAACTCAAAAACAACTAGTGTCTGAGTTTGAATTAGTCATTCCAAATACTAAAGTGGTTCAAGGGAGTGATTCGTAAGTGTAACTAATATTAAAAAAAATATAAATGGTTTCTTTTATTATTTGAAATCCACTGACTTAGGTTTTTCTCTTATTTAGAAATGAGTGTGGAGTTTGGGTTACAACGTGGATGACACAACAGGGCATAAATGACTATAGAATGAAGGAAAGTATTAATGGGTCAATTTTTTCCTATTTTACGAACAAGTAAACAACTTACTTTACTAACTAGTTGTTATATCTGCCTACACAAATTGATGAAGGAACACGCTTACAGACTACACTGGACCTGATCATGAACCCTTTAAACAACAATCAAGAATTGATTGCCAACAGGGCGATTACTTTCTTCGACAATTTGAAAGATGCAGAATGATTGTTGTGCTTTTGAAATCTAAGTTAATTGTTTATGTTTAGTTAAAGCAATGTTTTGTTGGTTTATGTTTTGTCATGTTATCAACATTTTCATCATTTATGTTTACTTTAGGTTAGATGGTCATGATTTTAGGTTCTAAACAAATTTATCACATTATGACTTTATCCATATAAGTTGTTTAATGAATGTTTTGTGTGAGTACATCATAATTGTTACACCCTAAACAAATTTCTTAGTTATTGTTTTTTTGTGCAATAATTTGTGAATGCATTAGATATCATAAAAAATGTCAAGCTTGTACTAAGAAATAGTCACATATGTTTTAAAAATAAGTCATAACATATTACGAAAGTCATGATATTGAAACATAAAGTTAACATCCATGTTCTTTAAAAACTACCTATTCTGATCACAATGAATATGAAAACACTACTTCCTAAAGGTGAGAATCATGAATGAGAACATGATTATGGCAAATAGAATTATAGTTAAGATAAATATGCTCTCTTCTTCGAGATTCTACCAAAAGTGTTTCAATCTTTTGCTTATTAGCCTTCAGCGTAATCATTTCCAAATCCAAATCGCTTGAGCTTATTTCTTCATCCTTTATCATATTAGGTGATTGACTTGTCATGAATTGTTGCATAGGGCCATCGACCCAATAAAAGTAGTTACATCCTTGCAAAATAAAATTATTAACAAAATTGATCTATTGGTTTCAAATAAAAAATGAAATCAATTAAAATGTGGTTAACATTACTCACGTTGTCTATATCATGATCTTAAAGCGCATTGCAGAAACCTATGCTCATGATTTTTTCAGTCCATGATGTTTTAACTACAGCAGTATGACCACCGAGACATATTCTTTCATCTCTTGATGTAGAGGATCGGATATGGAACGTATATAATTGTGAAGCCATGAACGCAAAATGAGTTATTTCTACATTTAGGCCACAAATGTGTTAAGTACCATAACTTTTGGTAGAAAAACATAAGTCAAATATTCAAATAAATTTCCAGCCATAATACATGTCCACATTTGATCACAAAACTGAAATAAACGAATCCATCATCAAATCTATTACAAAATATGATAATTTTACTTATATATTAGATAGTCAATATAAAAGGACCCTGTAAACTTTATCACAAACATCCTTTAACCCTTCAACCAATGCCTATCCATTTGGCATCCTAATTCCCCTTCTAATTAACCTCACTAAAACCAAATTGAGTTCGCTATCAAGACTCTTAAAAAAAACATCCTTTAACCCTTTAACCAATGCCTATCTTGTACGAATTGGTACCACTTTGTCCAAGATGGCACTAATTTTGCTACCTTATCATATTCCTTAAGATTAGTGAAGTAACTGTCAATATTCAATCTTATTTCCCCCTTCTTGTTTAGCTTGAATGAATACAACCTCATCAACGCACCAACAAATCCCACAACATAAGTGTTATTACTCACAAACAGACGGGCACCAAAATTGTTACCAAAACTATCTTTCATGTCAATTCCATTTTGTACATGATAACGCCTTAGTCGATAAAATTCTATGGGGTATGAGACATAATCCTAATACCAAACCAAAAGATTTAAAAGTACGAAAAATGTTTAATTTATAAAAAACAATTGATAATCATGTTAAAATAAACTACTTCGAACCGTTAAAATTTTAAAGTAAAATACTTAAAAAATAGAGCTCAAATCTACTGACAAGAACGGTAGAAAAATTAAACCTTAAAAAGATCAATCTACAAGAAATCCTTTATCACAAACTATGAACTGTTAAAATAAAAAAAAAACGTTATTCGCAAATGACTTTAATGATTAATCGATTCATACAATGGGAAAAATGACCTTTGCCAGAGCAAAAGACAAAGAAAGACAATGGTTCTATTGATGAACCTTTCAGCCCAGAAAAAGAATGACTTATGTTGATGGCTTTCCAGTTTCCGAAACGAAATGAGAAGATTTTAAAATGGGAGGGAAATGAATTGGCGCAATTTGTACACAATTTATTTTAATTACGAAAGGGCAACTAATTGGGCCAGTTAGTAATTAGAAAAAGTTAATAAGATTTAGTTCACATGGTGACTGCATTACACGACACAATGAGAGTGTGACAACTCATGACTGTACCTAAATCCATAATTTATTGACAGCACCCGAGTTATCACATTATTTTATTTTATTTTATTTCTCAATCACTCTATTTAATGAATCATGTTCCAATAGAAAGAGAGTATGTCCACTTGAAACAAGTTTCAATAAAATTAAATGTAGGGTAATTAGACAATGTGATTACTTTTTTTAGATGATACTTCCTCTGATCCTATTTATAAAAACCTTTTAACTATTTCACAATGATTAAGGAAGTTGATTAATTTAGTTAGTCACAATAATTTTGTCTTAAAAGTATGTCATTTTTCCAAAATTACCCTTAAATTTAATAAAATGAACTCTATTACTCTTTCCATATAGTTATTGAAGTATAATACTATCTTTCTACTAATTAGTTTCTCAACTTCTTTCTACTAATTAATTTCTCAAATGTCTCCATTAATTTTTTAGATTTATTTTTTAAAATAAAATTTGTGAAATTTAAATTTTACCAATTCTTAAAAATTCACTTCTTCCCACAATTTGGCGCCTGAGTTTTTATTTGTTTAAAGACCAATGTGAATGAAATTAGCTCTTGGGGTTGTAGTAACAAAATTGGCATTGTGTCTATGAATTAATATGCATACATCACAATGAATGAAATGCCCACAAACATCAATTTGAACATCGTTCATAAGTCGGAGTCGGACATGAACACAGGTTCCATTGTTGAACAAACTCTGCTTTCTAGAGGTAAGCTTGACTTTGAATTAAACACAGCTCCAAGTCAAGTTCCTTTTGAGTTAAACGAATAGACACCTTGTATGCAAGAGAAAGAAAATTAAACAAAGGTCGGGCATGATTTTGATACACCAGCCGAGCTAGCGGAACTTAGAGATTTTGAAACAGGGGTCGAGCAAATCGAGCACATGGAACTTCAAACAGAGTTAGGGCATGAATTTAACACTCCAACCCGTCCTGTCAAACTTCATGGATCTCAACCAATATTGAGTTCTAACGATACTATAATTCTTTTCCATATATTTTAATTTTTTAATATGTAGATGGCACTATAATGTTTTCATTGTTGAAATCTTATTATAGAAATTCATTGCAACCAATATTAAACAATCATGTGCAATAGTGTTAAATAATCCCTTCTAAATTAACCGCATATTGGCAAACAAGATGTACAAGTGGACATGGATATCAAGGAACATGTGGACGACGTAAAAGAATGGCGTCATTATCTTTCTCTCTCTCTCTTCGGAAGTCGTTTGAAGTTTACTTGTGCCCTAAGTTCTTCATCTTCATCCTTCTCAAGCTTTCAACAATGGCTTCAAAGAAATCTGCAGGTTGCCAAGTCGTACCTTCCAGGACCATCAACTTGGATGATCTAGCAGCTGGCGGTATCAATCTTTATGAGACCTTTGATGCATGTGGCTGGACTGACTATTTCCCAGTTATTGACTGTGCTTGGCATGAACAAAGTGTCATCGACTTCTGGGAAAATGCAGAGGACATTTCAACTCTAGATGGAAAATATCAAGGCTTAAAGACTACAATACTGGGTAAAATGGTGATAGTTGATGCAAGTGTACTTGCTTAAGTGACTGGCGTTCCCGACTCTGGTGAGTCATTTGTGCCTGACTGGGAGTTGAGAAATGGCGGTGCGAAGAAGTTCACCAAGTAGCTGTATGAGACTGAAACCCCTAAAGAAATGAAGAGCTTCCTCATGATTCACAAGGCTCGGATTTTGCATGCTATTCTTCACTGCTGTGTGGTGCCTAAACATGGGAGCAAGAATCATGTCTCAGAACTTGAAAGATTCTGTGTGATTCATCTCCTGGACAAGAAACCCTTGAACCTTCCCAGGATTATTCTCTACAATATGCTGAAGAGAGTGAATGATTCATCGGCAAGTTACACTCAAACCACTCTCATCACCAAAATCCCGATGAAATACCGTGTTCCTATCGAGAGACTTTTTGACCACAAAGGTCCTCCTCTTATCACTTGGGTAAATATAAAAAAGATGGGGATTCCTGTGAAGAAGCCCTCACCTGAAAGGACTTTGATGGAGGAAGCCGTCAACTTAAAGACTAAGAGGACTGGGAAAAGCCCTCAGAAAGTGCTGGAGATTCTAGAGGGTGAGCTGACAGGTGACCCTCACAAGGACAAGTTTGTTTTAGTACAAACTCCAACAAAAGTCTTCAAGAAGAAAAGATCAAAGGTGCCTCAGAAGGAGGTAAGCAATCAGAAATAACTTTATGTTGTTAATGAAGTTCAAGTCAGTGTGTCTGAACCTACTCAGAATGTGCTTGCACAGACTGAGATTGTGGGTCAAACAACTGAAACTTCTATTGTTGCTACTCAACCTACTCTCACTCTGGGAGGTCAGGTAGAGGACAACAACAAGGAAGACTCTGAACATCTTGGAGATGCTGAGGTTTTCACGCCTATTCAAGCCATTCCCCTTACTACCAGTCTACCTGAACCTGACATCAGAAAGGTGGTAGAAGAGATTGAAGAAGAAGAAGAAGAAGAAGAAGAAGAAAGAAAGAAAAGAGATGAACAAGAAAAGCTAGACTATGGTCTTGCTGTTGCTGCTCAACAAGCTGTACTGGAGGATGATAGAGTTGAGCAGGAATCTAGGCTCAAGAGGAGAAGAGCCAGTGCTTAATCCAGGAGACAAAGAGAAGAAGACTCCTTGATCCTATTGCTGATGATGCCCCTCAGAGGGTTACTAGAAGAAAAAGCATTCAGGAAGTGGATGCAATTACCTTTCAGAAGGAGGCTGAGAATCAAAGAAGGAAGAAGCTGGAGGAATTGAAGAAGAGGAAACAAGCTGATGAAAGTCCTGTGGTTTCTACCAAAAGATCTAGAGTCTTATTTGATAATGTGACCACTTCAGAGGATGAAGATTCTCCTCCTCCACCCAAGGTTGTCAGCACAACAGAAGAAGTGCCCCACTCCTCACCAACTCATTCATCATCATCATCAGCACTCTTAGGTTATTCAGAGTTAAATTCTGAAAATGAAGAGCTAAGCTGTGGCTGGATGGGAGGAAATATTCCCATAACTATGGTTGAGTTGCTGAAAGAGAAGCCTAGAGATTTGTCTAGAGAACCCACATATGATCTTGCTCTGACTGCCAGGAATAATGAGCAAATAATGTGGTCTATCGAGGTGCCTCACAAGTTCTACAATGTACCCATTCAAGAAAGGTTGAGAGTACCTAAGTTCCCTAATCTATATGAAGAGCTTCTGTTCTTCAGGGAAGTTGCACCCTTGCCCTCAACACCTCCTTCCAGACTGATCTTGGAAACTGGTGCTGAAGCTAGACTAAGAAGAATGCAAAGCTCAGGGGGAGTAAGCATCTCAGACTTCATGGAACATATAAAGAATGGTGTTGTGACCCATAACCACAGATGGAAGCTACTAGACCCATTCTCTCAGGATCAGCATGAACTATCATATGAGGAATGGATTGCTGTCAGGATGTTGTGCCTTGAAGCTGAGCTGGTAGATAAGTACAGTGGTTCCTTTGGTCAGAAGGACTTCAGACCACCATTGAAGGTGCATACAAAGTTGTCCACTTCTATTCTGGTAAATCCTGATAGGATTGTTCCCAGATATCCTTATGCTGAGTCTTATCGGAATAAAGGCAAGTCTATTGCTTCTGAAAGGGGAGTGCCTCTAAGAGAATTAACAGAGGAAGAATGGAACTATTTTGCTGAAGAGGTATCTGTTGAACAAGGAATGGATCACTCTCTGTATGAGGCTATGTGGAATTATCACTAGAAGATTGTGGAGAAAGATGGAAGCTGTTCTGGTGTCAAATGGGATGATTCTGATTCTATGATGAAGATTGGCAAGAACACCACCCAAGAGACTCCTACATTTTTCAGAGGAAGATTTCCTATATATAACTTTGATCATGTGTTCAAACTGCATCATGATTGGGTCATGACAAAATTTGTTAATGATCAACCTTATTATGTGAGAGTGACTGATCCCAAAAAGCTCAATTTTCCACCTGGGTTCAACTTCTTCAAATATGCCAGAAGATACATCACCATCATCTTTTATGAAGAAAATCTTGATGCTGAGTTGATTACCTTGTACAGAGAAAATAGAGCTTTGCAAAATCAAAATGCCAAGCTTCTGCAAAGGACAGATGAGATTCTTGATGCTCAGGCCCAGATCAAAGCCGGTCAAGATGAGCTGAAAACAATTGTGACTGCAAAACTTGAGAAGCAAAGACTAGCGATGCAGGAGATGCTTGAGCAAGCTCTCACAAAATTGAGATCTAGTTAATGATGTTGTCATTTCTATTTCTCAGACTATGCTTCTTTATGTGTCTTGATAAAACAATATGGTTCTAATGCATAAGTTCTGCATGTGCATTTATTACCGTTGGTTGCATTTATTCCCTGCTGATCATTCTGTCTGTTACTGACCCCTTTTCATTGATGACAAAAGGGGGAGTAAGTATACAGGAACAAGGGAGTAATTTAAGAATTTATTTAAGACTAACATTATCTGAAAGTGAAGGTGCACAGTGAGAAAGACAAAGTCTCAA
The DNA here is from genome assembly GCA_026901365.1 of Sesbania bispinosa. Classification (NCBI taxonomy): domain Eukaryota; kingdom Viridiplantae; phylum Streptophyta; class Magnoliopsida; order Fabales; family Fabaceae; genus Sesbania; species Sesbania bispinosa. The sequence continues at coordinate 212,550 of QLOH01000327.1, forward strand.
GGAAAGCACATTTCATACGTAGAAGGGATAATGGATTAAGGGGGAGAATTCTTTTAACTCTCATTTTCTATTAATTATTTATCCCCATCATATTTTATATTTGTCATCATTAAAAAGGGGGAGATTGTTGAGTCTCAGAAGATAATTGTGAAATTTATCTTGAGTCTCATGCTCTTAGAGTTTTAATGGATTACAAATATAAAACATAATGATGATTATAAGAATATCCTCTCACAAGCATTATGCTTAATTTCAGATCAACAGTGCTGAGAAGGATCATCTAAAAAGCTTCAGAACGACTTAAAAAACGAACATCATCTGAAGAGCTTCAGCGTCTGAAATCATAAAGTCTGGTTCAAGACTTGGTTGAATCTGAAGGATAAAGATATCAGATTCAAAAGAAGACCTTTTTGAAGACGTCGCTGTCTATGCAGAACGTTCATCTTTTTGGTCTAACCCATTTCAGCATAAGAGACAGGAATGCTTTTCTACCTCGTTCAAGAGTATTGCACAAATAAGGAAAGTATGCAATGAATGTTGCACCTGCAACGTAAAAGCATTATGTGCGTAGAACCTGCACCTGAAAAGCGTCCCAGAATTGCTGGAAAAGAAACCTAACGTCTTAAAGCATTTAATGCTATTTGACAACGGGAAACAGAGTATCAAAGGCTATATAAAGGCTTGTGAATCTGAAGATCAACATGAATGTAGAGAGAAAAATTCTTTGAGCCCTTACGCTGCAAAAACGCTGTAAAAATCACTCTGATATATTCTTGTACAACATTATTTCATATCCTGAGTTAATCTCACTTTGTACTTGAGTTCTAGCTATCATCTGAGATAGTAATATAGAACATTTTCTGTTTAGATTAAGCAGATTGGGTTACAAGCCTGGAGAGGCTTTCTGTATAAAGAATACTTGGGTTTATACACTTGGATAAGTGTCTGAGAGCCTGAAGAGGCTTGGTGGAAGAAAGAATACTTGTGATAGAGCCTGGAGAGGCTTGGTTGAAGAAAGAATACTTGTGATAGAGCCTGAAGAGGCTTGATAGAAAAGAATACTTGTAATTCTTGCAAGAATAGTGGAAATCCATTGGCGGGTTGCATTTGGGACTGGACGTAGCTCACGGTGGAAGTGGGTGAACCAGGATAAATTTGGTTGTGTTCTCTCTATCCCTTAAACTTTGTGAATTTAGTTTGTCTTCTAACCAAAAGAGGGTGTGAAAAGTATTTTAATCAGAGAACCTTAACTTTTATCAAAGTTACATCTGCGAACTTATTTTAAAGCCTGAACGCAAGTTCAGAAGATATAGCAATAACTTTAGATTGTAACTCATCATCTGAAGATATTCTGAAGTGTCTTACTGAAAAGTTTTCTAAAACCTTAAGGTTTCCATTGAAACACTATTCAACCCCCCTTTAGTGTTTCCCTGTGTATTTTCAAAGGCAACTCATTAAGTTCAATTGCAAAGATTCATATTGTTTATTTAAGTTTATTATCATCAAAATGAAATGATGGGCTGTCTTAGACTTTTTAAAGTCTTGAGACTCAACACAATTAAATGATGCTTAATTTCGTGAAATTCCTTTGTCAAATAGGATAAACAAGACCTCATTGATAAGGCTTCAAAATAATGGATCTATACGACGCCACTCGAATGCAATTAAGCCTTTTTTGAAGGAAGAGAACAAGATGTCTAGAATAAAGTTTTGTTGTTCAATGGTAGAAAGTGGTACAATGCCACATGATCCAACTTTTAAAACTATGCATTACATTGTTCATATAGATGAGAAATTGTTTTACATGACGAAGAAGTCTATACACTTACTACTTGTTATCGGAAGAAGAAGAGCCAATACGCACTTGTAAAAGCAAAATTTTCATAGGGAGACTAATGTTCCTAGTTGCTTTGGCCCGTCCAAGATTTGATGTTGAAGGGAATAATACCTTCTCGGGGAAAATTGGAGTCTTTCCTTTTATCACTAAAGAGCTAGCAAATAGGTCTAGTGTCAATAGAGCTGCAGGTACGCTTGAAACAAAACCCATTACTCCAATGAACATAGAAATTAGTAGAATGATCCTAACTGAAAAAGTTGAACCTGCCATAAAAGAAAAGTGGCCAGCAGATGAGGTAGGTGATCCAATTTTCATTTAACAAGACAATGCAAGATGTCACATTCAAGAAAATGACAATGAATTTTGTCGAGTTACCAAAGAATATGGATTTGATATCTGATTGGTGAGTTAACCTCCAAACTCCCTCAACTTAAATGTTTTAGACCTTGGTTTCTTTAATTCCATTCAAGCATTGCAACACCAGCATTGCAGTGGTGAAATCATTTGAGACCTTTTCCTCTGTTGAGTCTACTAAGATTTTCTTAACACTATAAACATGTTTGATAGAAATAATGAAGGCAAGTGGACCAAACAAGTACAACATTCCACATATAAAGAAAGCAATCATGCAAAAGGAAGGACAATTGCCTACTCAAATCAAATGTGATCCCTCATTGGTTGAAGAATCCATTCAACATTTGAGAAGTGTTTGAGATTGATATGCATATTAGAACATGAAAGACCTTGTTTGAAGTTATTGATAGCTTAATCATATGCTAGTATAAGTTCTTTTTATTATGTTTTGTTGAATCTGCTACTATTTTTATTATGTTTTGAATAGTTGGATGTTGTTATGTTTTTTGCTCAAGCATTGGTTTAGAATTTATTAATTTTGTTATTGTTTTCTGTAGTTATTTTTGGAAAATTGGTTACTTGAGGCATTTGTTTATAAATTAATGAATCAAAGATTAAATCTGTTATGTGCCACCACCCACCAGATAGCAATGGTTAATATAATTGAATCACAAATTGAATAAATTTTTAAGATAAGACTTGGTGTTACTGTTGTATGATATTGGCACTAACAACAAGGCCATTATCACTTGATCTATACTTTTTCCATTGCTGCTGGTTGGAATTCATCGTACTTTATGTGAAGGAAAAAACTAAGACAACACCTTATCTTAATCACTATCACAAGTGCAAGCAGGAAGCTCAGGTCAGAATCAATATAGATCAAAGTTTTCTAGTCAGAAGATGATATGGAAAACCATAGAAACCTTTCTTTTAACTATAATACCACTTTTGTTCTTGTGTTCACAATATGCAATTTAGTCCCATGGTAAGACCGATGAGTGAGATTTTGTTTTTATATATGATATTAAAGTCCTTAGTTGAATTACATGGAAATATAGTCCATGATATGTGAAGATTCATAGATCCCACCACATTATGACTTCAAAGAAAGACAAATATGAATGAGCAGTTTGAGCATTGTGCAACATGCACATTAGTCCAATGGACCACTAAACAATTATAATTCGTTGGCCTTCGACTATAAAGTTTAATTCCTTTAATTCAAAAACTAATTCTTATAAAACAATTAAACTGTCATGATTCATAAATTTGACCATATCCTATAAACACTACAAATCCTTAAATAAATTTTATAGAACTTATATTACAAGGATTGGGAGTAAAATTTAAATTCTTTAATAATTGCTTACAAGTTCAAGCCATATTACAACTAAAGTAAAAAATGTAAGAGTTACTAAGACATCTAGTGAAATCTCTAGGATTGACATATAAAATTAAATCATGTAACAACTCATGCTCACACTTATTTTCTTGAAGCTAGTCCATCATGCATCATGTTCTATAATTTCTTGAAGCACAACATCGTGCATAATGTATATCCATCTGGAACTGTTTGCATGTCTATACTTAATAAGGATAGTGTAAGTATGATCATTTTGATAATCATAGAACTGTTTGAAACTACTATGATGTGATTATACATGCTTTTGATTGTATGGATTTATAGAATCATTCTTGCTTTTAGGGGTGGAGACCAGCTATAACAGTGAAGCAAATTCTTGGTGTTTGAAACTTTTATTTCTTATTATCAATGGTGTTCCCTTACATAACAACATCTTCTGCAGGATACAGTAGAGTATAAGAGAAGGGTACGACAACAGGCAAAGCAATACCCACCTCTTGCCTAGTGCTATATCTTCTCACTTTAGGAACTATTCTAGTATGGTAGATGTTGCCTGCTATTTCTTGTTGTGCGTTAAAATTGTTTTGTGATTGTTGGCTACCATAATATGCAGACTCCGTGTTTTAACTATTTCTACTTACAATTAAACTGAAAAAAAAACTAGGACTAAGATGAGTCCATATGGAGATTCCAAATAGTATCATTTTCAAAGATTCATGTATTGATATAAAATGTACAATAAAGTGTGTTAACTTCAGATCATTAAGGTCCTACTTGTACTTTATTTCAAAAAATGCTTGCACATTTTTTTGGTGTACTGATTTTTATTAATAAGGATATAGTACCCTTTACTCTTATTATTCATGTAGACCAACCTGATGAATGCTAGTCCAAATGTGCAATTATATAATTGTCGACCATGAATTTAAATTAAATAAGAAACCAAGGAATTGAATTAATTAAAAGGGGGGATAAATCCAATCTTTGCTCACGTGATGTAACATTCGGTAGTTAGGGACTTTTGTATTTACGGTAAAGTTTAGAAGGTTAATTATGTGTTAAATAAGTAAGGAAAATAGTTAGGAAAGTTTGGAAATTTAATTAAGGTAAAGGAGCTTAAAAAACCTAAAATCTGTATTCTAGCTCAGGCGAGAATGAACTCGTCTAAGCGAGTTATGCAGTAAAATTCAGTTTCTGATTTCTGCAAGTCTCGCTTAGGCGAGATCCAGCTCGCCTAAGAGAGAATCAGGGGACTTTGTACATGCTCTCTGGACTTTTCTCGCCCAGGCGAGAATATCTAGCCTGAGCGAGAGCTCACTTATATGCCTAAATTTGTATCTTTTCCAACCAGAAATCAGATTTCTTCCTCTTCTTTCTTCTTTCTATTGAGAGGGGCTCTGAATCCTAGTGAGAGAAGGTGAAAATTGAAGCTTGAGGAAGAGTTCAATTCAAGAAATTCCTCCTCCAACCTACCTCCATTCATTCTTCCTTCTTGTTTTACCAATCCTTAGGTGAGTACAACTCACATCTCTGATGTTTTTCCTTGTATGTACCTATGAGTATGCTCCCTAATTCTTGCCTTTCCTTTATTTGTTAGGTTTAATTGTTAGAAATTGTAATTGTTTACTTAAGTGATGTTGTGCTAAAGGAATTGAGACTTAGAATTGAATTAGGTGTAGTGTAATATAGAATAGGTACGAAACTGTCGAAAATGTGTGATTTGAATATGAAATGAATTCTGAATTTTGATATTATGTTATGAATCATTGGTAAATTACCATGTTTATGTTAATGGGAACACTTTAAGCCGTTTTCGACCGTGAGATTAATTAAGCCGGCTTCGGCCGTGAGTTAAAATAATTTAATTATGTTTAAAACACGACTTCGGTCCAGTATGAGTGGGATTCGTCCTCGGGGAAGACGTTTCCCGTAGTCTGAGCTCAGTTTAAACTCCAGAAAGAGATAAGAACATGCCTGTTGGGCACAATAGTGAGTGCATCATGTTTTGCATATCAATTTACTTTAATTGTGTTTTATGAAGTTTGTATAATCTGTTAATTGTCATTGATATCTGCTCCCTGCATTCATGCATGTGGTTGTATTCACTGAGATTATTATCTCACCACGCGTTATGTGGATTATTTAGTTGAGCAGGTACCACCTCGTTCAGACTCTCAAACCGGAAAATGAAGTGCTTCGGGATGGACTTTAGTTTCCTTTTTGTTTGTTCTGAGTTGTTTTCCTAGATATATGTATATATATGATAGTAGGATCCTAATATACTCAGATGGTGTTTTGTATTTATTAGTGACTTGATGTACAGGATAGGTTAATGTTCATGTATATATTGGATTTAGCCTAGAATCATGTGTTTATCGTTTAGAATTATTCGCTGAATTGTTGAACTAAAGTTGGATTTTTTACAATTTTGTGAATATGTTAATATCTGAATCGTCACGTTTTAAATTCTAAGTTATGAAATTTGGTTTCCAACAGGCTAAATTCTTATTTAGAAATTTAGGGCGTTACACGTGACAACAATTCATTTTTTTTATTTGGCAATGCTAATGTGTGAAAACATATATATTGTTCTTCTGGACTATTAATATTATTAAATCTCAATTTATTGTGAAGTATGTACTTCAAATAAAATTACACCAATTATAAAATTTAATTATTTAATTCAAGAAATATAAAAAGACAAAAGAAGACTATGAGAGAAACAAAACATGAAAATTTTGATAACCATAGAAACAGAGTATATATTGTATCCAAAGAAAAAATCTCTAGTTTTGGAAACATAACAAAACAAAGGATCCAATTGACAATGCCATCAATAAAACTTGTAAAGATAAATCATTAACATTCTTCTAACCACACTTTTTATTCCTTTTCTTCCAAACTTTCATCTTCATAGTCGTCCTCTAGAAACTTGTTTAAATTAATGGTTGAAAATTCGTTCTCAATGAAAACATCATCAAGATCACAACAGAACAACTCTTTGGTTTTATCAGATTGAACTTCATCTTCCTCAACATCTCTGTTCAAATCCAACTTGTGCAATGTCTTCTCACCTTCAGGAGAATCCTCCACTACTGCCATTGCAAAAGCTTCGAGGAATCCATGACAATGTGTTTATGGTGTGAAAATGATCTCGAAAAAGATAAATTTACCTTTTGATTCTAAGAGAAATCTGGGACTTAGAATCCATTCCTCAAAAGAGATTCTTAAGAAGTAGGTTTATAGTGTCTTTTATCTATTAGAATTCACTTATGTTATTGCTTCACGTTATAATTACACGGTAGGAAAATCAAAGATGGAAAGAATAATGAAAGAGATGAAAAAGAATAGAAATAAAAAAAATGGAGAATGAATAAGTGCAGATAACAATAACGAACAATGAACAAACAATCAAACTAAAATTAAAGAGAACAAAAATTAAAGTAAAGAAACGGTGATTAAAAGAAAAGTAATTGCATTAAATGGAATCTGGATGAAATTGCATACTTGAATATCTCCTTGTAACAAGTTATCACTAATAGGATGGATGTATTGGTGTTTCAGAGAGTTTTCAAAGTTTTAGAATCCAACCTTTATTAAATAGACAAGCTCCTATTTATAGATTCTCAGTCCTAACGGCTAACTAATGTCAAAAGGACACGTCATAAACTACATTTGAGTTGGCATGATGCCATAATGACACGTATTTTGATTGACAAGAGTTAACTTGACTTCCTACAACTGCTTATAACTATATTGTTACAATTTTGACACTTTTCTTGTACATCAAAACTGCCAATAACTGCCAACTTCAAAATCTAACTTGTAGATTCTCAAACTAACTCTTCAAATCTCTGAAACTTTCATGATCCTTCATTCAATGCGTTGTCCTCTGAAAAGACGTGTTGTTTTAATAAGGGGGTCTCTTGGAACAATAACGCCTAATATCTCTAAAGGTCGCGGCGTTTCACTTGTCTATCAATCAACGCACTCTTCCCAAGAACGCGCTGTCAGTGTCAAAATTAAATGCTCTTGTATATATCCTCAAACTTCTATTTGCTCTCTTCATCTCAACCTCCAAATCTCTCTAGGAAACCTCCAAAAGATTTCTCACTTCCATCTCTCAAAATGTCTTCCTCTATCCTTCAAACTCAAATTGTAGACTTTCAGAATCTCTCTAAGGTTGGTTATAATGTAACTGCCTTTTTCGAAGCCGCCGGATGGTTACCTTTCTTTGAAGCCATTGACTGCAAATGGCATGAAGAAAGTGTGTATCAATTCTGGAACACGCTTTGTCTGGAAAACTCAGGGGAAGAGACCTGCCTCAAAGCCCAAGTTATGAATCAAAAGGTGGTTGTAACTACCAATATCCTTGAAAAGGCTCTCGGAGTAAAAGCTGAAGGAGAATTGTTCTCCACAGCTTGGAAAGATCTGTTTGAGGAACAATTTAACCATCTAATCTTCAATAGGAGAGGAATGAAAGTTATTCCCAAAGTTTTCTTCAATATTCTGAAATATTGTGTGATCCCACGAATTAAGGATAACCATAACCTTGAAATGGAAAGGTTCTGTGTTATCAATCTTTTACAAAAGAAGAAGATTAATCTTCCGTGGATCATTCTTTTCGATATGGCAAGAAGAAAACTGGAAGACTCTACTATCCTACCTCACAATACTGTGATCATGAAGATTCTTATGGTAAACAGTGTGTTCATTAGCCACCTGTACGATCATAGACATCCTGGTCTTCTTAAGGTAAATCATCGGAACACAGAGGAAACCGATGACATCCCTGAGATTCAAAGACTAAGGATGGAGAATGCTCAACTGCATCGCAAAATAAAGGAGTTAAGGAAGAATGTGCTCAAGATCTCTAATAATATCTAGTGTCTAACGAGCAATCTTATGGAAATTAGTTCCCTCTATCATCTTTAGAACTCATCTGGTGACAGCTTAAGTGTCTCTGTTTCTCTGTCTCCATGTGTTTTCTTCTGAGAATTTAGTTGTTCTTTTTTTTAAAAAAAAAATCTTCTTTGTTTAGTTTCATTTATGCTTCATAACTTCTTGATAATTGCTTAACAAAATCTTAACTGTAACTAAAAACTCTTAAAAAAATTTGTAGAAAACTAATCAACTTAGGGGGAGAAACCTCAGTAGATCTTTAAGCGTAACAAATCTAACAGGAGAAATATATCTGTCAAAACGATACATTAGTTAACATTTGGTATAGGATTACATTAACTTATGATATAAACCTTTTTAATTAATGACAAAAGGGGGAGAAATATAAACTAACAAAATACTAAAAAGAGTGTAACAAAGAGGGAAATATATAAGGAGATAATAGGAAGTAGAAATAAATAGCAAAGAAATATAACTTACAGTAAGAGAGAAGACAACACACTAAGAGTTCTAATAATAAGTAAGAATAACAATAAGTCATAACAATAGGTATCTGAAATCTTAACAAGAAAATTTTAACAATAGGTATCTAAAATTTCTGAAGTATCATATAACAATAGGTATCTGAAGGGTTCTAATAACCATTGGTGTCTGAAATCTTAACAAGAAAAATAACAATAGGTATCTGAAATCTTAACAAGAAAAAGTTTAACAATCGGTTATCTAAAATATCTGAAATATTAACAATAAACTTGTAACAGTTGGTTAATAAAAGATTTAACAATTGGAATTGATTAATTTAAGACTTAATTGTTTCAGAAGATATCTAAAAGAATCAATGCCTCTCTCAGGGGGAGTAATAGAGATAGGGGGAGTAATAAAATCTATTATCTTATTTTATTATCTCTCATTTCTTTTTATATCCATTTTATCAGTAATATATAATTTATTTGTCATCATTAAAAAGGGGGAGATTGTGAAGTCTATAAATCTGTTTAAGTAATTAAACATGATTATAAGACATAACATCCTTTAGTTTTAATGATTAACAAATAAGATTATATAAGATTATATAAAGAACAAATAAGATTAAATAAGATTATATAAAGAACAAATAAGATTATATAAAGAACCAATTAGATTATATAAACAGGTTCTACTGAGAAAGGTATTTGTTTGTTAATTATGTTTCAGGATAAAATACTCTTTAGAAGAAGAAGAAGATTTTGTGAACAGAATCAGAATCAGAAGATCAGAATCAGAAGAACAAGAGTGCAGAATCTGAAGAAGATTAATCCTTGACAGAGTTGAAGCAACTGAAGAATAAAAGTGAAGACTTGAAGACTGTCTGTAGAAGTGAAGATTTGAAGACCGTCTGAAGAAGTGAAGATTAGAAGACTATCTGAAGAATCGAAGATTAGAAGACTATCTGAAGAACTGAAGGCAAAAGATATGAAGAAGTACAGATTCAAATATACGTATGTCTGAAGAACAGCAACAAACTGAAGAAATGAAGAAGAAGAGATACAAGAAGAAGAAGATACAAAGAAGAACGAAGCTGCAATTCTAAGGAAGAAGGCCTCTGAAGTTTCAACCAGTATGAAGAATTGAAGTCATCTGAAGAATGCAACCTGTCTGAAGCAACGAAGCTGTCTGAAAGACTTGAGCTGTCTGAAGTCATTAATTTGTCTTAAGTGATGAAGCTGTCTGAAGAACCAAGTCCGTCTGAAGAGCCAAGCCCGTCTGAAGACTGGAACCTGTCTGAAGACTGGAACCCATCTGAAGGTTGGAAGCTGTCTGAAGCTTTAGTAATGACGTGGCATCATTGTTGAAACCTTGCGTGAAGACTTTTCTAAGTCTCTGCTGCTCGTACATTTGAAACACATTTGTGGCAACAAACACAGAGACCTTTCCCGGTGCATTTGAACTTCATACACCACTGAGGAAATCTCTGCAACGCAGCATTCGCAGCAACAACAGTAGCAGCTTTACTGCAGCACCAATGTTGTACTATGTCAGAACTCTCAAGAAGCGTGTCTCACAACGGATTAAAAGAAGACTATTTGCTGTCTCTAAACGATAGCATTTCAACGAGACATTTCTTCATTTGTGCAATCTGGAACAAAGCAGAAGAAAAGCTCAAGAGACTAAGCAGAAGCAACAAGGAAGATGTTTGAATAAAATATATTCAATTCAACATCTTTATCTAAATATCAAAAGAGGAATCTGCAAACAACGACTATTGATCAAGACATCTCATTCAAAGAAGTAATGGTGTCAGGAGCAAGTGAAAAAGGAGTATATGCAGAATAAGCAAAATGGGCAAATTCAATGGATACATACTCTCAAAGAGAATCAGAGGAATTCCGAAAGCAAGCAGATGCAAGATAATGCAAGATGGATAAAGCAGATAAAGCAGATGCAAGCAGATGCAAGCAGATGCAAAATAATGCAAGATGGATAAAGCAGATAAAGCAGATGCAAGCAGACGCAAGATAATACAAGCTGGAGCAAGCAGATGCAAGCTGGATAAAACAGATGCAAGAAAGCAAAAGAATTCAAGAGAGAGAATACACATAATCATCACATCTCTCAAAACAGAGCTCATTAACAGAAGTGTCAGAACGGGAGTATTCTGAACACTCAATATGCTTAAGGAGAAGCAACCGTTTGAGAAGCTATTACACAACGGCTATATGAGCCACATCATCAGAAGCTCAACGGTATTATGAATTAACTTCAACGGCTATATTCAAGAAGAACATATAAATAGCCTCAAGATTGAAGTTGAAGATGTTGTTGCAGCACACAACCAAGCTGGTTGGGTAGAAGATCAATCAGGTTGTTGGAAACAACCATGCAGCTGCTGTACAACCAAGATAGATCAATCGGATTGTTTTTCAAGAAGGTTCTTGAAATCAATCAGGATGAAAATTGTTAACTAGGCTGAGTGTCTTACAGTTAACAAGAGTTGACTCGAGCTAAAATACATCATCAAAATGTCAACAACGATTGATGAGAGAGTGAATTCTCAATCGGGCTACTGATCAGCTGGTCAGTTAGTTAGATTGTACAGTTGGTTTGTTGATCAAGTGAGTTGGTTGTCGGGAAGGCAATCATGCTGTACAAATGACTATCAAACCAGGTACGGTTTGAAGCTTGGATGATACCTTGGTATTCCAATGATACGGGTGAGAATGTAGCCCATGGAAACCAATGGTTGGAGAATAAGGCTGAAGCTTAATTTCATATCTTAGTTAGCCTACTCTCAGAGGATGTATTCCTCATAGAAAAGACAGGGATTGTACTTAAATTCAAACACTTGTATCACTGTCTATCCTTGTATTTAGTTTGTAATGACTGTATCCTGAGTATGTACTCAGTAATCTCTATGTACAAGAAAAATCTGAGTTGAGAGGTTCTAGCGAACATCTAGCTTAGATTGAGTAGTAATACTCAACACTTAGTTAAGTGTCTGAGAGCCTGGAGAGGCTTGGTGGAAGAAAGAATACTCGTGGTAGAGCCTGGAGAGGCTTGATAGAAAAGAATACTTGTTGTGTTGAACTGGAGAGGTTAACATGTCTATCTGTGGTTTCAGATAGTGTGACATATATGTGGCTGCAAGGGTCTGGGGGATTCGGAGTGGCACATATGTGTTGTTGTTATAAAAAGGCTAGTGGTGGTTTGCCACTAGGACTGGATGTAGCTCACAGGGTTTGTGGGTGAACCAGGATAAATTCTGTGTCTAAGTTTTCTTTCCCTTAATCTCTTTTACTTACAGTTTTCATATTTATGTTGGGGATTGAAAAGTACTTTTCATAATAATCTTAACACAACGATTTCAATAAAACAAGTTTTCATACAAACATAACGATAAAACGTCTCTAGTGTAAATTGAAGTATTATAGAAGAATACATTCAGAGGGATGTCTGAAATACCTGTCTGAAGTGAGCCCAACAGGAACTCAGTTCAGACACATGAAATAGATGGTCTCTGATCATCTAAAGTATTTCAGAAACAGTTCTGAAGGTACTCTTAGTAATATTCTTCAGAAGACACTAAGAGAAGTTTGTTTAAAATCAAAACAATCTTAAGTGTAAGAGAAAGTTTTTAATCCAAATCTTTCATATATTCCGCATGTTCTTAAAATAACTCTGGTCTTAAGATTGGTATTGTACAATGATCACTTAGCGTGATTGTTTATTTTAAAGATTTCCAAAATTGTATCAAAATGTCTAAAACACTATTCAACCCCCCCTTCTAGTGTTGCCTGTGGTTCTAACACCTTTTGTCATCAATCAAAAGGGAATTTCAGAGCATAACCACAAAATAATCACAGTGAAAACATTGAGATAAAAGCATTCATGAGAATAAACTGAATGTATTATCAGGCGAAAGAGTTCATATATCAGAAATTAACCACTCAAAATGAAATTAACAACAAACATGGCTAAACATCATAGACTATCCATCTTTCTTCAGCAATGCCTCTTTCATAAAGGAGATCAATTCTTCCTTTGCCTTGTCAATCTGAGAAATGACAGCAGTCTTCAATTCTTCTTGCCCACTTCTGATTTGCTGTTGCTCTTGAAGAATTTGATCTTGCTTAGCAGCAAGGATAACATTTCTTTCCTCCAATCTCTTTACTTTAAGCCTCACCTTCCTATTCTCTTCCTCGGGATCCAGTTCCACTTCATATAGAATGATCTGAATGTGCCTGCAAATGAATCTGAGCAGATCGAATCCTTTATACAGCCCATAATCTTCTGGATGACTCACAGGAAAGAAGAAAGTTCCAATAGGGTTGATTAGCTGCCAATCTTCATTGAAGGGTTCAGATAAAGGGGGAATCTGCCTCTGATATACTGATATTGCACATTTATGGAGGCACCATAGTCTGTTATGGAGTCATCATCTAGTCCTGCAGTTCTAGAAGAGGATCCATCATCCTCTCTGATTTTCCAGTAGGATGACCAAACCCAATCCCTGTAGGTGTGATCTAATCCTCCACCTTGTCTTTTGATCAGAGCAGGTAGCTTCTTCCATTCTGTTGGAGTTAAAGGTTCAGACTTGTGCTGGAAAGCTGGATAAGCCTTGGGTTCCTTGAACTTGTCAGCAGGGCCTTCTTCCAGGGGGTACCTAGGAACAATTTTGTCAGGTTGCACCAGAATCTCTGTGGTTGGCCTGATGGATATTGTTCTAGGTGGCCTATACCCTCTCATACCAACAGACCGCATGTAGTCCCTCTCAAAAAGTTCAGCTTCTATAGAAAGATGCTTTACAAAACACCATTCTTCATTAGACAATTTGAGACAGTCATCAGAGAAGGGGTTAAGAGGAGCCCACTTATGAGCAGGTGGAACCCCACTCTTTCTGATCTTTTCAATCTGTCCTGAATAAAGCTGATCTGATCTGCCTTGATACTTGGCCCTTTCTTCAGCAGCAATGTGCTTGATAAGTCCATGGTGAAGAGAGATGGGGGGAGCATTTCTGAAAAACTGAAGTTCTTCATATAAGTTGGGGAACTTGGGGACTCTGACCCTCTCAAGGAAAGGTTCCTCATACTTTTTGTGTGGTACTTCAGCAGCTTCATCATATTGATGCTTGGTGAAAGGAAAAGCGTAAGGATCAAATGTAGGCTCTGTGAAGAAGTCCCTACTTTTGGGTCCTAGCCTTATATGCTCAGGCAACATGCTTCCTTTCCATACTTCAGAGTTGTCACCTTGCTGATGTTCATCTGTGGGAGCTTCAGACTGAGTGGATTCTGAAGATGATGATGGTGAAGATGGTGGTGATGAGGGAGGTGAAGGGGGTGCTTCTTCTTCTTTCTCCTCTACTGTTTTCTTCTCAAGTGATGAAGGTGGTGATGGAGTCACATTATCAAACCTCACCCTCATCCTTTTCACAGGAGGTTTAGCTTTCTCAGGTTCCTTCTCCTTTTCTTTTTCAGCTTGCTTCTCTTCTCTTCTTTTCTTGAAGAACAAGTTTGCTTTGACAAAGTTTTGATACTTGCCAGCCTCATCCATTTCCTCCAGTTGACTAGCAATGCTCCTTGTGATTCTAACAGAGGGTTCAGGAGCTGTCTGAAATAACTTGGTTTTTATTCTTCTTCTTTGCTGTGCACTGGATCTCTTTCTCTTCTTGGACCCTTTAGCAATGGAAGCCAGCCTTTCATCTTCAGCAAGAGCTAGCTGAGAGGCTACTGCAAGAGCATAATCAGTCTTTTCTTGCTCAGCCTTCTTCTCCATTTCTTCATGCTCCAAGGCAGTAGCAAGTGCTGCTACTTGAATAAGCTCAGGATCAGAAGGGCATGCAGCCAGAGGTGCTGCTGCCAAAGCCTCAGGATCAACAATCTTAGCTACCTCTTCCTCATGAGCCTTTCCTTCTGTTTCAGAAGTAGGCTTAGGAGTATGAGCTTTTACACCTTCAGAACCTTGACCCACAATTTCAGATGGCTTTTGCAAAGCCTTCTGAACAGGTTCAGATGTTTGAGTGTGCAAATTCGTAGCTTCTAGAGACACCTTTGCTGAGCTCCTGACAGGGAGCTTCTTCCTTTTCTATTGAGGGGATGGCTTGGAGGGCTTAAACTCTTCTTTTCTGATATCCCCCTGAAGCTCTTTCTCAAGAATCTCAATGGTGGTTCCTCTTCTTGAGGCCTTCTCCATAAGAACACTCTCCTTCAGAGTAGGAGATGGAGGTCGTGGAGTAAGCGTGATTTTCATGCTCTTCAGATTTGTCTCACCAAAGAACACATGAGATTTATGGTCAAATAATCTTTCAATAGGTACTTTAAAATGCATAAGTACCTTCATGATGAGAGTGTTGTGGGGAAAGTTTCCAGCAGAGTCTCGAATCCTCTTCTGCATATGGAACATGATGATGCTTGGGAGATTGACTTTCTTCTTCTGAATCAGATGAATCAAACAGAACCTTTCCAGTTCTGAGACATGGTTTTTGCTTCCACTCTTAGGGATTATAGCACACCCTAAGATAGCATGAAGAACTCTGACCTTCTCTAGCAAGAACTTGGAATCCACTTCTTCAGGTTCTTCTGTTCCATACAACATCTTTGTAAACACCTTGTGCCCACCATTCTTCATCTCCCACCCAGGAATGAAGGTTGCACCCTCAGCCCTAACTTTAGTGATTGTGGAGAGAATGCCTTCATCAACAAAAACTGGAACCCCTTGAACAGTGGCCTTGATGCTTACATACACTCCCTTAGAGTTAGGTATACCTCGAGCAGAAGTCCAGAAGTCTACCACACTTAGTTCATGCCATGAGCAATTAATGTGGTCGAAGAAAGAAGTCCACCCAGCTCCATCAAACTCCTCAACTAAATCCATACCAATGATGCGAAGCTCATCAAGATTCACTCCCTTGGTTCTAATCACATTTCCACCAGAAGTCTTCTTGGGTGCCATTGTTGAGTTGCAGAGAGACTTTGAGAGAAAAGGTTGCTTGAGCAGAGAAGAAGATCAAACGAATATTGAGGAAAGAGAATGTAAGGCTTCTTCGACACACTTACTCCTGCATTTATAATCCCATTATGCAATGATGCCCTGTACCGGCTGCGCAGACTTCGGATTAACGTGCGAAGTGGAAGAGACAAAAGAACATTAAAAGAAAAGAATTCAACCGTCTCAGATAGCCACGTCAGCCAGTTACTTCAGATAGGTGATAATTTCAGACACACAAATAAATTTCAGATAACCTAAAATTTCAGACATGTCACTGTTTCAGACACACTGAAATTTCAGACGCACTAAAATTTCAGATAGCATAATAACATCATACACAATTAATTTTTAGAGAATGCATGTATGTTTAAATTGTTGCGTATGAACTTAAATCTATCTTCAGCCAGGGGTTTTGTGAATATATCTGCCCATTGATGCTCTGTGTCAATGAACTGAATATCAAAAACACCTTTCTGAACATAGTCTCTAATGAAATGATGCTTGATTTCTATATGCTTTGCCCTAGAATGTTGAATAGGATTTTTGGATAAATTAATTGCACTGGTATTATCACAAAGAACAGGTATAGCAGAAATAGGAATATTAAAATCCTCAAGCTGATACTTAACCCATAGCAGTTGTGAACAACAACTTGCTGCTGAGATATATTCTGCTTCTGCTGTTGATAAAGCAATAGTGCTTTGCCTTTTGCTTGACCAGCTGATCATGTTATTTCCAAAGAAATGACATCCTCCACTGGTGCTCTTTCTTTCTATTCTATCTCCAGCAAAGTCAGCATCACAGTATCCTATTAACCTGCAATCTTTGCTCCTCTTATAGCATAGACCAAGATTAGTAGTGCCTTTTAGATATCTAAAAATTCTTTTAACAGCTTTGTAATGAGTAGTTCTTGGATCTGATTGAAATCTAGCACAGAGACAAACACTGAACATTATGTCAGGTCTGCTTGCTGTTAGATACAACAAAGAGCCAATCATTCCTCTGTACAAAGTTTGATTCACTGGTTCTTCTTTGTCATCCTTGCTCAAAGATGCAGAGGGATGCATAGGAGTTGACATGGGTCTGCAATCACTCAAGTTGAACTTCTTAAGCATTTCTTTTGTATATTTTTCTTGATGGATCCATATACAATCAGAATCTTGCTTAATTTGAAGTCCTAAGAAAAATTTTAGTTCTCCCATTAAACTCATTTCAAATTCTGATTGCATCAGCTCAGAAAACTCCTTGCACAGAGAAGAATCAGTTGAACCAAATATAATGTCATCAACATATATCTGGACAAGTATAAAATCTTTGTTAGACTATTTTCTAAAAAGAGTGGTATCTACTTTTCCTCTTTCAAAACCATTTTTGATAAGAAAACTGCTCAATCTGTCATACCATGCTCTTGGAGCTTGTTTCAGACCATAAAGAGCCTTTTTCAATTTGAAAACATGATCAGGAAAAGCAATGTCTTCAAAACCAGGGGGTTGTCTAACAAAAACTTCTTCTTCAATGAACCCATTGAGGAAGGCACTTTTGACATCCATTTGATATAGTTTGATGCCATTATTTACAGCATAAGAGAGAAGGATTCTAATTGCTTCTAATCTAGCAACAGGGGCAAAGGTTTCAGTGAAGTCAATACCTTCTTGTTGATTGTACCCTTGAGCCACCAATCTTGCTTTATTTCTGACCACTTTTCCTTCTTCAGACAGCTTGTTTCTGAACACCCATTTGGTTCCAATAATTGTTTTCCCATGGGGTTTAGGAACAAGTGTCCAGACATCACTCCTAGCAAATTGGTTTAGCTCTTCTTGCATGGCTAGGATCCACCCTTCATCATGCAGAGCTTCATCAATGTTCTTTGGCTCAATTTCAGACAGGAGAGCAAGAGAATTCAGATTCTTGAATTTTGATCTTGTCTTAACTCCTTCTGAAGTGCTGCCAATGATTTTCTATTTTGGATGATGTGATTTGTATCTCCAGTCAGGTTTCTGAGGTGATATCAGATCAGTCTGAGACTCAACATTGGTCTGAAGAGGTTCAGTTACAGATGGTGCTTCAGACACCTGTTCATCCTTGATGCTGTCATGATTATTCAGCTCCATTCCTGCAAAATCATCTTCTAGATCTGATAGTTCCCTATCAGTCTCTTTCTTGTCATTGAATTTAACATGAATTGATTCCTCTACAGTTAAAGTTCTCGAGTTATATACTCTATAGGCTTTAGATGTTTCAGAATATCCTATGAAAAATCCTTTGTCAGATTTTGCATCAAATTTTCCAAGGTCATCCTTGGTGTTGAGTATAAAACACTCACAGCCAAAGGTGTGGAAATATGATATGTTGGGTTTTCTTCCTTTCCACAATTCATAAGGAGTCTTTTTCAGAATTGGTCTTACCAATATTCTGTTTTGAAGGTAGCAAGCTGTGTTAATAGCTTCTGCCCAGAAAGATCTTGGTAGATTGCATGAGTTGAGCATGGTTCTTCCCATTTCTTGCAAGCTTCTGTTCTTTCTCTCAACAACCCCATTTTGCTGAGGTGTTCTTGCCACAGAGAAATTGTGTGAGATCCCATTCTCATCACAGAACAGTTGAAAGTTTGCATTCTCAAACTCTCCACCATGATCACTTCTGATAACAGATATACAGAATCCTTTTTCATTCTGTACCTTCTTGCAGAATATTGTGAAATTCCTGAAAGTCTCATCCTTGCTTCTTAGGAATAACACCCATGTGAATCTAGAATAGTCATCAACAATGACCAAACCATATTTTTTACCACTAATGCTTTCTGTTCTAATAGGACCAAACAAGTCAATATGTAACAGTTCTAAAGGTCTGCTAGTGGAAACAACATCCTTACTCTTAAAAGAGTGTCTTGTTTGTTTCCCTTTCAGACAACTTTCACATAAAATGTCAGATTTGTAAGAAAGCTTGGGCAGTCCTTTAACAAGGTTGTGTTTTGCTAACTTTGAGATTAATCTCAAGCTGGCATGCCCAAGTCTTTGGTGCCAAATCTGTTTTTCATCTTCAACAGAGATAAAACATTTTACATTTTGACTTGCCAACTCCTCTAGATCAATTTTGTACACATTGCTGTGTCTCTTAGCAGTAAAAAGGATTTGATCAAGAGAGTCTTTGACTATACATCCTTCTTTAGTAAAGGAGACCACATATCCACTGTCACACAATTGACTTATGCTCAGTAGATTGTGCTGAAGTCCCTCTACTAGAAGAACATTCTTAATAAGGGATAGAGGAGACATACCTACAGTCCCTATTCCTGTGATCTTCCCTTGCTGATTTCCACCAAAGGTGACCACACCTCCTGCTCTGGGCCTAAGGTTTTGGAACAAAGACCTTTCTCCTGTCATGTGTCGCGAGCACCCACTGTCCAGGTACCATTTGTGGGGTTTCCTTTGTCCTGTTAAACACATCTGCAACAGGAATGATCAAGTTCTTAGGTACCCATATTCTTTTGGGTCCTTTCTTGTTAGATTTGGGTTTTGCTTTTCCCTTGTGTTTGCACTGAGCCACATTGTGTCCAGGCTTGCCACAGTGAGAACACCCAATAGCTTTCTTTTTGCCTTTAGTAAAATTTTTGAAAATATGAGGTTCAGAAGTATCATGATCACAAAAGCCTAATCCACTTTTGTCAAGAGAATGCCTTTGATTGCCAAGCAATCTGTTAAGGTTTTCTGTTCCTTTGACAAATTTAGCTAAGTCTTTTGTCAGTTCCTCAACTTGTTTCTGAAGTTTTTTGTTTTCTTCAGAGACAGTTTGTGAACTGCTGCTTTCAGTCACAAGAATTTTCTCCTTGAGCATAATACTTTCTATCTCAAGAGCCTCATATTTATTGCACATTTCTGTGTGGGCCTTGGACAGATTCTTATACTCTTGGAAGAGTTCCTTGGAACTTTCCATCAGGTCATCATACATCTCTTGAAGAGTTAAGGGAAATACCTCAGATTCTGAGCTATCTGATGAGGGCAGGCTGGCCATGAGACACAGGTTGGCCTCTTCTGAAGTGTCTTCCTCTTCTTCTGAGGTAGACTCATCAAGATCCTCCCATGTTGCCATCAGACCCTTCTTCTTCTTGAAGAATTTCTTCTTTTTGAAGTTGTTCTTCTTCAGTCTTGGACATTCAGCCTTCATATGACCTGGTTGTTTACACTCATAGCATATAATTTTGTCATCATGAGAATCCTTACCTGACTTACCTAATTTAGAGGTTGAGGGTTGGTTCTTTCTAAACTTTCCTTTGTTCTGCAGCATCCTCTTGATTTTCCTGCTGAGAAGAGCAAGATCATCATCTTCTGAACTATCTTCAGATTCAGTATCGTTATCTGAAGTATCCTGTGCTTGCATAGCTTTCATGCTGCCATGCCTATGCTGTTTGGCTTTGGAGTTTAATGCCAGTGATTTCTTCTTGATGTCATCTTCCCCAAGTTCAAGCTCATGAACTTTGAGAGATCCCAACAGTTCTTCCATTCTAAGAGAGTTTAAGTCTCTGGCCTCTTGAATGGCAGTAACTTTGGGTCTCCAGGACTTTGGCAAACTTCTTAGAATCTTTCTATTATTGTCTCCAGATTCAAAGTCCTACCTAAAGACCTGAGTCCATTAGTTATAGTCTGAAACCTCCCAAACATTTGATCTATGGTTTCAGATTCTTCCATCTTGAACATCTCATATTGATGTATAAGCATGCTGATTTTGGATTGCTTGACAGTCTCAGTCCCTTCATGGGCGGCTGCAAGTGTATCCCAAATCTCCTTGGCAGATGAACATCCATGAACCTTCTCATACTCTGATTTATTCAGAGAACATATCAGATAGAGTTTGGCTTTAGCATTTAACTGAACTCTAGCCTTCTGCTCTAAGGTCCATTCAGCCTAGGTATTGGCACTCCGTTATGCATAGGCACATAGTCTCCATCAGTGACCACATCCCAAACATCAATGTTGTTGCTCTCAATGAACAACTTCATACGATCCCTCCAATAGTGGTAGTCCACTCCATTGAATGCTAGGGGGTCTTGTGATAGAGGCTCCTTCAGTGATGTACTGTTTGTTGTTGGAAGCTTCCATCTCGATCTTTAGTCCTCAACACTTGTAAGGTGCTCAACCCTGAGTTGAGCTCTGATACCAACTGTAGAAACACAGGGAAACACTAGAAGGGGGGTTGAATAGTGTTTCTTAATAATTTATGGAAGCTTTTCGCAAATGGCTAAGTTTAAAACAGTTTCAGACAGGTTTAAGAGGCTGTCTGAAGTTTCTTAAGAAGGGTTCTGAAAACATCTTTTAAAAGATTTCTTGCTTTTAAAATTATCAGAACAGTTTTCAACACCCTTAGATTAGTATAAATAAATTGACAAGAGATAAGGGAAAGAAAACTTAGCCAAGGAAATTATCCTGGTTCACTCACTACCACTGTGAGCTACGTCCAGTCCCAATGCCAACTAGCACTTGGATTTTCTCTTAATCTTCACCAAGATTACAAGTATTCTTTTCCAATCAAGCCTCTTCAAGCTCTACAACCAAGTATTCTTTTACAGTCAAGCCTCTTCAGGCTCTACAACCAAGTATTCTTTTACAGTCAAGCCTCTTCAGGCTCTACAACCAAGTATTCTTTTACAGACAAGCCTCTCCAGGCTCAAAGACAATTTTTACAAAGAGATATGTCTAAGCTTTTAAACTACACAAGTTTGAAGCTTAAACAGATACAATGTACAATAAAACTGAGGTATGCTCAGGATATACAGATGATGTACAGAGAGAGTAATATCAGAGTGTTTTTACAAAGTAAAAACTTGCAGCGTAATGTTTCTCTTAGGCTTTCTTGTATTTGTGATCACTAACTATTGATGGTCTTCATGAAGGGGTATTTATAACCAATCTTCAATCCGTTGAAATACCACCGTTTAGAGATAGCATTAAATGCTATTTAATCCGTTGTGAGACATGCTTTTGAGAAATCTGATTTCTCTGACACGGTACAAGGTTGCTGCTGACAAAAAGCTGCCACTGTTGTTGCTGCAAAGACTGCGTTGCAGAGATTTCCTCAATGGTGTATGAAATTCAAAAATACCAGGAAAGGTCTCTGTGTTCCTTGCCATAAATATTGTTGAAAAGTTACGTGCAACAGAGAACGCTTGACTCAGCAGAATTTCAGAGATGTCTTCACACACTTTAGCAAAGAGTGCCACGTCATATATGAGACTTCAGACGGCTTCAACACTTCAGACGGGTTGTGCACTTCAGACGGCTTCAACACTTCAGACAGGTTGATCCTTCAGAAGGCTTAGTACTTTGGACAGGTTGAAAGCATTTCAGTCAGTCTTTATATAAGTTCAAATGGCTTGCTGAAATCATAGATAAATCCTTAATCGTTTATGTATCTATGATAAGTATTTTAACCCAGATTTGTTAAGCATTAAAACTTGGGAAGTGAGCTATCTAAAACATCATAATTTACCTTATGATATTTTTGAGACTCAACAGAAGGATCAACCTCTGAAGATATATAAGGCTCCTTTTCATTTTTCACACCTTGTGTATTTATTATTTGGTATTTTTTTTCTTGTAATCACAATGATATCAACAAAATTTGAATTAGCCATTATCATTCTTCAAATTGCATTCGAATACTTTATATTTATTTGGCTTACTTATATTTCGATTTTTGGTTGAATGAATTTACAATTTGACTACACACAATGTCGAGAACAATGTACCCAGTCTTTACAACTGACGCAGAGAGAGCTTTTGAAAGGCAAGAGAAGTGAAATGGTGCATGAAGAGTCAATCCCATGATTTTTAGTGAGAGGCTAAGAAAATAGAGCGTTTATTGTTTATGGATCAGAAGATGATGGTTAGTAACTAGGAGTGTTTTTGTCAAAAAAATAATCAATGTATGAGACAAACTGAAAAGGTTCTTATAAAAAGGACCAAAGCCTACTCTCCAAAAAGTTCTTATAATTAGGACTGGGGGGAGTATCAAGAAAATTAAATGAGTTTAACTAACCTTCTTAATAAGTGTGAATTTAGTTATTTTTGCTTATATTTGAGTCCGGAGGGAGTAAAAGATTTAGAAAGTATTTGGTAAAACTAATGAATAAACTAGTTGAAAGTTGAAAAACTATGTAAAAATTAAAAGTTGAAAGATAAAAAACTAAGGTCCCATTTGGGGTGTTTGCGAGTTGTCAGTTTTTGATTTTTTAAAATATCTCAATCAAGTTTTACAACTCAAAATTAAAAACTAAGAACTTATTTTTGTGGTTCTGAAAATGGACATTTTTTCCTCATTACTTACCCGCAAAATTGAAACTCATTAACACAAAAAAAAACTTAATTGCAATGTAATTCACTAAGAAAATGCACCAAGATGATGTTTTGCAAGTACAACAAAGCATCGGAGGAAGAACCGAAATCTTCCTTATAAAGCTTCCTTTGTTATTGGAGCTTGTCACACGAGGTAAATCAAGAAAAAAAAAGATACCCCGTTTTATATATGAAATTAAAGATTCCTCCTTTGGTTTATGAGTTTTTTTTTAAGTGTGGGTGTTGATGGGTTCCTATTTTTCTTTGGGGTGTGTTTTGGTGAATTCGATGCAAATAAAGTTAATACGCAATAATAGTTTTCTTCGGGCTAGACATCAATAAAACAAGTCCTTTTATTTGAAGATTTCATTCACAGTTCAATTTAACTAAAACACTCCAATTTTGTGGGGATAAGTTACACACAAGAGTACTACCCGTTAGATTTATTACTTTTTTTATTTTACAATGTATTTGTTTGGGTTGAACTGGTTCCCTATCTTATGTAATATTTTTAGGAATATTGCATAAAGGTTAATTTAAAAACCAATTTCTTTTAAATAGTCTCTGTTGTCACTACTGTGAATGAAATTCAAGACTGAAATTGGGGGAAGAACTAGACAAACAAAGAGTAAGTTAAGGAATGGCAGTGAAGCTTGTACTGGAGGAATGATGAGGTGACATTTGGGTGCATCCTGGAGGCGCGATGAAGCGCGGGGTTTCACCAAGATGGTGTACCACAATAACACATAATGCTCTGGAAGAGTTGTGAAACAACTTTCTTGGTGGTGGTGTGTTTTAGAAGAAGGGCTCTAACCTCACCATTCTCGTCGAGCAAGAGGTTATCTGTTGTTAAGCTCAATCTCAAATCTGTGAAGATGCATGTAAGAATGTAGCAACGACTTCACCCACACACCTGGTCACAAAACTGGGTCTCATTGACACTGAAACCTCTACAAGCGTCACTTATGAAAATCCTGGAGTAAATATAACCCGTTATGGGGAAAAACCTGGATAAGACCCAAAATCCATAACTAGCACCAACCTTATCATTTTGCATAAACACAGAGAAAACTCTCACTGAAAAACAAAGACATGTATTATTACTATTTGAATTAGAACATTTATGGTTTAGCAATAACTATGACCCAATCTCAATTATTAAGAGAAAGGAATTTTCGAATGAGGTGGAACCATCTCCGTTGGAACCATTTCCGCGATGCCACACCATCACCTTTCCTCCTACCACTCTAATGTGAATCCACTTGAGAGTTATTAGAAGGCAAGATCATACAATTAACAATTAGATTAGACGCAACAATAAGAACGGTGTATAACTCGAGCTACAGACATTGAAATTTAGCGTTTCCAAAACGAGATGAAAATACACGAATTAAAACTCAAATTATTGTAGTCTTAATATTAGTAATGTAACTGCCAATTTAAATTGAAAACTCAGCCTACAATCATCAAGTCTGGCCACCTCTTAATGCTATAAATGTAACAAACCACTTTGGCACTTCAACTTGAATAAAAATCAACCCACAATTCTTCCATTCTGGACGCATGTAACAAGTTCATATTTCTCGATTTACTCATCCTTTTACGCTGATTCTTAAACCAAATTTGAATTTTATAAAAAATTATAAATTAATTTTTTTATTATATCTCTTATCTCTTATATTAAAAAAATAAAAAATATATATCATTTAAGAAATACACATTAATTCATTAATAAAAATAAAATTGAAAAAGACATTAAATAATGTATTAATATTATAAAATGACAATTAAATTGGGCAGAAAAATGCTAACTTTACATGCGACTATATATACTAGGGGGGAGAGGGGCATTATGTGTCTCTATATATTTTAAACAAAGACAAAATAAAAATAAAAGAAAAATAATTGTGGGTAGTTAATTTTGTAGAAGTTAGGTATTAAATATTTAAAATAAGGGTAAAATTATATAATGAAATGTGGAAATCAAAAGAGATATTAATTTATAGATAGTGTAGATAATTGCCTCTACAATTTACAATAGTGTGATTTTTTTTTTTGCAAAAATATATGTATTTTTCATTATAGTCCCTTATCAGCTTATCCACACGCTTCGTGATGAGATAATATGATTTTTGGAAGTCCTTGTTACAACAATTTATTCAAGTTTTGATTAATTATGTTGACCCAAAAAGAAAGTCCTGATTAATGTTTTGTTTGTCTTAAGAAGTTCCATATGCCAAGACTAATGGTATACTACTATATTACTAGACTGGCAACAAGACCAATCGTGGCTTGTTTATTCAACAAGGTAAACTTGAAATTCAAATTTGTCTGCAACCAGGAAAACCCCAGGAAGACTTAAGGGCCTGCATATATCGAACAAGATTTTATTGAAAAGTTAAAGGTATTTATTTCAAAAGTTAAAAAATTGATGCTGATTGTATGAGTTATTTCTAATGAAAAATATTTTTGATGATAAAAATCTGAATAATAATAATAATTAAAAATGTGATTTTTCTAAGTTTGTAATTGTTAAAAATATTAAATATCAATTAAATACACCTTGCACATATTTTTATTATTTAACTTTGAGATATGCATATACGTAAATAAGGAAAGAATCTAAAATATAATTAAAATTTGAATAATAGATTTATTTCATTTTTTAAAAAATAACTATTAAATTTATTAATTTTTTTCAAATAGGAAAAAACTCACACTTTATTATTTCGTTTTTTTAAATGAATTAAAGAAAAAAGATAGAGACCAACCTTTTGATCGATATATAGGAATAGGAGCATTTACAAAATAGATTGATCACTAACTTTATCTTTTGTTACACATGCAAACCAGTAGAGTTGGAGTCTAGTCATGCGTTGAATTATGAAAAGGTTTTGTAAATTCAACCACTATATATGGCAGGCACAAATAAAATTAATTTTCCCTCAACTTATCCTATTAATTTTCCCACTCTAGAGAAAAGTGCACCTATATATAGAAGGATCGATTTATTTTAGTAGTGTAGCTTTAGCATATATATTAATATCTACATCATGGTCCAGACAGGGGCGAAGCATAATTGGGGCAAAGAGGCCATGCCCCCCTCAATTTTTCTAAATTTTTTTTATATACTATATATTAATATTAATATTATTATTAAAAATAATATTTTTATTTATCTATACTATTATAATTGGCTAGATTTTTTATCACTATTCATTGGAGGGTAATTTTTTTAAATTCCTATAAGTAGTGAAGTTAAGAGTTCTAATTCTAGCATAACCTATAAGATACGTAGATAGTACGGAGATAAATATGGAAAGTTTAGGGAGGAGAAAAATAGAAAAAAAAATAATAAAGAGAAAGAATGTGAAAAATGTGATATATATGAAATGAAGAGAAAAATAAAAAGAAAATTAAGGTGTTAAAGGAAGTGTAAAACAAAAAATGTGAAAAAATTAATAATTTTTTTTAAAAGTATTAAAATATTGATAGTTAACTTTTGGCTATTGAAAGTAGAAAAAGAAAGTGATAAAAAACAAATCAAGAGATGGTGTGAAATAAATAACAATTGATGTGATAAGAAAGAAAGTGAGATAAAAAGAAAAAAATTAGGCGTAAAAAAATCTTATATCTTTTAAAATTAAACTATTAAATACATAAATACATTACATGTTGCAATCGAAAATATATATAAATAATAGGAATTTAAGTAAACACAAATGACAAGACAACACTAAATATTTTGAAATGAATACAATAGGAATTGAAATAACGTAAATACATACTCCCTCAATTCCTTTTTATAAGGCACCTTTTAGAATTTTTTTCCTTTTTATAAGTCACTTTACAATTTGAAGAAAATATTTATTATTATTTTCCTAATTTGCCCTTATTAACTTTAATGTCTTTCCAACTATCAAATGATAGTGGAGTTATAGTTAATAATATTTAATAAGGGCAAAATTAAAAAGTTAACTATATATTTTTTAAAACTCAAATAAAATAATTAACTAGCTTTAATTACTTTTATTGGCTCGAACAGGATTGCCTCCCGTGGAAATACCTGTCGTTAAATAAAAAAATATAGTGTGCCTTCTAAAATGGAACGGGGGATGTATATTATATTTGTTTATATTTAAATGTATATAAAATAGATTTTCATTTTTTCCAAAAAAAATAAGAAATGTGGAACACATTTGGGGGCACCTCGAAAGAATTTAATTCTATTTGATCATCTCACTCCATTAAAGTTTTAACAAATACAATTTTCATTTTTCTTTATTTTGTTGTGACCATTAATAAAAGTCAAAGCTAGACATTGTCACGCGTTGATGTTTATTTACCAAAAACCGTTCTCTTATGGTCAATTATATCTTACTATATCTAAGGTGAAGTCTCGAAAAAGACTTAGAATTCTTATATGTGATTATTTTTTTTTTTGGTTAATTATATGTGATTATATTTTTAAACGTTATAGTTTGATGAATAATATAGTGTATGTATAAAGAATATTTCAAAAAATATAAATGAAATGATATAATATATTTTACATTTATAATTATTAATGTTTGAAATTTGTTATTTCAAATAGTTTTTCTATGTTTTTAATTTTTTTTAATTCTTTCTATATATATATATATATAAACAAGTATAAATTTTAATATGAAAAAAATCACTAATCATTATTATTTTTTAAAGTTTACATATTTATATTAATTAAATTAAATATATTATAGTATTCAGTATAAACAATCTATTTGAATAATAATACTCATGCATCGTATGGGTCAGACACTAGTTTATTCTATTTAGAAATTCAAGAGAGTATTAATTATCTATTTCAAATATTTAGCCTTAATAAGAGAGATAATAAGTGGAAAAAATTAATAATTAAAATAGAGAGATAAAAATATATTAGATAAAATACAATAAATTTAATATAAATTAACACATTTATTACATTTCTTAATCTCAGTGTTTTCATGTAATGGGAGTATGAGACATATAAATAGGAAGGAATGTAGTATTGGCCTATTGGAGAAATTTATATAGTGGAAGCCCATATAGAAGAAGATATAGACTATATTTATATAATAAAAAATATATTTACTTAAAAGTTATATCATATAAATTTTATTTTTGTTTATAAATAAAAATATAATGCTAAATAATTATAAATTTATATTTTTTATAAATTATAAATTTTTGTTAATTTTTAGTGATAAAATATTTAATTAAAAATTTAAATAATTAGTTAAATAATTAAATTAAAATAATATAAAATAAATAGTAAAAGAAAATAATAATTAAAATAGTTCATAAAAATTTTAAAATTTCTTACCATTTATATATATATATATATATATATATATATATATATATATATATATTCTGAGTGTTTATCTTAATTCATTATTTTATATTTAATTTATGAGTCAGGATCCGTTGACACCAGGTGTCAAACTTTATGAGTTACACCTCTTAATAACTTTTTGAAAAACGTGAATTTGACCAATCCAACCGTTGAATTGAAAGTTCTTATAAAGTAGATCAAGCCTATAAAATTTCATAAAAATCAGAAATTAATTGATACTTCATCAAACTAATTTATTTTAACGTATAATATGTTTTTAAAATAAAAGTAAAAGTCTACTATTAGATAATATACCTACGAATGTCCAAATTATCTGAAATTTGATATACATGATCATGGAGGTAATATAATGTGATTCAACGGTTAGATTGATCAAATTCACATTTTTCAAAAAGTTATTAAGAGGTGTAACTCATAAAGTTTGACACCTGGTGTCAACGGATCCTGACTCTTAATTTATATGTAATAATAAAATATTATTTTGGGGTGAACTAAATGATTGGGAAAAGTTACTCCCTCCGGTCCTATTTATAAGAACCTTTTTTAAGGTTAGCCTTGGTCCTTTTTATAAGAACTTTTTCAGATTGTCTCATGCATTAATTATTATTTGACAAAAATACCCACTAGTGGAGGTAGGTGAGTAATTAATTAGTAGAGAGAGTATGACACAATTGAGTAGTTAAATAAAAGAGAAAGATAATGGGTCTCAATAAATTCATGGGTAGTTTAGTAAATGTGATACACATTCATGACATATTTATTGTAATCAACTAAATTAACCAACTTCCTTAATCCGTGTGAAGTGGTTAAAAGGTTCTTATAATTAGGACCGGAGGGAGTATAATTTTGGCCCTCCTTACCCTTAGTTTTTGTAGAGCCGGCAAAATGGGCTAGCCCGACCGACCCGACCCGCAAAAGCCCGCATAAATGTAGGGCTCGGGCACCTATTTTAGAAGCTTGAATAACTTCCAGGCTTTTTAGCCCAGTCCGACAAAGCCCGCTACCCGCAAAATGGCCGGGTAGCCCGTAAAAACCCGCCAAAAAAACAGGCTACCCGCAAAAGGCCCATAAAAGGGTAGGGCTCGGCCACCTATTTTAGAAACCCGAATAACTTCCGGCTTTTTAGCCCAACCCGATAAAAAGCCCGCTACCCACATCAATGTGGGCTGGGCCGGGTAGCCCGAATTGCCATCTATAAGTTTTTGGCTCCACCCGAATTATAATCTGCGTGTTTTTTTCTATGTAAGACTAGAATCTGAGACCTTATTAAAGGAGAATCAATCATGTTTGAATAAACTACAATTAATCTTAAATCATAACTATATATAAATTTTATTATTTATCTCAATTTTTATAAAAATTAAATAACAATAAAAATTTTATAAAAATTTTCTTTTTTTATATATTTTAAAAGTATGTATATAACTGAATTTTAGATAACTTTGAATTATATGAAATTATATATATGTTTTATAAAATAATATAACTTTCAATCTGATCAGATAGATTTTGTTAAAATAATATTTGGTATAAAATTATTAAATGATACATAAGAATACTAAAGTTTTACAATAATGTAAATCTTTTTTTTGGAGAATAATGTAAATCAATCCCTCCATTATATGTATATTCTAAACAAACATTAGTAATCAAGTAAAACTCTTCCACGGAGAAAAGATAAACTTTTTTTTGGATGAAAGGAAGCTAAGAGCCAAACTACATAGAAACAAGTCTAGATTTCACCGTGCCTATAAAATAATAAAAGACCTAAAGGCAAACCCAACTAGGACATTGTTGAAACAAATTTAAATCAAAACTAAAAGAAAGACCAGAACTAGCTAAACAATTAGCTACACTATACGAGTAATACGAACTTCCCAAACCTTCTTAATTAAACTCCTAATTTGATGAACGATAAAATGATAAAGGATGGGAAGGTGGAGTCCCGTTCTGAATGAGCTCAACTACTACTTGAGAATCTGATTCAATTCACAGCTGGTTAATTCGCTTACTCCAATCAATCTATAGAGCAATAAGGATTCCTCTCAATTCACTATGATATAATTGTTGAATTCGAGTAAGAAGGATTCCTCTCAATTCATACATTATAATTTTAAAAATATAATTATTGAATTGAAAATTGAAATACATCTATCCAATTTGTGTTTTAATTGTGATTTTAATATAATTGTTAATTCGAGTAAGAAGGATTCAAACTTAAATATGTGATTCTAGATTTGATTCATGAATCTATTGGTATGAAAAAATTATTGGGAGGAATTTCTACTTTTGACTATTGATAATATTTGGAAATTAAGGTTAGTCTTTTATTCACTTATCAAAATTGGAGAATTCTCTTTTTTTTTTTGTGGTGTATGAGAAACAAAAATTGAATGATAATGAGTCCCCCAAAATTATAAATTCTTTTGAGAATCTTGTAACCGAAAAGCTTGGTTCAAGATGGTAATTTAGTCTAAACAGAATAAAAAATTGCATGTGTATAGAGATGACATATATGGAAGTCATGAATTTTCTTTTAGCTTTCTTGTGAAGGAAAGGCACGTACGTAGTCTTTATTTTTCTCGTAAGCTCTAATTGCCAAACTTGACACTGCTTAATCAAATGATGCTGATTCCAACGTATAGTTATCTAAATTAAGAATATGTTTGATAAATCATTTCAACTAGTTTAGGGGCAAAGTCAGAAATTAAAGTTAAGGGCAGCCTATATTGTAATTTTTTTAATCAATTAACACCTCAAATGTAATTTTATTATATATATATATATTATATAGTAAAAAATTAAAATTGAAACCTAAAATTATGAACATAAGCACACATAATTTATATTTATATATATATATAGTGTAAGTAGTGTAAAAAATTTATGAAGTACTTTAATTATTATTCTTTTTTATTGTTTATTTTAATTTTTAATAAAATATTTATCATTAAAAATAATAAAAATTTAAAATTTATAAAAAACATAAAATTATAATTACCTAATATTATTTTTTGGCTAAAAAAATTAAAATTTATATAATAAAAGTTAGGTAAATATATTATTTTATGTCATTTTATATTAATTAGCTAAGTCAAACACTTCTAATTCAATAAATTAGTTTATTAGTTTTTTTGTGGTATCCCCTATTAAGAACGAGAGGCAATCTTTTCGAAACTTAGTCACAGTTAAGACTTTTCACCCCTCCCTAAGAGTGTGTTTAACGGGGATTGAACATGTGAACTCTTCCAACAATCTTTACCTGTATTGCCAACTGAGTCACAACCCTTTGGTAAATTAATTTATTACCTACCGGTTAACTTTTCTATATCTCTAAATTCTAATTAATTTAACCCAATTATATATACGTCACTAAGCTAGTTTTAGCATCTGTGTTTTGAATGTTATGACATGCAGTTGTGGGTCGGTTGTACCGTCATAGTCTTTCAATGGGGTTCTCAAAAATCTCTGGGAAAAGGTGTTTCTGCAATCTCCATCGAGAATGGGTGGAACTCTCCTAACCCCTTTCTGACTCTTCTTCTTCTCCCCGACTTCTCGCTAAATTGTCCACCTTCGTTTGAAGTGTCTGATTTTGCTGTTGGAGCGTCTGAATTTGTTGCTGCAACTGACATCCTTTCCAAAATTTGTTGTATCATCGGATTATCCCTTTCTGATCCTAGTGGAGGTGGTTCTTCCTCGTCATTCCTGTTTGGTCTCCCATTGGTCTGTCATGAAACCGTGATTAACTATAATGTGGTCGGTAGGAAGAGTTTTACTACCGCTTCTCGGTAGAGTACTACGGTAGACCAGAAGCCCGAGATGCCAAGGTTTTGGTCTCTCTCATCTCCTATTTGTCCTTGTGTCCTCAACCGCTTCATGCCCATGTATGTCCTTTTCAGGGCCACATTTCCCCCTTGATTCTCGCCTTGTCCGCCTACGTCTGTTACTGCTTATTCTCTTTATGGGACTTTTCGATCGACCTATAAGGCGGGGTCCTATGGACCTACTCGATCGGCCTATAAGATGGGGGAGTACACAGCCCCACAAGCCTAAGGCTTAGTCTTCGAGACTAAGGCTAAAGGCTTCGAATTTAAGTGGTATGTAACAGCTCCATATGCCTGAACCTTGGTCTATTCGGTCAACTTGTAGGACGGGGAGTACACAATGTTCTCAGTAGAGTACTACGGTCGACCATAAGTTCAAGATGTCAAGCCTTTGGTCTCCCATTTTTTGTCGATATTGCGAACTGAGGGTCTTGGTCCCTCTTGTCTCCTATTTGTCCTTGTGTTCTCAATTGCTTCATGCCCACGTCTGTCCTTTTCAGGGCCACGTTTCCCCCTTGACTCTTGACTTGTCTGCCTACGTCCGTTATTGCCTATTATCTTTGTGGGACTTTTCGATCGGCCCATAAAACGGGTCCTATGGATCTACTTGGTCGATCCATAAGATAAGGGAGTGTATGAAAAAATTATTGGGAGAATTTTTTACCTTTGACGAATAAAAAAAATATTTGGAAAGATTAGTCTTTTATTCATCATTTATCAAAACTGGAGAACGCTTTTATTTTTTGGTGAATGTGAAACAAAAATTGGAAGATAATGAGTCACCTAAAAATATAAATTCTTTTGAGAATCTTGTAACCGAAAAGCTTGGTTCAAGATGGTAATCAAGTCTAAACAGAATAAAAAAATGCATGTGTATAGAGATGAAATATATGGAAATAAGTTGAATTTTCTTTTTAGCTTTCTCGTTAAGGAAAGGCACGTACGTAGTCTTTATTTTTCTCGTAAGCTCTAATTGCCAACCTTGACACCGCTTAATCAAATGATGTTGATTCTAACTGTGTTTGGTAAGATGATTTTTTAGTTAGTTATACTAGCTTTTCTTAAAAAGCTATTTGAGATAACTTTTAAAAAATAAGCTCCAATTTTTAATTATTAGTTGAAAATTTATTATAAATTTATCACTTAATCCTCACTCATCATTATTTAATAATTAATGATGTCCACGTCATTTTATCATTTTCAGCTAATTTTACCAAACACCTTCAATCAAATCAGTTAATTTTTCAATTTTCATCTAACTTTTTCAGTTTTGCGCTAGTTTTAACAAACATACTCTGAAAGCAACACTCCCCATATTAGACCTTTACATGGTTTTCAACTTCTCCCAATATATCAAATAATGGAATGCGCACTTACTTGGACAGCTTAAACACTTAAACTACATATAAAATGTTTGCGTATATGTTAGGTGCACTACGTTGACATAATGAATGTTACCAACCTTTTTATTAAAAGAAAACTATTGTGAAAGATGAAAATTGTCAAACTAAGCATGATTTTTGATGAGGAAGATAAATAAGATAATGTGATTAACATAGCCTTAACATTTACAAGAATCGTATCTCTTATTTCTCCTTTTTCAACTTTATTTTGTTTTTATTACTAACCACTCCTTTATTTTTACGGCACTAACCAGTAAGTAACCACTCCTTTTACTTTGATTCTCCGGCGAGTAACACTGATAATATGATCCCGAAGATATGTTTCTCATCATCTTAAAAAAAAGTATGTTTCTAAATATGCCTTAATATTATAAAATTAAGTATTAAACTTCAATAATTAATAATATGAAAATTATGTATATTAGTGATACGTGATGCCGTCTATTTAAAAAAATGGCTAAACGGTTTTATTATTAATAAAAATATTACATTGACAATAATCAATTATAAACTTTTAATTTATCATTGGTTACTTGGTTCACATGATACATGGCCAGATTCTCCTTAAAAAAGGTATCTATATGTGATTCGAGTCATGTGTATGAAAAAAAAAAGCTTAATGAAAAAATTGACCCATTATGATGTGAATACGGAATGCCTGTGAATAGAACATAATTGCCTTATATGGATTGTTCTAGACAAAGAATAAAAAAAAAACTCTTAATTTATTAGTCAATTGTATGATGGAAAACCAAATAGTTATATCATTATCAATCAATAAATTGAACATAGATATAAAATCCAACTACGAATAATTTTTATCATGTCAGGGTATATTGACATTTGCATACCCAACTGGTAACAAACCTGATAAATTGTTAATTATTTTAGCAGAACCAAACATTCACAATTGGTTTTTGTCATAAAACAAAGAATATTTGCTTTGGTTCAACCATCACACATAAAAATATAGCATCTTATCTTATCATAAAACAAGAACATATTTTTGGTTCAATCATGATAGCATCACACATAAAATGGCATCATCATTTTTTTTATTGTTTTTGGTTATAATAATTAAATAAGAAACATGGCAATTGGCAAGCAAAATGCAATGCAAATTTTCCCCAAAAGGAAGGTGGGTCAAGCCCATAGGATGCCCCACCAAATCATTCCCACATGATTTCAAAATTGTTTGCAAAAAAGAGTGAATCCAAGCCCATTCTAACTTGATACCATTGTGCACCCATTATATAGCCCACGTCAAAACGTGTCATTGTGTATGTAACATATATGAGTATGACCCTCCCTATAAAGAGCTATTAAACATTGCTGATTTCATATGATGATAATAAAGCAGTGAATGATGACTCTTCCTTCATTGTCCTCTCTGCTTCTCATCCTGCTCTCTCTGCAACCCCTTCAAGCCGGCCTAAAACCCATTCCCACACACTGATTTTATTCTTCTTTTGGCTCTTTTCTATTGGATCATCAGATATTGGATTTTCACCTCTGAAATTGGAACAAGGGAGGAAAAAGAAAAGAAACGCTCGTTTTGTGAATTTTGATCCATCTGGGCACCGACAAAATTCGATCTTTTATTGTGCCCGGATCACTTCAAAGTTGTTATCTTTCCGAGTTTTGAAGAGGTGGGTCGATCCGATTTTGGTCTAATATTGGTGGGTTTGATCTGAAAATTGGAAATTGTGGATTCGAGATTTTGGTTTTGTTTTTTTGTTGTGCTTTGAAATGGTCTATTTCCATAGCTCAATCTCTCTCTGCAAGTCCGTTGACCAACCACCCGCTCCTGCCATGGCGAATTCGATTTGTTCTGCGGATTTTGGTTCGAAATCAAGGCAAAGCAATCACCTTCAGCGGAATCGGAGGAACCCCACTTCATCGAATTCGCTTCAGATTCCACCCTGTGATCGATCTCGATCGGCTATGGTGGATGTTGTGATGTTCATTGCTGTTGTGTGCGCTTGTGGGTTTTTGTTCTTCCCTTACATCGAGTTTTTGATCACCAAGTCAATTCAGATTGGAAGGGTGGTTCTGTTTTTGGTGAAAGAAGAGGTTTCTGTTGCACCTTCGATCTACATCTCTATAGGACTCAGTGTTGTGTGTGCTGCATTGGCTACGTGGGGTGTTGTGGCTTGCACCACTAGGAAGTGTGGGAATCCCAATTGCAAAGGTCTGAGAAAAGCTGCTGAGTTTGACATTCAGTTAGAGACTGAGGATTGTGTGAAGAATTCTCCTTCTTTGAACAAAGATGGTGGTGTTAAGAAAGGTCTCTTTGAACTGCCTCGTGATCATCATAGGGAACTTGAAGCTGAACTCAAGAAGATGGCACCGCCCAATGGAAGGGCTGTTCTTGTGCTCCGAGCAAGGTGTGGCTGTTCTGTTGGTAGGTTAGAAGTTCCGGGACCTAAGAAGCATCGAAAGATCAAGAAATAGAAGAGGGTAACACCCTTTTGATTTATAGGCTGGCAGGCAGGAACCAGGAAGGAAGGAAGGAAGGATAATTGAATCAATACAGAATATGTACTTTGTCCTTTGATCTGGTCTCATTCCATTAGGAACTAGGATGTCTTTAAATAAGCCCCTTGGCAATAAGTTGTAAGGAACTATGGATCATACACAGTTAGTTGGTTATACCTGCGAATATAAGAAACATTTATTTGAATTTACTTCTTTCCGCTTCACTTTTTGAGTTCAATTGTCTCTCATGGTTATTATTATATCATGTTTTTGTGATGATTGCCTAGGATTTAAGTTCCTGATACTGTCATAAGTTGCAGGTTACAATAGAGTATGTTGTTGTTCTAGTCTTGTGAACATACATGATACATCTGAACCTTGTCCAGTTTGTTTCAATCTTGAAAATGTCATTTACCTTACATTTTCACCTAAGCTTAATACTTTGGTTTTTGTTACTTGGTTCTACAGTTAAATGGTGATGTACACCTTTTCCTTTTTCAGTGCCTGGATTGTCATTGTAGGCAGACTCTTCTAGGAGAGGTTGCCTGGGATGTTAACCATGGAGTGGATTGCTCAAATACAGGACATCTTTTTATGCAGGTATAGATAAACAAGGGTTTTCTATTTGAATTCTTTTGTTGGAAAATTGAATTCTCTTGTGGAGCGAACTATTGGTTGATAGCTTTTTTTTGCTAAGCACAATTGGTTGATAACTTAAAAGATTATTGTTTTCTTTTTATTGATGTCTCCTTCTGTAGTTTGCCGAATTGTATATCTGGTGCGCGTTTATTGGACTTCTATTTATCCTGTTGCTTCTACAGTTTTGAATGTATATACATCTTGCTATTTGATTGTATAAATAAAAAAAACAATTTTAGAATCTGAAATATGTCGTTTTCTCTGTCATTGTTCCCCCGCTTTCCTCTGTTTCTCCTGATAAAATCCACTTAGTTTTTATTTCTCTGTGTTACCATAGCCTTTTTAGTTACTGCTGGAACTTACTTAGATTGACAGATTGACAGATTGACTTGGCTTCTTTCATAAGCTTGATTGTATTTTTTTTTTTAATATGCAGAAGGTGTTTGCCAATAAATTTTCATATTTGATGTCCAAATCCATCTGTTGCTTGGATGCAGATGTGTTAAAATACCAATAGCATTACATTGATTTCTTTCATTTGCAAGAACCTAAAATCAAGGTTATTGCACAAAGGAATCTCTTCTACTATTGATGGATTACTGGAGGGAGAGCATGGAGTTCTCATATAGAATGATGATCTGATTTGAACAACATGTTTGGTAAGATCTTGATGTGAATTTATAATCCATTGAGCTAAGTATTGATTTCTACATTTTTTTGTTGTGTTTGAATTTATGTTATAACCTATACATACTTGATTGATTATTGTCAATCTGGATACTACCAATCTGTCTCACTTGCAGTAATCATCAGATTGCAAAGCAACCATCTTGTGTCAATTGCAATTCTTAGGCTATAACTAGGTTAAATAGTCTCACCTCATTTAAGTTATTCCATCTGTTTCTCAATTGCACTGTTTATTTTGCAAATAACTTAGGGGGTGTTTCCGAGTGGGAAAGGGAAGGAAGGGGAAGACTTGCAAGAAGTCCTCCCCTTCCTTTGTATTTTTGAGTGTGGTTCTCTCCTCATATGACCTACAAAGTCCTCCCTCTCCCTTCTCCTAATCCTAACCCTTCTCTCCCCTTCTTTCCAAACTCCCAAAATCATAAGCATTTTAGGTGGATGAGACAAAATGCCAGGGACAGATGGTATTATGTATATGACAAAGGGTATTAATTATGATAATTTTATGCGGAGATTTCTCAATTTTTTTTCATCTAGTAAGATATAAGACAAATTTTCTAGGTTAAATTTGTCAATCTCAATCACCATAAACTTGGGACATCAAACAACTTACCAGCTAGGCTCTCTTTTTAAAACAACTTTTGCTTGTTAGTTCAGACTACTCATTTAAAAAAAATCAGAGTCCTACTAACCAGTAGGACACTGGTTAGGGAATCAATTTATAGAAGATTTTTATTGGAAATCAAAGTATTGATTGATTTTATTTTGTAACATTAAGTGCCACTCAATCCAATAAAATCTTTCTATTTTTGGTTCATTAATCAGTGCTCTTACGACATTCGTTAATACCAGTATTTCCCAAAAATTAATCTACCTATCCATATATAATTGCATTCTGTCACATTTTGTATGTTCTAGGTGCATTACACCGGTAGCATATTAAGATTTCCCCTTCTTGTAACTCCTAATTTCTGAGTAATCGTATCAATCATGATCTGTTTCCCCTTAGCCAACACTTGGTTGGCAGCATTAGTTAAGAGAAAAGCATGACATCCTTCTGGCCTCTTCAATTATGATAAAGTCAAGATGGACCATTCCAATTAGACAGACATTCCTGCAAAATGGTACTGTTTGCTGAAATTGATGAATTGAAGTTATCAAGAATAGCAAAACCTTATATGAAATTCTCAATTAATTAGTTGTCACCTAACCTGCATGTTATGTGCTTCTTCACTTTTGTGAGTTAGTGTTAATTTGGTTTGTGGTTGAGTAGAATTGATTCTAGAATCAATGGTTAAAACTGAGTGATGCACACTTTACGAAGTATGTTAGATGTAAGTGATTTAAAATCAATTATGTGGAATTGATTATACACTGTGCCAAACTGGTAACCAGATGGACACTTAGTGCCCGTTTGGTTTAAATTTTAAACCATCCAGAATCAATTCTGCAGAATTGATTTTAAATCACTTCCGTCCAACGTACTTCGTAAAGCGTGCATCATCCATCTCAACCATTCATTTCTAGAATCAATTCTCCATGGCGTTGGAGACCAAAAGGTTCCCCTACCACTACCATAAGACTCTGAACTTTCATTTTTCCTCGGAAAGAATCTGACCAATATTGATCAGTATATCAAGCTAAGTAATCTCAAATGACCCTTTCTTTTGTTGAAAGTTAAATGGAATCCATGAGCTTTTGCCTCATATGGGAGTTACCTTTTACTGTGGCACTCAATGTGTTGGGGGGAATTAATAATTATGTCACAAAGTAAGGATGATCCTGAATTTGTTTTCTCTATCATTTTTTCCTTTAATTTTCTTACAGGGAAAAAAGAAAATAATATGCTAACTACATGATTAATATAAACTAAAGTAGTGCAAGTAAAACATCTCATTACAGGTAGTTGAAAAACAAAATCCTAACAGTTGGTAGTTAAGTAACTTTCTCTGGCATAACAGCCCGACCAATTTTAATGGGTTAGGGAAATGAGCATAGAGAATTATGCCATATTCTCTTTTTCGGTTGCGAGAATGATTTTCAAACTCTTATCTTTTAGATTTCAGTCTCTTTCATTGCAACTAACAAATAAACGTACCTTAATAATGAGGTGTTATTGAGAATTCATTTAGACACAAATAAACTTTAGAGGGAAAAAAATAGATGCGCCCCTTCAGTATTATTTGGTTTTGAAATAATGACGATAAGCTTGTGATTGTGGATAGAAATGTTTTACTTTTTTTTTTTTTTCAGAATTTGCAAATAAAAAAACCTTTCTAAATTCCAATTCATGCTTTATGGCACTAAAAATTTCAATAATTGACTATCTTGATTCCATATATTTCAATAATTAACAAAGCTGATAGCTTTTTCCATAACTGCACAAATAAGCTGTTTTAGAAACAAGTGTCAGTACAGAATGCAAGAGTATTTGTACCCAACAAAAATGAAAAATAAGAGATTCCAAGAGTAATAAGACCAGAAATAACCAATAGCAGTACAATGGTGAGTGAAGTAAAAAATGAAATTATATAAAAGTAATATTTTTGTCAAAAATTCAATCTAACATATAGATTAATGGTTGGTCATCGTGGTAGTAGGTTATTACCTCATGTTTCGAATTTTGAAGTTGTCATTCTTAGAAAAATTTTACTCTCGGTTAATCCTACAATTATGTTTATGGGGACGCTTAATTGAAGTTAACAAAAGAACTAACAAATAGACAGAACATAAAGAAGGAATGATTATTATATGAGCATAATATCTACAAGTATAACTATTCAAACAATAATATTAATATAACTTCACTTAATTGCATTTCTATTGCTTTTTTTTTGTAAACAATTGCATTTCTATTGTAAATTCCTCTTTTTTGGGAATTTTCCTTTGGGCTTTTTTCTTCCTATGGTGGAGCCCGTGTTACCCAATGCCCGCTAAAGGGGCTAGGGAAGAACTTTGGGGATGGAATAACACATTAGTATTGAGAGATTTGAAGCTACCCGCTTTTCTGACCAAAAAAAAAAAAAGAAGCTACCCGCTTTGATAAAGAAAAAGTAAAATATATTTCTAGTCCCATTAAGGGGGTGGTGGGTATATCCAAGAAAAAAAATGTAAAAAAAATGTATCATTATTCTAATTAAAAATGCAAAATATATGCAAAATAAGAGAACCATTTTTTCCCCGTGATAAGGACTTAGCCCAGAAAAGAACATCTAAAATTAATTATTGTAATTTTTAAAATTAGTAGTAGCAAAAAAGACAAAATGTTAGTATAGAGTAATTCGGTAAGCACCGTTTATCATAGACAATAAAATTATTATTTGACACGTGCAAAAGTATTTTAAAGAAATTATAATAGGAATGTACTTATTATTAAAAAAGAATTTGTATATGTCAAATAGTAATTTGGGTTAAACTAAACACTTTGTCCCAATGCCTGTTAGTTTGAATGGCAAAGAACCTGAAACTTGTCAA
The DNA here is from genome assembly GCA_026901365.1 of Sesbania bispinosa. Taxonomy (NCBI): domain Eukaryota; kingdom Viridiplantae; phylum Streptophyta; class Magnoliopsida; order Fabales; family Fabaceae; genus Sesbania; species Sesbania bispinosa. The sequence goes on from QLOH01000327.1 coordinate 253,674, forward strand.
GCAAAAGTCTCATGTTCAAACATCTAGAAGTGAAAATAAGCATTAAGATAAATTGCTTCCCACCTAATTTAGATTTTAATCCTTATATATTTGAGGAGGGTTCAAATTACACCAATGTAAGTTACATCAAGTATTACACCGCTGATAACTACAAATCAATTGTGTTTTTTAGTAATCCAACCGTTGAATTATGTTTATTCATCATGATGATTATGTGTCAAATTTCGTAAAATTTTGACACTAATAACTTGATAATCAAATGGTTAGGTTTTTTCATATATTTCAAATGTATATATAACGTTAATCTTGAGACATTTCAATGACATATCAAATAATTTCAGATTAATGTAAAATTTTATATGTATGATCTATATGATAATAACTTTCAATCCAACGGTGAATTACTCAATACACTGATCCATTAAAAAATTATTCAGCGGTGTAATACTTGGTGTAACTTACTCTGGTGTAATTTGAACCCTCCTCTATATATTTATATGTTCTTAAATTTTGGTAATGTTAAGATAGGATCAATCACTTATTTTTAAGTCCGAAACTATAGCTATTAATCAAGGTGTGACTTTTTCTATTTAAACACTATCAATAACAAAGGGTTCTAACCTTCATTTATTTTCTGGTCAGTTGATTCCATTTAGCTACATTGGCATGTGCCAGAGACATAACATATATAACAACTCATTATATAATCCTTCTTTTACATGACAAAAATGTTCCTCCAGGACCGGCATCATGAAGGTTGTAGCAGTGGCAGATTGTAGAAAAGTTTCAGAAATATCTCCTTCCCCTTGATCAGTTCCTTTCCTTTGCACAGAATCTGTAATCACTCAGCATGAATGCTCTTCATATTGACCACCATGTATACCAAAAAATCACCATTGGTATTTGGCAGCAACAAGGACCTCCTCATATTGTTGAGCAGCATGGTCCCAACTAAGATCTTGTGTCATCCCTCGTTGTTGAAGCCCTTCCCAGCTCTTCTTATACTCCCTGTAGGTCAATAAACAGTTTGCTAATGCATTTATTAACTTATTAGCTTCTGCACTATCAAATGTCCACCCAAGGCCTGACTCTTCAAATGGATTAAAAGGTTTCACAGTATCTCTCAGTCCACCAACAGCATGTACAACAGGAACTGTTCCATAATTCATGGCATAGAGTTGATTCAATCCACATGGCTCAAATCTTGATGGCATGAGCAATATGTCTGCACCTGCTGTTATCCTGTGAGCCATCTTCACAGAAAAACCAACCCATCCCCTGATTTTCTCATGGTGTTGGCATTCAAATTGCCTTAGCATCTGTTCTAAGTCAGGCCTTCCAGTTCCCAACATGACTAGCTGCAGATCCTGGCCCATCATCCAAGGGATTGCTTCAGCTATGAGATCAACACCTTTCTGATGATCCAGTCTTCCAATGAAAGCGATTACTGGAACATCCTCGCGGACAGGCAAACCAAGCTCCTTTTGCAAGGCTGCTTTACATTGACGCTTGCCTCTTTGCAGAGTCTCAAGGGTGTAGTTAGTGTAGCCATCTGATGTCAAGTGAACATCAAACCGGGGGTTCCAATCTTTGGTATCAATTCCATTCACAATTCCCCTGAATTTCCAGTCATTCTCATTTATGATCTCATGCAAACCCCAACCACCTTCAGAAGTTTTAAGTTCCCATGCATATCCATGACTAACAGTGACGATCCGGTCTGCTGTCTTTAAACCAGCTGCAAATATGTTGAAGTGATCACCTCCAACGGGGTCATATAATTTGAAAAGGTCTATGTAGTGTTCGGGTAAATCCACATAGTTGAAATCATCAACTGGGCCCCGACCCTGTATGTTAAGTAAGTGAGTAAATGTTCTTTCACTGTATAAGAAAAAATGCAATATAAACTCCAACCATATGAGAAAATGAAATCAGCTTCAATGATCTGCCTTCTACTCTACTTACAGCAGTCTCTAATTCAAAGATAAAAGAAGTGCTTTCAAATACAACCTACAAGCAATGCAAACTTAGATTCATCTAATGAGGAAAATATTCTTGATTCATTACTAAATATCATTTGCTTTCCAAAAATAAATGTGAACATTTTACAGCAAAAGTGATTGAGCTCTTTTCATGATGATTATTACGGGTTTCAGAAAGCTACTCTAGTACTAAAATCTTTTATCGCCAGCAAGGGGCTGAGACCTGAGACCAGTGTTTTAACTAGCAAAATGAAATGAATCATTAAGAAGACATTAAAAGCCATGCTTATTGCTCAAAGATGTGAATGTTACTATCCAACATATATTTACAAAATATTTAAATAATTTGAGGTTGGAGTGCAAATATAGGAGCATATATGAACTATCCAGAACAGTTATAGAGAGAAATATTAAGGTACTAATCCAAAAGGCCTATATCCTTTCACTCATTTTCTTTTCTCATTAAATTTTTTTTCTATTTAACCTTGAGATAAAAGGCAAACTAGGATTGCTAACCATTGTTATAGTGATACATCAAACACAATTATTGTATGCCTCCACTTATTTATCCATTATTTACCCCAGGATATTCTACAGTAAGGAAAATCATAGTGCATATACCTTAGCCAAAATACCAAAATGATAGGAATGTAGTATGTTATTATAAGAAAGACTGATTAAGTTCCCTGTTCCTCAATTACAGGAACAGAACTCTACAGAATTTCAGGGATTTGCAACCTCCCTTGCCTATAATCAGTTGCCCTCTATCTTTCCCTCCAATTATTTGCATACATTGTCATATCCTACCTCAGGATTACTAATTTCACTCAACTACTTGGGTTCGCCTACCTAACACAATAATTCCTTTTAATCTGGCTACTGTGGTTAGGTGAAAATTACAATATGCATTTATTCCTTATTGGATAAAACAAGTGGACCAAATGTGCTGAATAAAATATATATGTAGTAACTTCTCCATTATACAGAATGGATTAACTATATATCTAGATTCAGAATGAACCTGGTGAGCTATGTTATGAATCACAAGAACAGATCTTGTATACTTCATCAAACCATTGTCACGATAATATGCTTTCAGATAAACTGGCAGCAATGCAGTATGCCAATCATTTGCTATGAAGACCAAATTTCCATCTCCATAGCAAACACCACCACATGGAACATGCCAAGGAACCTGAAAATCATTAACTTCATTTATTCATATTGAAAGTAGACAAATATATGGATTTCATAAACACATCTGCTAGAATGACTTTTGGTAGTTGATAAAAATGACTTGGATAAACTGTGTCAAACACACTGTCATTTGAGAATAATCCTGTCAATATATGGCATTCAAAATGCATCCTACTTTATATGCCTAATCATTTTCTAGAGGTAATACTTCACAGCATTTACTTGAGGACCCAGGGTTTGGTAATTCTAAAGGTACATCTTATATTTGCATATTTATTGCCTACTATACTGCAAAACATGCAAACTTACATAAAAATCATTGTAAGAGATAATATTTAGAGAAATTTGTAGTTCTCTCTCCAATAGATGAAGGTGGAAATGCCCCATGATGAAAGCAAAACTTATGTTAGTCACATTGCCTTGAAGAACAAAATTACCACTAGTCATTTATTATTTTCATCATTTCCATCCAATATAAAACAGACTAATGCTATTCAAGATGCCTGAAACAGACCATTTACAGTCCAAATCTGGTGTATGGACATATTTGCTATCATTCTTTATTAAAAAATAGCATATGCATTCTTCTAAAAAAAATTAGGTACAGAATTGTCATAACTGAGTGTCCCCATAATTGATTTAGTCACAAAACCATTTAGTTTATGTACCTCAACGGCTGCCTTGCAAAGCAACGTCATGCGTTTTAGAATATCCTGTTCCATTAAAGGTCATGCAAGAGTCAAAAGTCTAAGAAATAATAAGAGTAGAAACTAGTTACAGGTAAGTGAGCAGTCTTGAATATTTACCGATGCAAGATGGGTTTCTAGGATACCTTAAATCAAAACAGCACAGCATTTTGGTCATTCCTCATATATTCATTTTGCTAATGGAGGAAACCAATAATTCACAAAATAAGACAGTTCTGTCTTTTTTCCCCCTTTCAGTTTTTTTCCCCTTGAAAAGGAGTTGAGTATTGTTACAGTTTATGACAATGGAAGAACTTAAGGTGGTCCTCAACTCAACAAAAATAGACAATTACCACTCGGTTTCCGCCATATATGTTTTGCTCTAGATGGCGAAACATTGGAGTGTCTATAAAAACGAAGTCAACCCCATCAATATAAGCCTGGAAATATGTTACTTCCATGTCCTGTAAAGTGAAAATGTTGAAGAGTTACAACACCAAGGTAGTAACAATTTAATTGTTTCAAGGAACTATAATTGATTAGGAATAGAGTGGTGCTGCACACCTGACCATCTACTTTGTATCTTTTCCGTATTCCTGTTTCTTGTGCTTCAGCGTAATTACCATACCGAGGTACTACAATCTAAGAAGACAAATTAAAAGAAAGAAGTGAGAAAATGGAAATAATTAATAAATAGGAACTTGATAATTTATTGAAGTATCTAATAATTATCAGATGAGCCATGAAATATCATACTTTGATTCACATTTAGTGTAACATGCGGGAAAGACAGAAAAATAAATTTAAAGGGAAGCTCAGATACATCCCAAAGCTATGAAGTCTAGGCCAACTGGCCTAGCAAGTCTCCCAAAGCCATAGCGTGTTTCTATGGGAAGCTACGAAACAAAAGACTAAGAACAACACTTCGAGGAGCTGAACCAACCAAACTAAAAAATAATTCTCAATTACTCACCATAAATCAGGATAGAATTATGAGCTCTACTAAGATATGCTGAATTTGATTAGACATAATCTGCACTCCGCAGCTTATAAAAGTAAATAGTTTGTAGTTTTACTCTAGTCATTAGAAACATGATCTGCTTACAGTTTTTTATTAGATTAGATTAGATTAACAATATTACAAGGTATGCTGCAAAGTGTGATGTATTTATATACGATCTCCCTATTCTTAAGTTATTTGAAGGTTTTATCGGTTTGAAGGTCAATTTGGCAAAGAATGGTCTGGGAGAATAATCTTTTACTATCTTCTCGTGCTTCTCTGGCCAGTTACAAACTTACAAAGTCTCACTTTGGCCTATTTTTTTAATTTGAGAGTCCTCTTGAGTGGTAACCCTTGGACTTCTCTTTAGGATCACAATTTCCAAATTCCAAAAGATCCCAAAGCATTTGGATAATTAGAAAGGTGCTTACTACTCATGTGGTGGACAGGTCAGTCTTATTCAGGTTTGCCAATCAGGAATTCCCGTACATTATCCCCTATCTCCCTGTATTTCAAAATTCTAGTTAGGTTGGCAAAACAAATGGAGAAGATTATGGGAAACTTTCTTCAGTCAGGTTTGGATGATCAGAGAAGAGGTCATCTTGTTAGTTGAGAGATTTGCTGCAGCCTGCAGGACTAAGGATAAAAAAACAGTTTGGTTCAAGAATTTGGTTATCAGGAATAATGCTTTCGCTGGTTAATGGTTCTAGTACTTACCTCCAGAGCCTATACGACACCATCTTGTTTAAGAAAAAATATGGCTTAAAGGAGAATGGGTCAGATACCAATCCTTCTAGCCTTGCCACTCATGCTAGTCCCTAAAAGTTCGTCTTTCAAGGACAGGTTTCTTTTATGCAATAGTGAGGTTTTGGGAGGACTTTTGTGCGAAAATGCTCCTTTCCTAAAGGTCTTCCCTGGCACTTATCTTCTTTTGAATTTGCATAATCTACCCATCAAAAGCATTACTTCTTCTCATTATTCTCCTTTCTCTTGGGGATTTCACTTTCATAGAGACTAAACTGATAGGGAAGCTAGTAAGCTTCTTGTTCTACTTGAGTATTTTCAACTTTCCGGAAATCTCAACATGATAGTTTGAATCTGGGATTCTTCTTCTGTGTTTTTAATCCTTCTATTATTTTCTCACTCATTCTACTAACCATTACCAATTTCTTCTTGATAAACCAATTTGGAACAAGTTTTATATCCACAAAAAAGATACTCGATAGGATTAACACTAATGATTTGCAACAAGTTCACAGGCCTCTCACTGCATTCTCCCTGGACATGTGTCCTATGCTGCTCTGCTCTAGTATAGAAACAAATGGACACTTGTTCCTGTATTGTAATGCAAATACTTTCTTATGTGGTAAAGAAACAGGTTATGGGTTAGGAAAGAAGGAAAACAGACAAAGACAGATCAAAGTAATAAACTGAAAATATAATTGATAGACATAATATGTTGTTCAATGCCTTAACCTAACGCTCCTATTTATTTTATTAATTAGGTCAAGTGCTACTAGTACAAACCCAAATCTACTAACAATAAGACTAGAACCTATTATAATAAGGAAACAGATCAAAAAAGATATTCTAAGATATCTTAAATATTCTCTAACAGTACAGACAGGTTATTTGAGGTTCTTTTGGTGAGCTTTGGGTCTGTCCTCCTAATTTAGAACAATTTCTGCTGGTTTGGTTTAAAGGATGCAACAAGTAGGAGGCAATAATCTTGTAGAAATGTCAAGTCTTTGCAATCTTCTAGTGCATTTGAATGGATAGCAATGTTTACTCTTTTTAGGGGCACCTCAACTTAATTTGGGATAGGGTTGTTATTACAGGCTCTCTGACGCTCAGCTAATGATTGTTTCATCATCAGAGTTACCATTTCTGATATAGTGATATGTATAGAGATTAGGTAACTGCTGCATTTTTTACTTTTCTGTCACCTGGTGTACTTTACTTTTTTTGGAGGATTTCTCAGCCTAATTTAAGTTGGGTCTTTCTTCTTCTCTTTCTAATAAATTCCTTTGTCTGTCAAAAAAATAGAAAGGAACTGATCTAATACCCATTAACATTTTATTACAAGAATTGTATATTTGTATTCACAATAATGTGTGTGTGCGTGTAATTTTTGCAAAGTAACTACCAGTTTCAAAAGGTCTAGAATTTGGCAACAATTTTATACTTATCATGAATTGTATAAATCACACAAGAAAACACTGACATTATGCAAATTAAGAGTGTGTTTGGCTTGCCATTTCAACTAGCTGAAAGTTGAAAATAGTAGCTGAAACCATTTTAGCAGTGTTTGGGAAGGTAGTTTTTTTGGGTAGCTACAAGTTTTTCTTAAAGAGCTACTTGGGGTAGCTTTTTTTAAAAAGCATCAATTTTCAGCTACTAGCTGAAAATTAATTACAAGTTTAGCCCTCAACCACCCCCCACTTATCATTATTTAATAATTAATGTTGTCCTTAAATGTCATTTTACCATTTTCAACTAGTTTTACCAAATACATTCAATAGCTTTTCAGCTTTCAGCTAGCTTTAAGCTTTCAGCGAGCTTTAAGTTTTCTGCTAGCTTTTCAGCTAGTTTTACCAAACACACTCTAAGATTAGTGCACAGTCATCTTTATAACTCAGATAAGACCCAGAGATTAGTTAGACAGAGAAGTTATATAATTGGTTGGGCAGTTAAAATTGTTAAGAGCAACAACTTAGCTTAAATAGTAGAAGGATAGAAGAAGGGGCATTCAGATTTGTTGGTTTTGGGAAACTGAGCAGTGGCTCAGTTGTAAAAGGGGAAAGCCTTGGAATAAGGATTACCTTTTTGGTCTCTGTTTGTAATTCAATAAACCATTACAGTTAAAATCTATGAATTTTAAATGGGGTCTGTAACAAACTCTCTATCTATAGGTTTATTATCTTTTTACATTATGCATCTCTATCTTTGCACATGGAATGATATCAGAGATTAAAACAGTCTAATAAAAGGTATAGATGATTTAATAAGCAAAAGAAAAATCGATGATCAAGATCCAATCAAAGCAGGAAGAACACATTTCATCACCCAGTTGAAAAGATTGTTTTCATGTGGTTCATTGTTAAGTAAGGAGTATATTTAGAGTAAGTTCTCTTCCCACACATCTGATACTCCATCAGTCAATTAAGGGTATAACATTTTTACCATAACTCTATGTCCACGCCGAGCCAAAGCTTTTGGTAATGATCCAGCAACATCTCCAAGCCCACCTATTAATTCAGATATATTTCTGAAAATTACATAAAAACAAAGCAGCATGTACAGAAGGACAAACAACGATTGAAGAAGAGGGAGAGTTCGGTGGACTTGCTTCATGTAAGTAGTTGCATCACATGAATGCGTATGAAGAAGCATGTATGCCAAATTAGAGTGCTAACTTGCTACTGTCATAATTCAAGAACAAGGCTTGCAATGACAAACATATAAATTCAAAGGAAAATCTCGCAAAATATTTTTCATTCTTTCTTTTCCATGTCTTTTTATTTAAATTTGCAAACAACCATGTGAAAAGTGAAGGGTTACACCAGATTACATCTCAAATAGAATTTCTTTTTTTTTTGGTATATGCCTCCTTCAGTAACTAAGATACAAGTTAACAAAAATGGTACAAGAATGGTAAGGTATTTCTCAATGCAGATCTGTTTCAAATGTTGAATCCCAAGGTTGGTATACTCATGGGCTTAATTGGTGTCACTATTGTATATTTGATCATGTTCTCTCAATTATGCCTATCTGGTTTGTTATAGGGGACCTCAGCAACATACATTCATTAAGGAAAACCTTCCATAGAAATAATGTTAAGTTACCTGTTTTTGAAAAAGGAGCACATTCTGCTGCAACCAATATAACATTCATGACATTGGCCCCAGCCAATGGTGGGGATTTTTCACCTTCACTCTCAACATTGTCAGCTTCATCAGTGACCTTTAAACTTGATTCACTCACACCTTCCAGATTTTCAACCTTTAGACTGTAAGTTTCAATGTTATTTGCAAGTTCATTTGGCAGAGTACTGGGGCTAATTGTTTCATGTGTCTTGTTTTTCCTTTGTTTATTGAAATATAGCCTAGATGAAGCCACTTCAGCAAGTGAGAATTTATCATCATCCTCCTCCTTGCCTTCATCAAAACCTTGATCAATTCCTACAGAAGAGACATCTTGTATTTCCTTTTCGCTAGAAGGGATATAATTGCTTAAAACAATGCCACCATTTTGGTTTTCAACAACATTACTTCTGCTGGCAGAACCTTTCGGTGGATTTGAGTCACTTGACAGAGATTTGTCACTGCGTTCATAAGAAATACTGCTCCCTTCTAATTCAGGAATGCTCTCACTATTTATAGAAGAAACCAATTTCTTTCTTTCAGCAATCTACAATAGACAATAAAGCTAAAAAAAATCACTACATGAATGCTCACAATAACATTTAGGGTTAAGAAAGTATATGAGACCAAATGAAGCATGCTGACACAGAAATATAATTGAAACTTGTATAATCAGCTCCATTACCATAGTGCAGAAAATTAAGAACTTCATATCCCTTGAGCCACCCACAATTAATTCAGGCCAGTGGTTTATATTTGAATGGTTTATGCAGTATTTATCCTTAACATTGTCCAAAGAAATAGTTTCCAAATAGCTTACTCACCCATATGTTTACATACACAGCACATTTTACGAGAACTAGATTTTGATAGTATAAACCATTACAAGACAGTATTTTCAGAAACATGTTCATCTAGCAGCACAGGACATCACAAATGCAACAAACTAGCATAGCAAATACATAAGAAGGTGCTACTGTTATTTCACTACATCAATCATTTGTTCATTTTCTAAATTAACATTCAGTAAACTGATTAAAGCACTACAGAAGGTTTTGATATTTTTCGCAGGTTACTCAATAGAATGCATAACCAGCTTATTCAATTCAAATAATAAAATCTAATCTAAAACTTCTTTATCATTCATTATCTAATTGAATTTCCCTTAATTAAATTTTAGAAGTGAGTCTCTGATACTCAGTAGCTAGTAGTAATATGATCCTGTATTGAATGGTAGGGTTATTAAGATAAACATTATATAAACAAAAGACAAGAATAATAATGAAACAAAATTCTAATATATGGGGTTGCCTACACGAATTTTAGTTTTTACTTTTAAAACAAAAAATAAAGGCTCACATTCTATTTTGTCATTCAGTTAATATTGAATATATTCTCAGCTATTGTAATCATATCTTTCTTTATCACTTCTAGCCAGTCGTCCTTAATTCCTTAGCACTTTGTTGTAAAAATGATAACCACAGGAACTCACAACTAGACAAAGTGAAATACTAATTCCAAAAGGCAGACATTCGCATAAGGATCTCATAGACCAAATTCTATCATGTAATTTTGCATTCAGCTCTAAAAGTTTGAATAGATGAAAATAAAAGCCAAAATATTACATTATTTAGAAAAAGAATAACATGATTTATAAAAAAACCAAACAAGTTAATCCGCAAAAAGTTCACATTGTTACAGCATGAGTGAATACATTGGGAGCTTTAGCAAACAATTAATTAAAGGAGAAGTATACTTATCAGCCATTGCTTTACTCAACTTGCACTTACCTTTCCAAGAGGAAAAGAAATTCTCTCTCTTCGTTTAGAATAAGGTCCTAATTTTCCAGTTTCAACAAATCAACCAATTACCAACAAATATAATTAATTTTTAAAAAATCAACTAAACAACTTTTTAGGCATCAACCTACACCTTTTTTTGGGAAGGCCTGAAAAGATTAAAATGTCCACCTTTTGTAAAAACATATTCCACAATACCTGTTGAAGAAGTTCCCTTTGCAAAGCAAGAACCTTTTTGCTCTTTTCAATGGTGGCCTGAAGCATATCCTCTGGTTCTTCCTTATCTTCACTAGTCCCAGAACTCTTACCTAGAGCTCTTATGTGCGTAGTTCCCCATAGGCACTGCAAACCCCTGCTACAACTATGGTTCACTCTACCACGACCCAATCCCCTGGTAAATGCTGAAGCATTTATGGTGCTAAATTTTGTTGGGAATTTGAGATTCCTAGAGTGAAGTAGTAACACGGTGGTGTCAACATTAGTTTCCACAAGAAATGGTACAGAACCCAGTGATGCCATCATCAGGGAATAAAAAACAAGAGCTTTGATGAAAACGGGGAAGACCCAGATGGTGAAACTGAGTGATCGAGGTGCAGGTGGAGGTTTTGGAATTGCGGTGGAGCCGAGTGGAGAAAGTGGTGCAAGTGTGAATCAAAGGTGAGGGCTTTCTATGGAATTGTAAAGGGAAAAGAACCATGGAATGGAAATCGGGTGGAATGGAAGAGAAAGGAGAGTGAAAAAGAGAGAGATTGAGTTTTGGATGAGAATCTAAGATAACCACAAACTCGTGACATCACAGGGTCCCATTTTGAGTGGTGAAGATGGCTAACCTACCCACCCTAATGTAAAACGTGGAATTTTACGAACGAATACTAAATCATATGATCATACTGTATGTAACAACAAAAGACCTTTCCTTTCCTTTGAGTTGTCTACTCTATATAGTGACAGGATACTCTCGAGTTCTTTAAAACTAGAAGATCTCGGCTGTACAAGTTTTGGAACCGGATCACCGCAGTCATAAAACTCGCATCCATCAAATGATAATCGTCCGCATCAAATGTTAAGAGGTGTAATTCAGATTTAAAACTCATCTAGGTATTTGAATTGTCCCATCTTCATCAAACGTCTATCATTTACTAACTGCAGTAAATGCATTATTTTGTAATTGTACCCAATCCAAATCCAAGTTTTAGTGATAGAATTAAATAAAAAATATGATATAAAATTTTTTAAGCTGTTAGATGTCCACTTAACACTCTCCAAATCTAAAGAGAATATCATCCTTCCTCTAAATAGAAACACTTTTACTCGTATATATGGTTAATATATGTTATATTGTCAATAATTTTTCACTCAAATTTAATTCTTTATTTTTATTTACTAGAATCAAGTCGTGCTGTCTTTTTTTCATGTAAAATTCTAAACTATCTCTTTTTTATTCAAAATTTCCTCAAATTAAATTAATTAAACTTTTAAATTTTCTTTCATTAAGGAGGCCACAATCAAAATATCTTATTTCACTTGATAATAATGGAAAATATTAAAAGTTTTCTCTACTTGAAATTCTAATATTACTTTCTACATAATTCTGCAATTTTTATTTTTCTATTTCAAATTTGCCTTAAATCCTCAATTGTTTGATCAATTGAAATGAACTTGTAAGTTTTAAGTGGAGAAAAAATTGGTGTAAAGACATGGTTATAACAATTAAAAAATTAAGAAGCTAAATATAAGGAAAAAATGACTAAGAAACTTAAATTAATAAAACTAAAAAATTACTATTTTACTTATTTTTAAAAAAAATAAAATTAAGAAAACTTGAATTTGAATTATTTTAGTCCATAAAATATATTTTTTATTGCATTAGATAAAAGTGAGTTAAAACTAAATACGATTGCTTTATTTAAAAAAATTCATTATGTTTCATCACTCCCCACATATTCATTAACCTGTGTTTGGTTGTGTTGAAATAGTGGGGAAATAGAAAGAAGGGAATGAAGTAATGTGGAAATAAGGGGACTCTCTTATAGTATGTTTGGTTTAGTGTAAAACCATGTTACAAACGTGGATTTGGTCCAACACTCCTGAAAGTCGCATTGGACTGAATCCACGTTTGTAACGTGATTTTACTATAAACCAAACATGTTATTAGTATAATAGAAAAAGTAGGAGGGAAATAAAAAAGGCATGTGGGATCTGCGTTAAGATTTATACTTTCATTAGAGATAGCGTGAAAATTATGAGTTTTTTATAGTAATCGATTTTTTATGGTTGGTAATCGATTTTTTACTGCCCATATAGTAAATTTGATTTATCATACTGCAAATTGAATATTGTGAATGTACAAAATAAAAAATAATGAAATTAATAAACACTATTTACAAGGCCCTGATCTAACGTTCTCCAAGATTCTCCAAGAACCTCATCTCTCCTCCATCCTGCTTGGATGGCTTCCCCTGATGCAGCTTCAACTGAGGAGGAAGATCTTAGGGATCACAGTACAAAGAAAGTGAAATTTGACGAGGGATCAGATATAGTTATGGTAACCTCTCAACCGGATAATCTCTCTCCATCATCCACACCCAAATTAAAGGCTTCCTACAAGGACATGATGACTGCTTCGGAGGTGTTCGATTTTAATCCTAATGATATGGTCAGGGCTGTTATAGAGGAACTTTCCCTGATTCAATGGATTCTGATGAAGTTTACGGTAACTCTATGGAGTTCAATCCCAACCCTGTAGTGCAGATTACACATGAAGAGTATGAAGATTGGTGTAAACCATGGAGAAACACTCTCATTGTTAAACTTCTTGGGTGCAAAATCAGTCTTCGTTTTCCTTCAGCTAGGCTCCAATCTCTATGGACCAAGGACGGGCAGATTAAATTCATTGACCTTGATGAAGAATTCTTTATGGTTAGATTCAGTGATCCTGGGGATTATAATCATGCACTTTTTGAAGGTCCCTGGCTGATCATGGATCATTATCTTCTGGTGCAACGATGGCGTCCAAGATTCAGACTCAAACAAGATTCCATAAAGAAAATTGTGGTATGAGTTCGTATACCAAATCTCCCCATGGAACTTTACAATCATCATTTTTTATGGAGAGCAAGTGCATGTTTAGGAACCATGCTTAAAATTGATCAACATACATCCATTCATTCTAGAGGTCAATTTTGCACACATTTGTTTTGAAATTGATCTTCGTAAAATACTGGTTCCGTATATCTCTGCCATAGGTGAGACTTTTAGAATTGAATATGAAGGTTTACATTTAGTTTGCTTCAATTGTGGGGAATATGGCCATAAAGTTGATGATTGTTTAGAGGTTTCACCAATTCTTGAGGGGGGGTCTGATTCCTAATAAAGATTTGGAAAGTAATCCTGATTCTCAAGATAAGATTTCATCTCCTATGCCAAATATTGCTTCGGAATCCACATCTCATATGCCAAATCCTGCTCCTGAATCCACCAAAATTCAAGATTCTGATAGTTGTCAACTTAATACTCATCAAGCTCAATGTTTTGATCCCTGGATGCTAGCAAAAAATCCTCAAAGAAGAATGCAAAAGTATGTGAATTCTAATCAATCCAGAGAGGGAGTTCCCAATGGCTCTAAACCTTCTGGTTCAAGATTCCATGTTCTTACTGTTGATACAAATGATAAGGAGGAATCTGATGGATCTCCATATATTGGTGAGCCTAATAATTTTCCTCCTAAGGCCCCACCTATTTCAAAGTCCAAAAATGTCAGGAAAGAGCCTACCAAAAATTTTGGAGCTGGTTCTAATAAACAAGTAAGTGGTAAACCTAAGTCTGTTGTTCCCCCTAAGGGAAAGGAGATCATTCCAGTGACAGGGGATAAGTTGCCCAAGCCTATTGATCCTGAAAAAAGAATTGAAATGCGTCAGAAGGAATATGAAATGTTGGAACTAATGAAGAGATATCAAGCTAAATTAAAGGATCAGTACTTAAATGGTGGGAATATTGTTGACATTCTTGGAGGTACCACAAGTTCTTCATTTTGGGATCCTCCAAATTTAGTTTCTTCTGTTCCTACTCACATCCTTGCTCCAGACATTGTTGATCAAAGCAATGGATGTCAACCTGATGTCTTGAAGGATAAGGATAAACAGATGGAGAATGTTTCATCCAAGGATAAGCCAGAACCTATATAGGTTTGATTTCTTTCTATATTTCCTTTTTAATTTACCTTTATGAATTTCTTGGTTTGGATTTGTAGAGGTGCAGGGTCAAAGATTTTCCCTGGACTCTTTCAAGATATCAATCGTATTCATCAGCTTGCCTTTGCAGCCCTATTGGAGCCTCGGATTAGTGGTTCTAGAGCAGAATCTGTTATAAAAAAATTGGGTTTTAGTGATCATACTCGTATAGAAGCAAGGGGCTTTTCAGGAGATATATGGTGCATGTGGAAGAATAATTTAATCTCTGTTGAATTAGTCTCCTCTACTCAACAATGTATACATTTAAAGATTGGTCAAGGATCTTTTAACTGCTGGTTTCTATCAGTGATTTATGCTAGTACCAGTGAAAACCAGAGGCAAGAGCTTTGGGAAGAGCACATAAATTTTTCTCTGAATATTGGGAATAAGCCTTGGGGTGTTGCTGGGGATTTCAACATTGTGTTATATGAGGCTGAAAAATATGGAGGTGGTTCGATTAAGAGATCTTCTCTAAATAGTTTTGCTCAATGTCTTGATGATTGCCTCCTAGCTGATATTGGTTTTAAGGGTCCAAAATTCACTTAGAGTAATGGACATATAAGTGAAAGACTTGACAGATTTATTACTAATGAAGCTTGGAGATCCAAATTTGTTGATTATGTTATCATTAATCTTCCATTGCCTAAGTCTGATCATTGTGGCATTTGGATTAAATTTCTGTCTGCAAATAAATCTGGTAATGGAATTCATTCCTTCAAGTTTTTGGCACCTTGGATTGAACATCCAGACTTTGTCAACCAAGTTACCGGATCTTGGTCTATTTCTGATTCTTGGGAAGAAAATGTTAACTGATTCTCCCAAAATATGGTGGATTGGAATAGATCAGTCTTTGGTAATATATTCCAAAAAAAGAAAAGACTTTTATTAAGACTTCAAGGTATCCACTCCAAACTTATCTTAGGGCCAAATCCTTTCTTATCTAATCTGAGAACAAAACTATGGGAGGAATATTCTCAAATCCTTGACCATAAGGAAGCGTATTGGTACCACATGTCTAAAAGCAAATGGCCATCCTTGGGGGATAAAAATACAAAAATTGTTCATCAATCAACATTGGTTAGAAGAAGAAAGAACAAGATTGAAGCTCTTAAGTCAGAAGATGCATGGGTCTTGGATCTATGACAATCAGCAATTAAAGAATTTGATTTTCAATTACTTTTCCTCTTTATTTCCTGTTACTTCTGGTTTATTACCTCTTAATATTGATTATTCTAGTTTCCCTATTTTCCCCCAAAATGTTACCCCCTCTATTCTTATTCCTGATTCAGAAGAAATTAAAACAAGTCTTTTCAGTATTGGTAACCTGAAGGCCCCTGGGCCTGATGGTTTGCATGCACTTTTCTTCAAAAGTCAGTGGGAAGTTCTCATATCATTAATTTTGTTCAAAAGGTATTTCAGAATCCAAGCTATATAGGTATGGTGAACCAAACCTTTATCTCTCTTATCCCTAAATCTAATTGCCCTAAATCTCTTGCTCATTTTAGGGCAATTTCTTTATGCAATGTCATTTATAAAGTTGTGACTAAGATAATTACAAACAGAATTATACCTATTCTTCCCTTTATTATTTCCCCCTTCCAAAGTAGTTTTGTCTTTGGGAGACAAACTATTAATAATGTAATTATCTATCAGGAAGCTCTTCACTCTATGAGAAGTTTTAAAGGCAAAACTGGGTATATGGCTATTAAACTTGATCTAGCAAAAGCCTATGATAAATTTAGATGGGAATTCATTCATGATTCCTTAACTCTGGCTAGAATTGATCCTGTTCTTATCAATATTATTTATCAATGCATTTCAACATCATCTATGTCTATTAATTGGAATGGTGAAAAAACTGATTGATTTAATCCTTTCAAGGGTATTAGACAGGGAGATCCACTCTCTCCCTATCTTTTTGTTATCTGTATGGACAGATGGAGTCATATTATTAATCATCTGGTTAATTTGAATAAATGGTCTCCCATTAAATTTGGCAGGAATGGTGTTGGTATTTCTCATTTATTTTTTTATGATGATATTGTTTTATTTGCCAAAGCTTCAATTGATCAAGTTCAAATAATTAATCAGGCTCTGAATAGTTTCTGTTTAGCATCTGGTCAAGAAATAAATCGCTCTAAATCAAATGTTTTTTTCTCTAGTAATGTGCAAGATGATCTTGCTCATCATTTAACTTCCTTGTTGGGAATTCCAAAGATTGATGATCTTGGTCTTTATTTGGGTTTTCCTTCCCTACACTTTAAACCTTTAAAAGATACATACTCCTTCATAATTGATAAGGTAAGGAAAAAACTCTCTGGTTGGAAAGCTAATTGTCTTTCTTTTACAGATAGGGTCACTCTTTCTCAATCTTGTCTATATAGTATTCCAATCTATATTATGCAAGCAGTAGTTTTGCCATAATCAATATGTGATGAAATTGAGAAAATATGCAGAAATTTCATATGGGCTTCATCTCAAACTCAAAGAAAATGTCATCTAATTTCCTGGGAGAAGATCTCTAAGCCTAAAGAACTTGGTGGCTTGGTTTTTAGGCCTTTAAGGATCATCAATGAAGCTTACATGCTGAAGCTTGCATGGAATATCATCTCTTCCCCTGAATCTTTATGGGTGCAAGTTCTTAGGGACAAATATAATATCCCTAGAGTTCCTATGCCAGTTGTGTCAGTAAATAGTAGAGCTTCTATTCTTTGGAAAAATATTGTTAAAAGCTGGAATCATTTGCAAAGTTGTAGCTGCTAGATTATGGGTAATGGCTCATCAATCAGATTTTGGAAAGATAATTTCATTCCTAACTTGGGTCCACTTCAAAATCACACTCAGATTTCGATTCCTTCTTGGCAACTAGATCTCCCTACTGCATCTTTTGCAATAAATGGTTCATGGAATTGGGAGATGTTCTCTGATTTAATTTCCCCCTAAGGTTTGGTTGCAATAGCCAGTATAAAACCCCCTGAGGAAGATGCTGGTCTAGATTTCATTGCCTGGTTAAAAGTGCTGGTCTTCTTGTCTAGAATTAGAAGAAGTTAGTCCTTCTTCTGGAACTGCATTTGCGGTTCTTTATCTTCTGCAACAGGAGAACACATCTTCTGGAACTGCATCTGCAGCTGTATATCTCCTGCAACAGAAAAACACATCTTCTGAAGAATATACCTTCAAAAGTATTTCCTTGTTTTAACTTCTCTGATGCTTATCCTATTCCAAGGTACTGGGAAATGTCCTTGTCAGGATCTCCTTAACTATAAGTCATTTTTATTAAAAAAAATTGACTTTGGGTCAACTCTGAAAGTGACCTTACACAGCTAGCTTTAGCTACTAAAATGAAAGAAGAAAAAAGATGCCTTTTGTCCCATATATTGATAAAGCCAGGAAGTTACACCAATTAGGTAATTAATTTTAACTGAAAAGACTTTTAACCAGGCAATGGAATCTAGACCAGCATCAATGGGTGAGGAATTCTGGCTATTGAAACTGAAAAGGATGAATTCAGCAGGTTTTTCCTCACCCATTGATGCAGACCCGTACTGAAGAAAGTTGCCCAATCATTTGCATCAATGAGAGATTCCCATAATTCTTTAACTTCATCACAATCTCTAGGTGTGTGCATGATTATTTCAGAATTGTTTCCACATCCAGGACAAGTGTCATTGGTTGTCACACCCCTCCTTATTCTTTCTGAATTAGTTAATAGCCGACCATGAAATAATTTCCAAATGAAGGTTGATATCCGAGGAGGACCTTGCCAAGCCCAATTTTTTTTGAAAATATGATCAGAGGTTTGAGTTCCATCAACTAAGCCCAATAAAAAATTATACGCACTTTTAATTGTAAAATTAATTACCTAATTTGTGTAACTTCCTGGCTTTATCAATATATGGGACAAAAGGCATCTTTTTTCTTCTTTCATTTTAGTAGCCAAAGCTAGTCGTGTAAGGTCACTTTCAAAGTTGACCCAAAGTCAAATTTTTTTAATAAAAATGACTTATAGTTAAGGAGAGCCTGACAAGGACATTTCCTAGAACCTTGGAATAGGATAAGCATAAGAGAAGTTAAAACAAGGAAATACTTCTGAAGGTATATTCTTCAGAAGATGTGTTTTTCTGCTGTAGGAGATATACAACTGCAGATGCAGTTCCAGAAGACGTGTTCTTCTGTTGTAGAGGATATAGAACTGCAGATGCAGTTCCAGAAGAAGGACTAACTTCTTCTGATTCTAGACAAACAATTACGAATTCAGTTTGAGCATATGTAGCTTATCTCTTATGAATTTGAATCTATCTTCTACAAGTGGTTTTGTAAAAATATTAGCAATTTGAAATTTGGTTTCAATAAATTTTAACTCAACCTCATTCTTCTGAACATGATCTCTTATGAAATGATGTTTTATATCAATATGTTTGGATCTAGAATGTTGTATAGGATTCTTGGACAAATTTATAGCACTTGTATTATCACAGAAGATAGGGATTTTAGAGTACCTCAAGCAATAGTCCTCCATTTGATGCTTTATCCAAAGCATTTGTAAGCAGCAACTTGCAGCAGAAACATATTCTGCTTCTGCAGTTGATAATGCTATTGTAGGCTGCTTTTTACATGACCAAGATATTAATGATTCTCCAAGGAATTGACATCCACCACTAGTGCTTTTTCTATCTAATTTGTCTCCCGCATAATCAGCATCACAATACCCTGTAAGATCAAAGTTTGTACCTTTCTTGTACCAAAGACCAAGATCAGTAGTTCCAACAAGATATCTAAATATTCTTTTTACAACTGCAACATGTGATTTTTTTGGAGAAGATTGAAATCTAGCACATAGTCCTACTGAGAATAAAATATCAGGTCCGTTGGCAAACAAATAAAGCAATGATCCTATCATTCCTCTATATTCCTTTTCAGAAATAGGTTTTTCATTTTCATCTGAATTTAAAACTATAGAAGGATGCATAGGAGTAGTCATAGATTTTGATCCTTCCATTTTGTATCTTTCGAGAAGATCTTTTGTATACTTTTCATGGCAAATGAAGATTCCAGCATCTTCTTGCCTGATTTGCAATCCAAGGAAGAATTTGAGTTCTCCCATAAGACTCATTTCAAATTCACCTTTCATTAATTCTAAAAAATCTTGACACATTTTTACATTAGTAGATCCAAAAATGATATCATCAACATAGATTTGCACAATTAGTAAATCCTTCTTGAGTGTTTTTCTAAACAAAGTAGTATCAAATTTTCCTCTTGTAAAATCATTTTTAAGAAGAAAATTACTTAATTTTTCATACCAAACTCTAGGAGCTTGTTTTAAACCATATAATGCTTTTGTCAATTTAAAAACATGGTTTGGATGCTTCTGATTTTCAAAACCTGGAGGTTGGTGTACATACACTTCCTCATTTATATATCCATTTAGAAATGCAATTTTAACATCCATTTGGTATAATTTAAAGTTTTTAAATGCAGTAAATGAAGGAAGAATTCTAATAGGTTCTAATCTAGCTACAGGTGCAAAGGTTTCATCAAAGTCAATACCTTCTTGTTGGTTATAGCCTTGAGCTATTAACCTTTTTTTATTTATGATCACATTACCTTTTTCATCCATCTTGTTTCTGAATACCCATTTTGTTCCAATTAGGGAATGATCTTCTGGAGGAGGGACAAGCGTCCAGACTTTATTCTTCTCAAATTGATCCAACTCTTCTTTCATGGCTTTTATCCATGAATCATGTTCTAGAGCTTCATTTACATTTTTGGGTTCAATTTGATATAGAAGAGCTGCACTATTTTCATCTCTTCTTAATTGAGATCTGGTTTTCACTCCTTCTGCAGTACTCCCAATGATTTGTTCATGGGGATGAGCTGTAATTAACTTCCAGCTCTTAGGAAGATCCTCTCTTTTTGTACGGATATCTTCTGTAGAATCTTGTGTAGAGTTTCCCTATTCTGATGTATCTTTTGGAGGGTTTTTACTGTCAGGAGGTATCTTCTGCAGCTTATCATATTCATCATCTGATTCACTATTGTATTTTCCTTGAGAAGGAGGGTTAGTATCATTGAAAATAACACGCATGCTTTCTTCTATGGTTTGATTTTTTATATTATATACTTATAAGCTTTTGAAGTAGTAGAATATCCAAGAAAAATACCTTTTTCAGATTTTGCATCAAACTTTTCAAGATTTTCTTTGTTATTCAAAATATAACAGTCACATCCAAAAACATGAAAATATGCAATGTTGGGTTTTCTCCCTTTCCATATTTCATATAGAGTTTTGTTGAGTATGCTTTTGATGGTAACTCTGTTAAGTATATAGCATGATGTGGATACTGCTTCAGCCCAAAAGTACTTTTGAATTCCACTATCACTTAACATAGTTCTGGTCATTTCTTGGAGAGTTCTATTTTTCCTTTCTACAACTCCATTTTGTTGTGGAGTTCTAGGACATGAAAAATTGTGAGAAATTCTATTTTCATCAAAAAAAACCTTTTAAAAGAGAAGTTTTCAAATTCTCCTCCATGATCACTCCTTACAGAAGCAATGTGTTGACCACTTTCATTTTGTATCTTCTTGGAGAAGATTTTGAAAGCATCAATTGACTCATCTTTGGTGGTGAGAAATAAAACCCATGTGAATCTAGAGTAATCATCTACTATAACAAGACCATACTTTTTCCCTCCCAAACTAGGTGTCTTAGTTGGACCAAATAAGTCAATATGTAGAAGTTCCAAAACTTTTTTGGTGGTGATTACATTTTTAGGATTGAAGCTAGAGTGGGTATGTTTACCTTTAGCACATGAATCACATACTTTATCCTTCTCAAACTTTATTTTTGGTAATCCTCTAACCAAATCCAAATTAGAGAGTTTTGAAATGCTTTTCATTGATGGGTTTCTAGCAAGCGAACCAAAAATCCAGCAGTATAATAGTAAGTAAGATATCGTATCCACAGGGAACGGCTAACTCGCGTGTACTCGTGATCTATTTATCAAGGGAAAACAACGGATTTGTGAGAGTATTTTGTGCGGAAAATATAAATTGCAGATTAATAATCAAAGGAAAAAGAAAGGAGGAGTTGGAAACACTTTACTTGAATTAGGATTGAACTTCGTATCATCGCACCCTTCGTGTATGTAAAAACTATTTATTATTTATGGCTTTGATCTATAATACTGTAGACAAACTAGATTGATGAAAACCCCGAGTTACCAGCAGCCTTACCACTCAAAGGTAATCCATGCGGGCTCTCCCAAATGACAAATTGCCCTCGGCTTATTTTGCTCTTATTTTTCCGTTTGTTAAAGGACTATTGATAAACCATGCTTATCCTTTAGACGCCCTTCATTAGGATACTCACACTACCCATCAATCACTAGCTACGCCCATGTTTCAGTCACTGGTATTACTATCAACAAACCTTTACTATCGATAAACCATGCTTATCCTTTAGACGCCCTTCATTAGGATACTCACACTACCCGTCAATCATTAGCTACGCCCATGTTTCAGTCACTGGTTACTGAGTATTCTTATTCACTCATAGTTTGAGTTCCCTATGTCTAGGCTCCCTCATTCTCAATCCTAGTCGAAACGTTATATCAAAGACACTAGCCTATAACTCCGGCGCAAGCGCGGAAGTTAGGAATTAAGCACAAAATAAGATTACCAATATTATAGATAGGGAACTCATAAATAATAAGATATAATTCACATACACTTGGGGATAGAATCAACTACATTCAATCCCACTGGAGAGTTAGCTACTCATGGTAGCCATACAAACCACTGAAGAATCTGTCACCTTCTTCAATCCCCGTGCAGTGCTCCGCCTCTCCTATTCTAAAATTAAAAGTGGTGCATTATCAGTGGAATATTTCTGAATTACAATAATCGTGCACACCTTGATATGGTGCAAGAAGGTCTTATTTATAGGCTAAGGAGAGACAAAGAAAATTGGGAAGAAATCTCTCTAAAAACGGCAACAAGGCAAGAGTTACATGTTCTGGCTTCACCCTGCGCTACAACGCAGCTTGCAGCGCAGAAGTCAGATTGATGCGCTTCACCCTGCGCTACAGCGCAGGTCGAAGCGAGCAACACAAGTTGCACAACTTCAATCTTTCTCTTTTTAACTTGATTTCTCCTCGAGACTGGTTTTGGTTGATTGTCTTTCCTTGTTTCCCTTTTCTTGATGAAATCTTGCATTTATTGAGCATCTTGAATTTGATTGGGAAGGTTGTCTGCAGAATCCTTATTTAATTGGCAGTGATATCTTCATTAATTGGTCTCAAATAAACTTCAAATCTTCATCAATTATCCTCAATTAAACTTCAAATCTTGCAGGCATCTCCCTCATTTAATGTTATCTTCTCTTCATATCAAATCTTTGCAATATTCTGCAAAAATCAACACAATTTATATTAAAATAGCATCAAATTCAAATTCAAGACTAATAAATACAATTTATCTAACATTTAATAAAAAGGGATTAATTTGGGGCAAAAATACCATTTTATCCTTGATAAGTGAACTAAAAAGTACTCTAATTTATCATATATTTTTCACTTATCAAAATACACCCCAACTTAACTTCTTGCTTGTCCTCAAGTAAGAGACCTTCAGGTAATCAACAGAATCAATTCAATCCCCTGTATAACTTAAAAACAAAAACAAACTCAAGGAAAATTTTCCATCATCTCCTTATTAAGCAGCAGTCACTTTCCAAATGTCAGAAAAAAATCAGGATTAAGAGATTTCACCAATCCTCAATCAGAACAGAACACAATCATCAGTTAAACTTCTCAAAAATAGAAATTAAAGCAATAAGTGATAAACCAAGGAAATCTCTCATTCTCACGGGTAAGTGTTTCCCTCAATCTTTTTCACCACCGTTGAGCAACTAGAATTGATAGTCGTTTCCAACATCTGAACCTTCAAGTAGTCAATATGGATCAAAAGGTATTTTCTTTGGTTGTAATGAGGCCGGGCTATCAAGAAATTATGGTTTTTCTGGGTATGCAAAGAACACTTTGAATAGAGAGCATCTTGTGATTGTGCTTGGGACTTCTCTCCATCTATCATGTCATTCTTGAATTGTCATTCTGTTTCAGCTGGCCTCTTTGTTTGAAGGAGTACTCCCCCCAACTTATTTAATTTCCACACTTTTTGTGCAGATTTTTTTTTACAATAAAATAAAGAATTTATTCATGAGGGAGTACTCTTCTTTTTGATTTCTTGTGCCTGCTCTTTGAATTACTTTGACCTTTTAGTTCACCAACCTTTTGTCCCATTATGTTGTGTTGCACCTTGCTCTCTATCCCAAGTATTAAGGGACAGGATATAATCATTGAGTATGGCTAGGGTGCATCAAAAGAAACAATAAAAGCTCAAATGGACAATCAAGAATTGGGAAAAATTTAATCAAGGTTGGCTATTTGTCACTGAGCAAAATATTATAATCACAAAATATGCTTTTGTCACTTCCATATTTTCCACTAGCAAGATAAAATTCAGAAACTCAAGCAATAACAGTTGACAAGCAGCGGTGAAAAACTCTCAATTTCAGTGTTTAGGCTCTCAGCTCATCGGTTATTGGCTAAAATTCCTTGATAAAGCACTTACTGGTTTTAATTAACTATCCTGATAGGTTCTCCTGAGAAGTATCCTAATCCTAATTGATTATGGGATTAATCACAGAACCCTATCATCTTTCCTAATCTGGTTAGTTAAACTACCTAACTACAGAGAATTTGAAAAAAGTTGCCTTAAATCCTAATTTCCTAAGGTCCCTAAAATATTAAAAAATGCTAAAATTTTTAAATATAACAGAAAAACAGATGATAACTGAATATGCACTTCATAATATGATGTATCAGTGGGGCAAAATATACAGTACATATCAAAAGAAAAATAAAAGAAATAAGAAGAAAAGAAAATAAGAAAATAAGATGAAAAAGAAAAAAGAAAAAGAAGGAAAAGCACCAAATAGAAAAAAAAATCAATCGTCCTGGTCCATGTGAGCAGCTCCATCCTCAACTCCGGCTCCAGCCACTCCATCCCCCCTGGGAAAATAGGCCTGTCCCTAGGCCACTGTAGGTACGCCTGAAAACTGATCAGGGGTCATGCCGACGTGGGGGTCCACACGAGCCTGGTAATGTAGGTCCTGAAAATGAACTGCTGCTCGGTGAATGGTGGATAGCTGAGCCATCATGTGAGTGTTCTGGGCCGCAAGATGTTGGGCCCAGACAGGAGCATCCATGTCTGCTGGTGGTGGTGGTGGTGTCTGCTGCTGCTGCGGCTACTCGTCCTCAACCTGTAACTCCGCAGCTGGGATACAATTGGCTTCTATGTAAGCTCCAGTCATAGGGAGTGCAATGCGAACCGTGGGGTTTACATCCACACCCCTAGATCTGTAGAGTGCTGTAATAAGAGAGGGGAAGTCAAGCCTAATCCTGGAGTTGGGGCTCCTGCGCCCTACAGAAGATGCAAAGTCTGATATCTTCTGGGTGATGACCTGTGAGACATCAACAACAGCGTCGGTGAGGATGGTGTAGATGAGGTGGGCCATGGGCATAACTACATCAGAAACATGCCTTGTAGGATGGATGTTGGTCAATATCAATATTGTCCACATCTGAGCAATGCTCCCTATATCCTTCTTGTAAATCCTAGCAGCCTCCTGATATGCATTCCTCTCGAAGGAACTGTAAGGTCCAAGAATCCCTTAAAGAATGTTTTAATTATGACAACCAATCAAGGTTTACTTGGAATAATTCTGAACTTTAAGGACTAATGATTTTGTTCAAGTGAATGTTCAGAAAATACAGGTAAGCATCTGCAGAAGGTGCAATTGAGCAACAAAGGAAGGAAATGAATGACACTTATTTATGAAGATAAGTCTTAGATTGAACAGGAATGACAAATCTGTGAAAAAACAGACATAATGCATACTGAAAAGCAATGAGAAGCTTACTGTTATCCTCCAGAAGATAAGAACAGCCTTGGTAAAGAAGAAATTATAATAAAATTGTCCTAGAAGGAAGATTCACTTTAAGAAAGCAAAAGAGAAGCTCTTCACTAGCTGTCAAGCATCAAAATACATTTGAATCATCTTCTGTAAGATATAAAATTGAATCTCAGAAGATGAATGGCTGTTCCCAAGAAGAACCTGAGATTACCAATTATACAGAAGAAACAGAATATATCTTTAAACCAAAGATCAGATTGAACTCTTTATCTTCTAAGGACACAACTATACAATAAACATAAAGATAGTCTTAATCAAGCAAAGGATGAATATTAAAAGGATCTGCAATAAAAGTGAAACTCCAGAAGCCCTGAAGAAGGAATAAATTGCTGCAGATGATGCAAATAAGGCCAATTACATGATAATCTCCTTCTTCTCATCTTCTCTTAATTTCAGTGGGCAAGTTGACTCAAGAATAAATGAAAATATTATACTGGAAAGTTTCATCATGTCTGCAGAAGATAAACCTTGATAAATAGCCGAGAAACAGCCTGCAGAAGATACTCTGCAGAAGATGGAAGCTGGTCAAACTTGACAGCTGTAAAGCCTGCACTTGCTGCAGCATGGAAAGGGACATTTCCTGAGGCCAGCTGGATGTCCAACGGCTACTTTGCTCCAGCCCTCTATAAAAAGAGAGTTCCTCCACAATTGGAACTCACTTCACTCCAGAATAAACATATATTTCTGCTGTTTCATTGCTTCTATCTTCCGGAAAATTTCTCTCTCCTTCATAAGAGTGCTTTCTGGTCTGAAAAGCTTTGGAGAGAGTCTTGGCTCATCAATTTGCTTCTGCTGCACAAGTATTGTAATATTTTGAGCCTTGTTTGTTTGTATTCTTTCTCATATTGTTTGTAAAAGTCTCAAAAGAGGTATGCAGGTGCATAGCCTTCTTCTGAGCAGTAAGGGAAAGGTTTTCCTGTGAGGTTTACTGAGATTTGGTGATCTCAGTGGTGTTACAGAATCTGCAGAAGGTACTTGCAGTATTCTGGGTAGTGAATCTTCTGCAGAAGGTTCTGCAGTTGATGATCAGTTGTAAAACTGAGTTGGTTGAGTTGTTGTTGGCCTGAAGAGGCAGGTAAAGAATACTAGTGGTAAGGTTACCCAAGAAGATTGTAAGTTGTTTGAAAGAGTGAGAAAATCCTACAGGTGTAGGGACTGGAGGTAGCCTCAGGTTGGAAGAGGTGAACCAGTATAAATTTCTGTGTGTCATCTTCTTTACTCTCTCTCTTTATTATTATTGCACAACACCTAACTTGAGATATATCTTCCAAATAATTAAAACAAGCTAACCATTACCTTCTGGAAGTTTATTTCTTTATACTTAGCCAAAGGCAAACCCTTGAGCAGAAAAAGTATACAAAGAATTTGCAGATAAATTTTATTCAATCACAATTCAACCCCCCTTCTTGTGATTGAAGCTAAAACTTCAATTGGTATCAGAGCTTGCCTCTAGGGTTGAACTTACTTAACAGAAAGAGAGGAAAAGATCAAGGGATATGGCTAATCATGGAGCTGCAATGTTCATACCAGAAGGATCATCCACAAATAGACCACCAGCATTTGATGGAAAAGACTACTACTATTGGAAGGATAGAATGAAATTGTTCCTAGAATCCCAAGACATTGACCTTTGGGATATTGTAGAATTAGCGTTAATTTCATATAGTTTTTATTACACTTATCAAGGATTAAATAGTAATTTATGCCCCAAAATATCCCTTTTTGTTAATAATTGTAATAATTGTATTTATTTGATGTAAATTTGAATATGATGCTATTTTAAATAGAAATCTGTAGTTTTATGCAGATTTACAGCAGATTTGGGACAAGAGTAAAAATAGCATCAGAATGGAGGAGGTTGCAGATTCAAATTCAAATAAATAAAGGATAATCAGAGAATCCTGCAAAGAATCTCTCCAAGTCAAATACAAAGCAGATAAATACAAAATAATTCGGATAAAGGGATAAAGGGAAGACCAGATAAGATCAGAAGGAGATCAAGAGGTTAGATCCACAAATCAAGGAAAACAGCAGCGCATTCCACGCTCCACGCGCTAAGCGCACGTGGAGCACGTAACCAGAGTGGCTAGGCTTCATGTGCGCTAAGCGCACATGAAGCGCGTGTCCTGATTAATGAAGCCACGCGCATGTGATGTCAATTAATGAAAGGGAAGCTCCTGATTGGTCAAGCTTCACAACAGTGACGTCAATTAATGAAAGGCAGCCTCTGATTGGATTAAACACTCACCAGTGACATCACAACCTGATCTCTTCAAGGTTTTCCAAGTCTATAAATAGAACCCTTTGCAAAGGTCACAAAGTAGGTCCTCGGGACCCAAAACACTGATACAGAGGGAGAGTAGTATAGGATTGGGAAAGGTGACAGATTTCTCAGTAGTTTGTAATGGCTACCATGAGTAGCTAAGCTCTCTAGTAGGATTTGATGTAGTAGATTCAATCCCCTTGTGTATAAGACTTCTCTTTTTTATTTTATTTATGATTCTATGCTTGTAATTTATCGGTATCTTTATGCTGTGTGTAATGCATCAACTCCGCGCGTGCGCCGGGATGGTAGGCTAGTGCTCTGGATACAAAAAGTGGAACTCCGGCTAGTATCAGAGGTAGGTGAGCATGGAGCTGTTCATGAAGCTTATTCTCGGATTGCTAAAGGTACTCGGGTTAGTCATATCGTAGCATAAGGATTGTATTCTAACGATCAGAGGTTCAGTGAGTGACACACCCCTCCGTAGGTGCCTTATGTGTAAGTATGGCTAATTCGATAGCGCTGATTGCAAAATACGGGGAGTGTTCGGGGTCGCCAAATGCCACTTTGAATGCCTGTAGAGAATAGCTTTTGGCGTTTAATTATGATGTTATAGGGGAATTTGCGGGTACGATAATTACCAGGCATGCCTTATAATTATTGTAATTAAACAATGCTAAGGTGATTACAAGTACGATCATAAATAAGGGAAAAGGGATTCGAATGCACAATGGGGGAGATGAAACGAAATCAAATCCTGGTCCTAAATACTATTATCTCGTGTTATCTTTGCTTATTTTATCATTCTGTAAAACTAACCTTTTTGCGAAAACGTTTTATTGAAAATACAATTACTCTAACTTTACAAGTTAAAACCGCTCCCTGTGGATACGATACTCTACTTACTCTAAAACTACTGGACTACTGGTAAACTTGCCAGGAAACCCATCACATAGCAGCTGAGTAGTCTCTAAATCAAGGGGATCATTGCCATGAAGCCCCACAACACTCATCCTCTCGTGGTATTGGCACTCCACGAGGTTCCTGTCCTCCTGAATAGGGTAGCCTAAAAATGCATTGATTGTGTCGCAATCAAATCTGATAACCTGTCCTCGCACGTAGGACTCCCTCCTGTAATTAACACCGTGATCTCCAATGGAGTTAGCATAAAACTCCCTGACTATATCTGGGTGAAAGTAGTTGTTAGGGCGACTGAGGCGTTCCCATCGCCTCCTCTGAATCTCAGCGGTAAACTCCTCATACTCATCCTCTTGAAGAACGACTGGTCGCTCAAGGATGAAGTTGCACCTCTCTAAGGCAGTGTATGCTTCAAAGGACTTGAGGTCCTTGAAGAGGTGAGGGTCAAACTCAGGCTCCCTCTGGGGTGCTTTCCTCTTGGCACCCCCTGCCCCT
Source organism: Sesbania bispinosa (assembly GCA_026901365.1). NCBI lineage: Eukaryota > Viridiplantae > Streptophyta > Magnoliopsida > Fabales > Fabaceae > Sesbania > Sesbania bispinosa. The sequence goes on from QLOH01000327.1 coordinate 283,144, forward strand.
TTCCTAGATGAACTGGGTGCATTAACTGTCTTGGTGCGTGCCATCTATAAAATAAAATAAAATTATTTATGCAACATAATAATATTGAATGATTCATAATTAATGAAATGAATGACCAATTAATTTCAATAATTAGAACAGTCAACTAATCAAACAATTGTGCATAAAAATTTTGATTTTAAATATTACCAATAATTGCCAATTAATTAAGGACATGCTAAAGTGATCAATTAAAGCAAGTCCTAAACAATTCTAAACAGGCAAACTGATAATAAAAGTTATGCTAAAAAATCATGTTATCAGTAACATGCAATAAGGCACAATTATTTATGTATGGGCATGCAAAAATATCATGGCAATTGATTAAGCACACATGCGCCAACAAAATAATTTGCAGAAATTATTGAGCACTCAAAACTACCACCTAAGCAGACAAGAAATACTCATAATCAATCCTAGTAACATGCAATATGAACTAAAGCATTATGGACAATTATTTCTTTCCTAAAGGTTCCTAGAATCCTAAGTTTCCTATCCTAAGGGTTATGCTCAAATAAAACAGAAAATGAAAATTTCAATCGGTTAAAAGTAAAGAAAACTATAAAAACATACCTGGTGTAAGCTCAGAAATATGAAAAGGAAGGCTATAAGAGTGAAAAGTGGAAAGCAAAGGGTTAGGGATTCAGAGAAAATGCAAGAGAAGGAACGGGGGGAAGTTCAAATGAACTTCACTCGTTCAAACGACTCTTTTTAAAGATCCCGCGCGCTGCGCTCCACCCTGCGCTACAACGCAGGTTGGAGCGCGTGTCCCCGGAAGGTGAAACGCGTCCGCTGCGCTTCACCCTGCGCTACAGCGCAGGTGAAGCGCAGATACTGCACTGTATTTTTCTGCTTCTGCTACTCCTAACTGTTTCCATGCATTCCTTTTAAAATTAAATCCTTCATTTAACAATTTCCTAATTACACAGGTAATATCTAAAACTAAAAATTAACAAATTAAAATTAAATGAAAATTGAAACTTACAATGGTTGGGTTGCCTCCCGGGAAGCGCTTGTTTAACGTCTTTTAGCTCGACGCCTGGTTACTCAATTCTTTTATGGTGGCCTCAAGTGGAGGATGATGTTTGGCTCCATACCAGTTCTTCCTTTTAAGTTCTCATCCTCCATGCTAATTCTTAACTCTTCCATCTGTCACTATTTTCCTCAGTATCAGATGTTGATCCCTTTATTTTCTTAAATTGGAACTCCCAAATTGACTCTGGCTGCTTCACTCTCATTCTAGGCTTCCTCAGAAATTCGGAGCCTCGCAGCTTTGTTTGAGTTATGAAAATATCATCAGTTTGTTGTAATTTGGGAATACCTCTATCAATATGAAACACAATACTTTCATCTTCTGAGCCTAGTTCACATTTTCCTCGATCAACATCAATAATCATTTTAGCAGCTTTCATGAAAGGTCTACCTAAAATTAGGGGGACGTCAGTATCCTCCTCTTCTGTCTTTGCAATGTAGAAGTTTACAACATATGCAAACTTATCCACTTTGATTTGAATATCCTCTATTATCCCATAAGGGCATTGAGCGGATTTATCTGCAAGAAGCAACTTCACCCTTGCAGGCTTGACCTTCACATTACTCAACTTGTTAAAATACGATAGCGGCATCAAGTTGATGCTCGCTCCAAGATCTAGTAAAGCTTGAGTAGGGGTAAATTACTAATAGAGATGGGTATAGTAAACTTACCTGGGTCAAGTGACTTACTTGTGATATAGACCTTTTCTTCATGATATTCTTCTCCCTCTTGTGCTGCTTTTTCTTCATCTTACTGAACAATCTTCTTGGATATGTTGTCCTGGGGCGGTTGTTCTTCATAGATGATTTCCTTTTCCTCATCAAGTTCCTCTTCCTCAGATTTGTTGTCATTAGTAACAACCAAGTTGCATTGCTCCTTTGGGTTGGTTTAGGTTACGGCTGAGAAGTGATTTGCCCGTGTTCTGCCATTTCAGTCGCTAGCGGACCCACTTGGTTTTCTAGAGTCTTGATTGACGCCTCAGTATTCTTCTTGAATCCATTGAACCCTTGTACGAGATCATCAATCTTTCCTTCTAGACTATTCAGTTTGTCATAGGTTGAAGGTTGCTGTTGATAAGGCGTTTGTCTAGATCCTCCATTCTGACCCCAACCTAAGTTGGTTTGGTTATTCCTCCATCCTTGTGAGTACTGGTTATTGTTATTGGAGAAATTACCTTGCCTCCCCTGGTTTCCCATGAAATTGACTTGCTCTGGTTGCATCCCTTGATTAGCACATTGAACATTTAGATGATCACCTCCACAAAAATCACAAATCATTGGTTGGCTTTGGATGGGTTGTGAGTGGACAGCTTTGAGTTGTTGAGGGAGTGCCTTTAAAGTCTCAGTGAGTGCTTCTATTTGATGTTTAATGAGCTTGTTCTCGGCTAACAGAGCATCACTTTGATTGAGTTCCAGCATCCCTTTCTTTGGTAATTGAGCAAGTTGTCTTCCACTTTGAGCTTGGTGATCGTTTTGTGCAAAATTATTAATGATTTCTAGTGCTCGATCAACTTCTACGGATAAGATAGTTCCTCCTGCTGCAGCATCTATGAATGACTTTGAATCTGAACAGAGTCCCTTGCAGAATATGTTGAGTTGGGCTATATCCTCATAGCCATGGTTGGGGCAATTGTGCAGCAAAGAGTTGTATCTTTCCCATGCTTCACACAATGGCTCATCAATCCCTTGCCTGAATGTAGAAATATCTGCTTTGACTTCAATCTGCTCCCCTGCTTGGAAGAATCTTGTCAAGAACTTTTCCTCAACTACACCCCAATTGGTTAGACTTTGATTTGGGTGTGATTGCAGCCATTCCTTAGCTTTACCTATCAAAGAGAAAGAAAACAAGCGTAAGTTAACAGATTCTAAACTACCTTCCTCGAAACCCATAGTGCCAATTAATTCATAAAAGTTAGAGAGATGAGTGTTTGGATTCTCGTGATCCAATCCAACGAATTGATGTGCACTGATGAGGTTGAGGTGCACAGTCTTCAACTCCAAAGCTCTGGCAGTTGGTGGTAACACAATGCTTGAGAAGTGACGTGGTCCTTGATGAGTGATATAATCCCCTAGCATCCTTCTTCTAGGTCCTTCAGCCATGTTTTTGGGCTCTTCTACAATTATCCTTCTTCTCCTTCTCTCGTTTCTACCTCTGTTCCTCCGAGATGTCCTCTCTATTTCCGGGTCGAATTGTAATTGATTGGGGGACACCTAGCCTCTCAGAAGCATAAACAAGAAACTTTGAAAAAGGTAAGTGTTGAAGAAAAACTAATAATAATAGAAAACTATAAATGTCCTAAATAATAATAAGTCCTAAAAATAATAAGAAGAATAAATAAAAGAAATCCTAAGATAAATAAGAAAAATAAATAAACAAAATCCTAAAATAAATAAGACTTAATAACTAGACCGCCAAGGTCTACACGAATTGGAAACCGTTCCCCGGCAACGGCGCCAAAAATACTTGATGGGTTTCTAGCAAGCGAACCAAAAATTCAGCAGTATAATAGTAAGTAAGATAACGTATCCACAGGGAACAGCTAACTCGCGTGTACTCGTGATCTATTTGTCAAGGAAAAACAACGGATTTGTGAGAGTATTTTGTGCGGAAAATATAAATTGCAGATTAATCATCAAAGGAAATAGAAAAAAGGAGTTGGAAACACTTTACATGGATTAAGATTGAACTTCGTATCATCGCACCCTTCGTGAATGTAAAAACTATTGATTATTTATGGCTTTGATCTATAATATTGTAGACAAACTAGATTGATGAAAACCCCAAGTTACCAGCAGCCTTACCACTCAAAGGTAATCCATGTGGGCTCTCCCAAGCGACAAATTACCCTCGGCTTATTTTGCTCTTATTATTCCGTTTGTTAAAGGACTATTGATAAACCATGCTTATCTTTTAGACGCCCTTCATTAGGATACTCACACTACCCATCAATCACTAGCTACGCCCATGTTTCAGTCACTGGTATTACTATCAACAAACCTTTACTATCGATAAACCATGCTTATCCTTTAGACGTCTTTCATTAGGATACTCACACTACCCGTCAATCATTAGCTACGCCCATGTTTCCGTCACTGGTTACCGAGTATTCTTATTCACTCATAGTTTGAGTTCCCTATGTCTAGGCTCCCTCATTCTCAATCCTAGTCGGAACGTTATATCACAGACACTAGCCTATAACTCCGGCGCAAGCGCGGAAGTTAGGAATTAAGCACAGAATAAGATTACCAATATTATAGATAGGGAACTCATAAATAATAAGAGAGAATTCACATACACTTGGGGATAGAATCAACTACATTCAATCCTACTGGAGAGTTAGCTACTCATGGTAGCCATACAAACCACTGAAGGATCTGTCACCTTCTTCAATCTTCGTGCAGTGCTCCGCCTTTCCTATTCTAAAATTAAAAGTGGTGCATTATCACTGGAATATTTCTGAATTGCAATAATCGTGCACACCTTAATATGGTGCAAGAAGGTCTTATTTATAGGCTAAGGAGAGACAAAGAAAATTGGGAAGAAATCTCTCTAAAAACGGCAATAAGGCAAGAGTTATGTGTTATGTGCTTCACCCTGCGCTACAGCGCAGCTTGCAGCGCAGAAGTCAGATTGCTGCGCTTCACCCTGCGCTACAGCGCAGGTTGAAGCGAGCAACACGAGTTGCACAGCTTCAATCTTTCTCTTTTTAACTTGATTTCTCCCCGAGACTGGTTTTGGTTGATTGTCTTTCCTTGTTTCCCTTTTCTTGATGAAATCTTGCATTTATTGAGCATCTTGAATTTAATTGGGAAGGTTGTCTGCAGAATCCTTGTTTAATTGGCAGTGATATCTTCATTAATTGATCTCAAATAAACTTCAAATCTTCATTAATTGTCCTCAATTAAACTTCAAATCTTGCAGGCATCTCCCTCATTTAATGTTATCTTCTCTTCATATCAAATCTTTGCAATATTCTGCAAAAATCAACACAATTTATATTAAAATAGCATCAAATTCAAATTCAAGACTAATAAATACAATTTATCTAACATTTAATAAAAAAGGGATTAATTTGGGGCAAAAATACCATTTTATCCTTGATAAGTGAACTAAAAAGTACTCTAATTTATCATATATTTTTCACTTATCATTCATATTCAAGTGTCCTACTTTTCTATGCCAAATCCATTTATCATTTTCAAAGAGGCAAAGCATGTATGATCAAATAATTCTTCTAAGCTTATACTATATAGGTTTTTGTTTCTTATTCCTAAAAACAACACTTTCTTAGTAGATGATTCCCTAATTTCACAAAATGTTGGTTGAAACATAACTTCATAGCCACTTTCACAAAGCTGACTTATGCTAAGAAGATTATGTTTTAAACCTTTCACATGATAAACATTGCTAATTTGGGTAGAATCCTTTATACCTATCTTTCCAATACCTTTTATATGTGCCTTGTTTTTGTCTCCAAAGGTTACTGTTCCACCTTCTATCTTGTGTAACTAGATGAATTTGCTTTTGTCTCCAGTCATATGTCTTGAGCAGCCACTGTCCAAGAACTATTGCCCTTTCTTCTCGGAGGTTTTTGCTTGTTCCTATATCACAAGACAGTAGAGATTTAGGTAGCCAAATTCTGTTGGGTCCTGAATGGTTAGATACCTTTCTTTTAAGAATATTTTTTCTTTTGTAACAATTTTGAACAAGATGTACAAATTTGTTACACCAAGAACATTTTGGAGGTTGCCTTTTGGTAGGTATAAAGATAGTTCTATGAATTTTTTATGCTTGGGATTCATTGTATCCTAATCCAGTTTTATCTGAGATTTCCCTTCCATTTCCTATGAGTTTATTTAAGTTACTTGTACTGTTTACAAATTTACTTAAGTCTTGTTGCAGTTCATCAATCTTTTTCTACAGAAGATTGTTTTCTTTTTTTAATGATACAAATTTTGTTTCTTCTGCAGAATCACACTTAATTAACTTGATTTCTTCTAACAGCTTAAAATGAGATTGCTGAAGACATTGATTTGTCTTAATCAGTCTCTCATTATCTTCTGTTAATCTTTCATTTTCTTCTTTAGATTTAACAAGTTGTTCTTTAAGTAGAGAACATTTTTGAGCTAGTGTGTGAGTCAGATAGTAAGTTTTCAAATGCATCTTCCAATTATTTATATGCAGAAGAGTTAGAATTATTTACCTCAACATCTTCATCTTCTTTTCCAGCCATGAGACACAGATTTGTTGTCTCATCTTCTGCATCTTCTTCTAAAGATCTTTTTGAGTCATCCCATGTTGCCATCATGGCCTTCTTCTTCTTCTGGAAGGTTTTAAGTCCTTCTTTAATTGAGGGCATTCTGCTTTGATGTGCCTGGCTTGTTACATTCATAATAGATTGTTTGAGCTTTGGATCCTTCACCTTTTTGTCCTTCCTTCTTGAGGTTGAAGAATCTTTTCCCTTGCCATTTCTTCTAATCAATATCTAGATCTTTTGGATATAAAAGCAAGCTCATCATCATTTTCAAAAGATGATTCTTCTTCATCAGTAGCCTTTTCTTCTGTTGATATTGTACTAGTTTTTTTTATGTGCTAACTTTTAGAGCAATTGTTTTATCTTTCCTTGGTAGTTCATCCATGAGTTCTTGCTCATGAACCTTTAGGGAACCAAGAAGTTCATCCAACTTTAATACAGCAAGATCTTTTGCTTATTGGATTGCTGTCACTTTTGGTCTCCATATTTTTGAAAGACTTCTAAGGATTTTTCTGACTTGCTCTTGATTGGAATAGCTTTTACTAAGAGACTTTAAGTCATTGATGATGACAGTGAACCTGTTGAACATCTCATCAATGGTTTCATGTTCAACCATGTTAAACATCTCATATTGATGAATCAAAATGTTGATTTTTTATTCTTTTACTTGATCAGTTCCTTCATGTGCAATTTTAAGTGTATCCCATATTTCTTTTGCAGTGGAACAACCAACAACTTTGTCATATTCTCCTCTGCTTAGAGCATAAAGAAGAAAGAACTTAACTTTGGAGCTCAGAAGATATCTCTACTTATCTTCTGAAGTCCATTCTTCTCTGGGTTTTGGCTGTGGAGAATCTTCTTGAACTTCTGATTCTCCTTTGAGTTGAAGTAGAATTCTAGTTCTTTTAACTACAAGAATGAAATTTCCTATTTCAACAATGTCCCAAAGATCAATATCTTAGGATTCTAGAAACAATTTCATTCTATCTTTCCAATAATAGTAATATTTCCCATTAAAGGCAGAAGGTCTATTTGTAGAGGATCCTTCTGGGATGAACAATCCAACATAATGATTTTCCAACTTCCCTTGATCTTTTTTCTCTCTCACTATTAAGTGAGTTCAACCTTAGAGCCAAGCTCTGGTACCGATTGAAGTTGAAATTCCAATCACAAGAAGGGGGGTTGAATTGTGATTTCTTTTGAATTTCTGCAAATTTCTTCTAATACTAATTCTTCTCAAGTATAACTTGTCTAAGTATTAGAAGATGATACTCAAGAAGATAGAAATTATAACATGTATAGTATGCAGAAGATATGATTCCTTTGTAGGAACTCTTTTGAATGTTTCACTTACTTAGGTATTAAGTAGATTTCAAAATAGTTTTATGCACATATAATTAATATGAAATAAAGAGTGTAAGGGTAAGAAGATTGCACACTCAGATTTTATACTGGTTCACCTCTTCCAGCCTGAGGCTACGTCCAGTCCCTGCTTCAAGTAGTATTTTCTTGATCATCTTTTCAGTTTACAGTTTCCTTGGGTACACCTTACCCCTAATATTCTTCTACAGCCTCTCCAGGCTCTTTACAGGTTTCTTCTTCAGCCACCTAAGGCTGCACACCTACTGCAGCTTCTTCTGCAGAAGGTACATACACCAAAAACATTACAGAAAGCTATCTGCATGCTACTTATCTCACTACAGCTCTGTAGTACTCTCAACTTACAAGCACAACACACTTTCTCAAGAGGCACTAACAAACTAAAGCCTCCTTGAGAGTTTACAAAAGATATAAGTAGTGAAAAGATAAATACAAGACTAAAAAATAATTACAGTTTATGAGCAGCAGAGAATATGATGAGCCAGCTCTCTCTCATTGACTTTTATAAGCATAAAGTAAAAAATTCGAGGAGAGAGAATTTTTCTAGAAGATTCAGAATGTAATCTTGAAGACTTGATGCTTCTTCTGAAGATAGGTGTGTCTAAACTTGAAGAGAATTCCTCTTTTTATAGGAGATTTAAGAAAATAGCCGTTGGAGAGTTTCTTGGGCTTCCAGCTATCTTTGCTTGAGCTGTCTCTATCAACTTGCAGTTGTCCCTTGCAGTTACAGTTGTCATGTTGACCGGGTGCATCTTCTTGAAATGCTTTCTTTTGCAGACTTCAAAACTTGTAGAATTTGCAGCCAGTTCTTCTTTGACCATGTTGTAGGCTTTTATAATTTGACATAAATTATTTTGAATTAATTTTAACTTAGTTGCATCCTCCAAAAAGGAAGAGAACATATTTGGATACATTTTGCTTCTTCTGCAGCTTTATTGTTAGCAAGTTTCTTCTGCAGAACAATCTTCTTTCTTTTGTAGTGATTTGTTATAAGTACATGAAGATTGTAAAGAACTTCTGAGCTTAATTTTGTTGGCTGTATAACTGAGAAGCTGAGGAAGTCATTAATTAGAAATGAACTGCTTCTTCTGCAGGTCTTATAAGAGTGGATCTTCCTTCTAATATGTCATGGTATTCTTCTAGGCCAATATAACTGTTTATAAGGACTGAACCATGTTGGTCTATCATTTTTTGCTCAGATTTCCTTTTCTTGTTCTTAGGTTTGCCCCTTGTGTCTTCTGTCATGTTTCTTCTTCAAGAAATGTTTCTTCTGCAGGCAGTGTTTCTTCTGCAGACACTTTTTGACTTAAAAGTCTTTTCACAGAAGAGTTTTCTTGTATTTTCTCAACAACTTTGTTTTCATTCATACTTTCAATATTTCAAAATTGTTGAAAGCATCTATCATAGCTTGTTACAGTGGAAGAGTGTTGAGGTCTTTCTTCAAGTCTTTATTTGTATCTTCTGAAGATTCCTGCTTGTATCTTCTTGACAAACACTCAAGTAAAATCATGAGTTTTTTTTTTAATCAGAATTATGACAAGTGAATTTTGCTAATTTGTCATCATTGAAACCTTATTGGAGGATTCTTGGACAATACATATATTAGAAACTTAGATAAAAAGATGAACCAATATGTAATAATACAAATTACTTGAAAGTATGTAGAAAATATAGTCTCGTCTCTTTGGAAGGTCTTTCTTGGAGTCACACTTACTTAGGTATTAGATAGGTTTGAAAACAGTTTTATGCAAGTATGAAGATTATCATATCTTATGAGTAATTAAATGAAACTTTCAAAAATGAAGAGTATAGGGAGAGAAGAAGTATGCTCACAGTGTTTTTATACTTGTTCACCCTTTAAATCTTAGGGCTACGTCTAGTCCCTACCCTATTTTTAACTATATCAACCTTGCTACAAACCGCCTCAACAGGCCTCTTGGTGCAACACACCACCTAGTATTCTTCTGCAACCTCTACAGGCTCTACCCAGTATTCTTCTGCAGCCTCTGCAAGCTCCACAGTCAGTATTCTTTTGCCTCCTCTGCAGGCTTTTACACAAGATTCAACTGTTATTCTCTCTATGTCAAATTGAGAGTGAATATTCTCTCCATATCCTCCGTGATTGTACTGTTATTAGGGAACTATGGGAACTCCTGATTCCAGTGGATCTACATCTGGCTTTTTTCAATCAAGACTAGCATGTTTGGCTTCTACATAACTTAGGACATAATAAGTTCCATGTCAGAATTAATTGGGATCTGTGGTTTGGTGTTGCTTTGGACAAAATTTGGGAGGCTAGAAATGCTAAAGTATTCAAGGAAGATGAGGTTAGGGTGCAAGCTAGTTTTTGGAAAATTAAACACTATGTTGACAGTGTGCAATTGTCCCTGAGTTTTGAGGAAGCTGCATCTAATGTTAGTCCCTTCCATAGTTGGTTTCATCAAACTCAGTTGTGATGGATCTGTTAGGCCCCTAAATAACATAGTAGCATGTGGATGTGTATTTAGAGACCACTTTGGTGTTTTTTACGAGGCTTTCTCTTGTAATATTGGTTCTTGTTCCATCCTTATGGCTGAGCTTTGGGCTATCCTTCATGAAATCAATTTGACTAGTGTCAGAGGTTATAGCAGAGTGCAGGTTGAGACTGATTCCAGAATCACAATTGAGTTTATTAGGAAAGGGATTGCTCTTTCACATCCCCGCTCTTCAATAATCCAAAAATCAAAATTGCAGGTGCTAATTTTACTGATATTCGATGGCTTTGTGTCTTTCGGGAGGCTAATAGTTGTGTTGATGCAATGGCTAATCATGCTCACTTTTTTTTTGGTCAACAACCATGCTCACTCTTTTTTTTTGGTCAATTGCACGCAGCAAGCTGATTGAAAGAAAAAAGGCCAGAGGCCAAATACAGAAGGGCAAGGCCCAAAGTCCTTAACAGGTCCAAGAATACATCAATATGAGAGGGACCCGGTACTTAGATACGTAATCTAAGTAAGTAAAACAAGTACAATAATGAAAAGGAAATCTAAGAGTGTCGCGAGAATCTAGCAAAGAACAAACCCTAAAAGTAACTTCAATCAAGGAGGGTACTCATCGCCGAGCCGAGTCCCAGACCTCTGATGGACTTCAAGATGGGGACGATGAAGGATTCGAGAAGAGTCCTGATCCAGGTGATCTTGTAGCCAAGGTGGGGGAGAACCTGACCAGCAGGATGCAAGGGAATCCGAAAGACAAGCTTGAGCCACCTTATGTGCCGCCGAATTTCCTAGACGTTGCACCCAAGTGAAACCGCAATGAAAGAATCCACTAGCCACTGTAAGTATGTCTTTTACAATGAGCTTTATCTGTGCCACTGATCTTTCCCTCCTACAAGCCTCTATCAGGATTTGAAAATCCGATTCAAACACGACCCTTGACCAATTGAAGTTGTATGCAGCTGTGATAGCCTCGCGCAAGGCAAGGGCTTCAGCAAGGAGGGGGGATGGGGCCTGAATCTTCTTGGCAAGACCCGTCAACAACTTTCCATGGTAGTCCCTCACGATAACAGCAATTGCTCCTACTGGACGAGAGGTCGACCAAGCAGCATCAGAATTACATTTAATGACACCCTGTGGGGGGGGTTCTAGTGAGTCCCAACACCTATACCTTGATTTCTGTAATTGTTTAACTGAATGCATTCCTTTGTTGCCATATAGTATTCTATTGCTAGAGTAGATGCTTGAACAATTGCTGTAGTAGGAGAAGGCTTTTGATATCTGAAAACTTGATTATTCCTTTGCTTCCAAATAGCCCATAGTGTATAGGCTAGTAGGCTGAGTTGAAATTTGAAGGATATTGGGTCCTTTTTGAGGTCTGAAACTCTTTCAAAAAACCAAATATCAAACCTAGTGATGTGTTGGTTTTGAATGGACCACTGTAATTGTGATCCGAACCAAACCGGTTGAACCCAGGGGCAAATTAAGAGACAGTGCTCCACTGTTTCAGGTTGTAGTTCACGGACTGGACAAACTGTAGGGATAGGGATTCTTCTTTTAACTAAGTTCTGATTAACTGGCAGAGCATTAGTACATGCCCTCCAAAGAAAAAATTTAATTTTCTAAGGGGCTTGGAGATCCCAGATGGTCTTCCAAAGTTCATGGGAGGGGTGGAAAGATGAAGAAGCTGAGTTTGATGCCTGAGTCATTTCTGAGCAGGCACGATGATAACCAGTCTTTATAGAGTAAACGCCATCACTAGAGAAGGGCCAAACTAGAGAATCCTTCTCTTGATACAAACTGATAGGAGTCTGAATAATCTTGATAGCAAGCTCTGGGGGGACCAGCTCCCTAACTTTAACTTTGTTCCAGGTCTTTTGAGAAGGGTCAATGAGAGCAGAGACCTGAGTTTCATCCCCTTGACAGTAAGGTTTCAGGGAATCCCCTGACCGCACCCACTTGTCATGCCAAATGTTTACATCTTCTCCTTTAGCTATCATCCATTGGGCATTTCTTTTGATGAAATCCCTGCCTTGTAGGATGCTAGACCAGATCCATGAGGCTTTTCTCGTCTTTTGTACCTGCAAAAAATCAATGTCAGGAAAATAAACACCTTTGAGTACTTGTACCCACAAGGTGTCAGGATTATGAATGATTCTCCATGCTTGCTTAGACAGGTGAGAAAGATTTAGGCTATGGAAGTCTTTGAAGCCTAACCCCCCTTCTTTTTAGCTTCTGGAAATGAATTCCCATGATTTCCAATGAACCCCTCCTTCCCCTTTAGAGCCCTGCCACCAAAACCTAGCAACCATGGAGCTTAGCTTCTTACAGAATGTTTTTGGGAATCTGAAGACAGTCATGGCATAGGTAGGGATAGCTTGAATGACAGCCTTTATAAGAACTTCTTTGCCAGCCATATTCAGAAGATTCTCCTTCCAACCCTCTAGCTTCATCTGAATTCTATGCAGAACCAAACTCAGAGTCCTAGTTTTAGACCTTTCCCACTCAGTTGGGAGGCCTAAGTACTTATCAGGAGTATCCCAACTTCCTATTTGAAAAATGTCCTACATCTGCTTTTTGAGAGCGAGATCCATCCTTATTCCACATATTAAGCCTGATTTGGAGATATTTATCCTATGACCCGAAGCATTAGAATAGAGGTTCAAAATTCTGATCAATGCATAAGCTTCCCTGGGAGATGCTTTACAGAAAAATAGTGAATCATCTGCAAACAACAAATGACTCAAAGAAGGTGCTGTTTTGGAGAGACTCACCCCAGAAAAATCCCCTAGAGAGATAGCTGATTGAATTAGGTGTGTCAATGTGTCAGCTGCCAGTATGAAAAGATAAGGGGAAAGAGGATCCCCTTTCCGCAATCCTCGTTGAGGACTCCACTTCCTACCCACACAACCATTAATTTTAATTCTGTATGAAACAGTGGAAACAATCTTCATTACACGCTGGATCCAAATCTCACAGAAGCCATAGGCCCTCAGCACCTTCTCTAGAAACTCCCATTCCAATCTGTCATAGGCCTTACTCATATCCAGTTTTAAGGCAAGCTGATTAGAGTTGGGCCTATTTTTCTGTGTGAGGAAATGAAACACCTCATGGGCAATAACAATGTTGTCTTGAATTAACCGACCCTCCCACAAAGGCACTCTGGTTTTGGGAGACTAGAGAGCCCATCACCGGCCTTAATCTATTAACAATCAATCTGCTAATGACTTTACTCAAGAAATTACTACAACTAATCGGTTTATACTGACTGATAGATTCAGGGTTGGGGATTTTAGGAACCAAACAGAGCAGGGTTTCATTTACTTCTCCCGAGAGATGTCCTTCCCTAAAGAAACATTTAACAGCATCAGTAATATGACTTCCAATAGATTCCCAATGACTCTTATAGAAGAGACCATTGAAACCATCAGGACCCGGTGCTTTGACACAACCCAAACCATCCACAGCTAGTTTAATTTCATTATCTGTCACATCAGCCATAAGTTTAGAGTTTAAGTCAGTTGAAACTATCTTTGGTACTACACTCAAGCATTCCTCCACTTGCTGAACATTCTCAGAAAAAAATACAGATTTAAAATAATCTGTAGCAGCCTCCATGACCTTCTTCTGACCCATAACCCAATTTCCTTGGCCGTCCTTTATCCTAGCCAATCTGTTCCTAGATCTCCTCTGGATCGTCGTTGCATGAAAAAAGCTTGTATTTTTATCTCCCCATTTGAGCCACTTTAATCTGGATCTCTGGCCCCAATAGTACTCCTCTCGTTTCCAGTACTCTGTGAGTTGCTTTTTAATTCCTGAAATCTGGTGAATAACCTCTTCTGAGCAAACTGAATTCTGAAGTTCCTGCAGTTTGGCTTTTAATTTTGGGATTTCTTTGGCTGCATTCTTAAAGGTTTTCTTCTGCCAAGTATTGATTGCCCTCTTGCTATTTCTCGTTCTTTTAATGACAGAATCCCAAATATCTTCAGTTGTTACCTGTTGGTTCCAACCTTGAGCAACCACTCCCTTACATTCAGGGTGTTCATCCCACATCATGCTCACTCTTTGAGTGATGGCTTACATTCCATGTTTTTGAAACTGTGCCAAGTTCCCTTTCTTTGTTTTTGCTTACAATGTGTCTGTTGTACATTTCATTAGAAATAGTTAGTCTATTTTGGTCTTTGGGCTTTTAGCCCCTTACAATTACCAAAAGAAAAATTGTAACCCGACCAAAAGTAAGTATATATATATATATATATATATATATATATATATATATATATATATATATATAAATTGTGACAATTCAAAGGTAAAAATTACACATTATTAAATTTTAAAGAAAATACATAAAAAAAATTCAAATTGTAATAGTCAAGGCCTAAATTACATATTACATATATTAGTCTAAAAATTTAGCCAAACTATATACATTCGAAATCCAAATTACAAACAGAATATTATAAAAAAAAAATTATTGGAGATCTATGATCTTCTTCTAGGACTTTTCCCTAATCTTCGAAAGCAAGAAGGTACCCACGCAAATCCGATCCTTCTACCCATAATGGCACGTCTAAAAATTTTGAAAAAAAAAAAAATCAAAACAACTAAAAAGCACATAAGTTTACACCTGAAAAACATAAACATCATAAGGGAAATTGTGGAAAAAAAACAAAACAAAATAAAACATATACGAGTAAAGTTTACACCTTTCTTGAAAACATACACATAAACACAAAGAAAAGGGTGGAACAAATCAAAACAAGCATAAAATACAATTAAAATTTACACCTTTTTATGAAAAGGTATATAAACACAAACATAAGGGAAAGGGTAAAAAATAAAAATAAGCACAAAAATTTCAACCTTTACTAAAAAATAAAAACAAAAGTTTTAAACTTTACTGAAAAGAAAACACTAACCCCTATCATCAATGACAAAAACTCTTTAAAACCCAGAGGGAGGGTCTACAGTTTTTTTAATACAAACACTTAGACACGCCCCTCTTCGTCTCTGGGTGCCTAGGTATCCACCATAAGCCTTTCCTCGTTTGAACCTCGCCCTTAACTTGAAGGCTATGTCATCCTAAGGTGCTGCTAGATGGAAGGATCGAAAGGGTTCTAAGTGTGTTTAAATATGAAAATAATTAATACTTTAAATATGAATATATTTCAAATTTAGTAAAAAATATGAAAATTTAATATATTATAATTACGTAATCATGAGATTTTAAAATTAACAAATTTAAATTAAACCAAAAAATAATTTTTAGATAAAAAGTTAAAAAAAATAAATTCTCTTAAATGTGAAAATAATTAACACTATAATCAAATGTAGAGTTCTAATGTGAAAATAATTTCAATAAAAATATAATTAACATTTTAATTAATGGTAGAGTCCTAAATATGAAATTAATTTCAATGAAATTATGATTTTGAAGGTGGGAAATTCACAATTTGGTAATAGGGGATACATATGATTTACATAAAAAAAATTCAATGAAATTATAATTTAACATTCAATGAATCAGTCAATAAATATTTGTTATTGTGAATTTAATTTATTTTTTATTGAAAAGTAATTAGAATTGATAGAAATTTAAATAAGATTTATGTTAAAATTTATGCGGCATATTCACATAGAAATTAAATTTACAAAATTAAATACATCTTATTAAATCAAATTAATAGTCAATCATTCATTTAATTATATATTTAACAAAAATATCAAATATCAGTTAATTATTTAATTCTACATTAATTAACTGATAATAAATACAAAATTGATTGATATTCAAACAAGATTAATGTTTGAAATTTATGTTGCATGGTAACAATTCGTCTTTTGTTTATCCATTCTCAACATGGGTGTCTTCTCCGGTTTCCTGCTTATTTGATAACTATAATTCTGGTGCTGCTACTATATAGTTTAGGTTCTTTCATGCTTTAAGGGGTATTGTCTTTTTAGGTTTAGACATTACTGTCTTCTTTCATTTTTCATGGTGTTATTGGTTTCTAAACTTAGGTGGTTTATGGTACTGGTCCTGGCAGGCCATTCCATTTTTTTTGGTTTTGTAATCGTTACTGTTGTAATGGGTTAGAGTACCCCCTGTACTCTCTTAATTTATTTTCTTTGCTTAGCAAACAAAATTCAATTAGATCTATAACTAGATATTTAAATAAAGAGAAAAATATGTTTTTCATCCTCATAGTTTCAGTCAACTTTGGTCTTCGTCCCTATACGTTAAATCTTTTGTTTTTTATCCCTGAACTTTCTAAACCCCCAAACCATGGTCACTTGCCGTTAATAAGATTTGTTAACCTGATGAGTTGGGTAACAAAAGTTACATGTTAGTCTCAATAGTTAGCCCCAAATAGCTTACTCATCTAATTAACCATTTTTTATTAATTTTTAATTATTAAAATAACCATGATTATGAAATTAGGTTTTTTATCGTATAAAATTGCTCAGGTGAAAACCCGAATTTAGCAATTAGGATTATTTTAATAATTTAAAATTAATAAAAAAGTTAACTAGATGATCAATAAGTTGTTTGGGACTCACTATATTGAGGTCGACATATAACTTTTGTTAGTTAGCTTATCAAGTTAACAGATCTCAGTATCTCACTGATGGGCAAAGACCACATTTTGGGGGTTTAGAAAGATTAGGGACAAAAAACACAGGATTTAAAGCATAGGAACAAAAACTAAAGTTAACCGAAAGTATAGGGACAAAAACATATTTTTTTCCCTTTAATAAAAAATAAAGTATTGAATTACACAATCATAAATCATGTTAAAATCTAGATTGATCAAAAATTAATTTAAAATATAATGAATTTAAATTTTGGTTTAATATTCGGTCCAGAATTCATCAATCTACAACACGAAGTTATTAGTCTACAATTCTTTAAATAATTTTTTCCATCACATTTACATATATTCAAGTAATACCAACACATTAGAAAAAAAAAACTCTCCATGCATCTCATAGGTATACATACTAGTTTTTATAAAAAGAAGAATCAATACTCAAAGTACATAATTATAATTAATAAATTTGTTAGTTAGTCAACTAATCTATTAAGTAATTAACTTCAATTTTTTATTAACTTTTTTTATAAAAATTGAAATGCAAATTTATTCCTAAAGGTTTTAGATAAAATTAGATATTTATAACAATAATTTATTAAAAATAACATGCTTGTTGCTTGCCAATGTACATACAAGAAAGGAGGGGGAAAAAGTGATTACATAGCATTAGATATCCCATAGATGACAACAATATAGCATTGGCCACACACTTCATTTAAAAGCATAAAAAGCCTCAAGGAGTACTGGCATGCTGAGGAGCCTACACACTAACTCAAAAGGCATCCTAAATACAGCAAGGTATTACAGAGAATCCATAAAAACAGGACATGTATTTTGGTTAGGACATAGAAATTAACAAGGAAATTATATTATAGGGAAAACTATCTCTGTTAATTTGATGAAGAACAAGCTTAAGGGCACTTGGGACCTCCTCTCTTGGTCTTCCAGTTGTTGTAGCAGGGGCACACAGCTTTGTTCCCATAATACCCTGGGGGCACACACAGGCATTTACTGCAACACTTCTGACAGAAAAACATACAAGGCTTGTGATATTGGGTCTTGCTACACCTCCTAGTGCATTGTGATGGGCATTCTGGTCATACCACACATCCCAAAAGAGAAAAATCAATAAAATTAAAGTCAAAGACTCAAAAGATGGATGCAGCTTTTACAAGAACAAATTTGACCACAGTCAATTAAAAAAAGATTAATGTGAAAACCAACAACATATTTTATGGATCCAAAGCAACTGGAAGACCATGGTCATAATGTGAAAACCAGCATCTCCTGTTTGAGTTATTATTAGTGTCTGAAAATTGTTCCTTGTTTGTTTCTTTATGTTGCTAGTTGCTACTATTTTTTGTATGTTCAAAGTTGGAGAGATCTCCAAGTTGTTTTTACTAGTTTTACTATAAATTAAAGACAAGGAAAAGAACAACCAAAAGAATGAATGGTAGAAGGAACTTCACTTACGGTAGCTCTTGAGACTGCCAGGTCCATATTTCCTCTGAGAAACACACAATTATGTTACATAAGTCAGCAATTCAACATTCATCCCTCATAATGCAAAATTCCAAAACCCCATCTTGATTTTTTTGCAGTTTAAGCCCCACAAAGAAATTAAGAGAGAGAAATAATAAGGAGAGGGGAGATTTGGTTATACCTTGTCACTGTAGTGGTGGCCTCCATGCCCATGAGATGCCATGACCTGCAAAATCAAGCCAAAAAAATGTGAGAAGTGAGAACCTTTCAAAACCTCTCAAATGCAGAACAGATTTGAAAAGTGCCTTGTGTGTGTGTTTTTAGTTTCACTTAAAAGACCAACCTTTGTTTGAACCATGGAAATGGCAATGAGGGCCAAGATCAAAACAACAAGTAACCTAGCCATGGCTATTGTTTCAAGCAGATCACCGCCCCTTCACTGTTTGTGTAGCACCAAAATGAACAACAGGGAATCAGAGAGGAGAGGGGAATGAAATGATGATGGAACAAGACATAAAGAGAAAGTGGGGGCATTTATAGAATGTTGATGGAGTGGGAAAACAACCTCATTTATCACCAAGATTTATTATTGGGTGTGGACACTTACATAGAGTTTTCTGTGATACCAAGAACAAGCATATGACACATGTGTTAGCATTAATATTATTTGACGGTGAAGCAAAAAAGCATATATTATATGTGATCAAGATATTAGGTTCTCATGTGGAAATGGGTAGGCAAAAATTTTATATTTACTTTTTAAATAAATATAACTTTATTCAAATTTGTTAAACTTTATCGAAAAAATAAACATGAAAATAAAACTAACATCGAGGGGTACATTGATATGTAGTTTGATTCTCTTAAAATAAATTCACTTAACTTGATTTCGATTAATTACAGTTGATATAATAACTTTTAAACAGCAAGGATATGAGATAAAAAATAATATAAAGTTTTCTAAAATAAGATTAGATTATATAAAATAGTCTATTCCCCATCGCACGGTCCGTAATAGAGATAAAAAGTTAGTTAGCTTGTTCGTAAACGTGAAGTTATTTGTGAATTCTGCAATGTTGCAGAGAATGGCAAATTGGTCTCACTAAAATTTAAAAACTACCAAGTGGAGAAAAGCAAATGGCAGGTTCGTTAACTATATATGTACCTTGATGTTTGTATAATTGGAATTAATGCTATAGATAGTAAAGAGGATGGATGGTTCTACCATCCTTTCCTACTACTCACAAGATTATTAAATACTTTTATCATCACCTGGGAAAATGGTGATATATAATTGGATTATAATGAATGAAGAGTACGAAGTTTTCAAAGTTAGATGGAGACTTGAATCACAAGTCACATTTTTGGGTCAAGGAATATTTCCATTTTTGAATCACATGGTGAGGTTCTCCGATGGAGGATTTCGGTCGCAAGATTGGTTGTCCACGGTGGTCGTTCTTCAGCAACGGAGGAGCGGGTGTACCTGCAGACACTCCGACGCTCAAGTCAGTATGTGTAGCAGATGTGTAAGTGTTTAGAATGATACCTGGTAATACGAATTTGATGCTTTTATATGGAGGTAAGTGGCGGGAGTTTCTGCTAATTTGCTTAGCGTTCACTTGCTATTTCCTGTTCAAGGTTTCCCTCCTTGGTGGCATACTCCGCGGTACTTGCTCATGCCGGTAGGCGTCTACGTGCGTTGCCCCGCGGTTCCCATGCTGGATGCCGGATGGCGGTCCAGAACAGTTGCCCCCCAAGTCGTACCATTCATACTGATGAATGTACGGCTTCGAATATCTCAATATGCCGGTGCGGGGATTCATGCCGGATGCCGCGGACCTTTGGTATACTTCCAGCTGTAACCGCTCGGATCTCGAGGCGCGACGTGTCCCGATCCCAGGGGCACGTCGCTTGGTTTCCTGCCACGTGTCAATATCTCTTTGACGTATAAAATGATCGGAAGGGGGGAAATGATTGCCCGTTCGAACTTTTCCTTCCCTCTCTGTTTCCTTCTCCCGCTTCTTCTTCCTACCAGTGAAAGTTGCAGAGAGTTCCTCCTAGTTCCCAGAGACTGAGACTTGCATGCCATTCGAACCCTCTGGTCTCCCCGAATTCTTGGCTGCATTTTGCTCGGAGTTTCTACAAGGTATTCCTCCGTTCCCTTGCTCTTTGTTCTCTGTGAGTTTTCTTATTTTGGGTAGAGCTTTCCGGTTGTACTTTGTAGTTTTTTTGCTGATTTTTACCAGAGAATGGACCCGCGAGGGTAGTTTTAGGGTTGTGGTGGATGATTATGCGGAGGAAAGTGGCGTAGCGCCGCTGGTTCGCAAAACCCGAGAGTGCTCTGGCCCCATTGCTAATGGGCCAAGTAACTTGGTCTCTGGAAAATTACCCAGGGGGTCTTTGCCCCTTAACTCCATGACTCTTAGGGAATTCTGGGCTCTCGAGGCCGGCTTGTCGGCTAGCCTGGGTAGAAATGTTGGGATGGAAGAATTGAGGGAATTTGCCGAGGTGGTTCGTCTATGCTCCGGCATCGTATCATCTTCTGACTCAGATTCTGATGAAGAGCTACTGGGTCTTTCTACAGGTCCCAATCTCGTAAGTTAAAAATGGCAAGAGAAAAATCCATACTTCCCCGGAAACCGATTTCTCGGAGCCGCCCACTTGTTCTGGCCTTAGATGGGTAGATGTGGAGGCCCTAGGTACTCCTTGCTGGTACAGTTCGAAGCCGGCGTTGGAGCTGGCATTTCGGCACGTAACTATGCCGCCCCTGGTTACGAGAAAGATTGGACTATAGAGCTCCCGGGGGAAAATGATAGGATTTGCACTGACTTGGGTGTCCGACTTCCGTTTTCGAATTTCGAAGTCAGCATCCTTCGTTATTTGAACATTGCTCCTTCACAATTGCATCCCAACGCCTGGGGCTTCATTCGCAGCTTCATGGCGTTGTGTGATGCCTTGGGCTCACTTATAACTTGATATATTTTTTCATATGTTCAAACCGTACCCGGTTGTTGATGCTAATGGACGGAAGGCGTGGCTGACCTAGAGCGGGCCCCGGGGGTAAACTTTTTGAAGTCTATCAGGCTTCATACAAAAACTTTAAAGAGCGTTTCGTCTTTTTTCCGTCCTTCGGAGGGCGGAAAACGGTGGTTATTTAAGGAGGATGGTAAACCCAAGTTTCCGCTGTATTGGAGTCAAGACCACTATAGCCGGAGGTCGAAGGATTATGTCTTCTCTTTGGACGAGTTGACTCCTACGGAAATCGTCGTGGTGGAGGCGTTCCAGGCCTTCAAGGAGAAGCATGGGATTCTTGGGTGTCACCGAATCCTAGACAGCGGTAGCCGGAGTTTGAAGGACCGTTTAGGTATATCCCTGATTACCTTGTGCTAGTTTCCCGAATCATTTGACTAATTCCTTTGACTTTGCAGGGTGACATGGCGGGAAACAATACTCTGGCTTTGGTAGAAAAGAGGGCCAAGCGCGAAGCTGCTAAGAAGGCGGCGGCTGCCGCCATTGTGGCTGCCGCTGCCGCTGCAGATGCAGGTTCTTCTACTCCCTAATCTTCTCAACCAGGTGATAACTGGTCCCGTCCAAGGCCGCCCTGAGAAAAGGGTTCGTATGGAGGAAATAAAAGACTCCCATGACTCTGGGAAGGGGGGTTGGGTCAAGCACAACTCTTTCCAGCCCTCAACAATCTTCTGGGGTCCCGCCATCACTGAGGATTTCCTGGGCGACACCGGATCTGGAGGAGGATGCCGCCTTGAAACTATTGGCTCAACAGGGGTAGTGAGTGTTCAAAGGCACTTCGGCCTCCGAGATGAAGGATTTCCTGGGCCAGGTTGGTACTTGGTGCCTGCGAGGGGCCATGATGGCGGAGTTTTTTCACAGTACAATTGATGAGGTAGCTGCCCTCCCTCAAATCCAAAAGGGATTTTGAGGCCGTTACCCAAAGTTAAAAGATGACGAAGCCAAGATGAAGGAGGCCCTTGGGAAGGTAAAGGGTCTTTCCGATGATAACGGGAGATTGACAGAAACTAATGGCAAGCTGCTGGAGGAAATTGAGAAGTTAAAACTGGATCTGACGGCCAAGAAATCTGAAGCCATCCAAGCCGTCCTTGAAAAACAGAAGGTGGCAGAAGACTTTGAGGCCGCCAGGGAGGGTTGGAAGCTCCAGGCGGCCGAGTATGAGAATGAGATCCAGCGTGTGGAGGATCTTTGGGATGAGTCGGCTGAGTGCTTTTTCCACAACGCGATTGATCAGATCAAATATCTCAACCCCGGGACTGAATTGCGTACCAAGGACATGAGCACGCTTTGCGTTGTTCGTGATGGAAAATGGTACCGGGGTCCAGGCAAGTACTTCATGGAAGAGTTGCCGGGTGAGGAAGAGATTACCCTGCCTCCAATGCAACCAGTTCCCCTTGAGGCGGATGCTGCTCGTGAGGATAAAAAGGGACCAATTGAATCTGAGATGGTCGATGCCCAAGTCCTTGGGTTAGATGAGAGCAAGCCGCCTGAGGATGAAGCCATCAAGCCTCCAGCAGATGCCCTCAAAGGGTGAAGGGTCGGGATGCCGGTTTAATTTGTAATTATTCTATCTTGATGGGCGCTTTGACGCCCATATTTGTAAGCAATTAGATGCTTTATCACAATACTTAATAGTGCTTTTCCTTTCGTACTCCAGCTTCCTTTACAGTTTACATACTTGCTTGAATTTATCGCTGAACGCGCACCTCGGGATCCCGGACATTGCCGGTGTCGGGGTCCCTTCTTTCCCTTTACTAAAATCAAGTTTTAGTGAGGGGGCGCCATCGGATGTATCCTTGCTATGAGGGTGGCATGCCGTCATAGAAGGATTTCATCTTTTTAATACGTATCCCGGGGCGGGATTCATTCGAATTGCTATGAAGTGCACGGCGCGAAGCCGTTTGTAAATAAATCAATTTTGCATGTAAACAATTTTTATTTGGCATTATAGCCACGGCGTTAAGCCTTGTAGAATTTACAATGGTCTTTACTACGAAATCTTCAACTGGCATTGTTGCCACGGCGTTTAACCTTGTAGGATTTACAACGTGTCCCATATATTGGGAGCTCTACAAATTCAACTAAAGTACTTTCTCAGCTTTGCGGCATTCCAAGTCCTTGGGATGGGTATCCCTGCTAGAGTTTCGAGGGAATATGCTCTCGTGTTGGTCTTCACCGTTACCCGGTACGGGCCTTCCCAGTTGCATGCCAGCTTTCCTTGGGCAGCATTCTTGTTTCCGATTGTCGGCACGGCGGAAGCACCAGGTCCCCAACCTCGAAGGCTCTGGGAACCACTTTGAAGTTGTATCGAGCTGCTGATTGTGCCTTGATGGCGGCTTCTCGGATGGCCGCTCTGTCCCGGACTTCCTCGATCTGGTCGAGGGTCTTCCCTAAGCCAGGATTCATTGTTCGTGGCCTCAAAATGATGGTTCTGAGAGATGGCTCACCGATCTCAACCGGGATGACGGCTTCGGTGCCGTATGTGAGTCTGAAGGGAGATTCCCCGTTGTAGAATGGGGCGTAGTGCGATAGGTGATGAGTGTAAAATTAGCGTTAATTTCATATAGTTTTTATTACACTTATCAAGGATTAAATAGTAATTTATGCCCCAAAATATCCCTTTTTGTTAATAATTATAATAATTGTATTTATTTGATGTAAATTTGAATATAATGCTATTTTAAATAGAAATCTGTGATTTTATGCAGATTTACAGCAGATTTGGGACAAGAGTAAAAATAGCATCAGAATGGAGGAGGTTGCAGATTCAAATTAAAATAAATAAAGGATAATCAGAGAATCCTGCAAAGAATCTCTCCAATTCAAATACAAAGTAGATAAATACAAAATAATTCGGATAAAGGGATAAAGGGAAAACCAGATAAGATCAGAAAGAGATCCAGAAGTTAGATCCACAGATCAAGGAAAACAGCAGCGCGTTCCACGCTCTACACGCGCTAAGCGCACGTGGAGCGCATGAGCAGAGTGGTCAGGCTTCATGTGCGCTAAGCGCACATGAAGCGCGTGTCCTGATTAATGAAGCCACGCGTAGGGGTGACGTCAATTAATGAAAGGGAAGCTCCTGATGGTCAAGATTCACAACAGTGACGTCAATTAATGAAAAGGCCGGCCTCTGATTGGATAAGCTACACACAAGTGACATCACAGCCTGATCTCTCAAGGTTTCCTAAACTCTATAAATAGAGCCATTTGCAATAGGTCACAAAGCAGGTCCTCGGGACCCAAAACACTGATACAGAGGGGGAGAGTGGTATAGGATTGGGAAAGGTGACAGATTTCTCAGTAGTTTGTAATGGCTACATGAGTAGCTAAGCTCTCTAGTAGGATTGATGTAGTAGATTCAATCCCCTTGTGTATAAGAATTCTCTTTTCTATTTTATTTATGATTCTATGCTTGTAATTTATCGGTATCTTTATGATGTGTGTAATGCATCAACTCCGCGCGTGCGCCGGGATGGTAGGCTAGTGCTCTGGATACAAAAAGTGGAACTCCGGCTAGTATCAGAGGTAGGTGAGCATGGAGCTGTTCATGAAGCTTATTCTCGGATTGCTAAAGGTACTCGGGTTAGTCATATCGTAGCATAAGGATTGTATTCTAACGATCGGAGGTTCAGTGAGTGACACACCCCTCCGTAGGTGCCTTATGTGAAAGTATGGCTAATTCGATAGCGCTGATTGCAAAATACGGGGAATGTTCGGGGTCGCCAAATGCCACTTTGAATGCCTGTAGAGAATAGCTTTTGGCGTTTAATTATGATGTTATAGGGGAATTTGCGGGTCTGAAGAATTACCATGCATGCTTTATAATTATTGTAATTAAACAATGCTAAGGTAACTACAAGTACGATCATAAATAAGGGAAAAGGGATTCGAATGCACAAGGGGGGAGATGAAACGAAATCAAATCCTAGTCCTAATATTATTCATCTCGTGTTATTTGTGTTTATTTCAGTATTTTATTATTCAGTTAAAACCAACCTTTTTTGAAACGTTTTATTGAAAATACAATTGCTTTAACTTTACAAGTTAAAACCGCTCCCTGTGGATACGATATCTTACTTACTCTAAAACTACTGGACTACTGGTAAACTTGCCAGGAAACCCATCAAGTTTTTGGCGCCGAAAAAAATGTTATTCGTCTGTTATCTTACCCTATTTCTAGCTTCTCTGTTTATGCTTTTAAGAAGCCAGGTGTTTCCAAAGCAATTAATTTTTATCCAGAAATCAATAGGACAACCCGGAAGAAAAGAAGCCAAAGAAGAAAGGAGGAATAACAGACGAACCTCAAGATATGGAAGGAACACAAGCCAGAAGGACTTTGGGGGATTATATCATGCCTAAGGGGATATTTCATCATCCAAGAACTGCTCACCCAATTTATACAAAAGCTGTGGAAATAGAAGGAGCACATCTTCAACTTGTTAAGGCTCAACAGTTCGCAGGATTGGCACACGAGGATCCAAATAATCATCTTTTTACATTCCTGGATCTAGTTGAAACTATGGGTTTTGAAGAGAAGGACAAAGAAGTTGCATGCTTACGTTTATTTTTTTTTCTCTTGCAGGAAAAGCCAAGGATTGGTTAATGTCACACCCAGCCGAAGTCTGAACAATTGGAACGTGGTAGCAGAAAAATTTGCAAGAAGATTTTGTTGCAAGCCATGTTGCATTCAAACCAAGGCACACACTTCTTCATTCAAGCAAGAATCAAAATATTTCTCTCATGCACCGATTCAAGATGATGTTTCACCCCATAAGCAGATCTTTAAAGATGGACTCAGGAGGTTGGAGCAGTCATTAGAAACACTCAATAAGAAGATAGCCAACCTTTCTCAGCCACTGCAAACAGTTCACGCTTATCCTATCCAGTCATCACAATTAATTTGTGACTTTTGCGGAGGTGATCATCTCAACGGTGATTGCTCTTTTCCAGACATTCAGAAAAAGGAAGCTGAAGACGAGGAAATTGAAGAAGCACAAGAAGAGGAAGCTGAAGAAATAGAAGAAGAAGTTGATAAAGAAGATGAAGAAGAAGAATGTGAAGCAGAAAAAGAAGAGTTCACACATTCAGACAAAGACTATTTTCAGCTATATTGTGAAAGAGAAGGACTATCAGTTGACCTCGTGCTAGAAGAAATACAAAATATATTGGAAGTTTTCAGCAAATGCACCACTCAACTCTGAAGAGCAGTGCGATGATATCAACGATAACCTGGCTGAAGAAAAGGAAGAAAAAGAAGGTGCAGTAGAGGTAGAAGAGGAAGAAGGAGAGATGAAACACAAAAGATGGTGCTTGAAGAAGAATCTGACTGTGAAAGGGAAAAAGAGAAAGGTGAACCTGAAACAGAGGAAAAAGGTGAACATAGGGATGATGAATCAAAGCCCGAGGAAGGAAGGGAAGATATATCAAGACCAAAGACCGTGCCTTATCCAACCAGTCCTGTTAAGGAAGATCAAGAAAAGTATGGTACAAGTAATAATCCTTCCAGACCTCCCAAAAGAAAGGCATGCAAGCACACTGACCAGAACAAGGCAAAGAGAAGGAAAGTCATGCTAGAATCAAACTCAGAGCCTAGAGCCAGATTGAAGATCAAGTGGTCAGGAGTGTTTCATATCAAGGACCCCTGCAAGGCAAAGAATTTGAGAGCAACCAATGGTGAATCATCAAGGCTTCAAGAGAAAAAGACTCATGCACCTGAGAGCAAGAAAATAAAGAAAAGAAGAGTCAAGCCAAGGGAGTCAGAGGCATGGTCTAATTCCAAAAAGAAGCCCAAATGCTTAAAGACATTTGACACTACAGGTTGCTCCAAGGAAATGCTATGGGGAGGCTTATGTGCCAAAGAAAGGAATGGTGCATCTCACAAGCTCACCAAAAGATTTCAGTATCAGCCACCCTAACAGAGCAGGCGTCGAGCTATAAGACGTTAAACAAGCGCTTCCTGGGAGGCAACCCAGAGATTTTTAAGTTTTTAGTTGTTTTCTTTTGTTTTTGTTTAGTAATTAGGATCTTACATTTTTTTTAGGATTTAGGAAATTTTCAAAATTAATTGGAATAAGTTGTGGAAAACAAAATATTTTTTTTAAAAAAAATAGGAAGTAGCAGAAAATGTGACTAAAAATTGCAAATTCTCATTCTGCTTGCGCTTCAATTGCGCTAAGCGCAGGAGAAGCGCACAAGCGCTTCAATTCCGTCCACGTAGATCTCCCAGTGGGTTGCTTCCATGGCGGATGCAGGAGTGAGTTCTGCTATGAAATCCGCAAGGGCTTGCGCCTTGAGGGCCTGTCGTGGTTCATAAACTATCCCATATTCTGATAACTCTGCGGCCCATGCCACCATTCTCCCGGCTAAATCTGGCCTGTGGAGTATTTGTCGAATAGGCTGATCAGTGCGCACTATGATTTGGTGGCTTTGGAAGTACTGCCTTAGCCGTCGTGCCGCCGTCAGGAGCGCGAATGCCACCTTCTCCACCTTAGGGTACCTCAACTCCGGCCCTTGTAGTGCCTTGCTGACGAAGAAAACTAGCAACTAGATGTTATCCTGTTCCCGGATCAAGGCGGCACTGACTGCCTCCTCAGTTATGGAGAGGTATATAAAAAGGGGTTCCCCTGCTACCGGCTTTGTTAGGATCGGAGGAGTTGACAAGACTTCTTTAACATGCCGGAACGCTTCTTCACATTCCTGCGTCCATTCAAACTGTGATCCTTTCTTCAATAGTGTGAAAGAACGGCAATGCTCTTGTCGCGGATTTGGCTGTAAAGCGAGTCAAGGCGGCTAAGCGGTGAAATGCACAAGTAGATGTGGCATGTAGCCACAACAAAGGAAGCGGAGACGCAAACCAAGAAAAGGAAAAGAATTGGTGAAATGGGTTCAAACGGTGAGAGAATGAGCAAGGACAAAGTACATGGGGAGAGAAAACTGATCAGACTGAGGGAGTCATATTTGAGGAAGGAGCTGCAACTGAATAGTCTGAACAGAGAGAGAGAGTCGAGCATTAATTCAACAGTTTAAAAAAACACGCGAATTAAGGCAAATTTTTATAAGATTTAAAATATGATAATAATTTGGGAGAGAAAAAAGCTCATCAGCTATAAGTTTAAAAGGTCACAAATTTCAAAATGAGTTTTCAGACTATTCACAAAATTGCCATTAAAAAGAGCGGAAAAATGAGAATTTCAGACTCAACTCCTTTATATAATATATATATAAAGATACCATTTGAGGCAACTTTTTGTTTTTAATTCTCTCCCCAAACATTAAACTCTAAATGTCGGACTAAATTAAACTAAAGTTGTAACGTACTAATTTCATAAACTTAAAATAATGTCAGTTGGGCATATTTCTAAGTTTATGAAATTATTTCGAGTCATTATCGATATCGACATACAATCAATCCACTTAAATTTGCTTAAGTAATCCAACATTTCCATAAGTGGAAATCAATCATACAAAACGCAATTTTGTAATTTAAACACCACTTAGTAGCTTAAAATACAATATTACTATTTCACACAAAATTTCCAACTACAACTATACAAATATACTATAAAAGTCCCCCTAGGGTAACATAGGCAACCCGGAGGGCCAATCCCGTTGTTGAGCCTCCAAGTTGTCTGGCTTAATTTTCGATGAGGACTTCTTACACATCTAAATGAAATCCACAATGTGGTGAGACTTGTGTGTCCCGGTGAATGTGATCATGCATACAATGTAGGGAATACAGACAGAGGAATGCAACATAAACGCATAGAGATACATGTTGGGTGTACATCACAAATCTACCAGGCAATCAAGCAATGCATATGGCAATTTCTTTGGTGGAAACCACCCATGCAATCATGCAGTCAAACTAAACCTGAATCTGTGGTGTGTATCCCTCACCAAGGGTGTCTTTTCACTGAACCTAATTTGAGCGCTCTGCATTGTGACCAAGGACTGTCGCTCATGGACACCCTGATTAAGTCTTATTATCATGAAAATGCATATGCCTTTTTATTAACCTGATTGAGGATCCCTTGTCCCTCTTGGCCGAAAGGTCCAGGTGATTCCTCTCTTTAGTCCGAAGACCCCTGAAATTCCTTATTACTCTTTGGTTCAAAGACCCCATGAAATTTCTCTTGGCCAAAGGCCCATGAAAAATTTTGTATATGATTAGGGTTTCAAAACGTGAGAACATGATTCATGGCATGTATACATATTACATATGTTAAAAGATGACTCAATGGCATACAAATCCTTATAACCAACATCTCTCTCTCTCTTCTCTCCATCTCCTTTCTCCCTTCCCTCACTCTCTTTCTCTCCTCTTTCTTACCCCTCTCAGATCTCTCTCCCCTCTCTCTCGTCTCCTATCTCTCTCATCTCTATCTTCTCTCTCCTCTCCTGTCTTTCCTCTCTCTTCCCCCATCACCCTCCCCATCTCTCTCCTTTCTCTCATCCCCCCTCTTTCTCCCCTCTCTCTCTTCTTTATCAAACAAATTACCAACTCTTATACAAATAATTGAATTTGTAGTAAGGAAAGCATTTATTTAACTAGCACAAATAATCTAAAATAACATATTTTTGATAATTTTTATATTATTTTTTGTTAAATTTAAATATTTTTTATAATACATTTTTATCATGTATGTTTATTGAGAAGTCAAAAAAAAAAATTAAATTAACTACAAATTGAATTTAATTTTGTAATAAAGGTAATTTTTCATATCGATATTTTTTTATATATATATCATCATCTGCCCATTTCAAACATATGATAGATAAAAGAATGATATTCGCCTTCTTATCTTGTTGGGCATCAACATAGGATATGATAAGATGATATGAACCGGAAGTATAAAGACATGAACGTCTTGAATATCAATTAACGGTAAGGGGCTTGACACAATCCAAGACCTGTTGGAAGCACCAAAGATATCAGATAGGAACTTGACATAATACATGACTTGCCGGAAGTATCAAAGTTATCAAGATAATCAAGCAACTAAACCCTAACCAAGACCTGCACCTAAGGTATCACGTAGTTCTTTAATCCAAGAACAAAAGATAAGCTCTCACAAAGAAAAACTCATATTTTATTGAATTCAACTGTGTCTACAAATTGATTCTCAATGCTAATATATAGCAAAGAAAATCCCTAAAATAACTATCTAAAAGATACAACCCTAAATTAAATAGATTTAATTCTAGATAAGATAAAATGTAATCCTAAAATATTTAATCCAAAATAAGATAAAGTACAATCCTAAAAGATTTAAATATAATCCTAACAGATCTGATATTGATTCCTAACAGATCTGATCCTAACTAAATCAGTTACGATCTGATTAGATACACTTTCCAGAAACATGCTCTCATAAGATTCAGATAACAACATATCTGATTGTCAGATCGGATAACACTCTTGTACTTCAATCTGATTAAGTTAAACCACTTCTTTGGATCTTCTTCTGCTCAGTGGTCTACTTTACTTTGGACTTCAGTGATCAATAGTTGCATAGCTCTCTTCATCCGTTCAGATCCGGCCCCAGTAATTGGACCTTCAATCCTTTGCAATGCATCTGAGGCATCCCGGTTGAGGTCGGACGGGATCGTGTCATTCCCCCTTCTTTGAAAGGATCCGTCCTCAAATTTGATTCATCACCACTTTGAGTTTTTGGCAAACCGATCACAAAGTCCATGGAAATGTGTGTGTGTGTGTGTCAAGGCTGCTCAGGAACGGTCAAAGGTGTATAAAATTCATGCGGATTTAATTTTGACTTAGCTTGCTTGCATGTTATACATCTCTCACACTCAGATTGGACGTCTTTCTTCATGCTCGGCCAGAAAGTGCTCGGCCAGGATTTCTAATGTCTTCTGCACTCCAAAGTGTCCCATCAAACTGCCTCCACGGGTCTCCTTAATCAACAATTCTCTTAGAGAACTGATTGGTACGCACAACTGGTTCCTCTTAAACAAAAATCCTTCATACCTATAAAATTTCTCACAAGATCAGTTAGAAAAAGAATTGCATATTTGTTTAAAATCAGGATCACTTTCATATAGACCTTGAATTTGTTTCAAAACCTAACAATTTTGCTCGTAAAGAAGTAAGTAAAACATACCTCCTTGACAAAACATCAACTATATTGTCCTTACCATTTTTATACCTTATTACATATGGAAACATCTCAATAAATTCCAACCACTTTGCATGTCTCTTTGAAGCTTCCCTTGAGATTTTAAGAACTTTAGGCTTTGATGGTCTGAATGTATAACAAACTCTCTTGGCCACAAATAATGTTGCCAAGTTTGTAATGTCCTTACCATGGCATACAACTCCTTATCATAGGTCGGATAGTTCAATGCTGCCCCATTAAGCTTTTCACTAACGTATGCAATCGGTTAGGATTCCTGCATTAAAACAGCCCCTATACCAACACCAGAAGCGTCACATTCAATCTCAAAAGCTTTATCAAAATTAGGTAAAACAAGTAAGGGTGATTTTGTTAATTTTTCTTTTTAAGTTTTAAAAGCTTTTTCATGTGCATCCGACCATTTAAAAATAATATTTTTCTTAACAAGTTCATTTAAAGGCACAACAGTAGTGCTAAAATCTTTCACAAACCGCCTATAAAAACTTGCTAACCCATGAAAACTTCTCATTTCACTAGCACTCTTTGTGGGTTGACCACTCTCTAATAGCCTTAACCTTTTCCTCATCTACACTTACCCCTTTTGAACTTACCACCAATCCTAAGAATATAACAGAATCAAAGCAAAGGAGGTACATTTTTTTTTAAATTAGCATATAAATTATTTTCCCTTAATACCTTAAAAACAGCATATAAATGTTCAATATGTGCGTTATAAGATTTGTTGTAAACCAAAAAGTCATCAAAGTAAACTACCACAAATTTCATATGAAAGAGCGCAACAAATGGTTCATAACCTCATAAAAGTACTGGGTGCATTAGTTGAGCCGAAGGGCATCGCTAACCACTCATACAAACCATACTTTGTTTTAAAAGCAGTTTTCCACTCATCACCCTTTTTCATTCGAATTTGATAGTAACCACTTTTCAAATCAATTTTAGAGAACAAAAAAAGCACTATGAAACTCATCAAGCATGTCGTCCAATTTTGGAATTGGATAACGATACTTTACCGTAATCTTGTTAATGGCTTGACAATCGGTGCACATACACCAAGAACCATCCTTATCTGGTACAAATTACCGGTGCTCACATGGACTAAGGTTCTCCCTTACATACCCTTTCCATCAACTCTTTGACTTGCTTTTGGATTTCCTTGTCTCATCCAGGTGGTTCTGTACGCTGGCTGCTTTGGTAGAGCACAGCCGGGTGCAAATCAATTCGGTGTTCTCTATACCTCTGAAGGTGGTAATCCTTGAGGTAGATCATCCGGAAAGACTTCTCCAAATTCAACACTAATTTTTTTAATTTCAGAAGGTAGAGAATTGTTAGAATCATCAAAGAAATATAAGTCTTTAAGTACAAGATTCAATAATTGTCCCTTTTCTAACAATACACTCTCAACTTCCCTTTTTCTTGCAAAAGCGTTCACTTTGCTTCTGCCCTGTCTCGGATGTAACGCCGGGCAGACATCCAATCTTAAAGTCGGATGTGAGGTTCGGACAGATATCCGATCTTGAGGTCGGATTCAATCTCATGCTCACTTCTCTCTTTTTTTCTTTTTTATTTCTTTTTCTTGAACAGAAAACTGTTCTTCCAACTGCTTGCTCTCCGTAGCAATTCTCATTTAATCTGCATATGCTTCAGAAGGTTGAAGAGGGGTTTGCACAAGGTCTATTATTTAATTTAAAACTATGCCTGTGTGATACCCATCATGAGTTACTCGCATATCAAATTGTCATGGTCGGCCAAGTAGAATGTGTCCAGCATGCATTGGTGCAACATCACACAAGACTTTGTCTTCATATTTCCCAATGGAAAATGAAACAAAACCTTGTTTTGTTACCCTTATGTCCCCACAATCATTTAGACCACTGCAGTATATAAGGATTAGGATGTTTTATGGTATGAATTTTAATTTCTCAACCATAAAAATACTAGCAACGTTGGTACAAGCTACCACTATAAATTAAAGGACTACAAACATTATCACTTACGTGGCACCTTGTATGAAATATGTTTCATGTTGCTCCTCGATGCCTCTCATTTTGGGATGTGAATTCAACACCCTCCTGGTGACCAATGCATTACCCTGGTCTGGTTCGGTGTATTCCACATCACTGCAATCTTCTAGATCGGGTATTCCATCATATTCTTCTTCACTTGCACTTTCCACTTCACCATTGTCACATATGAGTATGACCCTCTCTGTTCGGTTAATTAGAAGCAATATGTCCAAGTCCTTGACACCTGAACATTTAATTTCACGTTCTTTAGAAGATGAATGAATTCAGACTTACCTTTACTGGCTGAGGTCGGTTGTCCGATCTTGGCACTAGTTGAGGTCGGCCAGGTTTCGAGGTAACTAGGAGTTCTTGGAAATCTTACAACTTTGGATTTGAGTTATTTTTCCATCTGGAATGCTTTGTGTAACAAATCCACCATCTCTTTATAATGTTGGATGTTCCATCACATTTGCAATTTCATTCTTTAACCCTCCAATGATTCTAGCCATTGTTTCTTCTTGGTCTTCTTGCACATTGGCGTTCATCATGGCTATCTCCATCTCCTTGTAGTAATCATCTACACTCTTAGAACCTTGACGTAGGGTTTTGAAATTTTTTGTAGAAGTCTCTGTAGTAATGACTTGGTAGAATCTCCTTCTCATTACGACCTTCATCTCCTCCCATGATTGAATTGGCCTTTATCCACACCTTCGCCTTCTCAACACATATTGATCCCACCATATACTCGCATGGTCAGTATATTCTACTACAACTAATTTTCCCTTTTTCTCCTCACAATAATTGTGGCAATAAAAAACATGCTCCACCTTTCTTTCCCACTCAAAATATAACTCAGGATCATCCGTCCCTTGGAAAGAAGAAATGTTCATCTTGATGTTTCCAAGATGATTATCACTTTTGCTTTCTTTTCTAGAACTACTTCCCTTGTCCTCTTTTTCCTCTCCTCTTCTTCAGTTCGGTTAGGAGATGTTCTACTCCTTCTCCTTGGAAGTCGGTCTTCCATCTCATCCATTCTTGCACTCATTCTCATAAATTCACTTTGTAGTGCCTTGAGAAATAATTTGAGGTCTACTTCTCCAGCATCCTCCTCATGTAGGTTTACTAACTCATGATTAATGAAAAGAAATTTGGCTACAAATCAAACAATGTTAGTGATAAAAAAATAAGAATCCTCACAACACTACCTTACGTGTTTACACTTAAATTTTTATTCTCTCGTGTATCACTCTAATATTTTAGCTTTCTCTCTATATTGTACTCACCACTTTGCCTTTTACCACTCAACTTATCCTTCCAAGCTCTTGAAATAATGAGCCTTTGGTATAGATTCTACTATAAGTAATAGAAATGTGTTGATGATTACTTGAAACTTTTAGTGACAAAACAACTAGCCCGGAGGAAAGTAAGTCAAATGCGTTAGCCGGATTTGTAATCAAATGCGTAGCCGGTTCTAACTCTTCACTCAGATGGATTCGTCAC
This sequence comes from Sesbania bispinosa, assembly GCA_026901365.1. Classification (NCBI taxonomy): domain Eukaryota; kingdom Viridiplantae; phylum Streptophyta; class Magnoliopsida; order Fabales; family Fabaceae; genus Sesbania; species Sesbania bispinosa. Next base: position 318,086 of record QLOH01000327.1, read on the forward strand.
CTCAGATGAAATCTTCCGCTTGGGAACAAATATTGCGGACAACATAACTGGATTTGTTGTTCAGAAAATTTAGTACTGCACCTTTTTTTTTGTACTATCTGCACCTTTCTCTTTTTTTTTACTACTGCGAATCTCCCTTATTTTTAATAACTGGAATTCAACAATGAACTTGAAGAACTGAATTACAGAAACTGAATTTCAGAACTTTATAATTTTTTTTACAAGATAAATACGAAAAGATAAAGGATAGATGTTACTAATGATGTCAAGAGCCGAAAGCTCTGATACCAAATGATACGAACCGGAAGCGTAAAGATAGGACGTCTTGAAGATCAATTAACGGTAAGGAGCTTGACATAATCCAAAACCTGCTGGAAGCCACCAAAGCTATCAAGATAGGAACTTGACACAATCCGTGACCTGACGGAAGCACCAAAGTTATCATGATAATCAAGCAACTAGACCCAACCAGATTTTCTGGTAGAACCTAAGTTATCAAGTAGTTCTTTAATCCAATGAACAAAGGATATGCTCTCACAAAGGGAAAACTCAGATTTATTGAATTCAACCGTGTGTCTACAAATTGATTCTCAATGCCAATATATAGCAAAGGAATTCCCTAAAATAAACTATCTAAAAGATACAGTCCTAAATTAAATAGATATAATCCTAAAAGATTAAATATAATCCTAAAAGATTTAATCCTAGATAAGATTAAATATAATCCTAACAGATCTAATATTGATTCCTAACAGATCTGACCCTAAATAACTCAGTTACGATCTGATTAGTTACACTTTCCCGAAATAGGCTCTCCTAAGATTCGGATAAAGACATATCCGATTGTCAGATCAGATAACACCCTTGTTACTTCAATCTGAATTAAGTTAACCACTTCTTGGATCTTCTTTTGCTTAGTCATCTACTTTTCTTTGACTTCAGTGATCAAGAGTTTCAAAGCTCTCTTCATTCCGCTCAGATCTTGCCCCAATCATTAGACCTTCGATCCCTTGCAATGCATCTGAGGCATAATGATTGAGGTTCGGAAGGGATTGTGTCATAAGAGCTCATAATGCTCTCATCCTATCATGTTTCTATCCAACTCTTTTATCCTATCATATCCTCTCGTGTCCACCAAATGGATCTAAAACCCAATTATGAAGTGTAATAGAAAATGAAGTGGATGATATATAATAAGTGATATTATGGGAAAGTGAGAGAAAGAAAAGAAAAATGTGAAGTGAAATGTAAGAGAATGAAGTTTTGAAAAAAAATATCATAATTGAGTTACAATTCATCTACCTATTATTAGAAAAATAATATTTTTCCTTGAGGGATATATAGAGTGATTAGTTTCATTTTATCGTTGATGTTGAAAAAACTAGTTTACGTTGGTTTCGTGTTTTAAAAATCCCAAAATCATAGTTTTGATCGTGTAATTTTTATAAAACTATTTTATTTAATCTTTTAACTCAAAATTAAACACATTATAAAAGATCGATGAACTTTACTAGGTTAAATATAGGGAAAAATATATTTTTCATCCCTATAGTTTTGATCAACCTTAGTTTTAGTTCATGTACTTTAAATCTTGTGTTTTTTGTTCATAAACTATAAACCCCTAAACCATGGTCCTTGCCAATAGTGAAATTGTTAACTTGTTTCAGCTCAATAGTGGTCCTAAATAGCTAACTCATTTAATTAACCTTTTCTATTAATTTTTAATTATTAAAACAACCCAATTACTAAATTAGGGTACCTCAGAAATTTTACCGATAAAAAAGGTTATATAGTAATTAGGGTTATTTTAATTATTTATTTGAGGCTCATTATTGAGATTGACATGTAATCTGTTAGTCAGCTCATAAGGTTAGCAAATCTTACTAACGACATGAACCACGGATTTGGGTTTAGAAAGTTCAGGGACAAAAAATAAATGATTTAAGTATATGGACGAAGACCAAAGTTGACCGAAACTATAGGACGACAAACATATTTTCCCTTAAATATATAAGAGTTTAACTAAAGAGATACTTAAGTTGACAGCTGTGAAAAGAATTCCCGGGTTCGATCCTCACCTAAACACATTCTTAGGAGGGGTGAGGAGCTTAATTGTGACTATGGGTGTTCATATCCAATCCAACCCGATGCAAACCGTTAAAATCGATCCAAAAAATCGAAAATCGTAAAAAAATAATTTTTTTATTGGATTGGATTGTTTATTTTTATCCTATGTTTGAAAATCGATCAAACCAACGTATATACACATGTATTATTATATTTATAAATATAATAAGATACTTTTTATGATTTTATTATCAAATAGAATTTTAATATCTCTATAAATATATCAATTTTAAACTAGTTTTCAATTGGTTTTCATGTCTAAAAAAATTCATTTTATATAATTTGTATTTATATTGATAAATATAAGTTCCAATAAAAATGTTTACTATTATTGTAGAATTTTATCAATTGATATAATATTTATTACTTTAAAAAAATCTAAAATCGATCTAGTCCAATATATCGCATTTAAAATGTTGAGTTTCAAAAATATCATAAAGAAGTTTATGAGACAGAAATATTCCCAGGTTTTAATGGTTAACAAATTTAACTTAAAATATTTATCATAGATACATATTTAACTCCAATCTCTTATCTATGATTTCAGCAAGAGCCATCAAAGCTTAAAAGACTAAGTGTTGAACTGTCTGAAGAAGCAGAAGTTGTCTGAAGAAGTTCAACCTGTCTGAAGCATCGAGGTTGTCTGAAGACTCTTGATGACGTGGCACCTCTTGTCTGAAGTTGTGAAGATCTGTCTGAATCTCTTTTTGAATCATGCACGATCTCTGCTACAACAGCCGGCACTCCTTGTTGCATTTCAAGCACGTTCTCTGCCACAACGCGTCCTCTGCTACGCAAGCAATTGCATTTCAAGCACGTTCTCTGCCACAACGCGTCCTCTGCTACGCAGCAATTGCAGCAACAACAAAAAGTAGCTTTTTGGCAGGAGCAAAACCTTGCAACGTGTCAGAATATGTCAGAGAATATTTTGTACTACAGCTGGCTTGTCTCACAACGGTTAACATGTATTTCACAAGCAATGATTTTCTTTAACGGACCAATCATTTGGGTATAAATACCCCCATCTTTGAAGATTATTAAAACGAGAGAAGAATTGAAAAAGAACAGAAACTCTGCAAATTTTCTGCTGCAACACTCTGATTATTTTATCATCTTTGTACACACAAATTATTTTATTCTGAGCATACCTCAGTAATTTCTGTACATTCTGTAACTGTTTAAGTCTCAAAACTGATATAGTTTGTGAGCTTAAGCATTTCTCTCATTTGTATTTGCTTTTGAGCCTGGAGAGGCTTGTCTGAAAAGAATACTTGGTTGTTGAGCCTGGGGAGGCTTGTCTGAAAAAGAATACTTGGTTGTTGAGCCTGGAGAGGCTTGTCTAAAAAGAATACTTGGGTTGTAGAGCCTGAAGAGGCTGTCTGTAAAAGAATACTTGTAATCTTGAAAGATTAAGAGAAATCCGATTGCTACTTGGCATTGGGACTGACGTAGCTCACAAGTGGTAGTGATGTGAACCAGGGATAAATTCTGTGGCTAAGTTTTCTTACCCTTATCTCTTGTAAATTCAGTTTAAACTAATCAAGGGGTCTGAGTAATTAATCTAATATTTTAAAAGGCGCAAAACATCTTTTAAAAGTATTTTACAAGCCGTCTGAAAACTTCAGACAGCCTTCCAAAAGCCTGTCTGAAATTCTGTTTTGAGAATCTGTTTGCGAAAAACTTTCTAAAATATTTAGAAACACTATTCAACCCCCCTTCTAGTGTTTCCCTGTGTTCCTATAGTTGGTACCAGAGCTTTGACTCAGGGTTGAAGCACCTAACAAGTGTTTGAGGACTAAAGATCCTTATGGAAGCTTCAAACAGCAACAGGCAATACATCACAAAAGGAGCCTCTATCACAAGACCCCCAGCTTTCAATGGTGAGGATTATCACTACTGAAGAGATAGAATGAAGTTGTTCGTTGAATGAAAGCACCAACATTGATGTTTGGGATGTGGTCACTGATGGAGACTATGTGCCTATGCAAAATGATGTGCATATACCTAAGACTGAATGGTCTTTGGAGCAGAAGGCTAGAGTCCAGATGAATGCTAAAGCCAAACTCTATCTGATATGTTCCTTGAACAAATCAGAATATGAGAAGGTTCATGGATGCACCTCTGCCAAGGAGATCTGGGATACTCTTGCAGCAGCCCATGAAGGAACTGAGACTGTCAAGCAATCAAAAATAAGTATGCTCATACATCAGTATGAGATGTTCAAGATGGAAGAATCTGAAACCATTGACTAGATGTTTGGAAGGTTTCAGACCATAACAAATGGACTCAGGTCCTTAGGCAGAACTTATAATTCTGGAGACAACAACAGAAAAAATTCTAAGGAGTTTGCCTAAGTCGTGGAGACCCAAAGTTACTGCATTCAAGAGGCAAGAGATTTGAATTCTCTTAGAGTGGAAGAACTGTTGGGATCTCTTAAGGTCCATGAGCTTGAGCTTGGAGAAGATGACAACAAGAAGAAGTCCTTTAGCCCTAAACTCCAAGGCCAAACAGTCTAGGCATGGCAACATCAAGGCTATGCAAGCTGAAGCAGCTTTAGAGGCTGATGAAGACTCTGAAGATAGCTCAGAAGATGATGATGATCTTGCTCTTCTAAGCAGAAAGATCAAAAGAATGTTGCAGAACAGAGGGAAAGTTCAGAAAGAACCAACCCTCATCATCCAGATCAGGAAAGACAGGTAAAGAGTCTAACACTGATAAAATCATTTGTTTTGAATGTAAACAACCAGGGCATATGAAGGCTGAATGCCCAAACTTGAAGAAAAACAACTTTAAGAAGAAAAAGTTTTTCAAGAAAAGAAATGTCTTATGGCAACTTGGGAAGATCTTGATGAGACAAACCTCAGAAGAGGAGGAAGATACTTCAGAAGAGGCAAATATGTGTCTCATGGCCAGTCTACCATCTTCAGACAGCTCTGAAGCTGAGGTATTCCCTCTTACCTTACAAGAAATGTATGATGATCTGGTGGAAAGTTCCAAGGAACTTTTCCAAGAGTATAAGAATCTATCCAAAGCTCACACAGAAATGTTGTAATAAGTTTGAGGCTCTTGAGATAGAACATATTATGCTCAAGGAAAAGGCCTTTGAGACTGAAAACTGCAGTCTGCAAGCTGTGTCTGAAGAAAATGAAAAACTTCAGAAACAAGTTGCAGAACTGACAAAAGATCTAGCCAAATTTTTCAAAGGAACAAAAAATTGAATATGATGCATGGAAATCAAAGGCATTCTCTTGACAAAAGTGGACTAGGCTTTTGGGATTATAACATGTCTGAACCTCCTACTGTCTTAAATTTTTCTAAAGGCAAAAAGAAGGTTACTGGGTGTTCTCACTGTGGTAGGCCTGGACACAATGTGACTCAGTGCAAACACAAGAGAAAAGCAAGACCCAAAGCAACAAAACAGGACCCAAAGAACATGGGTACCTAAAAACTTAATTTTTCCTGTTGCAGATGTGTTTAACAGGACAAAGGAGACCCCAAAAAATGGTACTTGGACAGTGGGTGTGGCGAGACATGACAGGAGAAAGGTCTTTGTTCCAAAACCTTAGACCTAAAGAAGGAGGAGCAGTGGTCACCTTTGGTGGAAATCAACAAGGGAAGATCACTGGTATAGGGACTGTAGGTATAATTCCTTCATCCCTTATTAAGAATGTGCTTCTTGGGATGGACTTCAACATAATTTACTGAGCATAAGTCAATTATGTGACAGTGGTTATGTAGTATCCTTTTACCAAGGAAGGATGCATAGTCAAAGACACCTCTGATCAAACCCTCTTTACTGCTAAGAGACACAGCAATGTGTATAAAATTGATCTAGGGGATCTAGCAAGTCAAAATGTAAAATGCTTTATTTCTGTTGAAGATGAAAAACAGATTTGGCATCAAGACTTGGGCATGCCAACTTGAGATTAATCTCAAGATTAGCAAAACACACCTTGTTAAGGATTGCCCAAGCTTTCATACAATCTGACATTTTATGTGATAGCTGTCTGAAAGGGAAACAAACAAGACACTCTTTCAAGAGTAAAGATGTTGTTTCAACTAGCAGACCACTAGAACTTTTCCACATTGACTTGTTTGGTCCTATTAGAACAGAAAGTCTTAGTGGCAAGAAATATGGTTTGGTGATTGTTGATGACTATTTTAGATTCACATGGGTGATATTCCTTAGAAACAAGGATGAGACTTTTAAGAATTTCACAGTATTCTGTAAGAAGGTACAAAATGAAAAAGGATTCTGTATTTCTGTCATAAGAAGTGATCATGGTGGAGAGTTTTAGAATGCAAACTTTAAATGTTCTGTGATGAGAATGGGATCTCACACAATTTCTCTGTGGCTAGAACACCTCAACAGAATGGGGCTGTTGAGAGAAAGAACAGAAGTTTGCAAGAGATGGCAAGAACCATGCTCACTCAAGCAGTTTACCAAGAACCTTCTGGGCAGAAGCTGTTAGCACAGCTTGTTACCTTCAAAACAGAATATTGGTAAGACCAATTCTGAAAAAGACTCTATATGAATTGTGGAAAGGAAGAAAAACCCAACATATCATATTTCCACACCTTTGGATGTGAGTGTTTTATACTCAACACCAAGGATGATCCTGGAAAGTTTGATGCAAAGTCAGACAATGGATTTTTCATTGGATATTCTGAAACATCTAAAGCCTATAGAGTGTATACTTCTAGAACTTTAACTGTGGAGGAAACTATTCATGTAAAATTCAATGATAACAAAGAGACTGATAGAGAACTATCAGATCTAGAGGATGATTTTGCAGGAATGAAGCTGAATGATCACAACAGTTTGAAGGATGAGCAGCCGTCTAAAGTTCCTACTGTTACTGAACCTCTTCAGACAAATGTTGAGTCTCAGACAGATTTGATACCTCCTCAAAGACAAGATTGGAGATACAAATCACATCATCCTAAAGAGCAAATCATTGGCAACACTTCAGAAGGAGTTAAGACAAGATCAAAATTCAAGAATCTGAATTCACTTGCTCTCCTGTCTGAAATTGAGCCAAAGAACATTTGATGAAGCTCTGCATGATGAAGGGTGGATCCTAGCCATGCAAGAAGAGCTGAATCAGTTTGCTAGGAGTGATGTCTGGACCCCTTGTTCCTAAACCCCATGGGAAAACATATTGGAACCAAATGGGTGTTCAGAAACAAGCTGTCTGAAGAAGGCAAGGTAGTCAGAAACAAGGCAAGATTAGTTGCTCAAGGATACAACCAGCAAGAAGGTATTGACTTCACTGACAACCTTTGCTCCAGTGCCAGGTTAGAAGTAATCAGAAATTCTTTATCTTATGCTGTAAATAATGGCATCAAGCTATATCAAATGGATGTTAAAAGTGCTTTTCTCAATGGTCTCATTTGAAGAAGAAGTTTTTGTTAGACAACCCCCTGGTTTTGAAGATGTAGCTTTTCCTGAACATGTTTTAAACTTAAGAAAGCTCTCTATGGTCTAAAACAAGCCCCAAGAGCTTGGTATGACAGATTGAGTAGTTTTCTTATAACCAATGGTTTTGAAAGAGGAAAGTAGACACAACCCTTTTTAGAAAATAGTCTAACAAAGATCTTATACTTGTCCAGATATATGTTGATGACATTATCTTTGCTTCAACTGATTCTTCACTGTGCAAAGAGTTTTCTAAGTTAATGCAATCTGAGTTTGAAATGAGTTTAATGGGTGAACTAAAATTTTTCTTAGGACTTCAGATTAAGCAAGATTCTGATTGTATATGGATCCATGAAGAAAAATATACAAAGGAATGCTTAAGAAGTTCAACTTAAGTGATTGCAAACCCATGACAACTCCAATGCACCCTTTTGCATCTTTAAATAAAGATGAGAATGAAGAACCAGTAAATCAAACTTTGTATAGAGGAATGATTGGTTCATTATTGTATCTAACAGCAAGCAGGCCTGACATTATGTTCAGTGTATGCCTCTGTGCTAGATTCCAATCTGATCCAAGAATTACTCACTACAAAGCTGTAAAAAGAATTTTCAGATATCTTTAAAGGTACTACTAATCTTGGTCTGTGCTATAAGAAAAGTAAGGTTTGCAGGCTAGTAGGATACTGTGATGCTGATTTTGCTGGAGACGAAGTTGAAAGAAAAAGCACCAGTGGTGGATGTCATTTCTTGGAGAAAATATGATTAGCTGGTCAAGCAAAAGGCAAAGCACAATTGCATTATCAACAGCTGAAGCAGAATACATCTCAGCAGCCAGTTGTTGTTCACAACTGCTATGGGTGAAGTATCAGCTAGAAGATTTTAATATTTCAATATCTGTTTATACCTGTGTTGTGTGATAATACTAGTGCTATTAATCTGTCTAAGAATTCCATTCAACATTCTAGGGCGAAGCATATAGAAATCAAACATCATTTCATTAGAGACTATGTTCAGAAAGGTGTTTTTGATATTCAGTTTATTGATACAGAGCATCAATGGGCTGATATACTCACAAAACCTCTAACTGAATATAGATTTAAGTTCATCATAGATAAATTGAACATTCATGCATTTTGATTGTGTATGAAAATTGATGTGTCTGAAATTTCAGCTTGTCTGAAACAAGTGACTTGTCTGAAATTTTTGGTCGTATGAAATTTATATGGATGTCTGAAATCAATCACTTGTCTGAAATGAACAAATGACGTGGAAATAAGGGACGGTTTAGTTTCATTTATTTTGTCTCTTCCACTTCGCACGTTACCCTATGTCTGCGCAGCCAGTACATGCCATAATTGCTTTAGAGGTCTATATATACAGAAGGCAGTGGGTCAGAGTAACTTTACCACTTACTTTATTCTCAGAACTCTTGCTATTATTCGTCTTCAAGAAATCTCTTTCTCTCAAGTTTCTTCAAACCCTCATCAATAGCACCTAAGAAGTCAGCTGGAGGGAAACATAGTGAAGACCAAGGGTGTGCATCTTGATGACCTTGAAGCTCTGGGAATTGACCTTTATGCAGAATTCAAAGCAGTCGGATGGGTTTGAATACTTCAACAAAAACCTTACACAATGGCACGAGCAGAGTGTCTTGGATTTCTGGAGTACAGCTAGAGGTATTCCAAATCCTCAAGGCATTTATACAAGCATCAAAGCCACTGTGCGTGGTATTCCCATCTTTGTGATGAAGACATCTTGGCTATTGTCTGTGGTGTCAAGACTGAAGGAGTTGTGTTCTCACCGGGCTGGGAAACTAGAAATGGTGGTCAGAAGCATTTCACTAATTTTTCTCTATGGAACTTCAACACCTGCAAGTCTGGATGAAAAACATATGTCAGACAAGGCTAGGGTTCTGCATGCCATTTTAGGAAACTCTGTAATCCCTAAGAGTGGAAGCAGGAACCATGTGTCTGAGTTGGAAATGGTTCTGCCTCATCCATCTGTGCAGCAGAAACAGAAGATCAACCTCCCCAACATCATTATGTTTCACATACAGAAGAGACTCAGAGACTCTACAGGAAACTTCCTCCCCCCACAACACCATTATCAGTAAGGTGTTGCTGCATTTCAAAGTCCCCATTGAGAGGCTGTGTTGATCACTTTTCACTTCCTGTGTTTGGTGAATCAAACCTCAAGAGCATGGGAGTGAAGCTAACTCCAAAACCTCCCTCACCTACCATGAAGGAGAGCCTGCTGATGGAGAAAGCTGAGAGAAGAAATACAACAATGCAGATTTTGGAGAATGAGCTCAGAGGTGATATCAGAAGACATGAGTTCAAGCCCTCCAAGACCTCTCCTTAATCCAAACTGAAAAATCTACCTGTAAGGAGTTTTGCTAAGGTGGCAACTGCATCTGTGCAGAAATCAGATTTCTGAACCTGTTCAGAAGGCTTCTCATAGGTCGTCTGAAATTGTGGGTCAGCTGTCTGAACCTACACAGACTTCACATCCTACTTCTGAAATGGAACGACAGGCTGAAGAGTCAGATGCAGCTGATGTTGTAGTTGCTGAGCCTTTGGCTGCCTGCTCATCTGATCCTGTACTCATTCAGGTGGCAGCCTTGGCTACTGCCTTGGAGCAGGAGGAGTGGAGAAGAAAGAAGAACAAGAGAGGACTGATAGAGGCTCTTGCTTATTGCCATCTCAGCTAGTTTATGCTGAAGCTGATAAAGAAGAAATCAGGGCTGAAAATTCAGAGAAGAAGGAAGAGGTCCAGTGCACCTCAGAGGAGAAGAACCAAGAGTAAGTTGCCTTGCACTTGTCATTGAGCCAAGGATGACAAGGAGTATTGCATCTCAGCTTGAAGAAGAAGATACAGCAGGGAAATATCAAAATTTTGTCAAGGCCAATGAGTTCTTCAAAAGAAGAAGGGCAGAAAAACAAGCTGAAAGTGAGAAGGCAGAAAAGGAAACAGAGGCTAAAGAAGTTGAGGCACCAAAGCCTCCCTACAAAAGGATCAAAGTGAGGTTTGACAATATTACACCCTCACCTCCATCATCACCAGAAAAGCAATCACCACCTCAACCATCCCCTCAACCTTCACCTAAACCTATCTCACCAGAAAAACAACCATCACCACCTTTACAAACAGAAATCATACCATCTGAACCATCCATCCCTTCTGATCCATCTGAACCAACACAACCCACACCATCAGAAATTCAACCTGTTGAACATTCTGAACCTACCTCATCTAAACCCTCTGAAAACCAACCATTGTTCCCTCATCACCTCAAATAATCCAACCTTCTGAACCCTCTTCACCTCAACCTCAACCATCAACACCATCACCTATACCCTCACCATCATCATCCCCACCTCATACACCTTTACCACCTTCATCATCTCCACTCTTACTACAATGGTATTATGAAGAAGAGCCATTGCCTGCTGAGGCTCTACAACTATCTCTTCTTCTCTCTGATCCTTGCTCTTTGCCCAAGTTTGGCAACTTGTCTGAAGAGTTACAGTACTTCAGAGCAGCACCTGCTATATCTCTACACATGGCCTCACCAGAAGAACTGTTGCTGAAGAGAGAGCCAAGTACAGTGCTAAATTAAGTGGCCTAGAGAAGATCAGGAAGGGTGTTGTCCCTCCTTCACATATATGGGAACCTATCAACCCATTTTCTGAAGAGTCATGGAGGCTGAGCAATGAAGAATGGTATCTTGTGAGACAGCTCAACACAGAGTCTGAACTGTTTCAGAGAGATCTGGAAAGGGGAGTTGGGATGATGGCTATAGGCCCCCTAGAACTTGTTCCATCAGACCCTCAACCAAAATCTTGGTGAAGCCTGATAGAATTGTTCCTAGGTATCCCTTGAAAGAAGGCAAGGATGAAAGTACAAAGGAGCTAAAGTACTCAGTATCTGCACCCCTGTCTGAAATGATGAGTACAACAGAGTGGGATGCTTTACCAGAATTTATCAGCAGTCAGGGAGGAGGCTTAGATCAGTTGCTGCAAGACTGGATGTGGGCTTCTTATTGGAAGATCAGAGAAGATGCTGGATCTTCTTCTGGATCAACTGGTCCTGATGCTGAATCTGAAGTGGGACTTGGCAAGACTACAAATGTCCAATACCATTATCTGAAGGATTACTTTCCCCCACCTGCTGACTCCTTCAATGAAGACTGGGTTTTGCTGAAATTCATTGGCACTTTCTTTTGGCCAGTTTTTCAACCCTCTGTGTATGGTTTGAGACCAGGCTTTGGAGTTCTAAGATTCGTTTGCCCTTACATTCAAATCATTCTATTTGAATCTGAGCAAGACTTGACTGAGGAGAACTTCAAGCTGAAGTCCAAGGTCAAGGATCTTGAGAAGAAGCTTGCAGCACAAGAGGAAAAGTCCAAGCATCTGTTTCCACTCAAGAGCAGATTCTTCATGAACAGCAGCTTATCAGATCTGGGCAACAAGTAGGGGTGTAAGCGGGTTCGGTTGACCCGCCAACCCGGTCAACCCGACCCGATCCAATCAAAAAAATGGGTTGGTTTGGGTAACGGTTCGGATCGGGTCATTTTGGGAGAAACCGAACAAGGTCGGTTCGGGTATCGGGTTTCAGTTTTTAAAAACCGAAGAACCCGAACCCGAACCTGTTACAAGTTATATCGCTCGAGAGTGAGACATCAGAGACAACTTTCATTTTCTTTTCTTCAAAGAGATATTTTGTGCCTAGCTAGCCCCTAGCCCCTCACTCCCTCCGTGCCTCAGCCTCAGCCTCATGCCCTCCTCCTCCTCGTCTCGTCATCGTCGCCGCCGTGGAAGTCACCGGCGTTGTCCCTGTCTTCCCGATCCGAAGGTCGAGTCTAGTTCTCACTTCTAAGGTAAGGGTTTTTTTTCCAGATTTGTTCTCCTATGTTCATCCTTCTCACTCTGCTTGTTCATTGCTTAATCTCTTGAGCCTTTTCTTCTTCTAATGCATTTTTGTTTATTGGAGCTCAGATTTTGCTGATTTGAAATTTGGAGCCCTTTCTTCTTCTATGGATTCGATCACCACGATCTGTGAATTCAAAGACCCTGTTGACCGTAAATTACCAAGACCTGTCTCCACAGTCCACCCCACCTGATGTAAGTTATAGATTATTGTAGTTTGTGTTAGATTATATGTTCTTTTTCTGGTTATCCTTTTCACTGTTATGTTCTTCCTTGCTATCTGCTATGGTCAATAAGATTCGTGTGGGTTGGTTCTGATTCCATTACTCTGTTGATCTGTGATGGTGAAGTCTCAGTCTTTTTTTGCCTTGTTCAAAATTTCTCTGTTCTTAGCTTGCTGATGTTGTGGGGTTTATTGGCTTGAAAAGATTCCTCATCAAATTAGCTAAACTTCTGACTTTTTTCTTTTAATTTTTTTTTCCTTCTGAAAGCTGCATCCTTTTATCATCATTGAGGCTTGGCTTGTACTTTTGAAAATTTGTTTGGTAAACACATCTAATGCAACGACAGTTCACTTCAATTAATTCTACAGAGCGTGTATTTCCCGTTTTCCTTTTTGCCTCGTTTTAGTTTTAGGTTTTACTCAACTTGAAATGGAACTTGGATCAGCAGATACTATGCTCTGATTGAAGCATGGTCTATTAGATATTATTTTGCATACATAATTTGTGAGAAGTCATGGCGTAATAATTGATGAACTAATCTTTTGTAGTTTTGTCAGCTTTGATTTCTTGATGTATCAAAGAATTGTTACCATGATGTGATGAACTTAATTATGACATTTATCTCAATTCTATAGCCATCACACAATGACTTGAGCTATGTCCCCATGTGGTGGAAATCCTGTGAAATTTGATTATACAGGTGTAATTAATTCCTGTGTGAACTGTGAACAGGTGTTATATATGTTCAATATCATTTTTTCCCTTTCTTGATAAGCGATCATGCGATGATATATATGTATACATATTCATGATCTCCATTCATAAGCAAGTGCAGCAGAATGCGTTGAATATATATGTTTTGTTTGACTGTCTCCAATTTTACAGAATATCTATTTGGAATTTTACATATTTAAATGTATCATTTTCATGGATTGGTCAATTTGAGTTTTTCAATTCATGTTTTAGTCTATTTTAATGTTTCGGGATGTGAATGGAAAAGGCTTCTACTTTTGAAAATTTATGTTTACTCCTTTGCACTTACTCTGATAGTGTAATATAGGGATTAAGAAGTTCCTCAGATAGATGGAAGTTGCTTTTCATTTTAATCATGATTCTTGCATTGTTTTTTTGTTCATGTTTTTTTTAAATTAATGCAGAATGGAAGAGGTTACAACTTCACTTTGGAACTCAAAAATCTAGTCGAACCCAAGTGGGAAGTGCTCCATCCCCACCATCACTTGGAGCTGCAACAATGGGAGGCGTAGAGGCACCAACTGAACCAGTTACAAATGAAGAACCTTCTATGCCAGCCCCTAAACCCACCACCACTTGGTTTTGGTTTTGTCACTTTGTTTAAATTTGTAACAAAATAATGTGTAGTTGAAGTCCATATAAATTGGTAGTTCTATGTATAAAATAGGTTCTGTTGATTTTTTCAATTTTTTCAGATTTTTTTTGGATTTTTTCATGTTTTTCTGCACATGACAGGATTTTAATATTATATTAATATGATCCGATACCCGACCCGACCGAAACCGCAGATGGTCGGGTTGGTTCGGTTCGGGTTGCGTAATGAAAAAAGTTGAAACCGAGCCAACCCAAACCGAGGTGAAACAATTGGTTTGGACTTCTATTTACCCTGAACCCGACCCCCCGATTACACCCCTAGCAACAAGAGCTAAAGTTATCAGTAGAAGCAGCAATAAACAAGGCCAAGGAAGAATTAATTTCATTTCATAACTGAGCCTTGCTGAAGAAAAAGGATTAAACTGCTTTGCCATTGTCTGATGTTTGTTTTCAATTTCTTTTGGCAAGTGACTGATTGTCAGTTTTATATATATCCATGAAATACAATAAGTGTTTTATATCATATTTTGAGTGCATGCTCTTTGCTTTCTGATTATGTTTGATATATGTATTGCACTGTTACTGTTTTTGCTCCGATTTTCCCTTTTGATTGATGACAAAAGGGGGAGTATTAAAACTAACAAAATCTAGAGTGATTACAGGACTCAGGGGGGTATACTCCACAAGTACTCCACAAGCGCTAAGCTTTTTTAAGTAACATATACCTTGAACAGAATTTGTTAAGGGATATGTGTATCTCAGGGGGAGCTATTTTAATCTCTTAATCTTATTCAGATTTGTATATTTTAAGAAAATTTTTCATCATTAAAAAGGGGGAGAATGTTGAGTCTCAAAAATATCATAAAGAAGTTTATGAGACAGAAATATTCCCAAGTTTTAATGGTTAACAAATTTAACTTAAAATATTTATCATAGATACATATTTAACTCAATCTCTTATCTATGATTTCAGCAAGAGCCATCAAAAGCTTAAAAGACTAAGTGTTGAAACTGTCTGAAGAGCAGAAGCTGTCTGAAGAAGTTCAACCTGTCTGAAGC
This sequence comes from Sesbania bispinosa, assembly GCA_026901365.1. Lineage (NCBI taxonomy): Eukaryota > Viridiplantae > Streptophyta > Magnoliopsida > Fabales > Fabaceae > Sesbania > Sesbania bispinosa. The sequence continues at coordinate 333,192 of QLOH01000327.1, forward strand.
ATCAAGGTTGTCTGAAGACTCTTGATGACGTGGCACCTCTTGTCTGAAGTTGTGAAGATCTATCTGAATCTCTTTTTGAATCATGCACGATCTCTGCTACAACAGCTGGCATTCCTTGTTGCATTTCAAGCACGTTCTCTGCCACAACGCGTCCTCTGCTACGCAGCAATTGCAGCAACAACAAAAAGCAGCTTTTTGGCAGGAGCAAAACCTTGCAACGTGTCAGAATATGTCAGAGAATATTTTGTACTGCAGCTGGCTGTCTCACAACAGTTAACATGTATTTTACAAGCAATGATTTTCTTCAACGGACCAATCATTTGGGTATAAATACCCCCATCTTTGAAGATTATTAAAACGAGAGAAGAATTGAAAAAGAACAGAAACTCTGCAAATTTTCTGCTGCAACACTCTGATTATTTTATCATCTTTGTACACACAAATTTTTATTCTGAGCATACCTCAGTAATTTCTGTACAATCTGTAACTGTTTAAGTCTCAAAACTGATATAGTTTGTGAGCTTAAGCATTTCTCTCATTTGTATTTGCTTTTGAGCCTGGAGAGGCTTGTCTGAAAAGAATACTTGGTTTTTGAGCCTGGAGAGGCTTGTCTAAAAAAGAATACTTGGGTTGTAGAGCCTGAAGAGGCTTGTCTGTAAAAGAATACTTGTAATCTTGAAAGATTAAGAGAAAATCTTATTGCTAGTTGGCATTGGGACTGGACGTAGCTCACAAGGGTAGTGAGTGAACCAGGATAAATTCTGTGGCTAAGTTTTCTTACCCTTATCTCTTGTAAATTCAGTTTAAACTAATCAAGGGTCTGAGTAATTAATCTAATATTTTAAAAGGCGCAAAACATCTTTTAAAAGTATTTTAACAAGCCGTCTGAAAACTTCAGACAGCCCTCCAAAAGCCTGTCTGAAATTCTGTTTTGAGAATCTGTTTGTGAAAAGCTTTCTAAAATATTTAGAAACACTATTCAACCCCCCTTCTAGTGTTTCGCTGTGTTCCTACATAAAATGGATCAGATTTAAAAAAAAAACAACCGATTGAATGATGAAATGATAAACCGCAATGATTGGATCAAATAATTTTTTAATTTACCTTAAAATCGATCTAATTAAATCGAACTGCGACTAAATCCCGAGTAAGACCACCCCTGGTAATAAGAGATGTCCATGGTTAATGTAACATCCCAATATTTTAAAAATAAAATAAAATAAGATAAAATGAAGAAATAATAGTATCATTAATATCTTTTATTATGAATAATGTTATTTAAATAAAAAGAGGGATGGGTGGGTTGGAGTAGGCTCAGCCCAATTAGATATTTAGTAAGGAGGGTTATCTATTTCACCCTATCCTTTGTTTTCAAATGTGAGATAACAAAACCTTAGGGAGGAGAGAAACAACTCCACAAGGAGAGGTGTCGCAGAGTAGATCATCAAGGGAGTTCTGCCATTCGCTTTTGATCATCATCTCTAAGGTACGGGGGGAAGGGGCTACTATATGTGTATGCTGGAGTGCTTGGGTAATGAGGGCAACCATAAGTCCCTCCAGGAATTCTAAATTCGAAATTTGATCAGTGAATCATGTGTTGTATGTTTGGAATGTGCTTGGTTTGATGTACAATGTTATATTCTTAAAGAACTGAATGATGATAGCGAGAATAGCGAAAAAGGGTTAAATAAGATTTAGCAGTGAGGACCCATAATTGATTAGATGTGAATTTTATGATAAATTGTAGGAATATTGATGATTTCACCAATATTAATCGGTAAAAAACGTGTCTAATTGAGTTAGAAACATCAAAATTTAAGTAGAGGATGAAGAAGGGGTTAAAAGGGGTAAAAATCGCAGGTACGGTCGTTCTCGGGTTGTCGATAATCGATTACAGCAGACTATAATCGATTACGAGGCTTTCTGGGCAGCATCGTGAGAATTTAGCCGTTGGTAATCGATTACAAGGGGCATGTAATCGATTAACAGAGTGTAAATTGGGCACCAGAGCCTTCCGTTAATCGATTACAGCCTCCTGGTAATCGATTACCAGGCCCCAAAATTGAGAAACCGCTTCTGGTAATCGATTACAGTTGTCTGGTAATCGATTACCATGCCAAAAATGAGTTTAGAGTGTTATACTTATGTGATGTTGTGATATTTTACTGGTAATCGATTACCATGCCAAAAATGAGTTTAGAGTGTTATACTTATGTGATGTTGTGATATTTTACTTATATGATGGTAATGATATGAATCGTTTGTGGTATGATTGATTGAATCAGATGTACAATGCGTCTTAATTGTGGCATGATATATTCTTGAGTGATTATTCCATGTGAATATTCTGTATTTATAATATTTGTGATGTGATGTGGAGTGATTAGAGTAGCGGAGATTGCATGAGAAATATGTGATATGACGTTGATGCATTGAGCATAAGTATGATGTATGAGACGCATGAGATACATGAGTAGCCAGACGTGGCTAAAAATACCCTAGCCCAAAAGGGGGCGACGTGGAGACCATGATGGGGGACATTCGATGCATGACTCCAAGAGGGAGTGTTTTACAATGCGACTCACCAAGCCCATAAGAGGTGGGTGACGGTGGGAGGGAGCGGTGTCCTTGCACGGGCCCATAGAGGGGGTGCGACCTATCGGCCAAGAGGGCATTTAACGGTAGGTCCATCATTGGTAACAACTAAGGGAATTGATGAGGTGCGCCCATTGTGCGGAGTTCCAAATCATGACCCTTAGAAAGAGGTATTGTGCATGAGCATAGAGTGAGCATCTCATCATTTTATGATTGTGTGAGAAGTGTGAATTTATATTTGCGTGAAACTAATGTTCGGGATGTAAAGAGTGTGGATTGAGATGAATGATGATATGTATGGTGATGGAGGTGGGAAATAAGGGTAGCCTTCTGTATTGCATGTATATGTATGTATTCTTTTCCTCCACCGTATCTTTCTGTGGTTTTATAGGTGATTGAAGATGGCACTCAATGTGCGAATTTTGAAGGGACAGGGTCACGCTCTGATGATGTGTGACTCGGGGCTTAGGGTTTAGGAGCTTATTTCCTTTCATTTTATTATGTAGAGGTTTAGGAAGATTATTTTTTAAGGTCTTACATCGACAAGACATATTTTTATTATGTTGATAATTTAGTTTTTGAAAACCTTGATTTTACCTTTTATGGAAATTTAGTTTGATTTGGATTAAAAGTAATTGTTTAAATGAGGATTGTGAACCTTTTTACCTCGATGTGACTTTAATTTTATTGATAACTCAAAATGATGATATTATTATTGGGGTAGAAAGGTGTCACATGTAGTGGTATCAGATCTGGTTGGTTCACCGGCCTGAGTTATGTGTTTGTTGTGTTTCTGTGGTGCTAACTTGTGATGTTGATTGAGTGAAATATATTGTTTTGATTTAACTATATGTTTGATTGCTCACTTTTCTGTGAATCAGAAAAGTGATGGTTGAAGGAGGTAGAAATGATCGTGTTATTGCCGAAGCTTTAATGGCTACGGCTCAGGCTGTAGGCAACATGAACCAACATCAAGAGATGGATTGGCTTGCTCGGTTCCAGAGGAACCATCCACCTACCTTCCGTGGGGGTTATGACCCCGATGGTGCTGCTGATTGGATCTTCGAGATTGAGAAGATTTTTAGAGCTATGGAATGCCCGTTGGTGTAAAAGGTGACATTGGCTGCTTTCATGCTATCTGGAGATTGCTGGATTTTGGTGGCAGAGTACCTACCAGAGAATGATTGAGGAAGGCACCGCAATGAATAGGGAGAACTTCAAGAGGCTGTTTCTGGAGAAGTATTTTCCTTATGACATCTGTAACAAGAAGCAGATAGAGTTTCTTGAACTGAAGCGGGGGAGATGGCACTGGGGCGGACTATGTAGCTAAGTTTGAAGCACTGGTTCGATTTTGTCCTACCTACGAGGGAAGCCAATAATGAAGAGGCGAAGTGGTGAAGTTCATCAGTGGTCTTCGTCCTGAAAATCAAGCAAGTCTTAAACTATCAAGGTATCGTGCGATTCATGAGCTGGTTAACAAATGTAGAGTGTACGATGAAAACAACCGAGCTAAAGCTTCTCATTACAAGAGTGGAGGATGTAACATCCTAAAATTTGGTAGGATAAATAAAATAAAATAAAATAAAAGGAAGGAATAATAGTAATATTATCTTTATTATGAATAATAATATATTTAAAAAGGGGATGGGTGAGTTGGAGTATGCCCAGCCCAATTAGATGTTTATATAAGGGAAGGGGTACATATTTCACCCCATTAGTCCTAAAACATCAGATAACCAAAACCTAGGGAGGAAGAGAAGCAACTCCACAAGGGGAAGGTGTAGCAGAGTAGATCACCAAGGGAGTGAAGTGCTGCTATTTGTCTCTAATCGTGAACTCTAAGGTACGGTGGGGGAAAGGGTGCTGCTTGTATGTGTATGTGGGAGTACTTGGGTAGTGAGGGCAACCATAAAACCCATCTAAGGCTTTAAATGTCGAATTTGGTTATGTGCTTTATGTGTTGGATGATGAAAATTTGTGTGCTTGGATGTTTTAAACGTGTTAATCTTGATTAATCTTGATGAATTGAATGAGGATAACAAGAATAGCAAAAAGGGGATAAATGAGGGTTTAGTGATGAGGAAGCCTTATTGATTAAATGTGATATATCGTGTTAAAGATTGATTATTTCATTGAATTTGTTTGATAAAAACGTGTTGGATTGAAGTATAAACAGTGAGGACTGAGTAGGGATTGAAGAAGGGGGTCAAAAGGGGAAAAAACGCAGTACAATCGCGTTCTGCGACACTTGCGCTCCACTTGCGCTGCGTGGCTCTCTGGAATCTGCGCTGCAACTTGCGCCTGCAGCGCAAGTGAAGCGCAGCTGGCATATTTCTATTTTTTATGTAATTTTGATGAGTTCTTTTCAGAGTGAGGATGGTTTTCCTTAACACATGAAATTGAGATTGATATGTATTTATTATAAGTGTTATTTTGTGGAATTGAGAGATGTAATTAGATGTTTAAAATGTGTTGATTGTGGTATGAATATGATGATGTGAATATCCCATGTGATGTTAGATGTTATAATATTGTGATGTATGATGATGATTGTAATGAGTATATGAGGTGTGTATGTATGATGGTAATGTACTGAGCATATGATGTATGAGATGTATGATGATGATATATTGATGCATTGAGCATACGAGGTGTGTTATGATGATGATTATGCATTGAGCATATGAGGTGTGTTATGGTGATGATTATGCATTGAACATATGAGGTGTGGTGATTGAGATGCACGGGCCCATTGAGGGGGTGCAGTGACCATGATGGGGACATTCTATGCACGAGCTCAAGAGAAGGGTGTTTGTGCAACCTATCGGCCAAGAGAGGGCATTTAACGGTAGGGCCATCATTGCGGGGCGGATGTCTCTGCACGAGCCCAAGAGGGGGGTGTTGTGCAACCTATCGGTCAAGAGAGGGCATTTAACGGTAGGGTCATCGTTGGTAACAACTAGGGAGATTGATGAGGTGCACCCATTGTGCGGAGTTCCAAGTCATGATCCTTGGGATGAGTTTTGGTGTGCATGATCGTGTTGAGTCTCAAAAATATCATAAAGAGGTTTATGATGTTTTAAAGACTGAAATTTCTCTAAGTTTTAATGATCAACAAATTCAACTTAAGTTGTTTCTCATAGATACAATTGTCTAATAGTTTATCTATGATTTTCAGCAAGAAGCCTATTATATAAGACTAAGTGTTGGATCCGTCTGAAGAAGCTGATGTTGTCTGAAGATGATCAACCCGTCTGAAGCATCAAAGCCGTCTGAAAGCATTTGATGACGTGGCATCTCTTGTCTGAAAGCTGTGACAATCCTTGTACCTCTGCTCGTTTTTTCACGCACGTTCTCTGCTACAAACAGCTGGCACCTGTGCAATGCAATTCAAGCACATTCTTTGTCACAACGTGTCCTCTGCTACGCAGCAATTGCAGCAGCAACAAAGAGCACCTTTTTGGCAGGAGCAAACCGTGTAAAAGTGTTAGAATTTGTCAGGGAATATCAGAATTTGTCAGAGAATATTCTGTACTGCAGCAGCTGTCTCACAACGGCTAGCATGGATTCACAAGCATGAGAGTCTTCAACGGGCCAATCATTTGGGTATAAATACCCCCCTTATTTGAAGACCTACAAAGAGAGAAGAATTGAAAAAGAACAAAAAACTCTACAAGATTTTTGCTGCAACACTCTGATTTATTTCATACATTTTTTTACAACAAAGTTATTTTTCCTGAGCATACCTCAGTTTTTCTTTGTACATTTGTATTTGTTTAAGTCTCAAAACTGTCATAGTTTGTGAGCTTAAGCACTTTCCATTCAACTGTAATTGTTGTTGAGCCTGGAGAGGCTTGTCTGAAAAAGAATACTTGTGTTGTTGAGCCTGGAGAGGCTTGTTTGTAAAAGAATACTTGGTTGTAGAGCCTGAAGAGGCTTGTTAGAAAGAATACTTGGTTGTAGAGCCTGAAAAGGCTTGATAGAAAAGAATACTTGTAATCTTGCAAGATTAAGAGAAAATCCAAGTGCTAGTTGGCATTGGGACTGGACGTAGCTCACAAGTGGTAGTGAGTGAACCAGGATAAATTCTGTGGCTAAGTTTCTCTTTCCCTTATCGTTGTCATTTCAGTTTACGTTAATCAAGGGGACTGAATATTTAATCTAATATTTTTAAAAAGGAAGAAACTTCTTTTAGAACCATTTTAAGGTCGTCTGAAACCAACTTCAGACAGCTATCTGAAAAACTTCAGACAACCCTCTAGCAACCTGTCTGAAAGTCTGTTTTGTAAATCTGTTTTCGAAAAGCTTCTTAAAATATTTAGAAACACTATTCAACCCCCCTTCTAGTGTTTCCCTGTGTTCCTACAGTTGGTACCAGAGCTCTACTCAGGGTTGAAACACCCTAACAAGTGTCTGAGGACTGAAAGATCCACATGGAAGCTTCAAACAGTAACAGGCAATACATCACAGAAGGAGCCTCTATCACAAGACCTCCAGCTTTCAATGGAGAAGATTATCACTACTGGAGAGATAGAATGTAGCTGTTCATTGAAAGCACAAACATTGATGTTTGGGATGTGGTCACTGATGGAGACTATGTGCCTATGCTAAATGATGTGCCTATACCTAAGACTGAATGGACTTTGGAGCAAAAGGCTAGAGTACAGATGAATGCTAAGGCCACTCTCTATCTGATATGTTCCTTGAACAAATCAGAATATGAGAAGGTTCATGGATGCACCTCTGCCAAGGAAATTTGGGATACTCTTGCAGCAGCCCATGAAGGAACTGAGACTGTCAAGCAATCCAAGATAAGTATGCCCATACATCAGTATGAGATGTTCAAGATGGAAGAATCTGAAACCATTGACCAAATGTTTGGAAGGTTTCAGACCATAACAAATGGACTCAGGTCCTTAGGCAGAAACATACAACTCTGGAGATAATAACAGAAAAATTCTAAGGAGCTTGCCTAAGTCCTGGAGACCCAAAGTTACTGCCATTCAAGAGGCAAGAGATTTGAACTCTCTTAGAGTGGAAGAACTGTTGGGATCTCTTAAGGTCCATGAGCTTGAGCTTGGAGAAGATGACAACAAGAGAAAATCTCTAGCCCTAAACTCCAAGACCAAACAGTCTAGGCATGGCAACATCAAGGCTATGCAAGCTGAGGCAGCTTCAGAGGGAGATGAAGACTCTGAAGATAGCTCAGAAGATGATGATGATCTTACTCTTCTAAGTAGGAAGATCAAGAGAATGCTGCAGAACAGAGGAAGATTCAGAAAGAATCAACCCTCAACCTCAAAAGGAGGTAAGTCAGGTAAAGACATACAAACTGACAAAATTATTTGTTTTGAGTGTAAGCAACCAGGGCACATGAAGGCTGAGTGTCCAAAACTGAAGAAAAACAACTTCAAGAAGAAGAAGTTTTTCAAGAAAAAGAAAGGACTCATAGCAACATGGGAGGACCTGGATGAATCAACTTCAGAAGAGGAGGAAGACACCTCAGAAGAGGCAAATCTGTGCCTCATGGCAAGCCTACCATCTTCAGACAGCTCTGAAGCTGAGATGTGTTTAACAGGACAAAGGAGACCCCACAAATGGTACCTGGGTGCTCGCGACACATGACAGGAGAAAGGTCTTTGTTCCAAAACCTTAGACCTAAGGAAGGAGAAGTGGTCACCTTTGGTGGAAATCAGCAAGGGAAGATCACTGGCACAGGGACTATAGGTATAATTCCTTCATCCCTCATTAAAAATGTTCTTCTTGTGGAAGGACTACAACATAATTTACTGAGCATAAGTCAATTATGTGACAGTGCTTATGTAGTATCCATTACCAAGGAAGGATGTATAGTCAAAGACTCCTCTGATCAAACACTTTTTACTGCTAAGAGACACAGCAATGTGTATAAAATTGATCTAGAGGATCTAGCAAGTCAAAATGTAAAATGCTTCATTTCTGTTGAAGATGAAAAACAGATTTGGCATCAAAGACTTGGGCATGCCAGCTTGAGATTAATCTCAAGATTAGCAAAATACGACCTTGTTAAAGGATTACCCAAGCTTTCATACAAATATGATATTTTGTGTGATAGTTGTCTGAAAGGGAAACAAACAAGACACTCTTTCAAGAGTAAGGATGTTGTTTCAACCAGCAGACCACTTGAACTTTTACACATTGACTTGTTTGGTCCTATTAGAACAGAAAGTCTTAGTGGAAATAAATATGGTTTGGTCATTGTTGATGACTATTCTAGATTCTCATGGGTGATATTCCTTAGAAACAAGGATGAGACTTTTAAGAATTTCACAATATTTTGTAAGAAGGTACAGAATGAAAAAGGATTCTGTATTTCTGTCATAAGAAGTGATCATGGTGGGGAGTTTGAGAATGCAAATTTCCAATTGTTCTGTGATGAGAATGGGATCTCACACAATTTCTCTGTGGCAAGAACACCTCAACAGAATGGGGTTGTTGAGAGAAAGAACAGAAGTTTGCAAGAGATGGCAAGGACCATGCTCAACTCAAGCAACTTACCAAGAACCTTCTGGACAGAAGCTGTTAGCACAACTTGTTACCTACAAAAGAGAATATTGATAAGACCAATTTGAAAAAGACTCCATATGAATTGTGGAAAGGAAGAAAACCCAACATATCATATTTCCACACCTTTGGATGTGAGTGTTTTATACTTAACACCAAAGATGATCTTGGAAAATTTGATGCAAAGTCTGATAATGAATTTTTCATTGGATATTCCGAAACATCTAAAGCATATAGAGTGTATAACTCTAGAACTTTAACTGTTGAAGAAACTATTCATGTAAAATTCAATGATAACAAAGAGATTGATAGGGAACTATCAGATCTAGAGGATGATTTTGCAGGTATGAAGCTGAATGATCACAGCAACTTGAAGGATGAGCAACTGTCTGAAGTTCCTGCTGTTTCTGAACCTCTTCAGACAAATCTTGAGTCTCAGACGGATGTGATACCTCCTCATAAACCTGATTGGAGATACAAGTCACATCATCCTAAAGAGCAAATCATTGGCAGTACTTCAGAAGGAGTTAAGACAAGATCAAAATTCAGAAATTTGAATTCTCTTGCTCTCCTGTCTGAAATTGAGCCAAAGAACATTGATGAAGCTCTGCATGATGAAGGATGGATCCTAGCCATGCAAGAGGAGCTAAATCAATTTGCTAGGAGTGATGTCTAGACCCTTGTTCCTAAACCCCATGGGAAAAATAATTATTGGAACCAAATGGGTGTTCAGAAACAAGCTGTCTGAAGAAGGCAAAGTTATCAGAAATAAGGCAAGGCTAGTAGCTCAAGGATATAACCAGCAAGAAGGTATTGACTTCACTGAAACCTTTGCTCCAGTGGCCAGGTTAGAAGCAATTAGAATTCTTTTATCTTATGCTGTAAATAATGGCATCAAACTATATCAAATGGATGTCAAAAGTGCCTTCCTCAATGGTTTCATTGAAGAAGAGGTTTTTGTTAGACAACCCCCTGGTTTTGAAGATGTATCTTTTCCTGAACATGTTTTTAAACTTAAGAAAGCTCTCTGTGGTCTGAAACAAGCCCCAAGAGCTTAGTATGACAGACTGAGCAGTTTTCTTGCAACCAATGGTTTTGAAAGAGGAAAAGTTGACACAACTCTTTTTAGAAAACAGTCTAACAAGGATCTTATACTTGTCCAAATATATGTTGATGACATTATTTTTGGTTCAACTAATTCTTCATTGTGCAAAGAGTTTTCTGAGTTAATGCAATCTGAATTTGAAATGAGCCTAATGGGTGAACTAAAGTTTTTCCTTGGACTTCAGAATAAGCAAGATTCTGATTGTATATGGATCCATCAAGAGAAATATACAAAGGAAATGCTTAAGAAGTTCAACCTAAGTGATTTCAAACCCATGACAACTCCAATGCACCCTTCTGCATCTTTAAATAAAGATGAGAATGAAGAACCAGTGAATCAAACTTTGTATAGAGGGATGATTGGTTCATTATTGTATCTAACAGCAAGCAGGCCTGACATCATGTTAAGTGTGTGCCTGTGTGCTAGATTTCAATCTGATCCAAGAATCACTCACTACAAAGCTGTAAAAAGAATTTTCAGATATCTTAAAGGTACTACTAATCTTGGTCTATGCTATAAGAAAAGTAAGGATTGCGGGTTAGTAGGATACTGTGATGCTGATTTTGCTGGAGACAGAGTTGAAAGAAAAAGCACCAGTGGTGGATGTCACTTCTTTGGAGAAAATATGATCAGCTGGTCAAGCAAAAGGCAAAGCACAATTGCATTATCAACAGCTGAAGCAGAATACATCTCAGCAGCCAGTTGTTGCTCACAACTCTTATGGGTGAAGTATCAACTTGAAGATTTTAATATTGCAATATCTGTTATACCTGTGTTGTGTGATAATACTAGTGCCATTAATTTATCTAAAAATCCCATTCAACATTCTAGGGCTAAAAATATAGAAATCAAACATCATTTCATTAGAGACTATGTTCAGAAAGGTGTTTTTGATATTCAGTTTATTGATACAGAGCATCAATGGGCTGATATATTCACAAAACCTCTAACTGAAGATAGATTTAAGTTCATCAGAGATAAATTGAACATTCATGCATTTTGAGTGTGTATGAAAAATGATGTGTCTGAAACTTCAGCCTGTCTGAAACATGTGACCTGTCTGAAGTTTTGGTCGTCTGAAATTAACTGGATGTCTGAAATCTGTCACTTGCCTGAAATGAACAAATGACGTGGCCAATAAAGGGACGGTTTTAAATTTCATTTAATTTGTCTCTTCCACCTCGCACGATTCCCTATGTCTGCGCAGCCAGTTTGTGCCATCATTAACTCAGAGGTCTATAAGTACAGAAGGCAGTGAGTCCTTCATATGTTACAGCTCTCTACTCTCTCAGAACCTTTGCTATTCTTCATCTTCAAGAAAGCATTTTTCTCTCAAGTTCTTTCCAACCTTCAACAATGGCACCTAAGAAGTCTGGAGCTGATAACATTGTGAAGACCAAGGGTGTCTTTCTGGAAGATCTTGAAGCACTGGGGATGGACCTTTATGAAGAATTTCAAGCAGCTGGGTGGCTTGAATATTTCAACAGAAATCGTTCATAGTGGCATGAGCAGAGTATTCTTGACTTCTGGGCCACAGCCAGAGGAATCCCTAACCCTCAAGGCATCTACACCACCATCAAGGCTAATGTGCTTGGTACGTCTATCTTTATTGATGAAGACATCTTGACCATCGTCTGTGGTGTCAAGACTGAAGGTGTTGTCTTCTCACCTGGCTGGGAATCAAGAAATGGAGGTCAGAAGCACTTTACAGAATTTTTGTATGGAACTTCTTCCCCTGCAAGTCTGGATGCTAAGAACATGTCAGACAAGGCTAGGGTTCTGCATGCTATCTTAGGGAACTCTGTAATCCCTAAAAATGGCAGCAGAAACCATGTGTCTGAACTGGACAGATTCTGTCTCATCCACCTTCTGAAGAAGCAAAAGATCAACCTCCCAAATATCATCATGTACCACCTTCAGAAGAGGTTGAGAGACTCTGCTGGGAGTTTTCCTCACAACACCATCATCACCAAGGTGTTGTTGCACTTCAAAGTTCCAGTTCACCAGCTCTATGATCACCACTCAATCCCTATGTTTGGTGAATCAATCTGAAGAGCATGAAGATTAAGCTGACTCCAAGGCCTCCCTCTCCCACCGTGAAGAAAGCTTACTGATGGAGAAAGCTCAGAGGAGGAATACTACAATGCAGATTCTGGAAAATGAACTCAAGGGTGATATCAGAAGACATGAGTTCAAGCCTTCAAAGGAATCTCCTCAACCTAAGCTGAAGAAGCTTCCTGTGAGAAGCTCAGCTAAGATAGCTTCTGCATCTGTGCAGAATCAAACATCTGAACCTGTTCAGAAACCTTCTCAAAGGTTGTCTGAAATTGTGGGTCAGGTGTCTGAACCTGCACAATCTTCAAAGCCTACTTCTATAATGGAAGGACAGGCTGAAGAAGTTGTGGATACTGATGCAGTTGCTGCTCAACCACTAGCTGCATGCCCTTCTAACCCTGAATTGATTCAGGTTGCTGCTTTGGCTACTGCCATTGAGCAAGAGGAGTTAAAACAGAAGGAAGAGCAAGAGAGGACTGACAGAGCTCTTGCAATAGCTTCACAACTTGCTTATGCTGAGGATAACAAGCAAGCAGCCATTGCTGAGGCTACAAAGAAAAGAAAGAGGTCAAGTGCACCTCAAAGAAAAAGGAAGAAGGGTAAACTACTTCAGACAGTGCCTGAAGTTAGGGTTACCAGAAGTATTGCTTCTCAACTAGAAGAAGCAGATATTGCTGGAAGATATCAGAAATTTGTAAAGGCTGATCATCACTTCAAGAGAAGAAGGGCTCTTTCATCTGAGCAAAGATAAAGGGAAGATAGGGAAGCCAAGGAAAGGGAAGAAAAGAGAAAGAGCTGCTAAGGCTCAAGAAGTTGCTGCTTCCAAACCTTACAAGAGGATCAAGGTGAGATTTGATAATGTAACTCCCTCACCTCCTTCATCACCAGAAAAGCAACCTCAACCCTTATCAAAACCCACCTCACCAGAAAAACAACCATCTCCACCTCCTTCTCAACCATTACCAACCTTACAGATAAATACATCTCCATCTGAACCTTTCATACCATCAAAACCCTCATCACCTACACCCATCATACCATCAGACAAACTGTTGTCTGAACCCAATGCAATTCAAGAAAACCAAGTTCTTGAACTCATACCTTCACCATCCAAACCCCCCTCACCTCAGTACATACAGCTATCTCAACTCCCACCTCAACCTTCACCTCAATCTTCCACACCATCATCTCCATCCTCACCATCCTCACCTCTTACACCTTTACCACCCTCACCACCTCCATCTGTTCATCAAGTCAACCTTTCATCTGAGATAGCAGCCATTTGCAAGAAACTGACAAGAACCTCCTTTGGCTCTTGACCTTTGCCAAAATTCCAGCATCTTTCTGAAGAGTTACAACACTTTAGAACAGCCCCTGCTGTCTCACTACATCATGGTCTCACTAAGAGGACTGTGACTGATGAAAGAGCTTTATACTCCAATGATGCTGATGGATTGGAGAAGATAAGGAAGGGTGTTGTCCCTCCTGGTCATACATGGGATCTTATCAACCCATTTTCTGAAGACTCATGGAAGCTGAGCAATGAGGAATGGCTCATGGTAAGGAAGCTGAACACTGAAGCTGAGTTATTCCAAAGAGACTTGACTAGAGGAATTGGAATGATGGGCTACAGGCCCCCTAGAACAAGTTCAATCAGGCCTTCAACCAAAATCTTGGTGAAACCCGATAGGATTGTTCCTAGGTATCCCCTCAAGGAAGGACAAGATGAGAAATACAAGGGTCCTAAGATCTACTCTGTATCAGCACCCCTGTCTGAAGCCATGACTGCTTCAGAATGGGAAGGTCTACCTGAGTTCATCATCTCAGAAGGAGGAGACTTAAATCACTTGCTTGAAAATTGGATGTGGGACTCTTATTGGCAGATCAGAGAAGATGCTGGGTCTTCTTCTGGGTGTAGTGGTCCTAATGTTGAGTCTGCAATGGGTGTTGGACATTCCACAAATGTTCAGTACCATTTCTTAAGAGATCACTTTCCCCCCACAAGATTCATTCAACAAAGCTTGGGTGCTTCTGAAGTATGTTGGGACCTTTTTCTGTCCAGTCTACAATCCTTCAGAATATGGCTTGCAGCCTGGTTTTGGAGTTTTGAGATTTGTATGTCCCTACCTTCAGCTCATCTTTGTAGAGTCTGAACCTGACCTGTATGAAGAGAACCAGAAGCTGAAATCCAAGGTCAAGGCCCTTGAGAAGAGGTGTGAAGAATCTGAGAGGAGATGTGAAGTCTCAGAGAAGAAATCACAAAAAGTTATTCAGAATCAAGAACAAATTCTCCATGAACAACAGCTGATAAGAAGTGGTCAACAAGAGTTGAAGTCATCTATTGAAGCTGCCATAGACAAGGCCAAGGAAGAACTGATCTCCTTTCTGTCTCAAGCTTTGCTGAAGAAGAAGGACTGATTATCTGCCTATGTCTTTTGTTCATGTTAATTTCTACAAGTGTCTGATTGTTATTTTCACATCCTTACATTTTTAATACAATCAGTTTTTGGTTATCTCATGTGTTGCTCTGATAATTGTTTTATCTTCTTTCCTGTATTACCCTGTCTGCATGATTGCACTGTTGCTGTTATTGCTCTGTGGCTCCCTTTTGATTGATGACAAAAGGGGGGAGTATTAAATTCTAATAAAAATCTGGAGTGATTACAGGATTCAGGGGGAGTACTGGAAAAGATCAAAGATGTCTAATCTTGTGAAAGAAAAGCAACATTTTATCCTAACCTGTATCAGTAAAAGGATACAATTGTCTTAGAGGGAGCTAATCTTTATATGTCAATTTTTGCACAATTTAAGTTAAATTTGTCATCATTAAAAAGGGGGAGAATGTTGAGTCTCAAAAATATCATAAAGAGGTTTATGATGTTTTAAAGACTGAAATTTCTCTAAGTTTTAATGATCAACAAATTCAACTTAAGTTGTTTCTCATAGATACAATTATCTAACTGTTTATCTATGATTTTCAGCAAGAAGCCTATTATATAAGACTAAGTGTTGGATCCGTCTGAAGAAGTTGATGCTGTCTGAAGATGATCAACCCGTCTGAAGCATCAAAGCCGTCTGAAAGCATTTGATGACGTGGCATCTCTTGTCTGAAGTTGTGACAATCCTTGTACCTCTGCTCGTTTTTCACGCACGTTCTCTGCTACAAACAGCTGGCACATGTGCAATGCAATTCAAGCACGTTCTCTGTCACAACGTGTCCTCTGCTACGCAGCAATTGCAGCAGCAACAAAGAGCACCTTTTTGGCAGGAGCAAACCTTGTAAAAGTGTCAGAATTTGTCAAGGAATATCAGAATATGTCAGAGAATATTTTGTACTGCAGCAACTGTCTCACAACGGCTAGTATGGATTTCACAAGCATGAGAATCTTCAACGGGCCAATCATTTGGGTATAAATACCCCCCTCATTTGAAGACCTGCAAAGAGAGAAGAATTGAAAAAGAACAAAACTCTGCAAGATTTTTGCTGCAACACTCTGATTTATTTCATACATTTTTGTACAAACAAAGTTATTTATCCTGAGCATACCTCAGTTTTTCTTTGTACATTTGTATTTGTTTAAGTCTCAAAACTGTCATAGTTTGTGAGCTTAAGCACTTTCCATTCAACTGTAATTGTTGTTGAGCCTGGAGAGGCTTGTCTGAAAAAGAATACTTGTGTTGTTGAGCCTGGAGAGGCTTGTTTGTAAAAGAATACTTGGTTGTAGAGCCTGAAGAGGCTTGTTAGAAAAGAATACTTGGTTGTAGAGCCTGAAGAGGCTTGATAGAAAAGAATACTTGTAATCTTGCAAGATTAAGAGAAAATCCAAGTGCTAGTTGGCATTGGGACTGGACGTAGCTTACAAGTGGTAGTGAGTGAACCAGGATAAATTCTGTGGCTAAGTTTCTCTTTCCCTTATCTTTGTCATTTCAGTTTTACGCTAATCAAGGGGACTGAATATTTAATCTAATATTTTAAAAAGGAAGAAACTTCTTTTAGAACCATTTTAAGGCCGTCTGAAACCAACTTCAGACAGCTATCTGAAAAACTTCAGACAGCCCTCTAGCAACCTGTCTGAAAGTCTGTTTTGTAAATCTGTTTTCGAAAAGCTTCTTAAAATATTTAGAAACACTATTCAACCCCCCTTCTAGTGTTTCCATGTGTTCCTACAGATCGTAGGGTGAATCTATATTGTATTTTATGATGGAATTGAAATGTGATATGATAATAAGAGTATTATATGATGAGTGTAGAGAATGTGTTTCCTTGATGATTTGTGATGTGTGACTTATAAACTTGTGAAGAGATAATATATTTGATAGTGTGAGTGTGAGATAATATGATTATGATATGGTTTGATGATGATTATGACTATGTCTGGGTGAGGATAGGGTAGCTTTCTATGTGCATGTATAAGTCGGTGTCCTTTTCCTCACCGTTTTCTCTATGGTTAATTTACAGGCGATGATAACGGCACGCCAGGTGCCGAGTATTGAATCAAAGGTGTGTCGCTCTGATACTGGTGACATCAGGGCTAAGTAATAGGGTTTCATTTTTATGTTATTAAGAGGAGATTATGAAAACTATTTTGAGCGCCTTACATGGCCAATAAGGATATTTTGATGTTGACATTTTAGATTTTGATGTTTTAATGATTCCGAAAACAGTTGACTTTAATTTCTATTTAAATTCAGTTGATTTTGAATCAATGACGTGTTGTTAGAAAGAGATGTGAACCTTTTTACCCGGTGTGATCCGTAACTTTTCCTAAATATTTCAATTTGATGAATGTATAAGAGATTGGGGTAGAAGGGTGTCACATTAAGTGGTATCAGAGCCGGTCGGTTCACCGGCCGTGAGTTATGTGTTTGCTATGCTTTTATGGTGTTAATTGTGATGTTCATTGAGTGGATTATGTTGTGTTGAGTTAACTGTTTGTTTGATTTGTCGGTTCACCGGTCTTAAGTTATGTGTTTGTTGTGCTTCCGTGGTGCTGAATTGTGATGTTGATTGAGTGAGATGCATTATTGAATTTTTCTAGTTTTCAGTGTCTTGCAAGGTTGGTATATCTTTGATTATCTTGCTTCGAGTGACTGGGACTGGCCACCCTAATGATTTGAACCTGATAAGGGAAGATGTGACGACTTGCAGAGGGAATGTTATGTCAATAACATTGCTAGAAGAAAATCTTTGCGAAAATATTTTAAGAAAGAAAATTTTAAGTTGGATTTCTTGATTTGAAAAGAGTTTTGTATAATATAGATTGCATGCATGCGTTGCATTGCATCATATTGAGATGTGTATTAGAAGTATTGTATAACATGGATGGATGACATGATTATTGAATGATATGATTGTGATGATATTTTTATCATGTTATGTGATGTGAATCATGATTGCATAATATGTTAGATTTAGGTGAGATGAGAGGGTAGATAGAGTATTAAGATTTGTTTTAGGACTATATGTAGTACAACAAACCATAGATAAGGTTAAGTTAATTTAGGAGAAGTTGAGGGAGTCTTTTCAAGAGTTGATCATCTCAGCAAAATTCGAGGACAAATTTTCTTTTAGGAGGGGAGAATTGTAACATCCTAAAATTTGTAGGACAAATAAAATAAAATAAAAGGAAGGAATAATAGTAATATTATCTTTTATTATGAATAATAATAATATAATTAAAAAGGGGATGGATGAGTTGGAGTAGGCCCAGCCCAATTAGATGTTTATATAAAGGAAGGGCTACATATTTCACCCCATTAGTTTTAAAACATCAGATAACACAACCCTAGGGGAGGAGAGAAGCAACTCCACAAGGGGAAGGTGTAGCGGAGTAGATCACCAAGGGAGTGGAGTGCTGCTATTTGTCTTCTAATCGTGAACTCTAAGGTACGGTGGGGGAAAGGGTGCTGCTTGTATGTGTATGTGGGAGTGCTTGGGTAGTGAGGGCAACCATAAGACCCATCTAAGGCTTTTAAATTCAAATTTGGTTATGTGCTTTATGTGTTGGATGATGAAAATATGTGTGCTTGGATGTTTAAACGTGTTAATCTTGATGAATTGAATGAGGATAACGAGAATAGCGAAAAAGGGATAAATGAGAGTTTAGTGATGAGGAAGCCATAATTGATTAAATGTGATAAATCAGGTTAAAGATTGATTATTTCATTGAATTTGTTTGATAAAAACATGTTGGATTGAAGTATAAACAGTGAGTATTGAGTAGGGATTGAAGAAGGGGGTCAAAATGGGCAAAAACGCAGTACAGTCGCGTTCTGCGACACTTGCGCTCCACTTTCGCTGTGTGGCTCTCTGGAATCTGCGCTGCAACTTGCGCTGCAGCGCAAGTGAAGCGCAGCTGGCAGATTTCTGTTTTTTATGTAATTTTGATGAGTTCTTTTCAGAGTGAGGATGGTTTTCCTTAACACATGAAATTGAGATTGATATGTATTTAATATAAGTGTTATTTTGTGGAATTGAGAGATGTAATTAGATGTTTAAAGTGTGTTGATTGTGGTATGAATATGATGATATGAATATCCCATGTGATGTTAGATGTTTATAATACTGTGATGTATGATGATGATGTAATGAGTATATGAGGTGTGTATGTATGATGGTAATGCATTGAGCATATGATGTATGAGATGTACGATGATGATATATTGATGCATTGAGCATACGAGGTGTGTTATGATGATGATTATGCATTGAGCATATGAGGTGTGTTATGGTGATGATTATGCATTGAGCATATGAGGTGTGGTGATTGAGATGCACGGGCCCATTGAGGGGGTGCAGTGACCATGATTGGGACATTCTATGCACGAGCTCAAGAGAAGGGTGTTGTGCAACCTATCGGCCAAGAGAGGGCATTTAACGGTAGGGTCGTCATTGTGGGGCGGATGTCTCTGCACGAGCCCAAGAGAGGGGTGTTGTGCAACCTATCGGCCAAGAGAGGGCATTTAATGGTAGGGCCATCATTGGTAACAACTAGGGAGATTGATGAGGTGCGCCCATTGTGCGGAGTTCCAAGTCATGATCCTTGGGATGAGTTTTGGTGTGCATGATCGTAGGGTGAATCTATATTGTATTTTATGATGGAATTGAAATGTGATATGATAATAAGAGTATTATATGATGAGTGTAGAGAATGTGTTTCCTTGATGATTTGTGATGTGTGACTTATAAACTTGTGATGAGATAATATATTTGATAGTGTGAGTGTGAGATAATATGATTATGATATGGTTTGATGATGATTATGACTATGTCTGGGTGAGGATAGGGTAGCTTTCTATGTGCATGTATAAGTCGGTGTCCTTTTCCTCACCGTTTTCTCTGTTGTTAATTTACAGGCGATGATAACGACACATCAAGTGCCGAGTATTGAATCAAAGGTGTGTCGCTCTGATACTGGTGACATCAGGGCTAAGTAATAGGGTTTCATTTTTATGTTATTAAGAGGAGATTATGAAAACTATTTTGAGCGCCTTACATGGCCAATAAGGATATTTTGATGTTGACATTTTAGATTTTGATGTTTTAATGATTCCGAAAATAGTTGACTTTAATTTCTATTTAAATTTAGTTGATTTTGAATCAATGACGTGTTGTTAGAAAGAGATATGAACCTTTTTATCTGGTGTGATCCGTAACTTTTCCTAAATATTTCAATTTGATGAATGTATAAGAGATTGGGGTAGAAGGGTGTCACAGAGGACCTATGAGAAACCAGAGCAAGTCTGAATCTGCTAGCAAGAGTAAGCCATATTCTCGTGCAACTGGAAGCTCCAAGATTGGAGGGGGCAGCGAGGGTTCGATCTAGAAGAGGAGTCATGCTCCGGCTGCTAGTCAGGCGTCTAAGGGTGGAAGTGTGGGTTCTACTACTTCTACTAATTGCTTCAAGTGTGGAAAGCCGTGACATCGAGCAAACCATTGTGAAGATAAAGAAGTTACTTGCTTTAGATGTAGCGGACGGGGACATATTTCTCGCGATTGTCCTCAAGGGAAACAAGGGACTGCGGCGGCAAGTGGAAGTGCCAGCAAACCAAAAGCTACTGGAAGAGTATTTGCCTTGAGTGGTACTGAAGCTGCTCAATTCGAAGACTTGATCCAAGGTACGGGTTTCATTGCGGGAATTCCTTTAATTGTTTTGTTTTATTCTGGTGTGACTCACTCCTTTATATCACATGCTTGTGTGTCTAAATTGAAATTGCTTGTCTCTTCATTGCCTTTTGTGTTAAGTGTGGAAACGCCAGCTAGTGGGTCAGTTTCTACTTCTGATGTATGCTTGAATTCTCCTATTCATATCAATGGTAAAGATTTTCTAGTTGATTTGATTTGTTTGCCTCTGAGTCAACTAGACATTATTCTTGGTATGGACTGGTTATCTTCCAACCATGTTCTATTAAATTGTGCTGATAAAACCGTTGTCTTTGGTCAACCTGTTGAGAGGAAGAGTAAGGACTTTTTGACTGCCAACCAGGTGAAGGCGTCTCTAAGGGAAGATGCCCAGGTGTACATGTTGCTAGCTTCTTTGAGTTCTGAAAGTAGTGCTATTATCAATGAGTTACCTGTAGTGTGTGATTATTATGATGTGTTTTCTGAAAATATGTCTAGTTTACCACCTGAGAGAGAGATAGAATTTTCCATAGATCTAGTACCGGGGACGGGACCCATTTCAGTTGCACCTTATAAGATGTCACCCATGGAGTTAGCTGAGCTTAAGAAACAGTTAGAAGATTTGCTAGAGAAGAAGTTTGTGAGACCTAGTGTATCACCTTGGGGAGCACCTGTTTTGCTAGTGAAGAAGAAGGATGGTAGTATGAGGTTGTGCACAGATTATCGTCATTTGAATAAGGTAACCATTAAGAATAGGTACCCTTTGCCTAGGATAGATGATCTAATGGACCAGTTAGTGGGAGCTTGTGTGTTTAGCAAGATTGATCTTAGGTCGGGTTATCACCATATTAGAGTTAGAGAAGAGGACATACCTAAGACTGCCTTTAGGACTAGATATGGACATTATGAGTATCTTGTAATGCTTTTTGGTGTGACTAATGCTCCTGCTATTTTTATGGATTACATAAACAAAAATTTCCATCCCTACTTGGATAAATTTGTAGTTGTCTTTATAGATGACATACTAATTTACTCCAAAACTAAGGAGGAGCATGAGAAACACTTAAAGGTAGTGTTGCGGGTTCTTAGGGATAAACAGTTGTATGCTAAGTTATCCAAGTGTGATTTCTGGTTAGAAGAAGTGAGCTTCTTAGGTCATGTGATCTCTAAAGGGGGCATAGGTGTTGATCCTTCTAAGGTAGAGGTTGTGCTTAAGTGGGAGACTCTTAAGTCAGTGAGTGAGATTAGAAGTTTCCTAGGGTTGTCTGGGTATTATAGGAGATTTATAGAAGGATTTTCTAAGATAGCTTTGCCTTTGACTGAATTGACTAGGAAGGGGGTTGCTTTAGTACAGAACAGTAAATGTGAGCTTAGTTTCCAAGCCCTTAAGGAAAACGTTGACTAGTGCACCAGTTTTAGTCTTGCCTGATCTTAGTAAACCTTTTGTAGTGTATTGTGATGCTTCTAAGATGGGTCTAGGTGGGGTGTTAATGCAAGAGGGTAAAGTAGTAGCTTATGCCTCTAGGCAATTGAAGATTCATGAGAGAAACTACCCTACCCATGATCTTGAGTTAGAAGCTGTTGTGTTTGTGTTAAAGATGTGGAGACATTACTTGTATAGTTCCAAATTTGAGGTTTTTAGTGACCATAAGAGCCTTAGGTATTTGTTTGATCAAAAAGAGTTGAACATGAAACAAAGGAGGTGGCTGGAATTTCTAAAGGATTATGATTTTGAATTGAGTTATCACCCTGGTAAGGCTAATGTAGTGGCAGATGCTCTAAGTAGAAAATCTCTTCCTGTTAGTTCCTTGATGATTAGGGAAATGGATCTCCTGACCCAGTTTATAGATTTAAGCTTAGATTGTGAAGTGACTCCTGATAGTGTGAAACTAGGAATGATTCGAGTAAGTAATGACTTGTTGAGGGACATTAGAGATGCTCAATTAGATGACCCATTTTTTGTGATTAGGCGTGAGGCTATAGAAAAGGGTAGTGGTGGAGAATTTGTCTTAGGTGTAGATGGAGTAGTGAGGTTTGGAGACCGAGTTTGTGTACCTAGTGGACCTACCATTAAGCGTTTAGTACTTGAAGAGGGGCATAAGAGTAAGCTTAGTTTTCATCCTGGTTCAACTAAGATGTATCAAGATTTGAAAAAGGTGTTTTGGTGGCTAGGATGAAGAGAGATATAGAGGACTTTGTGAGTGCTTGTTTGGTTTGTCAAAAGGCTAAGATAGAACACCAAAAACCTTCAGGACTGCTTCAACCTTTAAGTATACCTGAGTGGAAGTGGGATAGCATTTCTATGGATTTTGTGGTTGTTTTTCCTAAGACTGTAAGGGGACATACTCTATTTGGGTTATTGTAGATAGGTTGACTAAGAGTGCTCATTTTCTCCCTATTAACATTAAGTACTCTTTAGAAAAACTTGCTAAGATCTACATTAGTGAGATTGTGAGGTTGCATGGAATACCATCTAGCATAGTTTCAGATAGAGACCCCAGGTTTACATCTAGATTTTGGGAGAGTTTGGAGCAGGCTTTGGGAACCCAGCTTAGACTTAGTTCAGCTTATCATCCTCAAACCGATGGGCAAACCGAGAGAACCATACAATCCTTAGAGGACTTGCTTAGAGCTTGTGTGCTAGACCAAGGGGGTAGTTGGGATAGTTTCCGACCTTTGATAGAGTTTACATACAACAATAGTTTTCATTCTAGCATAGGCATGGCACATTATGAGGTGTTGTATGTTAGAAGGTGTAGGACACCTTTGTGTTGGTATGAGCCAGGAGAGAGCCTCGTTCTAGGACCAAATGTAGTGCAACAGACCACCGATAAGGTTAAGTTAATTCAGGAAAGGATGAGGACAGCTCAGAGTAGGAAAAAGAGTTATGTTGATAAGAGGAGAAAGGACTTAGAATTCAAAGAAGGGGATCATGTGTTCCTGAAAGTCACTCCGTGGACTGGAGTTGGTAGGGCATTAAAGTCTAAAAAGCTTACACCTCGTTCATTGGTCCCTATCGAATTCTTAAAAGAGTCGGCGATGTTGCCTATCAAACTGCTTTACCTCCACATTTGTCAAATCTTCACAATGTCTTCCATGTTTCTCAACTCCGGAAGTACATTCACGATCCTTCAAATGTGATTGAGTCGGATCATCTTGAGATTAAGGAAAACTTGTTGGTGGAAACCATACCGGTGAGAGTTGAGGATCGGAGGGTGAAACAACTTCGAGGTAAGGAAATTCCTTTAGTTAAGGTAATCTAGGGATGAGCTACAACAAAGAGTGCTACTTGGGAGCTTGAAGAGAAGATGAAGGAGTCTTTTCCAGAGTTATTCACTTCAGGTAAATTCGAAGACGAATTTTTTTTTAGGAGGGGGAATTGTAACATCCCAATATTTTAAAAATAAAATAAGATAAGATAAAATGAAGAAATAATAGTATCATTAATCTCTTTTATTATGAATAATGTTATTTAAATAAAAAGAGGGATGTGTGGGTTGGAGTAGGCCCAACCCAATTAGATATTTAGTAAGGAGGGGTTATCTATTTCACACTATCCTTTGTTTTCAAACGTCAGATAACGAAACCTTAGGGAGGAGAGAAACGACTCCACATGGAGAAGGTGCCGTAGACTAGATCATCAAGGGAGTTCTGCCATTCGCTTTCGATCGCCATCTCTAAGGTACGGGAGGAAGGGGTGCTACTATATGTGTATGCTGGAGTGCTTGGGTAGTGAGGGCAACCATAAGTCCCTCTAGAATATCTAAATTCGAAATTTGATATGTGAATCATGTGTTGTATGTTTGGAATGTGCTTGGTTTGATGTACAATGTTATATTCTTAAAGAACTGAATGATGATAGCGAGAATAGCGAAAAGGGGTTTAAACAAGGATTTAGCGATGAGGACCCATAATTGATAAGATGTAAATTTTATGGTAAATTGTAGGAAAGATTGATGATTTCACCAATATTAATCGGTAAAAACGTGTCCAATTGAGTTAGGAACATCAAAATTTGAGTAGGGGTTGAAGAAAAGGTTAAAAGGGGGTAATCGATTGTTTACCAGAGTGTAAATTGGGCACCAGAGGCTTCTGGTAATCGATTACCAGACCCCAAAATTGAGAAAACCGCTTCTGGTAATCGATTACAGCTGTCTGGTAATCGATTACCAGGCCAAAAATGAGTTTAGAGTGATATACTTATGTGATGTTGTGATCTTTTACTTATATGATGGTAATTATTTGAATCGTTTGTGGAATTGATTGATCGAATCAGATGTACAATGCATCTTAATTGTGGCATGATATATTCTTGAGTGATTATTCCATGTGAATATTCTGTATTTATAATATTTATGATGTGATGTGATGTGGAGTGATTAGAGTAGAGGAGATTGCATGAGAAATATGTGATATGACATTGATGCATTGAGCATAAGCATATGATGTATGATACGCATGAGATACATGAGTAGCCAGACGTGGCTAAAAATACCCTAGCCCAAAGAGGGGGCGACGAGCAGGGTGGAGACCATGATGGGGACATTCAATGCATGACTCCAAGAGGGAGTGTTTTACAATGAGACTCACCAAGCCCATAAGAGGTGGGTGACGATGGGAGGGAGCAGGTGTCCTTGCACGAGCCCATAGAGGGGGTGCGACCTATCGGCCAAGAGGGCATTTAACGGTAGGGCCATTATTGGTAACAACTAAGGGAATGATGAGGTGCGCCCATTGTGCGGAGTTCCAAATCATGACCCTTAGGAAGAGGTATTGTGCATGAGCATAGAGTGAGCATACTCATCATTTTATGATTGTGTGAGAAGTGTGAATTTATATTTGTGTGAAACTAATGTGTGGAATGTAAAGAGTGTGGATTGAGATGAATGATGATATGTATGGTGATGGGTGGGAATAAGGGTAGCCTTCTGTATTGCATGTATATGTATGTATTCTTTTCCTCAACGTGCTCTTTTTGTGGTTTTTATAGGTGATGAAGATGGCACTCAATGTGCCGAGTTTTGAAGGGACAGGGTCATGCTCTGATATGTGCGACATCGGGGCTTAGTGTTTAGGAGCTTATTTCCTTTCATTTTAATATGTAGAGGTTTAGGAAGATTATTTTTAAAGGTCTTACATGGTCAAGCCATATTTTTATTATGTTGATAATTTAGTTTTGAAAACCTTGATTTTACCTTTTTATGGAAATTTAGTTTGATTTGGATTAAGTAATTGTTTAAATGAGGATTGTGAACCTTTTTACCTCGATGTTGACTTTAATTTTCTTGATAACTCAAAATGATGATATTATTATTATTGAGGTAGAAAGGTGTTACAGTTAACACAAAAGAAATTAAGGAATACCCTAAGGACACTATTTAAGGAATAAAAAATAGAAAGCTTATGAGGTTGTGCAGTGTTAAATGTTACAAATTTAATTAATGTCGTGGTTAATTTTTAATAAAAACTTTCTATACATAGATTCTTTAATCAGTGAGGGCATTTGTTAATTGGACCCATTCAAAACTAGAATCATTACTTTTGTTTTCATAAAAATAAATTTTAAATTTTCTTAGTATTTATTGAATGTCATTAGTTTTGAATAGTGATTCATTTATTATTACGTCAGAATTAATATAAAGGTAATATGAAAAAAATGTAATTAATACTATATTAAATTCATAAGTAGACAATTAAATAACAATTACTTTTTTCTCAACCAATAGACAATTAAATAGCAATCGATGTAAAAGATTTTGGCAAGTTATTAGTAAACATCAATATTTTAAAAATTGAACCGATAATTGAACCGGTGAATGCACTAGTTCACGGTTCAATGGTTCAACGGTTGAATTGTGGTCGAATTGGTATAAATTAAATATATATTTTTAATAATATATAACATTTAATTAATAAAATAATATAAAAGTATAAGAAATTAAAATATATAAAATTTTAAATTAGTGTAAATAACCTTAATATAAGTTTTATAAGACAAAAAAATAAATAATACTTAGTAAAATAATACTCCCTCCATTTCAATTTGATACTCGTTTTAGGAAAATAATTTTTTTTCATATGAGTCGTTCTCTAGTTTCTATGTGAGTATTAATGTTAGTTTTCCATTTTTACCCTCCCATTTTTATGGGAAAATAAATTTAAAAAACTGTGCACCACACTACTCATTAATGTATTTAGGTCAAATGAGAAAAAATGTGTAGTAAATTAATAAGGGCAATTTAGTAAGATTACGATGTCTTTTAAGTCATTTATTATTGTTCTTAATTTGTGTGTATAGAAACCTTAAACGACTAACAAAATGAAATGGAGGGAGTATATATCTATGTGTAATTATTAAATATATATCTTTATTTATCTTAAAAACATTTTAGATTAAATAAAAATAAAAATTTAAAAAAATTAATTTTTTTTTTGGAAAAGACCGGTTTAAGAGATTGTTTGATACTGATTTTTTACCAATTCGACCGATTCTTGATCAATTATCACTGATTCTAAACACTATCAAATTTTTTTTGTTAAGTGGACCATATACTAGATCGGTTTATGATTAGACCGGAGGTAAACATTATTATGCTTAAAAGTATAGGTAGATCCCATATACTTCTTTTTTTTATAGGTAAAAATAATTAAATTAATGGGAGTACAAGGGGTACTCCAATCCATTACAAAATAAATCACCAAGACTCCAAAGAGTGCCACCTCCCATGTACTTCTTTTATGCTAGATCTTATCCGGCCTTGAAGCTTGTGTACCATAGGGGTGGGCAAACACAAGTGACCCGGACCGAAACCGAGAAACCCGCGACCAAAAGACACAAAGCGGTCGGTCATGCACGAGTCACGGATCTACACGGCAAAAGAAAAGGGTTCAAATGGGTTGGAATGGTCAGTTTTGGTTCTCAAAATTTTGAATCATCTATAATCGAACCGACCGAACCAACAATAATAGCAATTGTGCAGAGTGTCTTTCTGGCTCCCTCAAATCCTATGCTTCAGAATTTTCCACCTCATCAATCCATGTATTGTGCTTCTTTCCCAACCGTCCATTTCAATGAGTCTCTCAAAAACCTCAATCTCAAGTCTCTCAAAAATCTCGATCTCCTCTCTCACGAAAATAGTTCCTCTCTCTCTCTCTTGTCATTCCTCCCTTTCACTCCCTTAACCTTCTTCTTCTTGCAGCTGCTCCCTTCTCCTCAAGTGACCGCTCCTTCTCCCCTGCATGTTTTGCAAGCGACGACGGCGAGAAAGACGGTAGCCGCGACAGCAACGGTATTCTCCACTGCATCCGCCTTCTCCTCGCCAAAAATCAGCTCCAATTCACCAGAATCGGAGGACGGTGCTTCCGACACGGCAGCGACTTGCTTCGCCCTGGCAGCAGAGGGAGAAAGCCACTTGGGCAGCATGTAATCAGGCTTCCTCCACGGCGGAACATGCATCCCTTTCTTCTTCAAACTCTACTTCGCCTCCTCCAACACGATGCACACGATCTGCCTCAGCCGCTCCGGTTTTCCGACGAAGATGTACGGCAGCGATTGATGGATAGCCTTGTACGTCCCCGTAGATCGTGAAATCTCGAACTCCGATCGAAAATCAATGTCTATTATCAGCGTTTCCCCTTCCACAATCGCATCGATGATGAAACCGCAGCTGTAGAGGGTACAACGGTGACCTCCTGATAATCAGGATTGCATTTATTCTTTGATTTTGTTTGATTCTTTTTCCTGGATATGTATTATTTCTTTCCTAAATCTGGATCTACATTTATTTCGTTATTTTTTTTCTTTTTCTGGATATGGACCTCTATTGTTTCTCTGATTTCTTTTTCTTTCCAGGATCTGAACCTGTAAGGCTGTAACTTTTTCTTTCCTAAATTTGAAATTTGAATGTACAATTTTTTCTTTGATTTTTTCCATTTCTGCGAAACTATATTCTTTGATTTTTTTTCCCATTTTTGGATCTGAAATTATGAAACTGCATTGTTTTAATTTTTTAATTTAATTTTTCTTTTGGGCTCTAAACCGAATTTACCCACCCGTTGCACCCGATGAATCGTCTACCCGACACCCGAACCAACCGAATGCACATACGGTCGAAGATGGGCCATTAAAATCAGTGATCGATTTGCTGCAGTTTGAGTTTTTTTTGTCCGAAACCGCCCGCTGCCCACCCCTAGTGTACCATATCCCAAATTATTATATGAGAGAGAACATAGATGTGAAAAGCAATTAGCAATAGATCCGCTTCTATCGTGATTTGTGACCAAGTTGGTAGTTAAGTAAGTTGGTTTACATTTTCTTATGGTATTTAAAATCAGGTGATGTCGATAAAATTAAAATAATATTTCATAAATAATTAATGTTTATTGAGTTCTAATTTTTTTATTATACGTGTCAATTATTTCTAATAAAATACACCTAAAAACATGGATCTTGACACAAAATACATATATGACAAAATACAGAATAAATACTAATGAATAAAAAAATTTACAATAAATACCACTAATTAAAATGAGAAAAAGGATTATACACTGACAGTGTAAAAAGTTTTACACAGACGGTTAATCTCATCCCTTGATTTATGGTAAGTTTGTTGACTTTACTAATTAATATTTTAAAAGTCATATAAATGAAGAATCATGATTAAACGTCAGTATAAAACTCTTTTACACTGTTAGTGCATACTAATTAAACTCAATTAAAATATAAATTTTAAATTATTATAATTTATAAATCTTACTAAAAAACAATTAATTGAAAAGTGTAGGTGAAATGTCAAAAGATATCTTAATTAAAAATACCCGAGATGTGTGATATCAATAAAAGTAACTATTCAAAAGTACAAATACTTCTTAGAACGAAATACAATATAATAAATTTTAAAAATAAAATTTATCCAAATATGCAACATGCAATTCATGATTTAAAATAGAAAAGAAGTTGTATAATATATTTTTATGAGTTTAATATATATACACTGTCAGTGTAAATAAATTTTACTCAGACATCTAATAATGTGTTGTCATCTCATTTATTGAATTTAATAACACATGACTTGTCACATTAATTAAATGATGTGGCGACACACCATTGGATGTCTGTGTAAACTTTCCTTACACTGACGGTGTATATTAATTAAATCCTATTTATATTCACACATTTCCTTACTCTTGTTTGTTTAACAAAAAATAAAAAGTTTAAGTGTATTTTTAGTTATTTAGGATTTAATGGTTATTCACTAATAGTAAAAATTACATTGTTATTCAATGACATATTATCACATGATTTTTTAAGTTTAATAACACATGAAATGTCATACTTATTAAATGATAATAATATAACATCCGATAACAATTTGAAACTTTTTTACGGTAACTGTGTATTAATTAAGGATTTAATTAGGATACACTGTCAGTGTAAAGAATTTTTACACAGACATCCAATGGTGTACCGCCACATCATTCAATGAATATGACACCTCAGGTGTTATTAAATTCAATAAATGATGTGGCAGCACGTCATTGGATGTCTGTGTAAAACTTCTTTACACTGACAGTGTACAGATATTAAACTCATTAATTAAAGTCTTATAATTAACACGTGATGTTGATATGTTAATATTTTTATATAAATCTAATCTCTTAAGATTCTTTTAATTATTGTCATTAAATCCCTCTCTCATGTTTTATTTAAACTCCCAAATCTTCGTCCTCTACTCAAAATCTTCATAAAGTAAATCAATTAAATCATTTTAAACATTTTCCCCCTCAAAACTTGTTGATTTTATTTTTACTATAAATTTTTAATAAAATATTTTATCACTAAAATATTAACAAGAATTGAAAATTAAAAAAATTATAATGACCTAACATTATACTTTTATCTGAAAAATAAAAATAGAATTTTTATAATAATTAAATTTATGTAAATATGTCATTTTATATCATTTCACATCAATAACTATTTAAATCAAATATTTATAATTCAATAAATTATATAACAATTAACTTATCATCTAGTTTTATCAGATGTTTCTCCTTTTAATTAGGCTTTCACTATATAAATTTATCACATACACACACATATAAATTTGCCCCCATAATGCCCCCATTCTCTCCATGTAGCCTCGCCCCTTATATATTCTACACTAGTATTTTATCTTGTACAATACATGAAATATATATCCATATCATTATTTTTTTTCAAATATATTTTTAAAATATGATATTTATGTTATATTTAAAATGAAATGATTTTGAATCTAATATATAAATTATAGTGTAATCGATTTAAATTGTGTATATAATTTAAATTTAATGAGTAAACCCCCATATCAGTCCTCGACTTTTTTAATTAGCGTTATGCACTTTAGTCCTTGAGATTTCAAAATCTCTTCGTTAATCCTTGACATTTATCTCCGTAATTCACACTTTAGTCCAAAATGGTTGACGACGTTAAATGAATGTTGACGTGTCATGTTAAATGACATTTTGGATTCAAATTAGTCCCTATAATATTAAGAATCACTCAATTTAGTCCCTAAAATGGTGTTGTGTATGGAATGACAAGTTCTTAGTAACATTATGGAGAATAGAAAGTTCTGACTTTTATTAATTGTATCCAACCTATATTTCTATTAGATCTAATTAGTTTATAACCATTTTTCCCCTTCATAAATAGTTAATATTTTCTAATGACGTTCCATATTGAACAAATTGAATTCTCAAGTATTATCTTTTTTGTAATTAAATATGAACGTAGAAATGTTTAGTTATAAGTTAGTTATTTATCAATAATCTTTGACCACTAGTTGACACCGTCTGTACACCAAATCCAATGCTTTAAGTGATATATATGCTCATCTAAAAAATGAAATTATATAACTTCTAAATAAGTAACAAATTTATCATCGAAACAACTTAAAGATTGTAAAACAACTCTAGTTATTCCTTTTCTCTGAGTGCAATTTCTCAAATGTGACAGTCAACATATTATTGAGAGATATAGAGCTATGTTTTACATTTGAGAAATTGCACTAAGAAAAAAGGAACCGGAGCTATATATGTTTTACAATCTTTAAAAAATATTAATTATTTAAGAAGGAAAAATTATGGTTATAAACTAATTAGATCTAATAGAAATATAGGTGGGATACAATTAATAAGAGTCAGAACTTTCTATTCTCCATAATGTTGCTAAGAACTTGTCATTCCATACATAAAATCATTTTAAGAACTAAAATGAATGATTCTTAAAATTATAAGGACTAATTTAAATCCAAAGTATCACTTAACGTGACACGTTAGCACTAATTTAACGTCGTCAACCATTTTGGACTAAAGTGAATGACGGAGATAAATGTCAGGGATTAATGGAGACGTTTTAAAATCTCAGGGACTAAAGTGCATGACGCTAAAAAAGTTGAGAACTGACATGGGGGTTTACTCTAAATTTAATATATAAATATTAAGAGGTATAGTTTTAATTAGGGTTTTAATTTGAATATACATATGTATAAGTATGACTATTTTAAATTTGAATTTGAATTTTAAATTTTTAAAAATTATTTATTTCAACCACACTATATTCAACTAATAATATTTTATATAATTTTAAAATTATCAATTCTTTTTATATGGTTTAAATTTTAAATTAATAATCAATATTTATATTATTCAAAATTTTAAAATAAATTTTTTAATGTTATTGTAATTATTGGTTTAGGATTATGTATTTTAAAATGGCAATCATAAGATTTAGAGTCCGAATTGATAAAAAAAACATATGGAAGAGAAAAAATAGATTAAGAATTAGAATAATAAATTTTAAATTTAAAAATATTAGGCTTTTAAGAGATTTGAGCATATGTACAAAACCTTCTATAAGGTTGATGTGTGAAAGACATGCTCAAAAAAATAGTAAGAAGAGACAGAAAATGACACATGACAATAAGTGAGTGAAAAAAGTGAGTGACTCATTCTTCATAATGAATTTCCAAAATTAATGCATAGGGATCCCAACTCTAAAAATAGTAAAGTCCTTGCTTTATACTCTAAAAAATTATTTACTGTTAGTATTTTTTAAAAAGTAAATAATATTAAATTATTAAGAGTAATCAGAAAATGGCCCCATTTTATTATAATTTTTTTCTTTTTTCATACATAATAATTATTAATAATTGATTCTAAATATTACTTTCATTACCTATTTTATTTCTTTTTTTGTGACTTTTCTTCTTTTTGTACATGTTATATTGTTATTGTCTATTCTCTTTTACTCTCTCAATATCTCTCTTTTATTCAATGAGTGAACAAAATCAGTGCATGCTGCCCTTTATGTCTTTTACAAAATAAATATCCACACTCTTTCCTTAATTAGCCATTTCTCAAAGTTGTGTTGTGTGATTAGCAATTTGATGAAATTATTTATAAAGAAGTTGTAAAATCTCCTCGAGAATCATTTAGGATGTATTCTTTTTTTATACATAATAGACCAAGCAATTTTACTACACTTCAAAGTAGATTTCAACAATTTAAAGTGTACGAAAACAATTTTGGTTTTTTATTTAGTGTTGAGAAAAGAAATTAAAATCATTAGACAACAATAATTTAAAAGAAATTTGTCTTAACATTGAAAAATATTTAAAACATAATAGCTCTAATATTAATACATTAGATTTAATTCTTGGATTTAAAGTTTTAAAAGAAATTGTATGAGTAGAAAACAACACACCGATCGATATAATATTAATACATTAGATTTAATTCTTGGATTAAAAGTTTTAAAAGAAATTGTATGAGTAGAAAACAACACACCGACCGATATACTTAAATATGTAAAAAGATTTGATTTTTTTCAAGTGTATATATTGAGCCGTTTGTTTAAAATTATTTCTTAAAAGAATAACTTTTTTTTAATAAAAAAATTACTTATAAGAATTTTTAAAATATTTGTCTAAACTTTTTCCAAGAAGCAAAATCAGAAAATAATCAGTTTTCTACTTCTTTTAAAAAACAACTCAGAGTTGCTTCTTAAAAAAGTAGTTAAAATAGAAGAGAGAGAAAATTTTATAACAATGTGAAAGCATTTATTGTGACAAATAAAGTGTTTTTGTATATAATTGTAGCAAAATGAAAATTTATGTTTGATTATACAAGAATTTTTAAAATAAAATTAATTTTTTATAAACAATTTAAAAAAGTACTTTTTTAAGCACAAACAAACTGGCCCATTATTTATAGAATAATATGAACAATTCTACTAATTGTTGCTTATATCTCAAGAAGAATTAAATAGATTGACTTTACCACCGAGCACGTGAACAGCTGGTAAAGAATTGTTCCAACAGCTTAACTAGTGGTCTCGAGTTCGAGCCCTGGGAATGCAACTGTGTTAAATACTCGGAGAGAGACTTTTGTCGCCCATAGAGGTACTACCCGACTCGAATAGGATTGCCTCCCATGAAAAATACATGTGGTCTTGCACCAAAAAAATGAATTGATTGTATTATCGATGAAAAAAAATATTAAAAAATTAATTATAATAATTTAATAGATTATTGTTCATCTCAAAAGGCTTGAAAGATAAATTTTAAATAAAGTTATAATATAATTTTTTGGTCAAAAAGTTATAATATTCTAATAAATTTTTTTTTATTCATTTAAAAAGTTCTAACACTTTAACCCAAAGAAATTTTGAGTGGGCCCTGATAATATATAGAATTTATATATTTTTGGTTCTTGATAAGAATGGAAAGACATTAAATGTCGATTAGAATGAGTTTTTATTAATTAGTTTGTAATTCAATTCTCTATCATAGTCATTGACTTGCCCGTAAAATAGATAAAAAAAAGTATTTAACACATCATTTCAATCATGTTTGATAACATAATATTTTTTTAGTGATTATTGGCATTTTAAAAAACGCCGCTCCAAATAGCATTTCAAGATTTGAGGTAGTAGCTAAAATCGAACAATTTAACAGTGATATTTACGCAAAGTAAAATGGTATGCAAGAAAAAGGAATAAGAGAAAGAAAGGAAAAGAGATGGAAAATTACTGAATGTGCATCAGCCTTTGTATTATTTGAGAATTGTATATGTGTTGTATATAATGAGAAGCCAGAAGCTAAATATATATATACAAAGAAAAAGCAAAAGACTAAACAGAAACTAATAACTAAAACTATTAACAGAACTACAAACTAATAACTATCTAACTAAACTATTAACAGAACTACTTACAGAAACTCTATGTAACGGAATCTGAAATTGAAACTTTATCCTTATAGTGCAATATCCCCCCAAGCTGGAGAGTAGATGTTGAGTATTCCCAGCTTGGAGAGAAGATAATGAAAAGGTTGAGGGTCCAAAGGTTTAGTGAGTATGTCAGCATGTTGTTCTTTGCTTAAAATAGGTAAGAGGTGGAACAATTTAGCTTGCAACTTTTCCCGAACAAAATGACAATCGATTTCTAGATGCTTTATGCGTTCAAGAAAAACAGCATTAGCAGCAATGTGTCTAGCTGAATTGTTGTCACAATACAAAAGGGCAGGTTTGATGGAGGGTAAAGATAGATCATCCAGAAGATAAGTGAGCCATTGGATTTCACAGACTGTAGTACCCAAGGCTCTGTATTCAGCTTCAGAGGATGACCTTGAGATGGTTGTTTACTTTTGGATTTCCATGAAACTAAGGAATTTCCAAGATATATAAAATATCCAGTGATAGATTTACGGGTATCAGTGCAAGTACTCCAGTCTGAGTCACTAAATGCCTTGAGCTGAAGAGAAGAGTCAGTGGGATAAAATAGGCCTTGACCAGGAGAACCCTTTAAGTATCGAAGAACATGAATGCAGGCCTTGAAGTGAAGATCAGTAGGGGAAGACATGAAATGACTCAATTGCTGGACAACATAGCTAATGTCTGGTCTGGTAGTAGTGAGATAAAGAAGCTTGCCAACAAGCTTTCTATAATCAGCAGGGTCATGGTAGGGAGACCTATCTTGTTGACTGAGTTTGGTACTCTTTGTCATGGGAGTGGGAGTTGGCTTAGCTGCAAGGAGACCAGATTCAGATAATAAGTCAAGAGTATATTTTCTTTGAGATAGAACTAAACCCGTGTGAGATCTGGCCACTTCCAAGCCTAGGAAGTATTTGTTAGAACCACAGGAAACACTAGAAGGGGGGTTGAATAGTGTTTTAAACTTTTTAAACAATTTTGGAAATCTTGAAATAAACAACAAATGAATTAAAACAAGTTATTATGAAAACTTAAATTCAGAGTTATTATAGATGTGCGGAAGATAAGACAGAGAGATGATCCAGGGATTTAGTAAGAAAGATAAAGTTGATAAGCTATCTAACAATACTTTAAAAGGACTTAAATAAACATCCAATTAACTTAGTTTCTTATTTAAAACAGAGTTATTTGAAAACATCTCAAAGTACCTTCTGAAGATTATTACAAACAATCTTTTCAGAACTGTTTCTGAACTACTTCAGATGATTGGTGATCGTCTAAAGTCTGTTTCTAACTTCTGAACTGAGTTCTTGTCCAGACTCACTTCAGAAAGTTATTTCAGAGGTTCTTCAAAGAGCATTTTCTGAAATACTTCAAATGATATGAGATTGTCTGAAGCTTGATTATCTTTAAAAAAACTGTTTTATTTAATTTGTTGAAATGGAGTTTGATACGAAAATACTTTTCAATCCCCTTTGAAAATACAAGGCTAAAATAAAAGATTTTAAGGAAAAGAGAACTTAGCCAAGAATTTATCTTGGTTCACTCACTAACCCAGTGAACTACATCCAGTCCCAGTGTAAACCACCACTGGATTTTCCACTATCTAAACACAGATACAAGTATTCTTTTACCACAGCCTCTTCAGGCTAAACAACAAGTATTCTTTTGTTTTCAATTGCCTCTCCAGGCAACTTATGCAGTATTATTTTACAGATAAGCCTCTCCAGGCTCAACAACAAGTATTCTTTCTTCCACCAAGCCTCTCCACGCTCTCAGACACATAAAGTGTTTACAGCTTAAACAAAGTTTAAGTTTCTGAGAAACATAAACTTAATTTCATCCTATGCTTATGGTTTAATTGAGTACAACTCAGGATACATGAAATGGATTCTAAGTACAGGGATACAACAGATATACAAGTGTATGATTTAATAGGCTTAAACTAATCTCTGTTTGAGGGATAACTTCCTCAGTGAATTGGCTTGATAGTATGTTGAACTTAATATTCAGTCGGTTCACTCTTTGGGCATAATTTCTGCCTTGGGCTTCAATGTAGAACCTTTTTGGTCGACATCTTGTGGATGTGATACTGAGAAATTGGCCCACACTTGATTGTCTTTCTTATGTTGACAACCGACCCCTTCAGATTCATACTTGAGGCTATTTATATATTCTGATAAAATATAGCCGTTGAAGGTTGTTGATAATACCGTTGAGAAGAAGTGATTTGGCTCAAATAGCCGTTGTGAAATAGCTTCTTAAACGGTTGCTTCTTCTAAAGCAGAATAGGTGTGCAGATGGTTTAGCTCTGACACATTTTAGATAAGCTCTTTTTGAGAGATTTTCCTTTAGCGGGTTGATATCTTCTTTCCCTCACTGCTTTTTCTTTCTTCTCTGTGAGTGTAAGGAGATATTGTATAAGGATCCGTTAGACTTGTCCTTTTGCCCGTTTTGTGCTAGCTTCTTTTTGCTTAGCTTATGACATTTTCTCCTTTCTCTTTCTTGAGCTGAGTTCCTTAAAATATTTGAGCAATTTTTCCAGTTGTTGATCACGTGGTCTCTGCCTTTGTTGAGACTTCTCGTCGTTTAAGATTTGTCCATGTAGTCAGAGAGTTGAGAGTCTTCATATCTTCAGATAGTCTATAGTGTCTCATTATCTTGTTCAGAGAGTATGTGTTCAGAAGGTTGAATTCTTCATTCTTCTCATACTTTCAGAAGATTAGTGAGCTTTCAGATGGTTGTATCGTCTCGTCTTGATGTTAGAAGATACAACGTATGCTTCTTTCAGATAATTGCTTCAAGCCTATTTTAGTTCTTCAGATTGAAGACGCTTTCAGCAAGTTCCTCTCTTTTAGCAAAAGTTGCTTCTTTCTTTTCGTCCGATGATCGCAGCTCTGTTCTTCTTTGTCTCTTCCTATTCGTCTGTGATTCAGATAGATAATGATATTGGATTTAATAATCTTAGTTCAAATAGCTTTCTTGTCACTTTCTTGTTCAATCTTCTGATACGTTCTGGGCAGCAGTAGATGCAGCAAGTCTGCGCACACAATGTTTTTTGTTGTAGGTGCAGCAGGAGTTGCAGAATTTCCTTATTTGTGCAAAACTTTTGATCGAGGCAGGAAAGGATATCGATCTGACTTTCATGCTAAAATAAGTATAGTTCATTGGGTAGAGTGTTCTTCACACTTAGCAATGTATTCAAGAGGTCAATTCTTGATTCTGACACATTTATCTTTTGTCTTCAAGTCTTCAGATGATAGTCACTCTTCAGACGGAGTCAAGTCTTCACTTTTGTTCAGATTTTGTTCTATTCTTTTCTTGTGGATTTCTTCTTCCTTTGTTGTCTTCTAGGCTTCAGATGAATACTTCATCCTGAAATACAATTTACAAAAAATACCTTTCTTAGTAGAACCTGTTCTTATATGATCTTATTTGTTAATCATTAAAACCTAAGGATACTGAGTCTTAAGCTGAATTTGAATACTCAAATTAATTCTGAGACTCAACAATCTCCCCCTTTTTAATGATGACAAATAAGATATGTATATTTAACAAAATGTAAAAAGGAAATGAAATGAAAGATGATAAATTATTTAGATTGCTCCCCTATCTATATTACTCCCCCTGAGAAAAACATTAAGCTTTAGATATATCAATTTTTATATCTTTAGATACCGATTGTTAACCTTCAGTTATACCAGTTGTTATAACCTTTATGTTTTAATCAGACACCAATTGTTATCTATTATCCTTGAATTGCTTAACTTCAGATTTTAGTAAACTTGAATTTCTTGACTTAATGTATTTTGTTAGTTATATATTTCTCCCCCTTTTGTCATTAATTAAAAAGGTTTTGTTAGTTATCTAATTCTTGATACCAAATATTAATCAGAGATTCTGAAATGAATAAACAGATAGAGAGTATGAAAAGAGTTTAACAGATACATACAACATTAAAAAATAACACAGATGAACAATCTTCAGAGAGATTTCATTAACATAGGTATGATCATACAGATAAACACAACTATGAAGAATTTTTTATTAGAAAATCTTTCAAAAAAAAAATTCACATAACCCTAAACCCTAAATGTTATAAGGAAATTCATAATATTTCAACAAATATTCATACATTAGCAAGGTGCAATTTTCACATAAACACAATTTTTTAGGTTATGAGATAGAGCAATGTTACCACCAGAGATACTTATTGATGTTGAGTTGAAGAAGCACATTTGTTGAGACTCAATCTTATCTTCAAAGACCTTTCTTCTTCTGAATTTACTTGTTGTTCATTGATAGCATAATCTTTGTTCTTCGTACTCTGAGGCTTTTCTTCAGCAATCATCATGATTTGTTCCTCAAGGATTGAGATAAACTTTAATGACTTGAGTATCAACCATCTTAACATTCCTGACACACAATTTCATTAAGTTCATTTAGAACTTTTTGAACAGGTTCAGAGAATGGGGATGATATCATGTCAGATCTGTCTTTCACGATTTGAGGTAGGCTTAGAGTCTTGAGTATTAATCACCTCAGTATTCCTGACCCACAATTTCATTAAGTTCATTGAAAACCTTCTGAACAGGTTCAGAGTATGAGGATGATGTCACACCAGCCACTCTTTCAGACGATAATGCCTTCAGATGGTCATCTTAAGAAGACCTGTTATCTGAACCATACACAAACTAAAAATACCTTTCAGTAGCATCTGAATTTATCCAAGCACATTTGTTAATCGTCAAGGATATGTCTTGGAATGTTGATTTTAATTTTATCATATTTTATCAAGTTAATAGTTTTTATCTTTAGGGAATGTTAACATTTTAAGGAAGTGTGTTATGTGAAAGGCACAATTAAACGTACGCAAAGATAATATAGATAGTGCAAAAATATAAGATAACACAGATAAGGAAAAACTTGTAAATCCATTAATGCAAAACAAAGAAACAAATAACAAGGTAATGACAGGGCATTTTTTTTTAAAAAAAATCAATGGTTATCAGCAGATGGGTCCTCATTGGCATTTGCATTCTCCTTTTCTGATTTCAGCTCTTGTAACTCCTTCTCAGTTACCTTCAGCCTCTTTGCAAGCCGATTCACCCTATCATGCACCCTTTTCAGATTATATGTAGCCAACACCATCCTTGACCTTCCATGAGCACTCAGATGAACAAAAACTCTTTTCTCTTTGGCATGGGATGCAAAGAGAGAAGGGATAGCCACTTGGTTCTCTGGAGCTTCTTCTCGTTCAGATAAGGTCCGGTCTAACTGAGCATACATTCCCGGAGTGAAGAAGTAAGGAGGCGGTTGGTCAAAGAGACTATCCATAGGAAAACCCTTGTGCATTAAAATTTTCATAATCAGGGTGTTGTGGGGAAAGAGGTTCTCATTGCCCATCTCCTGCTTGAATGACATCTGATATAGGAGAACAAAAGGAAGATTGATTTTCTTCTTCATCAACAGATGACCCAGCACAAACCTTTCCAACTGACTGATAACTAAGTTATTGCTTCCTTTTGGAAGGATGCAGCAGTTAAGAACAACAAGAAGGGTTCTGGGGATATCCAGAAGTTGAGAATGCTTATAGGGAGCAAGACGTCATCCACCAAAAAGTAATTCATCATAGACAAATGTTCCACCATTTAGTGATTCCCACCTTTCAAATAAATTGTCACCTCTTGCAGGAACACCAATCAGTTCAACCAGCAATTTGCAGTCAACAAATAGAGTTCTTCCTAGCACTATCGTCTTAATTCCAGTACGACCAGGTTCAAACACTATCTTGGAGTTGTCCCAGAACTCCAGAACACTTTCCTCGTGCCATAAAAGGAAATGTTGTTGAAGAAAGGAGTCCAGCCGACTGCGTCAAAGTACTCAAAAAATCTATGACCAGCCTCGTCGAAGTCAGAGAGATTAACCATCTTTGAAGGAATGATTCTCTCATTGATCAATGAAGGATTTGAGTCACTTGATGCAGACATGTTAGCCAATTGAGCACGGTTGAACTGAGAGATTTAGGGGACTTGGAGAAAATAGACTTTAGCTCTTGAGAATTGATTAAGTGGAGTGTAGTTCTCAAGATGATCTTCCAAGTCTGATAAATAGGCAAAAATGCGTGCTTGATGCATTGATGATGACAATTACATGCACTGAGAAGACATGGAGAGTTGTGCATCGTGCCAATTATGAGAAACCGGTTGATGATCCATTAAATTACATAGCGTCATATCATAGTTTTTGAGAAAGTGTTTAAAATTTTAAATACTTTTCAACTTCTTAATACCAGAAAGATTTAAAATAAATTCAATAAATGGTTTTCATACAATAGTAGTTTTAATAGTAATATGCAATTTCCAGAGGAGTTTAATAGTTATATCTAAACTAAGATAGGAAAGATGTTACCAGTGTGTGATTTAGGATGAGTGTACTTTCCTTCTCTTGTCATGCCCTTCTGAAAGATGCTTCAGTAGCTTGAATAATGAGCTTTAAGAAAATATACTCTTTTCTCATTTCTTTGTTCTTCAGAGTTGCTTCAGCTGGGTAAGATTTCCATCTTCTGAGGATCTACTCCTTCTGCATTTGTTAGATGCTCAACCCGAAGGTGAGCTCTGATACCAATTGTTAGAACCACAGGAAACACTATAAGGGGGGTTGAATAGTGTTTTAAACTTTTTAAACAATTTTGGAAATCTTGAAAAATAAACAACAGATGAATTAAAAAAAGTTATTATGAAAAACTTAAAATCAGAGTTATTAGAGATGTGCGGAAGATAAGACAGAGAGATGATCCAGGGATTTAGTAAGAAAGATAAAGTTGATAAGCTATCTAACAATACTTTAAAAGGTTTTAAATAAACATCCAATTAACTTAGTTTCTTATTTAAAACAGAGTTATTTGAAAACATCTCAAAGTACCTTCTGAAGATTATTACAGACAATCTTTTCAGAACTGTTTCTGAACTACTTCAGATGATTGGTGATCGTCTGAAGTCTGTTTCTAACTTCTGAACTGAGTTCTTGTCCAGACTCACTTCAGAAAGTTATTTCAGAGGTTCTTCAAAGAGCATTTTCTGAAATACTTCAAATGATATGAGATTGTCTGAAGCTTGATTATCTTTAAAAAAAACTGTTTTATTGAATTTATTGAAATAGAGTTTGATACGAAAATACTTTTCAATCCCCTTTGAAAATACAAAGCTAAAAATAAAAAAGTTTAAGGAAAAGAGAACTTAGCCAAGAATTTATCCTGGTTCACTCACTAACCCAGTGAGCTACATCCAGTCCCAGGGCAAACCACCACTGGATTTTCCACTATCCGAACACAGATACAAGTATTCTTTTACCACAGCCTCTTCAGGCTAAACAACAAGTATTCTTTTGTTTTCAACTGCCTCTCCAGGCAACTTATGCAGTATTATTTTACAGATAAGCCTCTCCAGGCTCAACAACAAGTATTCTTTCTTCCACCAAGCCTCTCCAGGCTCTCAGACACATAAAGTGTTTACAGTTTAAACTAAGTTTAAGTTTTTGAGAAACATAAACTTAATTTCATCCTATACTTATGGTTTAACTGAGTACAACTCAGGATACATGAAATGGATTCTAAGTACAGGGATACAACAGAGATACAAGTGTATGATTTAATAGGCTTAAACTAATCTCTGTTTGAGGGATAACTTCCTCAGTGAATTGGCTTGATAGTATGTTGAACTTAATATTCAGCCGGTTCACTCTTTGGGCATAATTTCTGCCTTGGGCTTCAATGTCAAACCTTTTTGGTCGACATCTTGTGGATGTGATACTGAGAAATTGGCCCACACTTGATTGTCTTTCTTATGATGACAATCGACCCCTTTAGATTCATACTTGAGGCTATTTATATATTATGATAAAATATAGTCGTTGAAGGTTGTTGATAATACCGTTGAGAAGAAGTGATTTGGCTCATATAGTCGTTGTGAAATAACTTCTTAAACGGTTGCTTCTTCTAAAGCAGAATAGGTGTGCAGATGGTTTAGCTCTGACACATTTTAGATAAGCTCTTTCTGAGAGATTTCCTTTAGCAGGTTGATATCTTCTTTCCCTCTCTGCTTCTTCTTTTCCTTCTTCTTTCTTCTCTGTGAGTGTAAGGAGATATTGTATAATGATCCGTTAGACTTGTCCTTTTTCCCATTTTGTGCTAGCTTCTTTTTGCTTAGCTTCTGACATTTTCTCCTTTCTCTTTCTTGAGCAGAGTTTCTTAAAATATTTGAGCAATTTTTCCAGTTGTTGATCACGTGGTCTCTGCCTTTGTTGAGACTTCTCGTCGTTTAAGATTTGTCCACGTAGTCAGAGAGTTGAGAGTCTTCATATCTTCAGATAGTCTGAAGTGTCTCATTATCTTGTTCAGAGAGTATGTGTTCAGAAGGTTGAATTCTTCATTCTTCTCATACTTTCAGAAGATTAGTGAGCTTTCAGATTGTTGTATTGTCTCATCTTGA
The DNA here is from genome assembly GCA_026901365.1 of Sesbania bispinosa. Classification (NCBI taxonomy): domain Eukaryota; kingdom Viridiplantae; phylum Streptophyta; class Magnoliopsida; order Fabales; family Fabaceae; genus Sesbania; species Sesbania bispinosa. Next base: position 376,360 of record QLOH01000327.1, read on the forward strand.
TGTTAGCAGATACAACGTATGCTTCTTTCAGATAATTACTTCAAGCCTATTTTAGTTCTTCAGATTGAAGACGCTTTTAGCAAGTTCCTCTCTTTTAGCAAAAGTTGCTTCTTTCTTTTCTTCAGATGATCGCAGCTCTGTTCTTCTTTGTCTCTTCCTATTCTTCCGTGATTCAGATAGATAATGATATTGAATTTAGTAATCTTAGTTCAAATAGCTTTCTTGTCACTTTCTTGTTCAATCTTCTGATACGTTCTGGGCAGCAGTAGATGCAGCAAGTCTGCGCACACAATGTTTTTTGTTGTAGGTGCAGCAGGAGTTGCAGAATTTCCTTATTTGTGCAAAACTTTTGATCGAGGCAGGAAAGGATATCGATCTGACTTTCATGCTAAAATAAGTATAGTTCATTGGGTAGAGTGTTCTTCACACTTAGCAATGTATTCAAGAGGTCAATTCTTGATTCTGACACATTTATCTTTTGTCTTCAAGTCTTCAGATGATAGTCACTCTTCAGACGGAGTCAAGTCTTCACTTTTGTTCAGATTTTGTTCTATTCTTTTCTTGTGGATTTCTTCTTCCTTTGTTGTCTTCTAGGCTTCAGATGAATACTTCATCCTGAAATACAATTTACAAAAAATACCTTTCTTAGTAGAACCTGTTCTTATATAATCTTATTTGGTAATCATTAAAACCTAAGGATATTGAGTCTTAAGCTGAATTTGAATACTCAAATTAATTCTGAGACTCAACAGTATTTAAGATGACCAAGGTCCTTTATATGAAATGCTTTGTCAAGGTGTTGTTTTACAGAAGCTATCTCTTGATGATCAGTACCAAACAGAATAACATCATCCACATAAATCAAAAGAATGGTTAATCCTTGAGAAGTATGTTTAATAAAAAGAGAATGATCATGAGGTGATTGACGGTATTGAAGATTTAAGAGAAAAGAAGAAAGTTTGGCAAACCATTGCCTGCTTACTGGCTTAAGACCATAAAGAGATTTGTGTAATTTGCAAACAAGAGAAATTACATGGACAGGAAATGTTGGCTTCTTCAACACACACAAATTATTATTATTAGCAAGACCAATCATCTTCTTGGTGTTGTGATCCTGAATCACACAAGAGAAATTGTCAAAAATGAGCCTGCAATGAGATGATTTTGTTATTTTGCTCACAGAAATTAAATTGTAATGGAAGTTAGGAATAAATAGCACATCTTGTAAGATAAACTCATTAGAAAATTTAACTATTCCTGAAGTAGTAGTTTCTATGATGATACCATTTGGTAATTTAACTTTGATAGGGTTGATGGATTTGTATGTATCAAAATTTGATAAAGAGTTGGTAACATGGTCAGTGGCACCACTGTCCAAGATCCAAGTAACCTTAATGATTTGAGATGTGCTTTGGAAGGGAAAGATATTACCTGAATGTTGTTGAATCTGTCCAATGACATGTGATTGACCATCAGAATTGGACCTTTGAAGTAGATCCATCAGTTGGTTGTATTGATCAGTGGTGAAGGTGTTGTTGCCCTCTGATTGTTGTCTTTCTGGTGTCCTATTGTTTGATCCTTCTGATGCTTGATTAACTGATGTTGAGTTTACCATGGAAGACTGAGCTTTATTCTTGAATTTGAAGTTTGGTGGGAAACCATGCTTGAAATAGCATGTTTCCACTGTGTGCTTATCCTTTCCACAGAAAGTACATATCCTTTATGGTTGATTATGGTTGAAATTCCTCTGACCAGATCTGCCTCTGCCTCTTCCAAAAGAGGGTCCAACTCTTCCTTCAAAGTTTCTTGCATTGGTGATATTAGAAACAAAGTTGGGTTCTTGAATGTGGGGGCCTGAGACTTGTCTTTCTTGCTGCAGAACAAGGGAGAAGACTTTGTTCATAGTGGGAAGAGGTTCCATCATAAGAATCTGACTTCTCACACTGGTATATTGGTCATTAAGACCCTTCAAGAAACAAATCACATATTCTATTTGCTTGTAATTCTTGATTGTGGTTGAAAGATCGCAGGTACATTTTATGTTGCAGGAGCATGTTGGAACAGGCCGAAGTATCTCCAGTTCCTCCCACAAGATCTTCAAATCTGTAAAATAGGTAGCAACAATCCTTTCCCCCTGCTTTATAGAATGTAAATCTTGAAGAATGTCAGACATCCTGAAATAATCCCCTTTGGAGAATCTTTCTTTCAAGTCATTCCAGAGGTCATAAGCATTGTCAATGTAGACAATGCTTTGAGCAATTTGTGAGGAAATGGATCGTGTAATCCAAGAGGTGACCATGGTATTGCATCTAATCCATGCAGCTCGAAGAGGGTCACCAGCAGGTGGTTCTTTAATGCTTCCATCAACCAAGGCAAACTTGTTCTTGGTCAATAAGGCTCTCATCATTAGTCTACTCCATGTATGGTAGTTCGGACCTTCCAAGGATGGTGATACAGGGAGGCTTCCTGCATTTTCTCCTGGGTGAAGATAATACACACTATATGGATCCTGCAATTCATTGTTGTTGGTGTTTGTTGGGCGTTCTTCTTCTTCTTGGGCCATGATGTGAGCAGCGCAACAGAGCTCTCAGGTGAGAGCTCTGATACCATAAAATGGTATGCAAGAAAAAGGAATAAGAGAAATAAAGGAAAAGAGATGGGGAATTACTGAATGTGCATCAGCCTTTGTATTATTTGAGAATTGTATATGTGTTGTATCTAATGAGAAGCCAAAAGCTAAATATATATATATATACAAAGGAAAAGCAAAAGACTAAACAGAAACTAATAACTAAAACTATTAACAGAACTACAAACTTATAACTAACTAACTAAACTATTAACAGAAGTACTAACAGAAACTCTATGTAACAGAATCTGAAACTGAAACTTTATCCTTAGAGTGCAATACAAAGACAAGAAGTGGATAGACTTTATAAGTGAGAAGAGAAGAAGACATAAATTTCCTCATTTTCCACATAAAAAATTTCGTTGAATTGTAATTTTGAAGGGTTTGTTGATTTGTTTATCAGTTTTTCTAACCCGTTGCAATATTATATTGTACAGGATAATAAAACAAAAATGGAAATGTCTGGAGTTTTAATTATTATATAGTGTCCGTGTAAAGAAATTTTACACAGACATCTAATGGTGTGTCACCACATCATTTAATGAGTATGACGCTTAAGATGTTATTAAATTCAATAAATGATGTGGCAACACATCATTGGATGTCTATCTAAAACTTCTTTACACTGACAGTGTACATATATTAAACTCAATGGTTTATTGAGAATTATAACTATCACACTACTCAATGCATTGGTAATGTTAATGGTTGTAATTCCCAATAAAAAGTTTTCACTTTTATTTTATTATCGTGTGCAATATTAACCGTTTATTTATTAATAAAATTCTCCTTTTATTAAAAAAAAGTAATAAGGGATGGTTAATATTTGTTTTTAAAAAAAAACACTAGTCACACTACTAAACCATGACAGAGATAATTTTAGCTACTAAATTATGACATCTATGTTTGTATTTGTTAGCAACTAGTATCTATAACTTCTACAGTATTTTAAAATAACGAAAGATGAATTATTAGGGAATAGGCCTTGCAACCCATTATCCCAATAATTTGTCCTCTGGGCCATATTACATAGATAGGTGAAATGGATTGACAATCGTTTTTGGTATATATGGAAGACCAACACTTGCACTGCGATTGAGATTTTGATTGCCCTACCCACTGATCCTGGTAGGGCTTACAAACCCAGCTGGAAGAAATTCAGGTCAGACAATGTTGAGCAAATCATACTATGTTGGTTGTTGCTTGACAATTGCTCTGTCCATTACAATTAAAGGAAACAAAAAAATAATATCGGTGCAAAAGTCCACTTTAATGGGCCTGTTGTGCAATTGAGCATGACTAATGCAATTCAACATAAGATACTGCTTTTTTTTTTTTTAAGTCATGAGAGAGATAGGGTCATCTAAGTTAATCAGATATATAGTTCGTGTCGGTTGGATTGTTTCATGTGACCAACTTAACTCAAAAAATGATTTAACATTCTAATTGTAATTGAATTTACTTATATACATGTTTGATTTTCCGTTGAGAAAATTTAATTTTAAAACTACATTTAGACAAAAGTTAAATGTGATTTAGGACATTTTAACCTTAAAATCAAATTGCTATTATGTAGTCAATTTAGATAACACAAATGTAACTATAGAGCACGTGGGTATGCAACTGTGTTAAATACTCGGAGAGAGAGTTTTGCCACCCATAAAGATCTTACCCGGCTCGAGCAGGATTACCTCATATGGAGGATACCTGTGGTATTGCACCAAAAAAAGAGCACGTGGATCAGCTGCTAAGAGTATACTTCAATTTAATAAGTAGTTTTGAGTTTGAGCTCTGAGTGTACAGTTGTGTTAAATATTCGAAGAGAAAACTCTGCTGCCATAGAAGTCTTATCCGGTTCGAACAGTATTACTTACTGTGGACGATACATGTTATCATTAAAAAAAATCACACACCTGTACAAAAGTTATTTGATGTGTCTTATTAAAGAGAATAAAAAAATACCATGATCTAGTTCTTGTATGTCTTGAAGAACCATTGGAATTTATTTTTGTCAAATAGTCAATTTTAGTGAAATTGTAAATGAAAGGACCAACCAGATTAGGCCATGTTCTGCCGACGCAAGGAATGTCCGACAAGGGATACAGATATAGATAGATCACAGCAGTCTATTATTGACAAAATAATTGATTAGTTTGTTAAACTTAACATTCACTTTTGATTGTAGAGAAAATAAAGAAACATAAGTTTTATATACATACATAAAAATAAGTCAATAATTACGAGATAAAGAAGTGAAAGTGAAAGTGAAGCAAATATGCAATTTCAGAGTTTCAACTTATGAGGTATGAAGGTTCACATCAACGCATTTGTTTCTTGATATAGCAAAGGGATTATATATATCGATTATATCTATTTTTAGTTATTTTACTAATTATAGATATAGAGGTCAATGTATTAGTAATAGTGATTAGAATTTTATATCAATAAAAAATGAGTCTACTATGATCGAGGTTTATAAAATTAATTTTTGAGATGATTCATATTTAAATTTTTTAATAATTTGGATTAAAATGTGACCTGAAGTCTATTTTTGTGATTTCTCGCTTAATTTATTACTTCTTCCATTTCATTTTATCTATCGTTTAAGGTTTTTACACAAAAATTAAGAACAACAATATTACTTAAAAAACACAGTAATCTTACTAAATTACTCTTATTAATTTACTACACACTTTTTCTTATTTTACCTAAATACATTAATGAGTAGTGTGCTACATAGTTTTTTAAGATTATATTCTTTTCCCATAAAAGTGGGAGGATAAAAATGAAAAAATAACATTAATACTCCCATAGAAACTAAAGAGCGACTTATATTATAAAAAAATTATTTTCTTAAAACGACTAACAAATTGAAATGGGGGGAGTAGTAAAGATTCTCATAGTTTGTGAACTTTAATATATACCTAACAAGCTAGTGATAAATAATGTTGAAAACTTGGAATGTTTTTAGTATAGAATAATGACAATGAATATGACCTCACATAAATTCAAATTCTTCACTATTAAAACTTGAAATATTATGTCTAAGATGATAACAAATGAGTTTGGTGAATACTATATATAATTGAAAAAAAAATATCTAGGGGAAATTTTGTTCGAGACTTAGGGTCAATTTGGATACACTTCTGCAGAAGAACTTTCAGGTGAAGAAAAATAGAATAAATATTCAAAGAGTTCAAATGAATTTAACTTCTCCATAAGTTGAAATTAGTCTTTATAGCTCACCTCCTTCAAAAGCTCTCTCATTTAACTTCTCAATAAGAACTAATTTCAATTTATGGAGAAATTAAATTCATTAGACCTCTTTGATTCATTATATTTTTTTCTTCTAGGAGCTCTTCTGCAGAAATATAGCCAAATTGGGTCATAGTCACGTTTAAGGCTTCTCACCGGCCCCTCCCTAATAGTGTGTTTTGTGAGGATCAAACTTGGAAGCTCTTCCCCCAATCTCAACATGTACTCCCAACTGAGTCACAACTTTTCGGTAAAATTAATTTATAACCTTAAACTTTTTGACTTGAAATTATAGTGTCAAACATTGCTTATATCACCTCTAATTTTCCTTTAGCCTATTTATTAATGTCTCCAGGTTTTTAAGGCTCTCCTTAATTACTAACTAGAGCTGTCAATTTGGGTTGAGCTCGGTGAGCCGGTTGGCTCATCGTTGGATTGGTAAAAGATAAGCTCACATTTTCGCGGGTCAAAAGTGGGTTAACCCACTTAACTCGCGAGCCAAGGTGAGTTCGAGCCGAGTTGAGGTGGGTTGGCTCGCTTTTTAATTTTTATTTTATTTTTATATTTTTAAGTCATTTTTATATTTTTTTCTAATTCTTTTACTTTTTTATTATTTTTATAATTTTTTAAGTTATGTGAGCTAGTTCACTTAATCCACTAACCCGCGGTGGGTCGAATCAGGTTTGTATTTGTTCAGACCACCAGAAAAATGAGCCAACCCGACTCGGCTCACTTTTAGTCTAACCCGTGGTGAGACTCACTTTGACGGCTCTATTACTAACTAACATCCCTTCTTTTTTTAAAAAAAATTAACAAAGTAGATACGTTCTTTAATTCCAGTGTTAACAATAATTAGTAATGGAATTGAAGGAGAAGTGACGTTACATTATTTTCTTTAATTTGTTTCCAAAGAAGGTAGGTTTGGCTGATTGGTTGATTTCAGTGGTTCACCGGCTGTTTCAACTTGTTTAGTTGTAATGGCAAATCACATAGCAGTGAGTGGTGACAGTGCGCCTTGTAATTTCCCAGTTATTATTTGGCCGCTCTTCACTTTTCCTTATGTCTATCTCTTTCCTATGTATTGTACCCTATTGCTTGTTTGTGTGAGTGTGAGGGTATATTATTCTTCCACTTCTTCAACTACACGCCAATCCAAAAAATACTATTATGCAATTTGGTCCATCCCATGGTTTAATGATCTTTGTTAATTTTCCTTTTTATTTGAGCTATACAAAACATATGGATTTCAATTGTATGACCACGGGTTTCAATTATTATTATATATTTACATGTATGCTTAAAAAAAAATCCTAATAACAAATACTGCAATTATTGGACGGATGGGATCATATATAATATTATTTGGTCTACCTGCATTATTCTTGGGATGTAACAAGGTGACTAAATATAGTTTCCTTTTGTTTAAATTTAAACAAAGTTATTTTTCTTTAATTTTAAAGTTATCTGAAATTATATATTTTTTTTAATTTTTGAAATAAATAATTGATAAATTGTTTTTAAATATATATAATTATTATATATAAATTTTCAAACAAACTTTTAATTAAAAATAGTTTTAAATTAAATGAAGTACAAAAAGATAAACTTATGAAATAATTGGGGTTGGCTCTTTCTTGATAAAAAGTTAATATTAATTTCATCTAGTATGAAAAAGTTCACAATCTTTTTTATATTAAAAGGAAAAAAAAGGACACAGATTGATATCAATTAATTAATTTGGTAGATTGGTTCATTGAATTGTTGATATTTAAATTCGATGTGAAAATGAAGAATGTGGGGTTCATTTTCTCTTTTTCATTTTTTTGAGTTAAACAAATCGGGGTGGGGTTGCACCTGCCTTGTGCCATCTTTATCGATGTCTCTGTTTCCTTTTCAAACAGTGACATATTTGTTTAATTGCATATAATCTAATTTAATTACCACTTCTAGAGAGTATAATTTTCTCTTCACCTCAGTTAACTTACCTGATGTGGAACATCAAACAAATTTTATGATTAGAGTAATTATTGTCAGAACACTGGCTACTACTTAACTAGGGTTTATAGTGTATAATCATATATTTGTTGATTGAAAGATAAGCATTAGGCTCTAGATTTCCAAGCTTGTCTTTAGTAGTAGATTGAATGATTATAGAGTTTAAAATAAGATAGCAGTTTGTCGGAGAAAATAATGCTATTGTCTCTAACCATATGCTATTGTCTCTGAAAACAATGATAAAGTAAGATAGCATTAGGCTCTCAATGCTATTGTCTCTACTCATTTTCTGTCTTCATACTAGCTTGTATAAGTTTTTGGTTTTTTAAAAAAAAAACAAAATACTAAATATTTTTTAAAAATTACTGTTATATTTTTAAAAAACATTAAAAGTTTTTTTTGAATATTTTGTTGTTTTTTAAAAAGAATCATACAATCATATTAAGGGTAGGAATTTGGTACCCTCCAGTCAGAGAGAGTTTTGGTACTTTCTTCTTATTTTTTTTATTGAATGGATGCATAAAGGGCAAAATTACATAGGAACAAGTCGTGTACTTCATCCTAAATTATTTCGAAGACATAAAGTAGATTTTAAATGAGACACATGTAAATTGCAAATGAAAATGTGAAAAAATGGGGGATACAATAAAAAATACAGGATAATGGTTATAGGGGGTCAAAAAGTCTTTTCAAAAATTAAAAATACAAATTCTAATAGTTAAATATTGTCCCGTAACGATAAAAATACTAAGACTCTTTAAGAAAGTTGAGAGAAATTGATTAAATGATCAAAGAAGGTATCAAAATCCTCTCTCATTAGAGGATACTGTAGAATTTCCCTCATAGTAAACATACTTTTTTTTACAAACACTTTTTCTTTCTTAAAAAACCCTTAATTAATAAAAGTATTTGGTTTGTACGTAGCTGAAGTATATTTTCGGCCTTGAGAATGGAGGTGGAAATAGAATGAAAGGAAAAACTTTCTCTATTTGGTAGGAGATCAGAAATTAGAGTCAAGAGAAATTTAAAGGTGTGTGTTTTATCTAAAAAATTTCTCTCCTAATTATAAAAAGGAGAGAAATAGAATGTAAATCCACTCTCATAATATTTTTCTTCTATTTCTCTCTTATAACAATAACATAGAAAAATAACATCATATTTTCACTCTATTTTACTCATATTAAACAATCTAAACTTGTTCTCTATTTTTCACATATATTTCTCTATATTCAATTTCACTTTATTTTTTATTTCTCTCCACATATATTCCTTTTTACCCTACCAAGATTTCGTCACTAAATATGTTTTGTATTAAATTAAAAAACTTATATTGAAATTTACTATAAATTTATTTTTATAAGAAAATAAATATACATCACATCACTTCAAATTCATTTTTAAACAATATCAATTATGTAATATCAAGTTCATATTCAAGCTTAAGTTTACAAAATCCCATCCAAACACATATATTGTATATGTTTTCTTAATTACTCTATTTATTGGGAACTATAATAGGAATAATCAGAAAGTGAATAAAAAACAATCCTACGAAATTATTTATTAGATATTTGAACATTTTAAATGGTGGAATATTATTTTAAAAATGATTAGATATATATTTTTTCTCTTTTCATGAGTTAATATTTTTCCTTTTTCAATTTATTTGCAGGGGAATCACATATAGAATTGTGTTATACTTTTGAGCCCAAGAGGAACAAATTAAAAGTAGTTATTAAGATGTTGAACATCCATCAACAATTAATTATATATTCTTCAAAATAATTTTGTAAGTGAAGAATAGGCCCCAAATAATTTAGAGCACACTGAGAAAGGGCCAAAGGTAATTGTCACAAATCTCTTACCACCACACCCTTATTCCTACAAATAGGAAATTATTAGGTGGAAGGTGCCCTGTCCCTGTAAGAGTACAGGTATATTTATAACGCCCTGATCTTGTGCCAGCCGCAGAATAATTTACAAGCTGCGATTGGGGTCCCATAGCTCAAAGGGGCTCTATTACATTTGCATCTATGTAATACAAATTAAAGATCAAGGTATATCATGGCTCGAGTTTGGTATTTGTGAAGGAAAATATATATGATATATAGCTAGAGAGGAAGTTGAAAGAAAAATGATGAGAAGCAAGTGAGCTTTGATCAATGAAAAACTTATTTAAAATAGAGCAACGAAGTAACGTGTAGAAATTAAACAATATCAACCATCACAAATCAAAATAATCTTCCAAATTCAATCAATCAAAATGTGATAATTATAGCGTCCTGCAAGCTTGAGAATGTGTACTTAGCATTCTCAACTTGGGAAGAAAAATATAACTCGTCTACAAACAACCTATTACTAAAAATTCATATACATTAACAACACCAGTTATATAACCAGAAAAAACGATTCAGAATTTGAATGAGCCATTTTTTTTTGGTTTAAAACCAGGTATCCTCCACGGGAGGCAATCCTGTTCGAGTCGGGAACATCCACATCATGGTGGGGCGAGCTCTCCCCCGCGGGATTTTTTTTCATCCACAAGACTCGAACCCGAGACCTTGCTTAAGGGGAATCAAACATGTACCACTTGAACTAACTCTCGTTGGTTTGAATGAGCCATTTTGATAATGTTTAATTTTTTTTTATAAATCACATGTATTCTCTACTATAAATTAACAATTATACTCGAGCAAAGAACACCCACATTATGATGAGATCATTTCTTTAAGTGGAGATTTTTTTTTACATCCACATTAATGTTTTTTCTAACGAATATTTTATTTATTTAATTTTTATTTTAATTAGTTGTAAAATTAATTTTGAATTGTAAAGTTTTTTAAACTAAAAAGAATGGTACACATTTTTTTGTTTTCCTTCGTGTTTGATTTGTTTCCTTTTACTAGATTTTTACACTACAAGAGAAAATCGGTTTTTACTTTTACAGGGAAAAAAACTATCACTATTTTATAATTAGTGACGGCCTAACTACGACCCACCACCCGTCGCTAAAAGCCTCGTCGTTAATGCAATAGCGATGACGTTTTATGGCCAACGTTATGTAGTGTCAACCTGACAGTCGCAAATAGTTGACGCTAGTTCCATGGCCGTCACAACATAGTGCAACCATTAGCGTCGACCAAACGACGTTTTATGGTCGACGCTATATAGCGTTGACCTGATTGTTTCAAATAGTCGACGCTAACAAATCGGTCAGGCCGACGCTAATAATGTTTTCAAAAAGAAAATCCTTTCTTCTCTGACTTATCAATTGTGAGGATCAAACCCACAACCTGCATGATACTAAGAAGAAGCATTACTAACTTAGTGTCGGTCACAACCGATACTAAGAAGAAGCATGATACTGAGAAGAAGCATTACTAACTTATCAATTGCAAATAGTCTACACTATGTTTGTTTCTTGAAATACATAGTGCAAAATATAATATACATGGTGAAAAAATAACAAGAAATTAGTGTCGATCAAACTGACACTAACTTTATGAAGGTCGACACTAATTTTTTTTGCCTTTAGCGTCGCCCAGGTTGACGCTAAATAAAAAAAATTAATTTTTTTTTTACCATTAGTGTCAACTAGGCCAACGTTATTTAATAAAGTTAGCGTCAGCCTGACCGACGCTACATAAAAAATGTATAAAAATTTCAACTTAGCGTCGTCCTGGATGACGCAACTAGCGATGGTTTCGTGGCCGATGCTACCCGTTCGTGTCTAAATCGTTGATTTCTTTTTGTGGTAGGTAGTTATTTGATCTTGATTACAGAGCTGGAAAAATGGGTTAAATCCATGGATTTGCTCTAATGCACCCACTAAAACATAGGGCTTGAGCTATAAACTTTAAGCCAAAATTAAATTTAAATTTTTTATTCCCGTTTGGTCAACCCTAAAAGCGTACAGGAACCCTAGCAAAGCTAAAAAGAGCGCCGCACACATGAACCTCTCTTTTTCTCCCCCATGGGGGGTTTCTTCACCTCTCCATGGGATTTCCTCTCTCCTTAGTGGGAGTTCCTCTCTCTTCTAAGTGGGAGTTTTTTTATATTCACAGTTTTTTTCCTTTCCTTTTCTTTTAGATTTCTAGTTTTTTCCTTTCTCTCCTCCTAACTTTCACTGTCATCGGATGGGTATAACAAACCGATCTGCCATACTTCAGTACCTCCTTGTTGTTTATCCGACCAATGCTACGGTAAAAGTGGGTGTTCCAGTTGCAATCTCAATGGCAGCCCTTGGACATGGGAACTCCGAACAACACAACTACGGAGTAAGGTTGTAGTCTTTAACGGGAGATATTCAAAGTGGATGGTGGTGGATGATTAGGGATTTCTAGTATTTTGTTTGTTTTATTCTGATTTCAGAGAAAGTTAGAGCAAGTTGTCTTGTAATGTATTGTTTATCTTGTGGGACATAGTTGTATTGCTCTGAGTGTTTGCGATGATGATTATAAGTGCCATTTGGCTGCCCTTTGGGCTTGAATGTTATATTTCTTTGATCAAAGATAAAATCAACTCCAAAAATGGACTTAGACCGTAAAAACCAATTTCAGCGGGGCTTTGACATCATTTTAAGAGCCCAAATGAAATATGAGCTTTTTAGCTCAGTTCGCTTCTGATTGAGCAACCCTTTTTGACACATATACTTGATGGTCAATGTTAACAATTAGGTCGATCTAGTGTATAATTAAGAGTGTTTATTTCAACATACCAAAAAAATGTTTAGGGAAAGTAAAGTTGGTAATGTGATTTTCCCATCAATGATTAAAGTTTTAGGAAAATACTTTTGAGAGTAGTTACCAGGGTTTTAAAATAATTTGAGATTTTATCACTATTAAATATTAATTGACATTTTTTAAACATTTTGTATTTATCTTGATTATCTTGTATTCTTGTTCATTGGTTGTATTGTATATTGAAATTTTAACGGTAGTTTTTTCTTGGTCAACAAATTTTAACGGTATTAAAAAATTTTGTTAAACGAAAAATGGGCTTACGAGGCTAATGGGGTCTTTACGGGTACTGATCATAACATTTTGGGCGGGTCCTGACATTTTAATCATTTATTAGCTTTTCGTGTTTGGTCTTCTCATTCAGACATTTTGATGTATGTAAATTCAAAGCCCAAAGTGAGCCAAGAAAAGGTCCAAGTCCAGTCAAGGAAGAAACACAAAAGTAAAAACCCTGTAGCACAGCACTGCACCCTCCCCTATTCTGCGCTACTACTACTGCTCCCAAATCTTTGTCTAACACTTTTTGTTCCAAGAGAACTCTGTTTTATATTATCTAATGATGTGTTAAAACTACTACTTAAAAATATAAATCGAGATACGAATGTATAAATAAGAACATGAATATCATAATACCTTACCAAAATCTTTACTCATTATTATCCTAAGAGATAAATTTCGAAGGTTGTGATGACTCTCAATTATTGAAAAATATACACGTCTTAACATAATTTAATCTCTATGTTTATTTTCTACTAAATAAGAAAAATAAATTTTGAAGGTTGTGTTGTGTATTATCGTGAGTTTCAATGCAACCAGTTGATTACACGATATCCGATGGTTAAACCTCATCTACTCCATGATTGGTCTGCTCACGTCACCTCAAAAACGCATAAATTCCAATTTACAGTACTAAGTTTTTTTTTTTACATTAGTAAATTAAAAGATAAAAAAATTGAAGTCTTTAGACTTTAATCCATGCGCTATGTTGTAAACTTTTTACCACTTTCCTTTCTTCTGTGACTGACTGATTTGCCGTTTACCAGCTCCGTACCCGTCCACGCTCGAAACTCAGTGCCCTCTTTACACTGTTCCGTAACGTACCCGATTTTCCTCTCCACTCCACTCTATTTCATATATTTTCATTTTGGGTAAAATAACATTTTAGTCCCTATAAAATACGTGAGTTTTGATTTTCGTCCCTTAAAATTTTTTTTTTATTTGATCCTTATAAAATATGTAAGCTATTTTTTTAATCCCTATTGTTGATTCCACTATCAATTATGAATGTCTCGAACGTCCATCACAATTAGTAATCATATGTATTGTACCTTGACACATTATACAACAGTGTTAGCCTCTTTAAACACATTCAAAGACTATTTATGATATATATGAAGGAAGAAATGTACAAAGAATTTATGTTCAAATTGACCATGAAATTTGACTTTTTAAATGAGTTTAAGGAATGTAACACTCTTATATAATGTGTTAGGGTACTTTTGAAGTATTGTTGGCTATTATGGGTGTTCGACACATCCACAATTAACAGTAGAACCAACATCAGGGACTGAAAAAATATCATAAATATTTTATAAGGATGAAATAAAAAAGAAAAATTTTCCATGAACGAAAATTAAAACTCGGATATTTTATAGGAACTAAAATGTTATTTTACCCTTTCATTTTTAATTACTTTATCTTTAGGTGACAATTAATTATTTCATTAATTTTTGGAACTCATTTACGATTCTTTATTAATTGTTACTTTTATTAATTTTGACTTTCATCTCATCTCATCTCATCATCCCCCACTAAACGCACAGGCTCACTCACACGTGTCGCCACGTGGCTTTCGTTTTACACGTGTTGGGTGATTTGGGATCCCCTTCCATCCTTAATTATGATTATTATTAAATGGTTGACAAATGAAGCCGGTTCATCACCAAGTTCCAGCGCCGTAATATCCTCCAACTCACGAGGACATTCCTGTCCAAACAATAAAATATAAAAGATAGAAGTAACAACACCTACACTGCTATGTTTTAATTTGATAAAAAAATAAAATATAATGAAATTCATTTTTTTTCCATTTTATTGATATTTCTAATTTTCTCTTCAAGTAAATAACTTTCACTTATTTACTAATTTTGTTAATTTAAGGAATTTTAAACAATAAATCAAAATTTTCTATTTTATAATAAAATACTATATATACACATAATATTTTTATCCTATATTATTTTATTTATTATTAAATGGTAGATGCATGGCACACTGTTTCAAATTGCACGGTGTCCGGAAATTCTCTGGTACCGACAGAGACACCTTTTAATTTAGGAGGAAAAAAAGGTTTGTAAATGTAATACATCTCCCACTTCTTTTTGGTTGAAATTACACAACTTGCCACTCCTCTTTTTATTGAAGAGCGAGAAGGTTCAGGGAAATAGGGAGAGAGAACAGGATGCTGGTTGGTTACGTTTTAATTCTGATGCATCCTGTAACCAAAGGGCAGTTTAGGAAAAAAGGAGAAAAGCAAAAAAAGTAAATATACGTAATGAAAAGAAGAGGAAGGATTTGCATTTGCATTTGCATTGCTTCCCCTAAAATAAGCCACAATGATTTATCTGCGAAAGCTGTCCTTCATTGCCAGCTTGACAAATTAACATGGGTTACAGTGAGTGGGCTCAGAATTTTGCAGGCCAATTCCAACTCCATGCTGCAAAATCACTCTCCGGGTCAACTCGTTATTGTTCCATTCATCATTACTAAACCATAACCATAATAATTCATTTAATTGCATCATACTATACTACCTCATAATATAAGTAGTAGTAATAAATTTTAGTGTAAGAATTGAGAGGGGTATATTTATTACTCATATCTAACCCCCAAGTAGGGTCAATAACTTAACCATAGATTAGAACCAGGGTTAAAAAAACAAGTGGTTAAGAAGGGACAACCACATAACCCGGATTTTTATTATCAACAGCCGTCACTGAGCATCATCAACATCTCCTCCTTCTCCACCTCCACCTTCCTCTTCTTCAACCACACCAAAGTAACCTTTTTTTTCTTTTTCTCCTTTGAATTTCTCTTCTTCTTATTCTTTACCTATATACCTAATCATTTACTTAATTTTTCAGAAGTTCAACACCAGCAGTTTCATGGGGTGTGATGGAGAGACCTAATTAGAAGTAACAACCACCCCATTAACAAAAGGTAAGGTTTTTCTTTTGGTTAGATGTTTGAGGCATGGAGATAATAACCAGCGCCAACACCAACAACAACAACACAGCAAAATCACCCGAACCCGAAACCGAGACACCGACCCGGATCCAACAACAACCCATCAACACAAACACAAACACAAACACAAAGCCGTTGTCTTTCTCTAACGGGGTACTGAAACGCCACCACCCTACTCATCACCACACTCACACTCACCAACACAACACCACCACTCACTCTCTTCCTCATGCAACAACAAACCAAGCGGTGGTTGTTACTTACAAAGAATGCTTGAAGAACCACGTGGCAAGCTTAGGTGGCCACGCCCTCGACGGTTGCGGCGAGTTCATGCCTTCACCCAACGCAAACGAAAACGACCCTAGTTCCATCAAATGCGCCGCCTGTGGCTGTCACCGGAACTTCCACCGCCGGGAACCAGAGGAACCTATAGCGGCGACTCATGTTTTTGAGTACCAGCCTCACCACCGCCACCACCCTCCTCCTCCTCCGCCGTTTCAGAATCGGAGCCCTAATTCGGCGTCTCCGCCGCCGATCTCGTCTTACCCCTCGGCGCCTCACATGCTTCTCGCGCTTTCCGGTGGAGGACTCTCTGTCCCGCCGGAAAACACCGCCGCGCCGACGAATTTGTCCTCGCCGCTGGGAGGGACCAACTCGAGGAAGAGGTTCAGGACCAAGTTCACGCAGGAGCAGAAGGAGAAGATGCACGAGTTCGCGGAGAGAGTTGGGTGGAAGATGCAGAAGAGGGATGAAGAATTGGTAATGGAGTTCTGCAATGAGGTTGGTGTTGACAGAGGAGTGCTCAAGGTTTGGATGCACAACAACAAGAACACTTTTGGGAAGAGAGATCATGTGAATGCTAACGGCGCCACCGGAGGAGGTGGCGCCGTCGCCGTCGCCAGCGGTGGTGAACGTAACCCCAACGACAATCACAACCACCACCACAACAACAACAACATCGCTTCACAGGATCAGAATCAGTATGAGAATGATAGCGGGACTAACGTTGCTACTAATGGGTCTTCTTCTTCTTCTTGATCTTTTCATGGCAGCAAAAAACAGAACAAAAAAAAAAAAGAGAGACAGAGAGAATAATAATAATATGTTTAGATAGAGTAATTAAGAGGTGGTACCAGTTAATTAGTCGTTTCTTGATTTTTCTTTTTCTTTTTCATTTAATTGTTTAGTTTTTGTTAATGAATGAGATGATGATCACCTTCTTAACATGGGAGAGATGTTGATATCAGGAGGGAATTTATTTTTCTGGGTTGGTAACTTCTTAATATTCCCCTTTTGCTTTTGCTGCTGCTTAATTATAATTCAATTTAAATGCTCTTGTTAGTCAAAAACTGATTAATTATCAGTATTAGTGCTTCTATTTACAGCTTCAACTCCATTTCTTGTATGTATGTCTATGTCTATTGCTTATTTATTTGTTTTTTCTTCTAGCTGGTTTCTCTTCTCCTGCTAGTTCACTTTTTGGGGGTCCGTGTGAAAAACAGTGAACTTGGCAGTGTATTATGAGGTAAAGCATTCTGCACTTTTTCTCTTTCTCTGGTCAGACATGGAATAATTATTATGATGATCTTCTTCATATGTTGTGTCCGAGACATAGAGGCAGAAAGTGTTGCTGCTTAGATTTTAGAAGGTGGTATATATTAAGTATTATTAACTATATTAAGGTCGGTTGTGATGAATTGCAAGTGTTATTCTATTTTATTCCTGTGGCCCTGTAAGACTCTGTATTCTAAGAAGAAAATCAATCAAAGAAAGCATAAACAAATATATATCATGTTGTATTAGGGAGTGGATGTGTGTGCGTTTATTTTAATTGGTAATTAATCTGAGTATATATGTTCCGGATGAGGGGAGAAAAATGATGTACTTGAGGGGTGATGATGTGGCTCATGATTCCAAAAGAAACCTTATTATCGTTTTAATTATTCTCTCTAATCAAGCATGCGGTCATCCTGCAAATATGCTCTTTTTAGCTTTTATTCGAAAATTGAGATGCTAGATTGCTAGTTTCCTTATTATACTATATCTGTGGTTTAGGGGGAATCTTAATCGTAGTTTTTTACTAACATAATCTCATTTAATAGTATGTATTTTTATAATAATCCAACTGCATGTGTTCTTGGAAATGTTCGTGGGCTCTTTCCTTATAAGGCAAGCAGATCTCTTTATTAGTTATTAATTAAATAACAAAGAGGAGGATAAAGTAATAGAGATTAGAGAGAGAGTATGAGGGAGGGACAGAGAGTTGTGTGTTCCATTCCAGATTCCACCCATTGCGTTATGGCCTTATGGGTGTGTTTTGTTTTTGGTCAGTTCAGTTTCCTTATTTAATTAATTTATTAGGTGGTTTGGGTCCACTCATGGGTTTTGTTATGGTTTCTGGTAATTGATGAAGTCACTAATCTTGTTCTGGTAAGGGGGTTGTGGGGCCCTTAAGGGGCTGTCCATGGTGCTCCTAACTACCGAGGCATGGGCTGGTCCTTGGTCCTTAATGGCCCCTTAAAAAGAGGGATATTTTGTGTAGCTGATGAGGAATTGTCCCTTAAAAACAGGGATATTTTGTGGAGCTGATGAGTTATTGTCTCAATTCTCCACTTAATGTAACAGTAATCCACTGTACGAATTTGGTCTTCTTTGATTCCAAATGCATTGTACAGGACAGGTGTTCGAAATTCCAATATTGATCTCTGAATTTCTATTTACTTTAATAGAAAATAAAAGTTTAATTTGGAATGCACCTACGTTACACCGTTGACAACAGACTCTTCTTGAATTTTGGCTCCGTTTTCTTCATATGGTGAACTAGCTTGCATGTGCGTAGCTATTGGTGGGTTTCTTTATTAGTATTAGAACTCTCTGGAACTAATCAATAATCATATTGGTTTAGAGTTTGTTGAAGTTAAACAACTACATAATTAAAGAATTTAATTTGTTTTTTGTATTGTCGGCATAAAAAAAGTACATAATTATTTATTAAATTCAATAATATAAAAAATGTTATATTTTATTAAATGATAAGAAAATATAACATTAAATAATAGTGTACAAATTTCTTTCATTAATAACATGAATTAAACTCTAATTAAAGAGTAGAGACGCGTTATTTCTTTTTCATATTATCGCTTAGAATATTGTTAGTTATGACTTTGATAGTTATCAATAAAAAGACTGAAATCAAACTCGCCTTTTTTAAATATATTATTTTGATTTTAAAGTTATAAATTACTCTCATCAACCTGAATTTTCTTTTCTTTCTTTCTTTTTTTAATTTTTCAATGTTTCTTTTTTACCAGAATATGATTAATCTCTCATAATATAATTAGACGTCAAAGGTAAAAACAGTTCTCAGTGATAATTTGATTATTTTCTCAATACACATAAATCGTAATATGAATGACAAGATCTCAGCTGGGGGGAAAATGACAAACATAATCAGGGGTACATATAAAAAAACTGCATAACCAGAGATATGCTTACATGTAAAGTTAATGAGTTAAAACTTAAAAATATTAATGATGCTAAATTAGCTCGTACGTCTATTAATTTCAAGAGAGAATCAACGAGGAAGAAAACGGAAGTTAAGGTTTTAATTGAAAATTTAAAAATTTATCTCATTTGGTGGAGCCCCAAATATGCCATTGACATTCTTCACTTGCATGAGTTCGTCATAGCCCTATGTCTCACGCTTACAAATCTTTCATTTGTCATATATAACCTTCACACACAATACAACACCCACAGTGTTTTGGTATTAATTACAAAATTAATACTCAATAAAACATTTAATAACTCACCTAAAGCTTACGATAACAATTATTATGATATTAATAATCATTTTCAGTGTTTTTTAATAGAAATTTTGGGCAATTTTAGTGTTTTTATTATTTATTTGTTTATGAATCAAAGTTATTGATTGTAATTTTATAAAATTTTACACTTAGTCTATGTAATTATCCGACTGCTACAATTATAGATAGACAATTTAGATGTAAATATGGTTATTACAGAAAATTCTTCCGTAACACCAATGATAGGGTTGATAGTACAGAAAGATTCTTCGGCTATTCTCCTGTCTTTATCCATAGTAATCTTAGCATTTTCATGTGCGTCAATAAAACAATTAACATTCTCTAAGAATTAAATGCTGAAAGGCTGTCATTTCAACCCCATTCATGAGTATCTAACTACAACTATAATTGCGTGTTTGATAATTTTTTTTAAGAAAAATCTTTCTTAAAAAGTTTTAACCTTGAAATAGGTTAATATTCTAAATATGTACTATTTATAAAAATCAATTGTCATGTCCTAATTCTGCATATAGAAACACGGATCGATCCTTCTCATATGATAATTAAATCTCTCTTTATCAAAGCAACCATGGCTTTTGATTGATGATTAAGGAGATAATGCATACATATGGTGCAGTGCACTTATCTTAATAATGCATTGTTGCTTAATATGCGAGTTAACTTTTTTTGAGGGGTCAATAAAGCTGAGTTTAACGCCCTACGTGACATAGTGTTGATAGGCGACTTTCTGTCCCTACCTAAAAATTACACTAGGGCGAGATGATGTGACCCCTAAATTCCATGATTAGGTAGATGAACTTTCTTTCTTCTAAGTTCTAACTTCTAAACCATATTATTTTATAATTTAATTTTGGTGTGGTTATAATTTCTAATCCTAGTGCTTCTTCTGTAGATGATAGATACCTCTCCTACTCCTGTTGTACTCAAACGTGCGTGCACGTTATCTATATTACCAACACGTGCCAAAACAGTGTTCCTTTGAAGTTTGAAATTAAACATGGACTAATTGCTTTCTAGCTCTATATATTTAACTAGTTAGGCACCAATTTCAGATCCCAAATAAGGAAATCATATCAAATTTGCGATTGGAGTAATGTTATTGCATATTTAATATTTATAATATGATATTCTAATTTTAATATTCTAAACAAAATTAGTCCTACAATATTCAAGAATTAATAAGACCAAAAATATTTCATTTAAATATTTATATAATACTCTAAAGCTTAATTAAAATGGAGAAATTTAAGAGCAGGTAGTGGTATTTCTCCTTTTTGATAACTCAGCCCTTGTCATTTTTTATATAATATAATATGATATGACCGGTGTGACATTTGTCATACAAGTAGTGATATCTACGCTGACAAAAAAAAAGTGAAAAAGACACAAAAAAAATTACGTAGAGGTTTATTATTGGTATAAATCTTGCCTAATTGAAGTATATTAGTATAGTATTGACAAAAAAAAAGTATATTAGTATAGTATTGTGTCAGTGTCTTTATTCGATGCACATGTAACAATATCGCCCAGTAATTTCAGTGGGAACTTCATTCAGAACCAGTGACTAGCTAGCATTTCTTACTATGTCAATTCTTCAGAACCACTGTAGCGGTACGAGAGTTTAGAATAAAATATGTTTTCAAATTAGGAGATGGAAATAATACTAATGAATATAATATTGGTCATGTCACAAAGACTTGAAGGTAATTAAATAAAATCAACTTCACCGGTGATGGATATATATAAAGTGTAGAAGATATATGTATTGGTGGTTGTGACCAAAAGAAAATATCTATTGGTGCTCTCTTGGGTGTTCAGGGACCATTCCATATGCAACATTTATTGCACAACGAAGGGGACAATAAATGGGGCATTGTATGGGAGTATCTATTGTGCTATGGGGGAAGAAAAGTTCAGCTAGGTTGGGGAAGTTGCAAAGGTCAACTCTTAATTGAGCACACAAAACAAGGAATCTCGACCAAATATAAATTAAATTCTCCTTGGACTACTTATCTTGATTCAGCATATGATTTTTCAAAAGAGTATTGAGTCTAGCCACGGGTCGAATGCAATTGAAAGGTAGTGAGTTCCACCCTATGTAAATACCCACTTTAATTTGATAAGATGAGAAAACAGAGAAGATGAAAATATGAAAAAAAAATATATGAAATAGAGGTTTATTTATAAGTTATTTGATAGGAAAAAAATAAATAGAATTTATTTTTTGGTCGAGAAATAAGTAGAGTTAACAACTCGGACTATTTGGGTCGGTCTGTGCCGACGCGATGTGAGTAATGGGTTTTTATCGGGTTGGTTTAAAAATTTTGGGAGTTATTCAAGTTTCTAAAATAGGTGTCTAGACCCTACAATTTTGCGAATTTTTTGCTGGTAGCCATTTTTTCGGGTTTTTGCGGGTAGCGAAGTTTATCGGGTTGGTGGACTAAAAAAACCCGGGAGTTATTCGGGTTTCTAAAATAGGTGACTGAGCCTTACGTTTTTGCGGGTCGGCCTGCTCGGGCATGTTGCCATTCTCCGATGATGTCACCAGCATCTGGTGGGTTCACATACCAAGCCGGCACTTCCACACAGCACGACCCACCGGGCCAAGGTTTTAACTTAAATGAAGCATTTGCCCAAGAAGCTAGTGCATCTGGAAACATAGTGGAAGGTGAACAAGACGACATGGAACCAAGAAGAAACCCACCTCGGGATGCTAGGAACCGTCGACGACATTGTATTCTCTCTCCATTCCCCGCAAATAATTAACTTGTATTAAATACCATCATTTATATATATAACATATAATTATTTAAAATTACTTTCCCGTAACATTTATTTAAACTTTAAATTATTTTCTTGCAATTTTTTTTCAAATCTTAATTGCCTTCATGAGACACCAATTCAATTAGCGCATCGTTGAGTAATATAACACATGATGCGCTAACTGAGTTAGCGCATCATGTGTTATATTACTCAGTACATGATGCGCTAACTGAGTTGGTGTCTCATGAAGCGCCAACCCAGTTAGCGCATCTCATTCCACCGTGGCACAATCCACCCCACTTTGGTAAATTTATTTTTTTGCACATTATTTAGCTAATTAAATTTTTTTGGCACCAGTACGGTCAAAAAGCCGAATACAAGCTTCTAGAGCTTTTGAAAAACAATAAAACTTTAATAAAAAAATTTCATCCAAAAAGGCCTCTGGGTCTTCCTTTTGGGCTTAGAAGATGGGCTCATATTTCCCTGGGCTCCTTGGGCGCTATCATTACTGTGTAGCCAAAAAAACACCTTGTCCTCAATGTTTGGAGCAATTTGTTGGGCACAAGTTGGGTCCAAAACCTCGTGGGCGCTGGAATTAATTTGGAGGTGGAAAAATCTTGTAATTGAAGGGGTGGTGTGATTGGTGGAGACAATGGCACGGGGACTGTGTTTCTAGTGAGCGGTCCAGATGGGTCATGGGAAAAAGGGTGGCAATCCAAGGGTTGAGAAGCTCTTCTGAGACATGAGCTGTCATGAGGCACAACTTTTCTACAGTCCGTGGACGGTGCTGATGGAGCCTTGGGAGCGTCACGCTGATCCAACGGATGAGGGGATAGAGGCCAACACCTGGCACACATGTGAAGCCGCGGGAGAAGCCTCATCAAGCACACAGATTGTGCTTTTCACTGACGATCCAAATGAGTTGCGAGGGAGATCTAACAACTCAAAACGAGTGGGATGCTGCTGCACGCGGATTGTGCTCCCATTTGACTGTTCAGATGTAGCCCGTTAGGAATCTAACGGCTCTGCGCGCATGGGATGATGCGCCTTGACTGCAGGATTGGCCGTAAATGGTGCGCAGAAGATCAACGACTGCGTTTTATCCCCAAATGTGATTTTCAAATTTGCTTTCATCACACAGTGTTAGATCTAACTCTTGGTTTTCCAAACAAGAAGCACTCAACTTTACGGATTCACTTATCTCATTTACCAAAGTCTCATGTTGAGCTTGGTGTCCCTGGAGAGAGAAAGAGACTTTGTATTCTCTTATGGTGTTGAGACGAAAGGGGAGAGGTCTGAGGGAAGAGGGGTCTGCGAACCCAGTGGATTATCTCCAACAAAAGGACGTAGCAATGGGACGTGAAATAGTGGGTGAATATGGTTGCCTGGGGGAAGATCCAGTTCATAAGCGACCTTTCTAATACAACGTCGCACTGAGAAGGGACCAAAGTATCTCTTGGACAGTTTCTGTGAAGCTCTGCGATGCACCGAGCTCTATCTGTATGGCTTCAATTTGAGAAGGACCCGGTCACAAGGCTTAAAGGTACAACCACATCTTTTCTTATTTGCTTGATCAATCATCCGTTGATGACTCTTTTTGAGGTTATCTTTCAAAGTGTTGAGTATTTGTTGTCTCTGTTGCTGTCCAAGGATCCCTCAGAAGCTGACCCAGGAACATAGTCAGGGATTATGGAAGGTGGTATACTATAAAGCGCCTAGAAGGGAGACATGCCTATTGCGGAATGCATAGCAGAGTTATACCAATACTCAGCTAAGTGGAGGAACTTGTACCAACGGTGGGGATGGTCACTGGTAAAGCAACGCAGATAGGCCTCCAGGCTTCGAT
Source organism: Sesbania bispinosa (assembly GCA_026901365.1). Lineage (NCBI taxonomy): Eukaryota > Viridiplantae > Streptophyta > Magnoliopsida > Fabales > Fabaceae > Sesbania > Sesbania bispinosa. The sequence continues at coordinate 400,660 of QLOH01000327.1, forward strand.
TCACAACCTCAGTTTGGCCGTCCGTTTCGGGGTGATAGGTGGTGCTATATTTCAGCATTGTACTCTGGAGACGAAAGAGCTCTTTCCAGAACGAGATGAGGAATAAGGGGTCTCTGTCAGAAACTATTGATTTAGGAACTCCATGCAATCTACATATCTCAACAGAGAAATGAGAAGCAAGGTCAGTAGCTGTGAATTTAGTCGGCAGATCGATGAAGTGGACATATTTAGTGAGTCGATCACAAATCACCCATATGACAGTGTGCCCAAAGGAGTTGGGAAGGTGAGTAACAAAATCCATAGTCAGTTCTTCCCAAACTTGCTAAGGTGTGGGTAGGGGCTAAAGTAAACCATTTTTCTTTTGTGGCATATATTTGTTTTATTGGCAAATGGAGCACTGCTGGACAAACAGTTTAGCATCCCTATAAAGTCCAGGCCAGTAGAAGGAAGCAGTGATCCTGGGAATGGTTTGTTTGAGCCCGGAATGTCCCGCAACCGGAGTAGCATGGAATTCGCGCAACAGAGCCTAACGCAAGCCCGAAACATCAGGTATGAATAATCTGTTTCGGAAGTAGATGAGCCCCTGAGAGTAGGAGAAATTTTATGTCATGGTTGTGTCATTTTCACACTTCTCTACTAAGCTTCGTCCTTCTGTTTCCTTCTGATAGTATTGTTGGAGTCGTTGAAGCATGGTTGGAATGGGGATGACATGGCCATGAGAAGAGACCCTTCGTCGGAGAATTTTCTGGAAAGCACATCAACAACTCTACTTTTATTCCTAGGTCTGTAAAATTTCTCAAAACTAAAACCTTGTAATTTAGTTGCCCATCTTTGTTGTTCTGGAGTCTGGAAAACACGAGAAAGCAAATTTTTCAAGCTCATCTAATCTGTTAAAATGTTGAAATGTTTCCCAATAAGATACTGACGCCATTCTTTTACAACTTCGGTCACCGCATACATCTCACGAACTTAAATTGAGGAAGACTGCATCTTCATGCACATTTTTCTGCTAAAGAAAGCTAATGGATGACCATCTTGGGAGAGGACAACTTCAATAGCAATGGAGTAGGCATCTGTTTCCACCACAAAGGTTCTGGTGAAGTTGGGCAAGGCTAGAACCGGCATAGACGTCATTTTATTTTTCATTCTGTAAATGCCTGTGTAGCCTCTGTACTCCATGAAAATTAGCGGATCTTAATAAATCTGTGAGAGGAGCGGCGAAAGTGGCGTAGTGGTCAACAAATCTCCTGTAAAACCCGGTGAGGCCTAAGAATCCTCTGAGTGCCGTCAGAGAACAAGGTAAGGGCTAATCCAATATGGCTTGGACCTTATCTGGATCCGGTTGAACACCTTGCGTAGAGATGATATGCCCCATGTAGTTCACAGTAGTAACAACAAATACACACTTAGATAATTTAACAACAAATTGATTAGATAATAACAAGTCTAAAATTTGTCGTAAATGAACTAAGTGGTCAGTTAAAGGATGACTGTAAATGAGAATATCATAAAAAAATACTAAAACAAACCGGCGTAGATATGGGCGCAAGAGATCCTTCATAGCATATTGGAAAGTTGATGGGGCATTAGTTATCCCAAATGGCATGACTAGGAACTCATAGTGACCATCAAAAGTCCGAAATGCAGTATTATGAGTATCCTCGGGAACCACTCTAATTTGATGATACCCAAATCGTAGGTCAATCTTTGTGAAAATAGTTGTGGAACCCAACTCATCTAAAAGTTTATCAATTTTAGGAATTGGAAATCTGTCTTTCACTGTTATTGCATTCAAAGCGCGATAATCCACACAAAACCGCCAAGTTCGATCTTTTTTTCTAACTAATAGGACTGGGGATGAATAAGGACTGGTACTGGGAACAATAATACCTTCCTTAAGCATGTCCTGAATGATGGAGCTCATGGCTTCCTTTTGAGAGTGAGGGTAACAATAAGGTTTAACATTAACAAGGGGTGCATTGGGAATGGTAGGAATACGGTGATCATGTAGCCTAGAAGGAGGTAGGCCATGGGGATTTTGGAAAATGGATGGGTAGGAGAGTAGGAGGGTTCTGAACTCTAGGGGTAGGTTTTGTATGGGTGAATCTGGACCGGTGAGGGGGGAGCTATGTTGGGTGGCATCAGAGGGAAAAAAGAATGCAAATGGATTGAAGCAATGGAATCGGTGTTCATGAGGTGGCATAATTGATGGTAAGATGAGTGTCTAGGAAGGGAATTAAGGTCACCTGTGAGGGTAATGGAAATATTATTATGGGTAAAGGACATACACGGGATAGAAAAATCGGCTTGGATAGGTCCTAGTGAGCGGAGCCAATCAATACCCAAAACAACATCAGCGCCCTCAATGCTTAATAGATAAAAAGGGATGGAGAAATTGTGGGTCTGGAGGTTGATGGGTAAGTCATTGCATAATCCTCCGCAAAAAATTCGTTGACCGTTGCCTACCATAACTGAGAATCTGGGGGTTGGGTCAATAGGAAGGCGAAGGTGAGCAACAATGCGAGGTTGCATAATATTGTGATTGCTACCCGAGTCCACCAAAACAGTAACATGTAGGCCTGCAATGAATCCTCGGATTGTCAAGGTTTGGGAGGGGGTGGCCTATCAGGGCTTGGGGGGAAAGGTGGAAATAAATGGCTTCATTGGGGTCTGTTTCCTCACTGTTTTCAAGAGCAATAATTTCTGGGTCAGAATCAGAAGTTTCGTCCACCATAAGCAACAAAAAACGACTTGTAGAACATTTATGACCTGGCTAAAACTTTTCGTCACAATTATAACAAAGACCTTGAGCTCTTTGTTCTTGCATTTGGGCTTGGGTGAGCCTTTTAATGGGAAGTGAAGTAGGTTTAGAGGTGGATGGAAGGGTGGGGTGAGAAGAGGTAGGGTTAGGGTTTGTGTTTGGGAGGGAGCGATATGGGCGTGCTTTGGAATCCTTGATTTTGGCTTCAAGAAGTTTAACAAGTCCAATTGCTTGGGAAATATAGGTGGGTTGCAAAATAGCCAGCTCTCTATGAATTTCTGGATTAAGACCGAAGATGAAACAATTGAGAATCACATCTGGGGAGAGACCCGAAATTCTATTGCAAAGTTTCTCAAATTGAGCCTGATAGTCCGAAACACTACCTTGTTGACGGAGTTTAAAGAGTGCAGCTTGGTGATTTTCATAGGTAGATGGGCCAAAACGTAACTCAAGAGCCCTAGTGAATGAATACCAATCAGTGAGTTGATGGTTTTGGTACATCCATTTGATGATGGTGTTTAGGGTGGAAATGGGTAAGGTAATAGGTGCAGTGGTGGGAATGGGGGTAAACCCGGGTGGGCAAGTAGGGGTAGGAAAGGAAGTGATGGTAGTAGAAGATGGAGAAGAGGTTACCGTAGCTTGGGGATGAGAGGAAATGGTAGCCATTTGTTCCATAAGTCCTGCCATGATAGAGGTGAGGGATTCATGCCTAGAATCCTGGACCCCTTGGTGATTTTCAAATTGAGTCTGGAGTAAGCCAAGCTTTTCAGTGATGGAGTTGAGGACATCCTCAACGTCTTTGCTGGATGGTTTGGGAGGCATGGTAGGAAGATGAAAACACCAAAATATGTTAGGCGACTGCCTTCAATTAGAGAATAAAGAGAGCTGTGATTTTTTTTCTTAAAATAAAAGCTCTACTAAAATACAGAATTTTCATACTGCATTCATAGGTAATGCTTACATTATATAGTACTAAGCATAACGACTAGTCCAAATACATGGCTGAATACAAGCTTCTAGAGCTTTTAAAACACGATAAAACTTTGATAAAAATCTTTCATCCAAAAAGGCCTCTAGGTCTTCCTTTTGGGCTTAGAAGATGGGCTCATATTTCCCTGGGCGCCCAGGGCGCTATTAAATAGATAAAATACATCAGATTAATTGTTTGGTCAAATAGAAGTAATATAAGAAAAATTAAATTTTTTTACTTTCTCAACTACTCCTTTAACAAACATTATTACCATCGATTTTTTTCAAAATCAATTTTGCTTAACATTGCATTTCTTGAATAAAGGTAATAATTAATCAATTTTAATTTTTCACAAAAAGGTGGACAATAGTTTAGCACTCGAAGCGTGACTCAATATCCTCTGTATCTCTCACCTATTTTGAGGAGAAATATAAATATGTGGGGTCAATATAACTTTTTTTAAAATAATCTCTATTTCTATGATGATTCAAACATGAGAATTGAGAAGTCTTAGTACTTCTCTCCCCTCTCTCCCCCTCTATTTACCTCCATTTCTACAATACCAAATGCAGTGTAAAATGTTGAATATATATATATATATATATATATATATATATATATCCTCATGTACGATGTCTACATAGATTGTCTTAGATAAAAATGTATCATTTATGAAATACATATAATGAAGATTTGGGTATACATTTGTGTTAAATATTCGAAGGGAGAAAATTTTTGTCCATAGAGGTCCTACCCGACTCAAGCAAGATTTTTTCCCTTAGAGGTTACATGTAGTCTTGGAAAAAAATAATTTAACAATTTGAATTTAGGATTTAATTGGCTCATGACATTAGTGTCTTGTTTTTTTTTATTTCTTTATTTGTTTTTTTTATTTCTTTATATTATATATAGAGTGTGTTTGGTAAAACTAGCTGAAAAGCTAACTGAAAGTTGCAAAGGTAACTGAAAGCTTAAAGCTAGTTGAAAGCTGAAAAGCTAACTGATTTGATTGGATTTGTTTGGTAAAATTAGCTGAAAATGGTAAAATGACATATAAGGATATAATTAATTATTAAATAATGATAAGTGAGGATGATTGAGGGATAAACTTGTAATTAATTTTCAGCTAGTAGCTGAAAATTAGAGCTTTTTTAAAAAAAGCTACCTCAAGTACCTTTTCAAGAAAAGCTAATAGCTACCCAAAAAAGCTACCTTACCAAACACAGCTGAAATGGTTTCAGCTACTAATTTCAGCTTTCAGCTAGCCGAAATGACTAATTACCAAACACACTCATAGTTGCCCCTGCAATTGGCAATAGATTGTTGATGGTATAAATTTAAAAAGATAAGTTATGGCAACTAATTCATCTAAAAAATTTAGCTAAATCTTTGCCGTGTTAATTTGCTGTTGTTTTAAGTATTATGAATGAAATTGATTGTTAAAATGCATTGCAACTCCTTTTGTCATTGATGTGTTTAATTTGATAAGAAGCGAAAAATGGTGGAAGATAAAGCAAAGAATGCATTTTAAAAGAAAAATTAATGGTTAATTTAGGAGTACTTCATCATATCGATATTAATTCAGCAATGAACCCTGAAGATATAAATCAAAACTAGTTAATTAAATTAGTTCGAATTAGCTTAATCAATCAGTTCATTTCATTTTGAACCTAAATCAAACTAATTACTCCATCCCGTCATATTTATAAGAACCTTTTTAAAGGTGGGTCTTGATCCTTTTTATAAGAACTTTTTCAGATTGTCTTATGCATTAATTACCATTTGACAAAAATACCTAATTAGTGGAGGTAGGTGAGTAACTAATTAGTAGAGAGAGTATGACACAATTGAGTAGTTAAATAGAAAGAAAAGGATAATAGGTCTCAATAAATTCAAGGGTAATTTAGTAAATATGATGCACATTCATGACAAATTTATTGTAATCAACTAAATTAATCAACTCCCTTAATCAGTGTGAAGTAGTTAAAAGATTCTTATAAATAGGACCGAAGGGAGTATAATTGACTTGGTTCTCAGATTTTTTCTTTTTCAACCCGAACCAACCCCAACACCCGATCAAAAATTTTAATTTGAAATTTATACATATTTAGTTTTAGTTGTTAAAAATTTCTTATACTTTTATCTACTTTTTTCATTCAGTTTAACCTTATGACCTCGTGTAATGTTACTAAATGTCTTTAGTAATATTTATTATACAAGTTATTTATCATATATAGGATAAAAAGATTTATATGGTATGTAAAATTATAATTACAAAACACTAAATATTAACTAAAAGCAATATCAATTTATGGAATTGCTTTAATAATAGTTTAAAATCATTGAAGAATTAAGAACACTTCGACTTTAAATAACATGATCGTTTTCCCTTAAGTAAGGATTCGGGTTCGAGTCTTATGGATAGAAAAAAAATCCCTGCTGAGAGAGCTAACCCCACAATCGGACCCTGATCCTCTCCATTTTTTTCAAAAACGGGACGGGATCTCGACCGTCCAAATTTCATTGATCAGATTAAATAAAAAACAAAAATGTGATATAAAAATTTCTAGCCGTCAGATGTCCACTAGACACTCTCCAGTACTGGAGAGGATCCCGACCCCCCACCAAGATGTGGATGTTCCAGGCTCAATCATAATTGCCTTTTGTGGAAGATAACTTTGATTCCAACAAAAAAAATTAAAATCATACTAAATATAGTTTCAGATAATTAAATGAAATGTACGCCAAAAAAAATTAAGTAAAGTGGATGTGATTATTGTGGGTATTAGATGGTTATTGTATTGTATTTGATTTGATAGGTATTATAAGGGTATAATTTGTATAAAAATGTGGACATGAAACTCGGGTATTGGCTTTATATATTGTTATAGATAGATTTTTTTGGTGAAATATATTGCCATTGATTCTATATACGTAATGTCTTTTATTACATTGATTATATAAAATAAAAAAAGATAGAAAATAAAGAAAAAAATGTTTTCTTATATTATTTAGATAAAGAAATAAAAGATAAAAATTATAAACATTATTCCTTTTTAATTATCTAACCAAAAAGAAATTAAGAATAAAGAAAATAAATTTAAATAAAATAATTTTATATATCATTTAATGTAATGGAGGATAAGTGTATACATATATAAATTTGTCATTTAAACAAAATATTTCCCTTTTCTCTCATATTTTATTCTCATAAAAAGAGAAAAAGATTACATGTGTCCCTATTTTTCTTGATAACCAAACGAGAAATAATCTTCTCTTTTGTCTCCATATAAATTCTAGGGGTGGCAAAGTGGGCTAGCCCGCGAGAGGGATGTGAGCTAGAATTTCATGTCCACCCTGTTTTATGACGGGCTAGGTGGGTTGTGGGCTGACTCGCCTATATTTTTTAAAAAAAAAATTGCATCTAAATATGATTTTGGTGGTGGTGGATTATCCTATCTAATCGTTGCTAAATTATATTTATCCTATTTTCATGCACATTTTCTATTTGGGATTTGAACCAATTTACACATTTCATAATTCACTGTGACGGCCTGGCCGTCGCTACAGCATTAAATGCACTGTTCAGTGCAATTAATTCTTAGAGACAACCTAGTCGTCACTAAGAATTGGCAGTAGTGACGGCTGGGCCGTCGCTATAATGATAATTTATTTATTTTTTCTAAAAAGAAATAAAAATGAAATGTAGCGACGACAGACCGTCGCTACATTAAAAATGAATTTTTAATTTGCACGTGCATTTTTGTAAAAAACGTAGCGACGGCCTGACCGACGCTACGTTAAAAACCTGCACGCGTTAAAACCCTTCCCCTCTCCTCTTCCTTCATTTTCAATATCCTTTTCCTCCAAACTCCCTTTTCCTCTCCTATAACCACCCCCTATTTCTGTCTCCTCACCCCGTTCATTTTGAAAAATCGACCGATTAAAAACATTCCTCTCCTTCATAGGATCGTTTTGAACCGATCAGTTTTCAAAATAGTTGTCTGTAGGTGACGTTATAGCTCGTTCTAGAGTTATTCCCCTTCCAGAGTCGCAACAAGTAAGTTTTTTTAAAAGCTTTAATCAATTTATTTGTAATTAATAGTTTATTTGTTTTATTAATTTATTAATGTGATATAGGAATTAGGTTTATTTGTAATTAATAGTTTATGTGTAGTTAGTTTTTTTATTAATTTATTTTTTGTAATTCGGTTTATTGTAATTAAAAGGTTATTTGTAAATAGTTTATGTTGAGACAAGCTCACCTCCAAGAAGTTTTTAATATGACAAACTGACTAAAGTTTAAATATACATATGAGATGCATCTTGTGTTACTAACTGTGTGCTCAAGTATGGCAGAGACTTTCTGTACCTAAGTACTTCAGGAATATATGAAGCCAGAAAGGATCTTTAGGCCATTAAGAAAAGCTAAGTCATGAGTAACAAGGACACAAGATCAGAAGCCATTAAAGAGTTAATTAAGAGCTTTGCAGTAGCTGTATGTTTCAAGGATCAGACAAGAGCTCAAGAAAGTTGGTTACACATACAACAAGTATGTTTGAATCAAGACAGAAAATACACAACCAAGCTCATCACTAAGTTTATGGAGAAAACACTCCAAAGAGATTCAGATGTAAGCTCAGCTTGAGATGCAAGCCTATGTTCAGAAGCTACTATTAGAAGAGATCATAGTTCAAGCAAGCATAAGCATGAAACCAAGAGACTCAAGTTCAGCTTGAGATGCAAAGACTTGAACGCCATGAACAGATGCAAGTTCAGCTTGAGATGCAAGAACAGCTTGAGACGTCATCTCAAGGACAGACGCAGTAAGACAAGATCTCATCAAAGATGCAAGAAAGTCATAAGAGACTCTGGACAGAAGCAAGACTGGATGCTCAATGATAGAAGACAGCAAGTGAGGTCAGCATAAAGACAAACAAGGACAAAAGGACACTGACACAGTGACTTAGCCTGAAAGGCTGCTGCACACCTACTGAAAAGACTGTACTTGCTGCTGTGTGCTCTAATAGCTTGCAACGGCCACATAACGGCTAGTTTCCTAACTGCTGATATAAAAGAGACAGGATCTAATGCTGATATGTGAGAGAGACTGCCTGCATTACTGTACAATCATCAAGCATCTTATCACATCTCAACTAACATCTCAAGTGCACATCTCTGCTGTCTGTTGAACAGCTTCATTTGATCTTGAGATCATCTGTCTCTACTTATCTCTCTTCTGTGCATCACTCTTACATTGTACTTCAATTAGAGAGATTACCTATCTTACCAATCTCTATATTCATACTGTGTATGATGTAAGCTAGACTTATCATATTCATTCATTGTAACTTGTCTCATATAAGATAGGGGGGTTCTTAGTCTTAGAGTGAGGTGTTGCGTCCTGAAGAGGCTGTAAGAATACTTGTGGCTCAGCTAAGATAGGAGTGCCTAGGCTTAGTGTGAGTGAGACATCCCGAAGAGGCTATAAGAATACTTATATTGACGGGTTTGTCAATAGTGGAAAATCTCACGTGTTGTGAGGACTGGACGTAGCCCAAGGAGTGGGTGAACCAGGATAAGATCTTTGCCCCCTGTCTCTTATCTTGTCTTTACTTAACTTATCTTGAATTAACTAAATCAACAAAGCAACAACAGAAATTAACTAAACTAAGGTTCAAGATAAGACTCTGAGCAATTACTAACAGAAGTGTTATATCTAAAATTGTATCTTGTCTTAACAGAGACTCCAAGTCAACAGACTTGAGAGCACATCTCAACAAACAGTTTTAGTGTGGTAAATTGCAGGAACAGATCTGATAAGTCTCTATTCAACCCCCCCTTCTAGAGACATCCAGCCAACTTCAGTTGGTATCAGAGCTCGACCTCTCAAAGGGTTGAGCACACTTACGTGTGAAGAGGAAAAGATCCATGGCTGGACCTAGTGCTAGCCTGTTCATACCTTAAGGAGCATCCACCAACAAGCCACCTGCCTTTGATGGAACTGAATACTACTACTGGAAGGATAGGATGAGATTGTTCATTGAATCTCAACATGTTGATCTATGGGAAATCATAGAAAATGGACACTACATACCTCTCACCACTGATGAGCTTGATCAGAGAATAGTTAAGCCCAAAGATAGATGGACTGATGCTGAAAAGGCAAGGTATGTTCTAAACTCAAGAGCTAAGTATCTGATAACCTGTGCTGTTAGTCACAGTGAATATGATAAGGTAGCAGGACGCACAACAGCCAAAGAAATTTGGGATGCCCTTGAGGTAGAACATGAAGGAACGAACCAAGTCAAGGAAGCAAAAATCAACATACTGGTGAGACAGTATGAGATCTTCAAGATGAATGAGGATGAGGGCATTGACGATATGGTGAGAAGATTCACTGTCATAACAAATGACCTGAAATCTCTTGGAAGAACATACTCTAACCAAGATATGGTAAGAAAGATCCTGAGAAGCTTACCCAAGCCCTGGAGACCTAAAGTCACAGCTATTCAGGAAGCCAAAGACCTGAGCACTCTCAGGTTGGATGAACTTCTTGGATCACTGAAGGTTCATGAGCAGGAATTGATGGAAGAAGACCACATAAGACGTCCCAAGACTATTGCTCTGAAAGCAGCCTCTAGCAGCTCCAAAGGTAAGAAGGTAAGCAAATCTCAACAGATTTCACTAAACTCATCTCATGACACAGAAACTGAAGAGGATGAAGAAGATGATGATGAAAGTGAAATGGATGATGAGCTAGCTTACATCTCAAGAAAGATAAGACGCATGTGGAGGGCTAGAGGAAGTGGAAGAAAAAGGTTTCCATCAAGAAGAGGAGAAATCAAATCAGAAAAGAAAGGTCAATTCATCTGTTATGAGTGCAGAAAACCTGGACACATGAAATCTGAGTGTCCTCAGCTCAGAAGAGAGGTGAAGAAAATTCCTAAGAAGAAGGCAATGATGGCTACTTGGGATGTTACTGAAGGAGATGACAGTCCAAGTGAAGAATCAGCCAACATATGTCTCATGGCAAATAGTGACTCACCAGATGATGATGAGATGTGCCTGGCAGCAGCCAAGTCAAAGAAGGTGTGGGTACTGGACAGTGGCTGTTCAAGACACATGACAGGAGACAAAAGCAAGTTCCTATCACTTGAAGAAATGACTACTGGGGTTGTCTCCTTTGGAGACAACAGTAAAGCCCAGATTAAGGGCATTGGTAAGATTGGTAAGACCAACTCAGCACAAATTGAAAATGTATATTTTGTTGAAGGTATGAAACACAATTTACTGAGCATTAGCCAATTATGTGACAATGGTTATCATGTGAACTTCCAACCAAATTTCTGTGAGATCATAGATTCAAAAACTGGAAACAAAATCTTTTCTAGAACTAGAAATAAAAATCTTTACTCAGTCTCTCTTGAGAGCCTGTCTGATCTCACATGTCTCATGACCATGAGAAATGGCTATGGCACAAAAGGGTTGGACATATCAACATGAGAACCATGAGTCAGCTTGCCAATCAATCTCTTGTCAAAGGACTGCCAAAAGTCAAGTTTGACAAGGATATGATTTGTGAGTCATGCATAAAAAGCAAGCACAACAAATCAAGTTTCAAATCCAAAACTCATATCTCAACTACCAGGCCACTTGAGATTCTCCACATTGATCTATTTGGACCAACTAAGACTATCAGTCTCAGTGGTAAAAATATGGCTTTGTTATAGTGGATGATTTCTCAAGGTTCACCTGGGTTCTGTTCCTATCTCAGAAAGATGAATCCTATGATTCTTTTAAAATCTTTTGCAAAAAGGTTCAATCTGAGAAAGGATATAGAATTGGATCTGTAAGGAGCGATCATGGTGGAGAATTTGAAAATTCCAAGTTTAAAAAATTCTTTGACAAAAGTGGCATAACTCACAATTTCTCCTGTCCAAGAACTCCTCAACAGAATGGAGTAGTTGAGAGGAAGAATAGAACTCTTCAAGAAATGGCAAGAACTTTGTTATGTGACTCTGGAATTGAGAAATATTTTGGGCAGAAGCTGTCAATACATCCAATTTCATTATAAACAGAGTCACCATAAGAAAGATCTTGAATAAAACTCCATATGAGCTTTGGAAAGGTAGAAAGCCTTAAATCTCTTATTTTCATATTTTTGGATGTGATTGCTATATTTTAAATACTAAAGATCAGTTAGGCAAGTTTGACTCTAAGTCTGATAAAGGAATCTTTCTAGGTTATTCATTAACATCTAAGGCATATAGAGTTTATAATTTGAAAACCAAAACTACTGAAGAATCTATGCATGTAGTGTTCAATGAGATACAGGGAAGTTCTCAAAGAGAGTTGAGTGAAGAAATTGAAGAGATGATGGAAGAACTAAAGATCTCAACACGAGAAGCTGATGAGAGATCCTCACCAGACCAAAAGCTAGGGAGATCCTCTCAATCTGAGTATGGAAGAAATGTCCAAACTAGGGAACTGTCTCAAAGAAATAACCATCAAGAGACATCTCATAACCTCCAAGATGAATATAAGCCAGATGATCAAATTGAAACTCAAGAAACAAGGCAAGAAAATATTGAGATCGAAAATGAGCATGCATCTCAACTGCCTAGAAGCTGGAGACTGGTAAGATCTCATCCCAAAGAACAAATCATTGGAGAGACCTCAGACAAAATCAGAACTAGGTCTTCATTCAGAAACATAGAAAACTTAATGGCCTTGTTATCTGAGACTGAACTAAAGAACATTGATGAAGCTCTCTATAATGAATCTTGGGTCAAGGCAATGGAAGAAGAATTAAATCAATTTGAGAAAAGCCAAGTCTGGAGTCTAGTTCCTCCACCATCTCATCAATCCATAATTAGAACTAGATGGGTCTTCAGAAATAAACTGAATGAGAAAGGCAAGGTAATGAGGAACAAAGCCAGATTGGTGGCACAAGGATTCAACCAACAAGAAGGAATAGACTATGATGAGACCTTTGCACCAGTGGCAAGACTTGAGGCTATAAGAATCCTGTTGGCATTTGCTGCATTCAAAGACTTCAAATTATACAAAATGGATGTAAAAAGTGCTTTCCTAAATGGAATCATAGAAGAAGAAGTCTATGTGAGACAGCCTCCTGGATTTGAAGATCCTAACCATCCAGAGTATGTGCTCAGACTCTCCAAAGCTCTGTATGGTCTCAAGCAAGCTCCCAGAGCTTGGTATGACAGGTTGATTCCTTTTTAATTAAAAATGGTTTTACCAAGGGTAAGATTGATACTACTTTATTTAAAAAGGGAATTAACAAAGACTTATTGATTGTTCAAATTTATGTTGATGATATTATTTTGGTTCAACTAATAAGTCTCTATGTCAAGAATTCTCAAGTCTCATGCAGGGAGAATTTGAGATGAGTATGATGGGTGAGCTAAGATTCTTCTTAGGATTACAAATTAAATAGCTGGCTGATGGGATCTTCATTAGTCAAGAAAAATACACTAGAGATTTGCTCAACAAGTTCAAAATGAGTGAGGCTAGACCTATGAAGACCCCTGTGCACCCCTCAACTCAGATTGACCAAGATGAAGCTGGCAAGACTGTCTCAGACAAGCTTTACAGAGGAATGATTGGTTCCCTTATGTCTTTAACAGCCAGCAGACCTGATATTCAGTTTCCTGTGGGAATTTGTGCAAGGTACCAATCTAATCCTAAAGAATCTCATCTCACTGCTGTTAAGAGAATATTCAGATATTTAATTGGAACCACTAATCTTGGCCTATGGTATGAGAAAGGAAAAAGTTTTGATCTCGTAGGATACAGTGATGCTGATTTTGCTGGTGACAAAATGGATAGAAAAAGCACCAGTGGATCTTGTCAGTTCCTAGGAAAAAGTGTCATCTCCTGGTCTTGCAAGAAACAAAATACCATTGCCTTATCCACTACAGAAGCTGAGTATGTCTCAACTGCTGCATGCTGTACTCAAGTACTATGGATCAAATCTCAATTACAAGATTATGCAGTCAGGTACTCCAAAATTCCCATTTATGGTGATAACACTAGTGCTATAAATCTTGCAAAGAATCTTGTTCACCATTCTAGGTCTAAGCATATTGATATCAAGCATCACTTTATAAGAGATCATGTGCAAAAAGGAAACATTGAACTAATCTTTGTAGATACCAAGAGTCAGCTAGCTGATATCTTTACAAAGCCCTTAGTAAAAGAAAGATTTATTGAAAATCTAAAGCTGTTAAATGTATGTAGTCTTGATCAAAATACTAAATCTAGTTCATCTTAGTGTTGGATTATATGCTAAACGTCTTATCAGAGATGAGACCCAGAGGTCATCTGTGAAGAGACAAGGTCTCAGATGCATCTTCTATCAGACGCGTCTCATGACACGTCTTAACTCACGTCTCATGGGATTACTGAGACGTTACTATGCGTTACTAAGTAAAAGATAGAGTCGTTACTCAACGGCTAGTAACTGCCCACTACTTGGCAAACTAGCCGTTAGGCTATAAAAAGGAGTGCCAACTACTCCCAACTGCCATAATAACTCCCCACTACATGTAGTTATTTTTCTGTCTCTTCTCAACGTCTCTCTCTCTATTTAAAGCCCAAGTCTAACCCACATCTCACCCTTCTCTTCTCTGAAAATGCGCATCAAAGTCACTGGTCTTAAGTTACCCTATTCTGATAAATCTTCATCTTCTTCTTCACCTGATAAAATGTCTTCCTCTGAAAAGACCCAATCTCTCAGCGTACATTCTAGCCAAGAAAGTTTGAGCCGCTCTCCATCTCCACAACCTAGTACAGAAACTGAGCCTTCCCAATCCTCCCAACCTACCCAACCTTCTCCATCTTCAAAATCCACATCTTCCAAAAAGAGCACCCCTTTGCCTCCAAGGATGAAATCCCAAAGGATTGCTTCCCAAGTCACCCAAACTGCACCCCCTAAGTCCCTTGTTCACATAGACCTAACTCAACCAGAATCCTCAAAGAAAGGGAAAGACAAGGCTGTAGAAGGAAAGAAGATCTCTTTCCAATCAGATCTCTTCTCCAATGTTGAGGTAGAAGATAAGTTCACCAAAAGGTTCGTAGATAAAAAGATCATCATAGGAAGAGTGATCTCATTCCAAGAGCTAAGAGATGAAGGATAGGATATTGGTCCCTATTTGGAGAAACAAGGATGGAAGGAATACTTGGGGATGACTGAGTCAGTTTTTCCAAAGATGACTAGTGCATTCTATGCAGCATGCTACAAGGCTAAGGGATCATCTCAAGGTCAGCCACACATCATCTCTGACATCAAAGGAGTCCACATAGAGCTGACAGAGGAAACACTTGGTGCCATCATCCAAGCACCTGTGGCTGGAAATAGACTGTACAATGAGGAACACTGGTGGAGTAATATTGGAATACCTTCAGCCAATGTAGGAACCTCCCTCTTCAAAGGAGGTCTCATCACAGATGCCTCTTCATCCTTGAACCTCTTTGGCAAATTCCCGTTTCATCTGGTTGTCAAGTGCATCATGCCAAGGGCTGGCACTTTCAACAAGGTCTATCATCAAGATTTGATGGTAATGTACCACCTCAAGCATGGAATTCCCCTGAACCTCTCATTCCTCATTCTCAGACACATGGAGCATGCTTTCCACAACTCCAAAATCAACGCATCTCTTCCCTTTGGAATGCTCACTACCAGGATCATGAAGCATTTCAAAGTTGACTTCAGTGGATGTGATAAGTCTGACGAGAGACCAAGCTATATTGGAACAAAAAATTTGAAGCCTCTCGGGCTAAATGGTAAGAACATCCCTTCTCCTACGTTTCCTTTAAATGATCCTCCTCCTCCTGTTCGCACAACTACATAGGCCTCCCCCTCATCTAAAATGTCTGAGGTTGAAAAGAAAAAGAAAAAGAAAGTCTCAAAGGGAGCTGCTGAGGGATCTCAAGAAGGTTCAGAGATCCCTGATAAAGAAAAGAAGAGAAAAGCACAGCCTTCTGCTTCAACAGAGACTGAACTAAGGAAAAAGAAGAAAAAGAAGTCAAAAACTGATCACACTGCCATAGTTCATACTTAGCCAGCTCCTGTTACTGTTGAGAAACCCAATGAGCAAGGAATAGAAGAAGGAGTCATGGCTAATAGGGAACCTACACCTGAGGTAGAACCTGAAATGGAAAGTGAGAAAGAACCTGAGATAGAGCATCACTCTCCAATCCACCAATCCTCACCCAAATCTCCTCCAGCAGAGCAGATTCAACAGGAAGTCTCTCCTTGTAGTAAGATTATTGCTGAGACCTTAGTAAGCTTAGAGAAGGATAATACAAACTGAAGCTTTGAAACTCACCCAGAGCCACAACAGGTTGAGACTCAAACTGTAGAGGTTATCACCACCAAACAGACAACTCCTGTGAGGTATGAACCTGCATATTCCCTTCCTACTGCCTGCCCTACTCCTGGAAAGTTCTTTGTGGAGACCATTCTGAATGATTCCCCTCAACCTAAATATGATCAATCTGCACCTCCCACTACCAGACCTGAGCCAGCTGAGGCACCCTCATCTGAACCATCCATTCCCACACATCAATCAAACTCCATCAACACCTTTCTGAATCAATTACATGAGGAACAACAACAATATCAACAAGACCTCAACACCAGACTTGAGCAGAATCAAAAGAAGATCTTGAAGAAGCTGAAGCACCACAAGAAGAGGCAAGATGCTCTTTTTGCAGGATTTGACACAGTCCTGCAAGCAATGCATGCATCCAATGAATTTCACAAGAAGATGAACCTTCATCTTTCCAATTTGCCTCCTCTGCCTGAATTTCCTCAAACTGTACCGCGACCCTCTGAACCTAGCTCAGACTCATCCTCTTCCCTTTCATCCTAGCTATGCTAGTCTTTTATTTTGATAATGTCAAAAGGGGGAGAGTAGGTTAGATAACATATCTAATGAGAGTCTTAGGTAGGAAAACTTATGTTCAGTTTGACAGTTAAAGATGTAATTGGCATCTTTTCACAAGCTTTTTGTTGAGATGTAGTGGCATCTTTTATGCATCTTTTGTTTTGTAATCCTCTATCTTTCTGATTAATGAAAATGACTCTCAGTTAGTTGTAGTATATCGCTGATTGGCTTGTTTAACATTTCTAATTAACAATGCATTCCAAACATAAAGTGTTCAGACTTAAAACAGAAAACTGATCTACAACTCAGGGGGAGCTCTTCTCTTTAATCATTTCTGTTACAAATAGATTGCACATCTCAGGTGGAGTTAAAGTTATACATGCATCACATTCATTTTAATCTCATCAGATATTTAAACCTGCAGTTTGCCATCATAAAAAAAAAGGGAGATTGTTGAGACAAGCTCACCTCTAAGAAATTTTTAATATGACAAACTGACTAAAGTTTAAATATACATATGAGATGTATCTTGTGTTACTAACTGTGTGCTCAAGTATGGCAGAGACTTTCTGTACCTAAGTACTGCAGGAATATATAAAGCCAGAAAGGATCTTTATGTCATTAAGAAAAGCTAAGTCATGAGTAACAAGGACACAAGATCAGAAGCCATTAGAGAGTTAATTAAGAGCTTTGCAGTAGCTGTATGTTTCAAGGATCAGACAAGAGCTCAAGAAAGTTGGGTACACATACAACAAGTATGTTTGAATCAAGACAGAAAATACACAACCAAGCTCATCACTAAGTTTATGGAGAAAACACTCCAAAGAGATTCCGATGTAAGCTCAGCTTGAGATGCAAGCCTATGTTCAGAAGCTACTATTAGAAGAGATCATAGTTCAAGCAAGCATAAGCATGAAACCAGTTCAGCTTGAGATGCAAGAACAGCTTGAGACGTCGTCTCAAGGACAGACGCAGTAAGACAAGATCTCATCCAAGATGCAAGAAAGTCATAAGAGACTCTGGACAGAAGCAAGACTGGATGCTCAATGATAGAAGACAACAAGTGAGGTCAGCATAAAGACAAACAAGGACAAAAGGACACTGACACAGTGACTTAGCCTGAAAAGCTGTTGCACACCTACTGAAAAGACTGTACCTGCTGCTGTGTGCTCTAACAGCTTGCAACGACCACATAACAGCTATATTCCTAACTGCTGATATGAAAGAGACAGGATCTAATGCTGATATGTGAGAGAGACTGCCTGCATTACTGTACAATCATCAAGCATCTTATCACATCTCAACTAACATCTCAAGTGCACATCTCTGCTGTCTGTTGAACAGCTTCATTTGATCTTGAGATCATCTGTCTCTACTTATCTCTCTTCTGTGCATCACTCTTACATTGTACTTCAATTAGAGAGATTACCTAGCTTACCAATCTCTATATCCATACTGTGTATGCTGTAAGCTAGACTTATCATATTCATTCACTGTAACTTATCTCATCTAAGATAAGAGGGTTCCTAGTCTTAGAGTGAGGTGTTGCGTCCTGAAGAGGCTGTAAGAATACTTGTGGATCAGCTAAAATAGGAGTGCCTGGGCTTAGTGTGAGTGAGACGTCCTGAAGAGGCTGTAAGAATACTTGTATTGACGGGTTTGTCGATAGTGGAAAATCTCACGTGTTGTGAGGACTGGACATATCCCAAGGAGTGGGTGAACCAGTATAAGATCTATACCCCCTGTCTCTTATCTTGTCTTTACTTAACTTATCTTGAATTAACTAAATCAACAAAGCAACAACAGAAATTAACTGAACTAAGGTTCAAGATAAGACTCTGAGCAATTACTAACAGAAGTGTTATATCTAAAATTGTATCCTGTCTTAACAGAGACTCCAAGTCAACAGACTTGAGAGCACATCTCAACAAACAGTTTTAGTGTGGTAAATTGCAGGAACAGATCTGATAAGTCTCTATTCAACCCCCCTTCTAGAGACATCCAGCCCACTTAAGTTTATTTGTAATTATTAGTTTTAATTAATTTATTTGTATTTAGGTTTATTTGTTTTATTAATTTAATAATGTGATATAGGAATTAGGTTTATTTGTAATTAATAGTTTATTTAATTTATTTGTAATTATTAGTTTATTTGTTTTATTAATTTATTAGTTTATTTGTTTTATAATGTCTATAGTAATTATAATTAGTTTTGATAATTTTATTAGTAATTAGTATTTTAGTAATATGTAATTAGTTTTTTTTAATTTATACAATTATTTTTTTTGTATATAATGTCTATAGTTATTAGTGCATAGGATATACGGAAGAGGGCCAACCTCTCTCACTCACACGCTGATCAGGTGTCGGAGCATCCATCTTCTTCAGCGCCGGCGGACGCCATGCATACTTATTCTTCCTCCCCTCCACCATCTGCTCCGACGCAGTTCGATTGTATGAGGTTCATGCCGACACCGGGATTAGTTCATATGCCTCCAGTGAAAGAGGATGTTGTGCCCGAGATAGACCGTGACGATGATCAGGATGACCTGGATAGGGATGCTGACCAGGAGTCTGATAAGGAGCCAGCTTGGTTCCAGGGTGTCGGGTCAAGCAGACCTCATGAGACAGACTCTCGAGGTCGGGTTATTATCCGACCATTAGCCATTGGTCATGCGATCCGGCCACAGTCCCGGGGTCTTCACTACCTTTGGGTGGTCACCCCGAAGGATGTTAGGGACAGGTGGTGGGAGGAGTTCACGTTAATTATAAACCCTATCAACTTTAAATTTTTTCTTAAGATATGTCAATTTGGCAGGACTTACCATATTTTTATTTTGTAGAGCTGAGTTACTTGGGACCCTTCTGATGAGGCCCAAATCAAGAAGGTGTACGAGTAGAGGGTTGCTCGTCGCCTTCGAGATATGATGAACAAGGCTTGGAAGGCTAGGAAGAGGCCCACGTGGTGTGGTGAGGAGGCCTGAGAGGGACTTTTGGCCTACTGGGACTCTGCGGAATTCAAGGGGAAGTTCGCTCGTGACAAGAGCAATCGAGCTTCTCAACGCGAGGGGGGATCCACAGCATGGGCCGCAGGGTCCACCAAGAGGTGGCGATGTATATGGTATGTATAAACAAATACTCTTCAGTATTATGTTTCTATTTGTTAAATTAATTAATTTGTGTAATTTTCCTATGTAGGCTCGACAACTTGGGCGGGAGGTCGAGCTGGATGAGTTCTTTGCTACCACCCACGCCAAAAGGGTGGTGGCTGGGTAGATGACCAGGCCCGGTCCACCTATGTAAGTGTTTGTTTATAAGTGTTTCTTTATATATATTTTATTATTTATACAATTGAATATAACTAATAACTAGTTTTATTTGTACCTCAACAGACAAATTACAAGGAGTGCCTAAGGGAGGTGGAGTCACAGATGGGGGACAGGTCCATGACTGATGCCTCCACCAAGCTGGAGATCTGGAAGGATGTGGCGGGTGGCAAGATCCGAGGTCGTTGTTATGGCACCAGGGACTTGGCCTCCAACACTCGTCCAGGTGTGACCAGCTTGACTCAGGAGTCCCGGGCTCACCTGGGCGAGAGTACTGACAGGTCCGGGTCACAACATTCTAGAGAGGAGGCATTGCGCCAGGAAGTCGAAGTAGCAAAGGAGCAGTCTCGGCAGGCCATAGAGAAGGCTGTAGATTTGGAGGATTGGTAAGCACGAATCCGACGATAGATGCAACAGATCCTGGACGCTCAGGCTGCAGGTCAGGTTCCAGCTAAGGCTCCGGCACAGCCGCACCCCCATTATGATCCCACCATGGATGACCAATCAGTGGATGATGAGGACGAGCAGCCAGCCCCACAGCCCCAGCGCCGCCGCCGCCATTGATTTCTTTATATTTATATTTTTTTTGTATTATTTTTTAACAGAGTTTGTGTATATTATATATATATATGCTTTTTTTAGTATTATTTTTATAATTTTAAATTTAATAAATAATAAAATAAATAATAAATTTCATTAAAAAAATTACATGTAGCGATGGCCGTGTCCATCACTACAGCCGTCTCTAGATAAAAAAATTACTCTTAGCGACGTCCATGTTTTTAGAGACGGCTTAAGCGACGGCTAAGCCGTCTCTAGGTAGCGACGCCTGGCGTCAACCGTCTCTACTGTATTTACGAGGAGCCACTTAGCGACGTCCATGTGGCCGTCTCTAAGCCGTCGATATGCTGCCTGTAGAGATGACTTTTTCTTGTGTAGCAACTACCTACGACCGTCGCTAAAAATGAATTTTCTTGTAGTGGCTAAAGGCGGATTCAGAAGCAACAGTGGTGATGGGAATAGATAACAAGTCACGAGCCATTAATGATAGATTTGAAAACTTATGTCTATTATTCCTCCACCATTGTATTACATCAAATTCATCAATCAAGTTCATGTCCAACGAAGGCTCTTACAAATAAACATCTAATTGAGACCTTCCAATCCTAGTGGCAGCTTGATGCTTGCGCACTTGCAATTCCTAATAATATGATGACAAATAATAATTGAATCAAATAAAAAATAAAGCTAGTTAATAAGTCACAAAATGCAAACATACATGAATTTTAACCATAATTTAAAAACATAAATTAACTTACATCAAATAAGGTTGTATTAAAATTGAAGAACAACTCCCTTGATGTCACACCAGAAACTAAGGATCGACTAGTCCTTGGAGTAACAACATCAGAAGTAGAGGTAGAACTTGCACTAGAATATTATGAGAAAAGCATGTACAATTTTGTCTTTATATGCTTTAGGTTTCTTTCCCAATTAGATGGATAAATATTTTCATAACAAAATCCCAATGTTTCCAACTTAATAAGAGGATCAAGAATGACACCAAATGCAAGCACAACATTATAATCATCCCGTCAAATTTCCCCATCATTCTTTCACCCTTGTTTTATAAAACTTCAACTTCGTCATTCACAGTTTCCATCAGAAGACATTGAATTTTCCAAACTTGCAAGAAATACAAGTTCGAAGTAGGATAGGTTGTGCCGGAAATCATGGTGGTAATATCATAAAATGGATCCAAGAATCTACACATTTTTCTGCTCTTTTCCACTCACCCATTGAAGGACCGAATATATAAGTTTCATCTACCAAATGTAGATTAAAAAATACAAGTTGATACTTAAGTGCATTTTTAAGCATCATGTAAGTATAATTGCATCTTGTAAGAACATCAAGGCACACACCACTTGAAGCATCAACAACACCAACCTTTTTTGTGCATGTCTTGAATTTTATCATTCTACTCTCTGAAGCTCTCACATGTTTAATGCTTTCCCTAATTTTGTGTAAAGCATCAATACTAACTTTCAACCCCTCTTGAACAATTAGATTTAAAATATGCGTTGAACAACACACATGAAAAAATCTCAATCACACAACAACCATTTTTGCAATGCAAGATGACTTTTCAAGGTTTGTACCATAACATGGTTAGCGGATGCATTATTTAAAGTGATGGAAAAAACTTTCTTCCCTATTCCCCATTCAACCAAGAAATCACTCACTTTTTATATAATTCAAAACCAGTGTAAGGGGCATGAGACAAAAGTTAAGTATTTTGCTTTGCAACCTCCAATTCGTGTCAACAAAATGAGCAGTTAAAGTTATGAAACCTTCATTCTTACAAGATGTCCATAAATTAGAAGTTAAACATATCCTACCAGGAATCAAACTCATCTCTTTTCTAAGATTTGTCTTCTCTCTATTGAAAGTTTTCATAACATCACACTCGGCAGTATTTCTAGAAATAGGAACAACATCGAGATTCAAATACTTAATCCAATCCCAAAGCTCACCATACTCCATAAAACTGAAGGTTAAATCACGCTTAATGATTAAATTAGCACACAAATCACAAGATACCATTTGATTTATCTTGATAGGAGTCAATTTTCTTGCATGTCTATCATCATTTGACCAATATCTTCAAACTTGATTTCCTTATACTTTTCAATATGACGATTTAAATGTGAGGCCCCATACTTCTTACCACGAATTACATACACTTGATTACAAGCATTACTCTTTGCCCTTTCCTTCCCATCATTACCCACTCCATTTTTAGTGAAAAATTTACAATCAGAAGTTAATGATTTAACCTTTTACTTAGAAGGTTCAGCAGTTTCAGATTCTCCTTCAATAGCAATATTGATTTGTTCCTCAATTTCATCAATGGGATGTGGTCTAGTACTAGATGAATCCATTAAAAAAAAATGAATTCCTGTTTGAAATTAACTAAATAAAATAACAACCCACATGTGTAAAAATTATAAGCCACTGAAGAATAATCAAGAAATTGTAATATTTATCTACCTATCAAACAAATTATCCCAAGTCAAACAATTTAGCCAAGCTACAGATACAGAAAAGCCTTCAACAGTATAGATCGAGTGAGCAATTTAGTTTAACAGTAAATGGGGTACAACTAAATGAATTTCAACCAAGGAGTGTATTTAGGCACAGTTCATTTATTCAACAAAGAAATTTTTAACAATAATTTGAAAACTCACCAAACCTAAAACACCACAGCCAGCTCCTAGGTCAAGTACACATTTTCTTTTAAGTTTGGTTGGGGAAAACCTTCCTTTTCTGCAATTCTGTTCCTAAAACGATACGAAATGCACTATAAGGAACTAAAATAATGGGAGGTTAACAATAGTACAAGGTAACTAAAAACTCAATGCAATATCTAAAGAACTTCATGACCTATCCATCATCAAAGGGTCTAACCTCAACTTAAGGTAAGATCATGAATAGACAACAGAACATTCCAGAGCACTTGAGGTAACAGTCCCTTATCCGGTGCGTGCTGCTGGCTAGTGGCTACTGTTAGGACCACAAGAAACACTAGAAGTGGGGTTGAATAGTGTTTTATAATCTTTACAGATTTTTGGAAAACCTTTCGAAAACAAGCAAAATTGATTTGAGAATATTTAATCAACCTTCTGAAACTGGGAAATTCAGCAACTTGCTGATGCAACTCGGAAGGTTGAGTAAAAACCTTTTTGAAATTATTTTCTCTTAAAGAAAAGATTGTTTTTCTGCTTGGATTAATAAAACAACTTTTCTTAAACCCTCCTTGGTTAGAAATAAACAGATAACAACGGAAAGTAAAGAGTTAAGGGAAGAGAGAACTTAACACAGAGACTTATACTGGTTCACCCACTAACCTAGTGAGCTACATCCAGTCCCAGGGCAAACCACCACTGGATTTTCCACTAATCCCGCAAGATTACAAGTATTCTTTTACAGACAAGCCTCTCCAGGCTCAATGAGTATTCTTTGCACGCCTGGCCTCTCCAGGACCAACGAGTATTCTTTCACAGACAAGCCTCTCCAGGCCTAATGAGTATTCTTTTACCACAGCCTCTCCAGGCTTAACCGAGTATTCTTTCTTCCTCCAAGCCTCTCCAGGCTCTCAGACACTTAACAGTGTTTACAACATAAACTAAGTTTAAGCTTCTGAGAAACTTAAACTCAAGTTCTTCTTATACAAAGGGATAACTGAGTGAAACTCAGGATACAAAGGATAAATCTAGGTACAAGAATATTTAATATGACAGAGTGTTTAGGCTTGAAGGTATTTCTCTTTTGAAGTGGCTAAATCACTCTTTCTCTAAGACTTTTCTTCTCTTCCTTTCTTGGAGAGCTTCTCTTAAATCTATCAGGCTTTCTTGTCTCTCTTTTCTAGAGCGGTTCACCTTTCTGTAAGGTTTCTCTACATTTCTCACTCTTTTCCTTTTATCCTTCTCTTGGAGTTTTCTCATCTCTGTTTTCTACATTGTGCTCTCTCCACTTCTTCAAGGCTTCTCATTGAGCTATATATAGCATTGGAAAAATAGCCGTTGATAAAGTATTCGTTGAGAGATGAGCTTGTGAAAGTCTTTGTCTTAAGTAGAGTAGGTGTGCAGAGGTAGCACTGCTCTGACACACAACAGGTTCAGAGGTTCCCTTTTCGTGTACGGAGTTTCATAAGATGCGGAAAGACCTCTACAAAGACTTCCCGTTGTAGATGATGACAGAAGACATTTAGAGACTTTTTAATCCTTTGCACAGAGGGCTTTTTGTCTTTAACAGATATATTATTTGAATACTTAAATTATATTGAGACTCAACAGCTACACTGCTACTGGTCTGCAGTCTGGTTGACTGGTGAAGTAAATATGATAATCACAAGAAGGGGGTTGAATTGTGATCTCATAAAAAAAGTTTTGCACTTTTCTTCTAATATTTATTTCTGTTCAAGTTAAATACTTGGCTAATATTAGAAGTTCAAGGGTTAATTCTCACAATATGTATTATATTTATAATATGCAAAAATATGGTTCCTTTTTATTGGAACCTTCTTGAAATGACACTTACTTAGATATTAGATAGGTTTTAAAAACTTTTTATGCAAATAATATGACATTTATAATATGAATACAACAGGAACAATAAAATGATTAAGGTAGAAGAAGAATGCACACAGTATTTATACTGGTTTACCTCTTAACCTTGAGGCTACGTCCAGTTCCTACTCCTAGTAGGATTTTCCACTATATCAACCTTGATACAATGACTTCTTGGGCGCTCCTCACCACTAGTATTCTTCTGCAGCCTCTTCAGGCTCAACCAGTATTCTTCTGCAGCCTCTGCAGGCTCACCCAACATTCTTCTGCAGCCTCTGCAGGCTCACCCAACATTCTTCTACAGCCTCTACAGGCTTACCCAGTATTCTTCTGCAGCCTCTGCAAGCTCTTACAACAGATATTTGCAAACAGCAGTGAACACCTTACTCTTGCATACTTAACCTAATTATCTCTCAAAAGAATTCACCTCCTTTGAGAGTTACAAAATTGTGTGATGAAAATACAAAGAATAAAGGCTCAAAGTTTACAATAAATTAGTACACAACTGGAATACTTGAGCCAACACATACATTTCCTCACTTTCCTAACTATTTCAACTCAGAATAAAGAGATTTGTAGAAAGTGAAAATTCTGCAGAAGGTATAATTGTAATTTCACATACTTCTTGGTGCTTCTTCTGCTTATTCTGCTGTGTGTGTCAAATGGAGAAGAAAGATTCTTTTACAGCCAAGGGAGAGGAATATAGCCGTTGGAAATGCCTTGGAGAGCAAGTCAATCAACCAACTGGAAGTGCAATAGCTGTCACTGTCATGTGCAGCTTTTACTCTTTCCTTGGTTTGTCTAGTCCTTTCTTCTGATGAGCACATCGTCTGAAGCTTGTATCTTCTCCAGCAGGAAACTCATTCAAAAGTTTGTTTCCTTTTTTATCAGTACTTCGATTTTGTGAAATAATTACTGGTTTTTCATGTAATTATTTTAGATGAGGAGTATACCCAGTAAGATTTTAAATAATCTTTTTGAATAAGATTTTGCTTCTTCTGATGTTGCTATTAAAGGCTTTTCTTCTAGAAGTATTAACTATAGTGACAACAACATTAGCTCTTTTCTTTTTTTTTTTCAGAGTGCATTCTTCTTATAATTGAATAACTTGGGAGGTTAGAAGATGTTCTAAAGGTTTTGAGTTTTGAAGACTTGAGTGTATCTTTTGAGAGCTTCCTAACATATTGTTTCTTCTGAAGTTATTCAGAGATACCTTCTTCCGATTCTTCTCAACAACTTTTTTGCTTTCAACTTACTTAATTCTTTCTTTTCTTTATTGTAAGGTGATATTTATTAAATGGTTGTTTCTTCTTGCTTGATTTACTTGATATAGAATCTGCAACATCCTTTATTTCCTCTGATATGCTACTGCAGTGGATCTTCTTATCATTTTTACCTGTTTCTTTTTTAACCAACTCAATTTGAAACATTAATCCTCATACTCATAATTATAGTAAGCATATTTTGATAGTTTGTCATTATGAAAACATATCAAAGGGATTCTTGGACCTTACAACTGGTGCATCATGCATGGCTGCACAAGGAAGAACACTCGAACAAATTCGTCGTGAATAGGGACGCGACTCCGCGAGTTGCTAGAGAGACATGGACGCTGCGAGCTTTTGGAGATACAAGGTCGCTGCGAGCTGCTAGAGATACAGGGTCGCCACGCCGGAGATGCAGGACGGACATATTCGCCACATGCTGCTGTAGAGACAGATTCGCCTCACCGGAGATGTGGTGACTGGTGTCGTGGAGGCGACACAATCAACAGGGGACTGACAGACTCGGGTCTAGGGAGGTAGGGGGCTTTGGTGCGGCTGTGTTGGGTTTTATTTTTGTTTCTGAAAGTGAAATGAATTGAACCCTCAACCCTAACCCAGCTCTCATACCTAGTCACTTGACCCATTTTTCTAACGTTTTTTTTAAAAAAGTAACCCGGCGGGCCAACTCGCAATGACTCGTCGCTGACCCGGCGGGTTGGCGAGCTAGGTGGAGTAGGTTTTATTGGGCTGAGGGTGCTCATCCCACCCCGCCTTATAAGGGTGGGCCATGCGGGTTGGCCCGCTGGGCCCAACCCGTTTTGCCACCCCTAATAAATTCCCTACCATTTTCTTGTTATCCAAATCAATATTAGTCAAACCGTTATATTTATAATATGTACATATATACATAAATAAAGATATATATTTAGACTCAAAGAAATGGTATTATTTTCAAGATTTTTTTTGTTTTGATTTTGTTTTGGAATTGATTTGTTTGGGTTCTTGGTCTTGAGTTAGGACAAAATTAAATGGCTTTGTTTTTCTTTTAATAATGACGAGATGAAAGAGTGGCCGTTATGTCTAAATTCTCTGTAATTACTCCTATAAATTGGGCCAGTCCCGGTGTTAATAAACTAATCACTTTAGGCCTCTTCTATAAGAAGGCCTTACATTATTTATATATATATATATATATATATATATATTAAAGTTAAGGATAAAATGTGTTTATAATTCCTGTAAAATTAAGTAAATTTAATTTTAGTTCTCGTGACTTAAAATCGATGGGTTGAGTCTCTTTATTTTTTAAAATCACCCTAAAATAATTTTTATCGGGTGTGTTTTAATTTTAGTCCCCAATATTTCTTATCAGATGTGTTTTTAGTTCCTAGCGAAAACAGTGATAAGGATTAGTTTGAGATGATTTAAAGTAAAGAGGGACTCAACACAACGATTTTAAATTATAAGGATCAAGCCCAAATTTACCTAAATTTAGAAGTATTAAAAAACATATTTCTTCCAAAATTAAATAAAATCTTTATATGAAATATAAAAATATAACTAATCATTAATATCATCTTATTAAAAATAAAAAATATTACTAATTATTGTTTAATAGATGATAATCGAATATAATTTTTTTCCTTATAAAAATAGATTTTTTTTAAATTTAATATAAGTTTCTTTTCCTAAAAATAGAATCTTATTTTTTAAAAAATAAATAAGTAAATATGTTATTTAAAGTCTTTTGTAATTAGACCTAGATCTTATAATGTTCGGCCTACATATATATTGGGCCCACCCTATTTATAAATTTCATTTATGGGTTTGAGTACCCCGTATATCACTATATTTATATATATTTTTATTTCTATTTTTTTGGTATTTGGCCGGGAATTCCTCACAGGCGTGACTGTAACCCTTGGGTCGAGGGTGGTGATTAGGTAAAACACTCCTTATAGGTAAAGTCCGTCTGACGTCACAGTGCACTTCCACTGTGACCAACCACTGTTTGGTATATATTTTTGCTTAAAAAGTATTAAATTAATATAAAATTAAATACAAAAATCAAGTTATGTAAATTAAAGAAATCATAACAATAAAAAATTAATAATAAAAACTCAATAGCACTTTATTCGTGAATCTTATACAGAGAATTTATTTATCTTAAGAAATATTTTTCACTAAATAAAAAAGTAACAAAAATTCGAAAATCAATATTCAAATCAATTTTATATCACTGATTGTATCAATTTTGACCGTTTTGATAAATTCCTGAATACTTTTTTTGCTCTTTAATTCATTTTTTTAATTGTCAAGAATATAATGACTTAAAATTAATATTTACAGATTCTCTGATTAATGCAATTCAATTTTTATTCAACCACTGATCCAAGTACCAGATTAAAGTGCATATCCTTCATTTTAAAACAATTACATATTATGGCCAACACAAAAGCTAAACATCTTCTCAGATGTCGTGTGCTATTTACCTTATCAATCTATCTAATCTAATTTTCCCTAAAGTGCCGTCCCATCTGGATCTGGTGGTACTACTAGTCTGAACCAAAACAGAACTGGGGTTTGCATATTAGAACATGCCCCATGTGCCACAATTTAAGACTAGTTGGCAACTTTTCCTAAAATAAATCATCACAGCTTCTCCGGGGAACCTTGCTAAAAGGAAAAGATTAGCAGAATTGGTATACTAATCTCAACCTTTGATAGGACACAAAAGTCTGTGTGGCCTAAGTTACAATATATATGCCTAGCTAGCCATTTTCATTGGATTCTCACTGCTTTGTGTCATTATGGGTACTTTTCAAGTTATGGATTCTCTTTTACCTAATCTGTGAGGTACAATATTGTTAATTTTATAACTAATAATATCTAGCACGCCATGGAGTCATTTTCAAGAAAGCTCCTACAACTGCGGAAAGCCTACACATTTATATATGTTTTTTTGGTACTGATGTTTAATTCTCAGCTTTGCACTTATTTGTTAATTACCAGAGCTGTTTAATTGGTTCATTAGAAAATGAATCACATAAATAATATTTAGATAACTAGAATGGTACCAACTTTAAAATCCTACGAATGAAGCAAACCCTTTAGTTTATTGTCACGTGTCCCCTGCATCTGGAATGGATGTTGAACCCTGCGGTTATAAATACTCCCACTAACATTATTATACCTAACATTCCATTTCATTGATGAGATTGCTTATTAGTTTATTAAAATCTCCATCATTAGTAGTAATAAATCAGTAAATCATATTCATATACCAGATAATGAAACTAACATGTCATTACCTCGAGCCACTGAAAGAATGGTTTTGATTTATGTCCTTCTGGTTTAATTACTTTCTCTAAAGTGCAATTAATTTACCCTGCCTTTGAAAGCATTGAAATTTGAACATTTTCCCCCCAATTTACCATGTCCAAGAACATAAAAGGGATAAAAAAAAGTAAAAAATTCATTAAAAGAAAGAATATTTAAGCAGAGCTGAAAAATGGGAGAGGACCAGTTATTACAAGTCTATAATGGACCACACAATTATTTACAGCATAAAGATTAGGTGGTGGTCCATTATATTATATTTTTTATGTCTTATCTCCAACAATCTCAATCTTCAATATTCTTATATGTATGCAGCTTGTCTTTTCACCTCACAAAACGTTTGGTTAGGCTTTTCACTAAAATGTTGCTCACCCTTGCCCATGTTTTAGATAGAGATAGGCATAATTCTTCTACTAATTATATTTCAAAGAATATTGTTCTTTATTTACTTGATATGCGGGACCCAAAAAGAAAGTATTGATTATTTTATTGAAATTTATATCCTGAAAAGATAAAAAGATAGGAAAAAAAGGGGTTGGCTTTCGTAGAATGTCCGATTGGTCAGTAATATCTGCTACCGTTGCCACGACATGGTTATGTAAAGTAATTCACAATTGGGATCCTGGTTCTTAATTGATATATGAACTTCTTTTTGTAGGAGAGAGTCTTGATATTTACACAAATAACTTTAGTGAATATTTTTACACAAATCGCTATAATAAATTGTCAAAATATTTTATTTACAATTATTTATTTATTAGAGTGGTAAGGGATAATTAATTAATTATTTGTTAAATATACTTAACTAATTAATATTTATCTTTAACCAATGGATTTAAAATGTGTGAAAAGAGAATAACTGCATGAAAGGAGAGAATGGATAAAATGATTCTCATTACTTTTGAAAGATTACAAAGATACTATTTATATATAAGGATAAAAAGGGAAAGCGCGAGAAAAGCTAACAGTAACAGCTAAGCTAACTGACTTCTAACTAACTTCTATTAATAGAGAAAACAAAATTTTAACTATTCTAATATAGCTTAGTCTTAAGTTCAAAACACATCAGCTAACAACCCAGTCTTCATAAGAGAAAAATAATCTATCATCTGTGAATGGATTCAGCAATCTCCACTTGTGCTTAGCTTCAACAGCTCCACTTCTAATCTTTTCAAGGGCATCGGCTACACGTCCTCCTTTTTGGCTTCTTCTCATCTCTGCTTCTGAAGAGGTTTCCAGCTGAAACCTGGATAGATCATGAAACTGGAGAGATGGATGATCTCTAAAGTAAATAAGCTCTTCAAGGAGATTGGGAAAACTAGTCACTCTAGGCCTTTCAGTTACAGGAATATTATAAAATCTGTGTGGCACCTCAGCAGCCCATAACATTTTCTGATCATTCTGAACACATAATGCAAGATCCTGAGATGGTTTTCTGGTGTAGTCTCTGGCCTTGGCTTTCAGCAGAACTGCCCTAGAGAGATTTCCTCCAAACCACATGCAATCAGCATTCTCATCATCCTCAGCCTGAGAATCTTCTGAAGTGTGAGGTGGTGAAAGTTCAGGTGCAGGTTCAAGTTCAGGTGAAGGTGGGGGAATAGATTCAGAATATTGTACATCCAGTTGAGCAGGTGGAGCTTCATCTTCTGAAGTAGAGACATTGTCAAATAACACCTTAGGTCTTTTGACAGGTGCCTTAGTCTCTTCACCAGCAACTTTCTTCTTTTGTTGTAACCCCTCCAGTGCCTTCTTCCGTTGTTTTTCAGCTTCCTCCTGGAACTTGATAACTTCAGCTTGTTGTATGCTTCTCCTAGTTATGATTGATGAAGCCTCAATGACAGGTTCAAGCAACTTGATCTTCTTAGCTTTTCTTCTTTTATGAGCACTTTCTCTCCTTCTCTTAAGCCTAGAAGCTTGCTCCAACCTCTCATCTTCAAGAACAGCTTGCTGTGCAGTAACAACAATGACATAATCTTGTTTCTCCTGCTCTTCCTTCTTCCTTCTTTCTTCTTGTTCAATTTCTTCAACAACCTTCTTGAGATCTGCCTCAGGTAGACTGGTAGCTAAAGGTATAGCCTGAATAGGTTCAGTGGTCTCAGATGTCAACATATTGCTGTCCTCTGCCTGTCCTTCTAATTGAGAAGTAGGCTGAGTAGCAATGGTTGTATCTTCTACAGTTTGACCCACAATCTCAGGAGCATCGTTAGATCCATCCTGAGCAGGTTCAGACTGTCTGATGGTAGTTTCATCTTCAGACGCATGAGCCTTTATCTGAGGTCTTGACCTTTTCTTTTTCTGGATTTTCACAGGTGTTAGAGATGAAACAAATTCAGAACGACGTACATCTCCTTGCATTTCCTTTTGCAAAATATCCAGAACATTTCTTCCAGTTCTTGTTGCCTTCTCAGATGCAGCCTCCTCCAACATGGTCTTTTCTGGTGATGGCTTCTTTACAAGAATACCCATCCTCTAAATGTTGAAATCAGAAAATAGAGCCGGGCCCTTGTGATCATAGAGCCTCTCTATAGGAACATTCAGTTTCAGAAGAATTTTAGTGATTAGGGTTGTGTGAGTGTAACTAATAGCAGAATCACTAACCCTTTTCAGCATGTTGTATAGAACAATCCTGGGCAAGTTCAGAGCTTTCTTGTCCAGCAGATGAATCAGACAAAATCTTTCAAGTTCTGAGACATGATTCCTGCTCCCAAACTTAGGTAGCACACAGCAACCTAGAATGGCATGAAGAATCCTAGCTTTAGGGTGCATGAACAAACTCTTCAGGTCATCCACATCTTCCATTCCATAGAGCTTCTCAGTGAACTTGGGAATGCCACCGTTTCTTCCTTCCCAACCAGGTGAGAACATTACTCCTTCATTTGGAATATAGGTTGCATCAGCAATCACATTAGCATCTACCAGAATTTTCTTTCCCAGCACAGTGGTTTCTAGGGCTTGGTAGGAACCATCTTTGCCAGAGATGTCCCTATCATTCCTCCAGAAATCAATGACACTTTGTTCGTTCCAAGCACAATCAGTTGCTGAGAAGAAGTTGGTCCATCCTGCTGCATCAAAAATGTCATGGAGGTTGATACCACAAGCACTGAGGTCATCCAGGTCGATGGTCCTAGATGCAACTAGTTGACCTCCAGCAGATTTGGTTGCCTTCTTGGATGCCGTAGAGAAGCTGGAGATGAAGAAGATGAAAGCACAGAGAGAAAACCTAGAGCACAAGGAACACTTGAACAGTTTTGCAGAGAAGAGAGAGAAAAGTAGCTTGCAAAACGGTTCAGTCTTCTCCTTAAATAGCCGCAAGACACCTTAATGATGGCAGTTACAATCTTGGAGATCGTGCAAGCATGCAGAGAGCAGTTACTCAGGAAGAAGGAAACCCAAACGTTTCAGCTTGCCACGTCATCAGACTTAGTGCTTCAGACACATAAACATTCAGATGATGCATGTTCAGATGAATGTTCAGACGAAGCATATTCAGATGCATGTTAGAATGAACTAAGCACATGCTATTCAGACAAAGCCAAGATATTTAGATTATCTCTAATGAACTTAAATCTATCTTCAGCTAGAGGCTTTGTGAATATATCAGCCCATTGATGATCAATATCAATGAACTGTATATCAAAAACTCCTTTCTGAACATAGTCTCTAATGAAATGATGCTTGATTTCTATATGCTTTGCCCTAGAATGTTGAATGGGATTCTTAGAAAGATTAATAGCACTGGTATTATCACACATTACAGGAATACAAGATACATTAATATTAAAATCTTCTAACTGATACTTCACCCACTACAGTTGTGAACAACAGCTGGCAGCTGCAATGTATTCAGCTTCTGCTGTTGAGAGTGCTATGGTGCTTTGCCTTTTGCTGGACCAGCTTATCATGTTGTCACCAATGAAATGACATCCTCCACTGGTTGATTTTCTTTCAGTTCTGTCTCCAGCAAAGTCGGCATCACAGAATCCAACTAACCTGCAATCCTTACTCTTCTTATAGCAAAGACCAAGATTAGTAGTACCATTCAAATATCTAAAAATTCTCTTCACAGCTTTGTAGTGAGTAATTCTTGGATCTGATTGAAATCTAGCACGGATACAAACACTGAACATGATATCAGGTCTGCTAGCTGTTAGATACAATAAAGAGTCAATCATTCCTCTGTACAAAGTTTGATTTACTGGTTCTTCCCCTTCATCCTTGTTTAATACAATAGAAGGATGCATATGAGTTGTCATGGGCTTGCAATCATGCATGTTAAACTTCTTAAGCATTTCTTTTGTATATTTTTCTTGATGGATCCATATACAATCAGATAGTTGCTTGATCTGAAGTCCTAGAAAGAACTTAAGTTCTCCCATCATGCTCATTTCAAACTCAGATTGCATAAGCTAAGAGAATTCCTTGCATAATGAAGAATCAGTAGAACAAAAAATAATGTCATCCATATATATATCTGAACAAGAATGAAATCTTTGTTAGACATTTTTCTGAAAAGAGTTTTATCTACTTTTCCTCTTTCAAAATCATTTTTAATCAAAAAATTGCTCAGTCTGTCATACCAAGCTCTTGGGGCTTGTTTCAGACCATAGAGAGCCTTTTTCAGTTTGTAAACATGTTCAGGAAAAGCAGTATCTTCAAAACCTGATGGTTGTCTAACATAGACCTCTTCCTCAATAAAACCATTGAGAAAGGCACTCTTGACATCCATCTGATATAGGGTGATGCCATTATTTACTGCATAAGAGAGTAAAATCCTAATTGCTTCAAGTCTAGTGATAAGTGAAAAATAGTTGATAAATTAGTATATATTTTATTTCACTTATCAAGGACAAAATGATAAGTTTACCCCATTTTTATCCCTTTTTATTTAATATTTACTAATTTGTATTTATTAATCCTAGTTTTGAATTTGATGCTATTTAATAGATTTATTGTTGATTTTTGCACGATTATTGCAAAGATTTAATTCAGAGATTAAATGACATTAAATGAGGAGGATTTATGCAAGATTGTAGATTGATTGAAGATAATTAATTAAAGATGTGAAGAAGATTTGAATCATTAATGAGGAAATCAGAGTCAATCAATCAAAGATATTGCAGACAAGCTTCCCAAATAAACAAGGATTGCACAATAAATATAAAGATATCAGAAAATAAGGGGAAACAAGGAAATACAAACGCGTGAAAACCAGTCTCGGGGAGAGATCAAGAAATAAAAGAGGAAAGTTGAAGCTGCAGGACGCTAGCTGCGCTTCACCCCGCGCTATAGCGCAGGTGAAGCGCAACTCTCTGGAACCTGCGCTACAGCCTGCGCTGTAGCGCAGCTTGAAGCGCAGAACACGCAGATCGCTTCCCAGTTGCCGTTTTTAAGAGGATCACTTCCCAAATTTGCTTTGTCTTTCCTAATCTATAAATAGGAACCTCTTGCGTCAGTCAAAGTAGTTAGTTGGTTAGCGAGATAGACAGTCATTGTAATTCAGTGATTATGTATCAAAGCTAAGTTTAGAGTAGGAGAGGAGGAGCGCTTTCACGAGGATTGAAGATGGTGACAACGTCTTCGATTGTTTGTATGGCTACTTCATGTAGTTAACTCTCCAGTAGGATTGGATGTAATTGATTCTATCCTTGAGTGTATATAAATTCTATATAATTATTTCAATGAGCTCCCTATCTATAATAGTGGTATGTTTTATTCTGTGCTTATTCCTAATTCCCACGCTTGCGTCTGGAGTTATAGGTTAGTCTTAACTAAAGCAGTTATTACTAGGAGTGAGGATGGGGGAGCCTAGACATAGGAAACTCATTCTCTAATTAAATAAGAATACTCGGTTACTACTGACGGCCGAAAATGGATGTTTACTAATGAGCGAGGGGTAGTGTGAGTACTCTAAGTGAAGGAGCATTCGACCAATAGGACTTACTAATCGGTAGCAAAGAATTAGGGGGTTGTCAATCCAGGATCCGAACATAGGCGTGTCCTAATGAGTATAAGGTAGTGACAGTACTGGAGCGAAGGCGCGTCTACAGCACTACGCCTCGTTTATCGTCAAATTCTTTACAAACTGAATAAAAGAGAGCGAAATAAGTCGAGATAAATCTATCGCCTGGGAGATCCCGCATAATTTATCCTTGAGTGTTAAGGTCGCTGGCGAGGGGCCTTAGCAATAAAGTTTGTCTACATTATTATAGAATAAACCTAAAATAATAGATAGTCTTTATATGCACAATGGGTGTGATGAGATGAAATCCAATCCTCATCCAAGTAAAGTGTCTCTAACTCTACCTTTCTAATTCCAATTAATTATCTACTCTCTTTATCATTATGCAATTATACTCTCTAAACTGTGTTTTCTCTTGATAAATACGATTTTGTTCTACATAAATAACCGTTCCCTGTGGATACGATACTCTTTCTTACTATTATACTGCTGGATTTGTGGTTCGCTTGCCAGAAACCCATCAAGTATTTTTGGCGCTGTTGCCGGGGAACGGTTCTAATTTGTGTAGATCTTTGAGGTCTATTTATCAAGGATATCTATCTTAGGATTTCTTTTATTTATTCTTCTTATTATTTTAGGAAATTTATAGTTTTTCTATTATTATAAATTTTTCTTCCACACTTACCTTTTTCAAGTTTCTTGTTTTTGCTTTTGAGAAGCCAGGTATCCCCAAATCAACTACAAATTGAAGTAGAAATAGGAAGGACATCAAGGAAGAACAAAAGTAGAAACAAGGAAAGGAGACAAGGGAGAAGTCGAGAAGAAAACAAAATATTTTATTTTTAATTATTTTATTTTCTTAAAAAAATATTATTATTTATTATTATTTTAAAAAAATATATTATTTTTATTGTTTTTTAATATAAATAAAAAAATATTTATTATTATTAAAAAAATAAATAAATATTATTCTTTGTTATTCTGTTTTCTCTTTGTTTGAGCATCTTATTTCTCTTGAGAAAACAAGTAACAGAAAAAGGGGCAAAGCTTAAGGAGACGATTTCAACACTCTCTGATCACCCAAGAAGAAGAAGGGGACAAATTTCAAGGAGACAATCTCAACACTGTCTGCTCAACTACCTCAAGTGAAATAAATGTTAAATGGCTTATGCATGGCAGAATCAACCAAGGAGAACCCCTAGAGATTATGTTAGGTGGCAAGAACCAAGTTACTCCTCTCATGCACCGATTCAAGGTAACTTCTCTAATTACAACAATTATGCTAACAATTTTTCACAGGATTGGGGAAGCTACCAGAATCAGAATTTTGGGAGATACCAAGATGATGTTTCACTCCACATGCAACCTTCTTTTCAACAGCAACAAAGTTACTCTTCCTATCAACAAAGAGACTCCCAATTTTATGAGTGTTTGGCAGAATTCAATCAAAGCAATATACAATTCCAGAAAGAGAGCGAAGAGAGAAGACGAAGCACTGACGCTTTGTTAAAACAGATGGCAGAACTAAGGGAGTCAATACTTCAGAAGGAAAGAGAAGAAGCAAGAAAAAACACTGACACCATGTTGGAACTGCTCAACAAGAAGAGAGAGTCTCCTGATGCAACAATTGAAGAGATAGCAGAAACGGGATCCAACCAACGGTCAGAACAAATCTCAGAAAGGAAGATAGATAGTGACAATTTCATGAAAGAAAAGTGGGATGAATTTTTACAATTTCAGCGGTATTGTGAAGAAGAAGGACTAACTGTTAGTCTTGCACTAGAGGAGATAGAAAATATGATCAACTGTTGGGACAAGCAATCTTCAGCAAATGCATTACCCAACCCCGAAGAGCAGTGCGATGACATTGTTCAGCTGATAGGGGAGGAAATCAATGACAATCTGGCTGAAGAAGAAGAAGAAGAAGAAAAAGAAGATGAATCTGAAGAAACACAAGAAAGAGGAACTGAAGAAGAAAAGGAAGAAGAAAAAGGTGCGGCAGAAGAAGAAAGAGGAGAGGAGGAAACAGAAAAGATGGTGCTTGAGGAAGAGACTGACTGTGAAAGGGAGGTAGAGAATACAACATATGATGGTGAACAGAGAGATGGTGAATCAAAGCCCGAGGAAGAAAGGGAAGTGATTTCAAGAACAGAGACCTTGCCTTATCCAACCATCCCTCTAAAGGAAGATCAAGAAAGGCATGGTGCAAGTGATCAACCTTCCAGACCTCACAAAAGAAAGTTCTGCGATCACACTGACCAGAACAAGGCAAAGAGAAGAAAAGTCAAGCTAGACTTAAATTCAGAGCCTAGAGCCAGATTGAAGATCAAGTGGCCAGGTGTGTTTCATGTCAAAGAACCCCCCGAAGCAAAGGAATTGAGAGAATTCATTTGTGAACCATTCAAGCTTCAGGAGAAGAAGATTCATGCACATCAAAGCAAGAAAGTAAATAAAAGGACAGATTGCTCCAAGGCAAGATTATGTGGAGGTATACAGGCCAGGAAAAGGAAGGGTGCAGCACACAGGCTCATCAAAAGATTTCAGTTTCAGCCACCTTGAGAGAACAGGCGTCGAGCTATCAGATGTTAAACAAGCGCTTCCTGGGAGGCAACCCAGAGATTTTTAAGTTTTTAATTGTTTTCAATTTTATTTTGTTAATTAGGATTTTTCATTTTTTTAGGATTTAGGAAATTTTTAAAATTGATTAGAATAAGTTTGTGGAAAATAAAATTTAAAAAAAAGGGGAAGTAGCAGAAAACGTGATTGAAAATTGCAAAACTACATTCTGTTTTCTACGCTTCAACCTGCGCTGTAGCGCAGGGAAAGCGCAGAAGCGCAGGATACAGAATTTTAAAAATCTTTCTCATGTACTACTTCCTAAAGCTCTTCTTTTCACTCTTTCACTCACAAACTTCCATCAATTTTGAAACTTTCAGTTATATTTTTTTATTTTATTTTTACCAATTGAAATCTTCATTTACCCTATCTCTGTGATTTACACTTTAGGGTAGCAACCTTAGGATTGTGAATATTATTGATTATTGCTATCTTAAATGTGATTTTGGCTGTGTGGAACATGAAGAACAATTTGCTTGATTGGAATGCTCTTTATTTTGTGAGTTATTAAATTTGAAAGTGTTATGTTCTGTTTCTTTCAAAAATTTTAAACTTTCACTTTCCATGGATTGATTGAATGCTTGCAAAACAATTGAGTATGTTTCTGTTTTTGTGAAAGCATTACCAATTGCAGTGAAGTTTTGTTGTGAAGAGAATAATTATTTATGCATGTTATTGGCAGGCTTCCATGTTCTTCATGAATTGCACAGACTGCTGCAAAGTATAAAGACTAGTTGACCCCAAACCAATCAGGAGTACTAGACCCATACCCGGACTTGCTACTTGAAGATTCCGGATATTCTTGCAGTGGCATGAGGACATGCCTATTTTCCCAGAGGGGGATGAAGCAGCAGCAAGACAAGGACTCACAATATACAGAGGATGAAGATTGATACTGCTGTTTTTCTTTCTTTTAGTTTTTCTTTCTTTTAGTTTTTCTTTTATTTTCTATTATTTTATAGATATTTTCTAGTTAATTAGGATTTTTGTTTCGTATTTTCAATTTTTCTTAAATTTTTAAAATTTTTAGGACCTTAGGAAATTAGGAATTAAGGTAATTATTTCCTTTTTCTCTGTAAATAAGTAGTTTAACTAACCAATCTAGGTAAGATGATAGGGTCTTGTGATTAATTCCATAATCAGTTAGGTTTAGAGTACTTCTCAAGAGAACCCATCATGGTAGTTTATTAAATCAAGTAAGTGCTTTAGCAAGGAAATGTTGGCCCAACTGGTGAGCTGAGAGCCCTAAACACTTAAACACTTATATTGAGAGCTTTTCACCACTGCTCGTCAACTGTTATTGCTTGAGTTTCTGAAATTTGTCTTGCTTGTAGAAGGTAAGGAAATGACAAAGGCACAATTTTATGATTTTAATATTCTGCTTAGTGCCAAATAGCCCACCATGCATTAACATTTCCAATTATTGATTGCCCATTTGAGCCTTTAATATTTCTTTTGATGCACCCCAGTCATTATCATTATCAATGATCAATGATCATACCATGTCCCTTAACACTTGGGATGGAGAGCAAGGTGCATTACAACAAAATGGGACAAGCAATTGACAAAGAGGTTGGTCAAAAGGAATCCAAGAGAAGGCACAAGGAATCACAAAGAAAAGATTTTCCCCCACCAAAAATAAGTTCTTTATGTTATGTATACAAAAAAAACTTTGTTTCTGCACAAAGTGTGGAAAATAAATAAGTTGGGGGGAGAAAATTCTTCAAAAAAGAGGCCAAAGCTGAAAAAGGGTGACCATTCAAGAATCATCAGGTGAATTGAGAGAATTTCCAAAGCACAACCACAAGATGCTCTCTATTCAAAGTGTTCCTTGAATATCCAAAAAAACCATGATTTCTTGATAGCCCAGCCTCATTACAACCTAAAGAAAGACCTTTTGATCCATACTAACTGCTTGCAGGTTCAGACCTTGGAAACGACTATCAATTCTAGTTGTTCAACAGTGGGTGAAAATGATTGAGGGAAACACTTACCCGTGAGAATGAGAGATTTCCTTGGTTTATCACTTACTGCTTTAATTGCTATTATTGAGAAAGTTTAATTGATGTTGTATTTCTATCCTAACTGTTGATTGGTAATATCTCTTGATTCTGATTTTTTCTTATGTTTGGGAAGTGACTTATGCTTAGGAAGGAGTTGAGGGATGATTACCTTGAATTAGTTTTATTTTTGTAAAAATACACTAAGGATTAGAATTGATTGTGAATGCAAAGAGGTCTCTTGCTTGAGGACAAGCAAGAAGTTAAGTTGGGGGGAATTTGATAAGTGAAAAATAGTTGATAAATTAGTATATATTTTATTTCACTTATCAAGGACAAAATGATAAGTTTACTCCATTTTTATCCCTTTTTATTTAATATTTATTAATTTGTATTTATTAATCCTAGTTTTGAATTTGATGCTATTTTAATAGATTTATTGCTGATTTTTGCAGGATTATTGCAAAGATTTAATTCAGAGATTAAATGGCATTAAATGAGGAGGATTTATGCAAGATTGTAGATTGATTGAAGACAATTAATTAAAGATGTGAAGAAGATTTGAATCATTAATGAGGAGATCAGAGTCAATCAATCAAAGATATTGCAGACAAGCTTCCCAAATAAACAAGGATTGCACAATAAATATAAAGATATCAGAAAATAAGGGGAAACAAGGAAAGGAAAACGCGTGAAAACCAGTCTCGGGGAGAGATCAAGAAATAAAAGAGGAAAGTTGAAATTGCAGGACGCTAGCTGCGCTTCACCCTGCGCTGTAGCACAACTTGAAGCGCAGAACACGCAGATAGCTTCCCAGTTGCCGTTTTTAAGAGGATCTCTTCCCAAATTTGCTTTGTCTTTCCTAATCTATAAATAGGAACCCCTTGCGTTAGTCAAAGTAGTTAGTTGGTTAGCGAGATAGACAGTCATTGTAATTCAGTGATTATGTATCAAAGCTAAGTTTAGAGTAGGAGAGGAGGAGCGCTTTCACGAGGATTGAAGATGGTGACAACGTCTTCGATGGTTTGTATGGTTACTTCATGTAGTTAACTCTCCAGTAGGATTGGATGTAATTGATTCTATCCTTGAGTGTATATAAATTCTATATTATTATTTCAATGAGCTCCCTATCTATAATAGTGGTATGTCTTATTCTGTGCTTATTCCTAATTCCCATGCTTGCGTCTCGGGTTATAGGTTAGTCTTAACGAAAGCAGTTATTACTAGGAGTGAGGATGGGGGAGCCTAGACATAGGAAACTAATTCTCTGATTAAATAAGAATACTCGGTTACTATTGACGGTCGAAAAGGGATGTTTACTAATGAGCGAGGGGGTAGTGTGAGTACTCTAAGTGAAGGAGCATTCGACCAATAGGACTTAGTAATCGGTAGCAAAGAATTAGGGGGTTGTCAATCCAGGATCCGAGCATAGGCGTGTCCTAATGAGTATAAGGTAGTGACAGTACTGGAGCGAAGGCGCGTCTACAGCACTAGGCCTCGTTTATCATCTAATTCTTTACAAACTGAATAAAAGAGACCGAAATAAGCCGAAATAAATCTATCGCCTGGGAGATCCCGCATAATATCCTTGAGTGTTAAGGTCGCTGGCGAGGGGCCTTAGCAATAAATTTTGTCTACATTATTATAGAATAAACCTAAAATAATAGATAGTCTTTATATGCACAATGGGTGTGATGAGATGAAATCCAATCCTGATCCAAGTAAAGTGTCTCTAACTCTACCTTTCTAATTCCAATTAATTATCTACTCTCTTTATCATTCTGCAATTATACTCTCTAAACTGTGCTTTCTCTTGATAAATACGATTTCGTTCTACATAAATATTTGTTCCCTGTGGATACAATACTCTTTCTTACTATTATACTGCTGGATTTGTGGTTCGCTTGCCAGAAACCCATCATCTAGCTACCGGAGCAAAGGTTTCAGTGAAATCAATACCTTCTTGCTGATTGTAGCCTTGAGCAACAAGTCTTGCCTTGTTTCTGACAACCTTCCCTTCTTCTAACAACTTGTTTCTGTACACCCATTTGGTTCCTATGATAGTTTTCCCATGGGGTTTAGGCACAAGTGTCCAGACATCACTCCTAACAAATTGATTTAGCTCTTCTTGCATGGCTAGGATCCACCCTTCATCATGCAGAGCCTCCTCAATATTTTTGGGTTAAATCTCAGAGAGAAGTGCAAGATTATTCATGCTTCTGAACTTTGACCTTGTTTTCACTCCTTCTGAGGTGTCTCCAATTATTTGCTCTTTTGGGTGATGAGACTTGTATCTCCAGTCACGACTGTGAGGGAATACATTCTCAGTCTAAGACTCAACAATGTTGGTCTAAGAAGATCCAGGTTCAGACACAAGTTCAGAATTATGCTCAAGTGATCCTTCAGATGCTCTTTTAGAGGGTCCTTCAGATTTTGCTTCTGGATTTAGCTCCATACCTGCAAAATCATCCTCTAGATCTGATAGTTCCCTATCAGTCTCTTTATAGTCATTGAATTTTACATGGATTGATTCTTCTATTGTTAAGGTTCTGGAGTTATAAACTCTGTAAGCCTTTGAAATTTCAGAATATCCAATGAAAAACCCTTTATCTGACTTAGCATCAAATTTTCCTAAGTCATCTTTAGTGTTGAGTATAAAACACTCACATCCTAAGATATGGAAATAGGAAATATTGGGTTTTCTTCCTTTCCACAGTTCATATGGAGTTCTTTTGAGAATTGGTCATACCAAAATTCTGTTCTGAAGGTAACATGTTGTGTTAACAGCTTCTGCCCAGAAGGATCTTGGTAGATTGCTTGAAATGAGCATGGTTCTACTTATCTCCTGCAAGTTTCTGTTCTTTCTCTCAACTACCCCATTTTGCTGAGGAGTTCTTGCCACTGAGAAATTGTGTGAGATCCCATTCTCATCACAGAACATTCTGAAGCTTGAGTTTTCAAACTCACCACCATGATCACTTCTGATTGCAGATATGCAGATTCCCTTCTCATTCTGCACCTTTTTACAGAACTATGTGAAATTCTCAAAAGTTTCCTCTTTGCTTCTGAGGAATATAACCCATGTAAATCTTGTATAGTCATCAACAATGACCAACCCATACTTTTTCTTGCTAAGACTTTCAGTTCTAGTGGGGCCAAACAGGTCCATGTGAGGTAGTTCCAGTGGTCTGTTAGTGGAAACAACATTTTTGCTTTTAAAAGAGTTTTTGGTTTGTTTCCCTTTCAGACAGTGTTCACATAAAATATCAGATTTGAATGAGAGCTTTTGTAAGCCTTTAACCAGATTGTGTTTGGTTAGCTTTGAGATTAGTCTCAAGCTGACATGTCCAAGTTTCTTATGCCAAATCTGTTTTTCATCTTCCATGGAAATAAAGCACTTCACATTTTGACTTGCAAGTTCCTCTAGATCAATTTTGTACACATTATTGTGTCTCTTAGCAGAAAAAAGGATTTGATCGGAAGAGTCTTTGACTATACATCCTTCTCTGGTAAAAGACACAACATATCCACTATCACATAATTGACTTATGCTTAGAAGATTGTGTTGCAATCCTTCAACTAGAAGAACATTTTTAATAAGGGATAGAGGGGGTCATACCTACTGCCCCTATGCCAGTGATCTTCCCTTGCTGATTTCCACCAAAGGTGACCACTCCTCATGCATTGGGTATAAGGCTTTGGAACAAACATCTTTCTCCCATCATGTGTCGCGAGCACCCACTGTCCAGGTACCATTTGTGGTGTATCCTTTGTCCTGTTAAACACATCTGCAACAGCAATAATCAAATTCTTAGGTACCCATACCTTCTTGGGTCCTCCTTTGTTAGCATTGGGTTTAGCTTTCCTTCTGTGTCTACATTTAGACCTAACATGTCCAGGTTTACCATAGTTGGAACACCTATTTCCTTTCTTGAAACCGTCATTTGGCACTTTAAATATTAATGACTCAGAAGAAGATGAGTCTGAATAACCTAGACCACTTTTGTCTAAGGCATGCTTCTGAGATCCTAATAATTTGTTCAGATTATCAGTGCCTTTAACAAATCTGGCTAGATCCAAAGTTAGTTCTTTGACCTTGTTCTGGAGTTTTTTGTTTTCCTTAACAAGATTTTCAGAACCACTTGGATCTTGTTGAAGTAGCTTTTCCTTTAGAGCAATATTTTCTATTTGTAATTTTTCATTTTCTAAAGACATTTCAGAAAATGCTCTTGAAAAGTTTCTTGAACTCATTGAAGAGTTCTCTGCTACTTTCAACAAGGTCATCATACTGATCTTGCAGGGTTTGTGGAATTACCTCAGAATCTGAGCTGTCTGAGGATGGTAGACTTGCCATCAGACACAAGTTGGCTTCTTCTGAAGCATCCTCTTCTTCTTCTGAAGTGGAGTCATCCAGATCTTCCCATGTAGCCATCAACCCTTTCTTTTTCTTGAAGAATGTTTTCTTCTGGAAGGTTGGCCTCTTTAACTTTGGGCAATTAGCCTTCACGTTCCCTGGCTGTTTACATTCAAAGCAAATAATTTTGTCA
The DNA here is from genome assembly GCA_026901365.1 of Sesbania bispinosa. Classification (NCBI taxonomy): domain Eukaryota; kingdom Viridiplantae; phylum Streptophyta; class Magnoliopsida; order Fabales; family Fabaceae; genus Sesbania; species Sesbania bispinosa. The sequence goes on from QLOH01000327.1 coordinate 445,489, forward strand.
GTATTAAAGGAATCTTTACCTGACTTGCCTTGCCTAGATGTGGAAGGTTGAGATTTTCTGAATCTCCCTTTCTTTTGCAGCATTTTCTTGATTTTCTTGCTGAGAAGAGCAAGATCATCATCTTCTGAGCAGCCTTCAGACTCAGTATCACTATTTGAAGTGTCTTGTGCTTGCATAGCTTTCATGCTGCCATGCCTAGGCTCACTGGCCTTGGAGTTCAATGCCAGTGATTTCTTCTTGGTGTCATCTTCCCTAAGTTCAAGCTCATGAACTTTGAGAGATCCCAACAGTTCCTCCATTCTAAGAGAGTTTAAATCTTTGGCCTCTTGAATGACTGTAACTTTGGGTCTCCAGGACTTTGGCAAACTCCTCAGAATCTTTCTGTTATTATCTCCAGATTCAAAGGTTCTACCTAAAGACCTGAGTCCATTGGTTATGGTCTAAAACCTCCCAAACATTTGGTCTATGGTTTCAGATTCTTCCATCTTGAACATCTCATACTGATGTACAAGCATGCTGATTTTGGATTGCTTGACAGTCTCAGTCCCTTCATGGGCAGCTGAAAGTGTATCCCAAATCTCCTTGGCAGATGAGCATCCATGAACCTTCTCATATTCTGATTTACTCAGAGAACATATCAGATAGAGTTTGGCTTTGGCATTTAACTTAACTCTAGCCTTCTGCTCTAAGGTCCAATCAGCCTTAGGTATGGGCACTCCAGCATGCATGGGCACAAAGTCTCCATCACTGACCACATCCCAAACATCGATGTTGTTGCTCTCAATGAACAACTTCATACGATCCCTCAATAGTGGTAATCCACTCCATTGAATGTTGTGGGTCTCGTGATAGAGGCTCCTTCAGTGATGTACTGTCTGTTGCTAGTAGAAGTTTCCATCAAGATCTTTGTCCTTAACACTGTTTAGGTGTTAACCCCAAGGATAAGCTCTGATACCAACTGTAGGAAAACACAGGGAAACACTAGAAGGGGGTTGAATAGTGTTTCAATGGAAACTTTTTTTCTATCACAAATATAGATGAAAATGCCCTTTTGAAAATACTCAGATGATAAGTTTTATCTTCTGAAGCGTTTTGTTTCGTCTGAACCCGAGTTCAGATGCAAAACAAGTTTAGATAAGTAGAAATAGATTTTCACAAAAGGTCGTTTTCCAGAAATACTTTTCAATCCCTTCGGTTAGTTTATTAAAATAGAATTGACAAAGAGTAAGGGATAGAAGAAAACTTAGCCAAGATATATCCTGGTTCACTCACTACCACTATGAGCTACGTCCAGTCCCAGAGGCAAAACCACCACTGTATTTCCACTATTCTTGCAAGAAATACAAGTATTCTTTTCTATCAGGCCTCTTCAGGCTCTACCACAAGTATTCTTTCTTCCACCAAGCCTCTTCAGGCTCTCAGACACTTAACCAAGTGTTATACCCAAGTATTCTTTAAACAGAAAGCCTCTTCAGGCTTCGTAAACCAAACTGTTTTAAGTCTAAAATAGAAGAAGTTCAATCAACTATCACAGAAGATAGGATGAACACAAGGATGTACAAACAACTGAGATAACACTCAGAATCTGAAAAGAATTGCGTACAGAGAATTTCAAACAGAGTTTCAGCAGCGTAAGAGTTCTGGTAATTCTTCTCTGTTTTTTTCATTTCGCTTTGCATGAAGGTATTTATAGGATGAAAGGCTTTAACCGTTGTCTCAGGCAGCATTAAATGCATTCTAGAAGACGTTGTGATACCTTTATCCTTAAAGAGTGTTGAACGGCTTCACAGCAGCATGTGCAGACAGTGTCAGTTGAGCAGAGCAGCAACATTTCCATAAATGTGAAAATCATTTGAACGAGGTAGGAAAGCTTTTCTGACACAAGTAATGAAAATAGTTAGACCAGAGGTAGGACGTCCTTCAAACGCAACAACGTCTCTTAGCATGGTCCACATTGAAAGGACAGGTTCAGCTTCCAATACAATTTTTCAGATGATATACAAATCTTCAGATGCACAAGCATTCTTCAGACGATAAATCTTCAGATGATATACAAATCTTCAGATGCACAAGCATTCTTCAGACGATCTGAAACAGAACAGAAGATACATAACAATTTATTTGTTCATTTTAAATGACCTTCTGACTTTTATATTTGTTATCCATTAAAACAATTGAGAGTATGAGACTTTAGAAAGTATTCATTTACTGACATACTTTATTTGAGACTCAACATTCCACACAATAGGTCTGATGCAAAATCCATTTCTCTTAATAAAACCTTGTCAAGATAAATTCTGGTCCATTATCTTATCATACACATTTAATTTTCTTGTGGATCATTAAGAGAGTGTTTCTCTAATTTTCTTGTTAATTCAAGAATCGAGTTTTATCAAAGGTCCTTCATCCCTTTGTGTGTATAACTCTTAGGCTTATCTTCCATCCTTGGAAGTGTGACGTCTTTCAATTTCCATTCCATCTTCTTACCTTTTTCCATTTTCTTGTTTAAACCATTTTCCAAATTTCCTAATTATGAGCATTCCAACCTAGATAGATCCGTAAAACGAATCCACCCCCCTTGGATTCTCGTCACACTGGGAGAGTTTAATTGAATGACAAATATGATCTATAGCCCGTGAGTCCAATATCCAAATATTACTATTGACATCGATATAAAAAGTGCAAATAATACCTGGCCGATGATTAAAAATTGAAGGGTGTCCAGATGTGGTAACATTAGGGGTGTGCATCGGGCGGTTTTGGTCGGTTTTGGGCCCTAAAATCCAAAACCTCCCAAAACCAAAGCATGAACATTTTGGGCCGAAACCGTCTGCATGTATTCTCAATTAGGTCGGATCTCGGGTAAGCGGGTGAACATGTGGGTCGGGTGGGTTAACACGGTTTGGGCCAACTAAGATTTTTTTGGCCTTACCAGAATTACAACACCAAACCCTAAAAAAAGGGGGAGAAGAATGAAGATGCATCCTTGCTTGTCGCCAGTCGTCCTTGCCGTCACCGGTCACCAAACCCCCGATCAATCACCACGACACCATCCTTGCCGCACAGAAACACTACCAGAGCCTTTTATTCAAGAATCTCAGTACATGCACATCATCAATTTGGTTCTCACCAATCTTACCCCTCTGCGCATCAACAAAAACTCAAAAACAAGAACCGCCCAGGAGATGGTAATGAGGAGGTGAGGAACGGATAAGAGAGAAGTATGTGTGGCCATCTGGGTTACCATGCACAGCGGCACCGAAGCATGTGTACCCACCCTGTGAACGCGAAATGAAGAGAAGGAGAAACGAGTTAGAGGAGTAAGGAATTACATGTCTGGGATAGAGCATAAAGGTCTGTGTATGCAAACTAAAGCCATTAGAGATGCTATGATGAAGCGTATGGGAATTGGCAGGGTTGAGTAGAATGCAGGGTAGACTAGAGAAGCAGTCTTCTGTTTTCTTTTTTTCATCACTTCAATTTCCCTTTTCCAGAAAGAAGGAAAAAATGGCAATAATTTTTGTATTATACAAATGGACTTGAGGGAGTTTTAGAGAAAGCGAACCATCATTAATCATTGAATTTCACAAGGTGAGAAAATGAACTCAGTGAAGGAAGAGGAAGAGGAAGAGGAGGCACCGAGCAAAGGTGAGAGAACTTGGAGAAAAGAGAAGTGGCTTCTGGAGACTTGAGAGAAAAGTTGATGGGATAGGGTTTGTGAACTTGGGAGCGGTGCAAAACTGCAAACAGCTGGATAATACTCATAATTTTTAATTTTTAAATAGTTGTCTATATAATCAGACGGGTCGGGTTCCAACGGAATGAACTTCTCCCAACTGAGCCCGACCAAATAAATCCGTTTGTAGCTGAATTTTTATCCAAATAAATCCGTTATCCGCTGTTAACCGCCCGTCCCTATTTTTTTGAAGTCGGGTTGTTCGGGTATCGGACGGTTTGATATTTTATGCCCACCCCTAGGTAACATGATTAGTTGTGTGATGAGGTTGTTGTTGAGTGTGCATAGTTAAGAAAGCCTTGTGTTGTTCATGTGTGAATCAAAGAGATCCTTCCTTCTTTTCTCTTTTAGAAGGGTCACTAGAACTATCATCAAATATTGGATCACCTCCATCATAGTCCTCATTGTTGCAATTATGAGATGTGCCTCCTTTCTTGAAATGAGTAGGATATCCGTGCTTTTTATAATAAGTATCAATGGTGTGACTAAGTTTATTGCAATAGGAACAAACCCTGCCATTGTGACCTCTTCCTCTAATGAATCTGCCACATCTTCCTCCTCTATTGGGAGGCCTTCCTCAGAATTCTGTATAGTATATAATTGTCAAAGTTTGCTATCATCAATAACATAATTGAACTGTATTTATTGTTGAATTAAAAAAGAAAACACCTTAGTAGGGTTAGGTAGAGATTCCATAAGCATAATATGTGATCTTACAAAAGAGTATTGCTCATTTAGCCCTTTAGAATCTAGTAAGTAAATAACTATTGTTGCATTTTGAATGTGAAGGTCTGAGGTGATCTATGATTAACCCATACTTGGTGCCTCCTAGGTAACTGAGGACTTCTGATGGTTTAGGTACTCTACCCTGGTTCGCCAGTCTACCGGTTCCGTATAACCAAAGTTGGTCGTCCGGTCGCAACTAACTACTTACCCCTGAATCTTACTCTTAGACTGGGTGCACCTTGGATGTGCCATGGTGTATAGGGGTTTCCCCCGTGGGTTCCCTCTAACCCTACTCTGAAAGGCTACCCCCTTAGGGACTCTCACTCCCCCTAAACAACCTTCAAATCTCCAGACCTTCCTCCGTCCATTGGAGATCCTAAGTCTATGCTTTAAGCTCAAAAACTCAATCGTGTTCTCCTAATTAAATCTCTAGAGCTACTGCTAAGGGCAGTTTGATTAGGACTCTCTATTTCTAATTGGTGCGTGAGCATATTATCGCTACCTTCTGTCATCTAAGCTCGACTCCCTAACTCTCTCGACTACAATTCCTGTCCTCTATGGCAATTGTAACTAAGGGCTTCCTTCTATAGGTATCGGTAGGTCCCTATTGGGGCACCTAGCTGGTGCTCCAGCTTAGTTGCTTGTTCTTAGGAAATTTTGGTTTCCCTCACTACCTCCATAAGGGTTCCCTACTTGGGAACACCTCTTACTCATGCTCCCTAATGCCACTAGGGGCCTCTACTGTTGAGTCTCAGAATTAATTTAAGATATTGAAATTAGATTCAAGACTCATTATCCTTAGTTTTAATGATTAACAAATTAGATTGTATAGAAACATGTTTTACTGAGAAATGTATTGTCTTTTGTATTTCAGGAATCCTGAAGAAGCAACTTTCTAAAGATGATCAACCTGCCGAACTGAAAAAGCAAGCATATGTGGCAAGAATCTGATAAGAAGAAGAAGAACAAGGGCGCAAGATGAACTGAAGAAGAAAGCCATCAGAGATCAACAACCAATAGAAGAACTCAGAGCAATGAAGATAAAATTAAAGCTCATGGAAGACATACTAAAGGAAGAACAGTGCAGCAACCATCTGAAGAAAAGAAGAAGCAATTCGCTGAAGGAAGGAACTTGCTGAAAGCGTCTCCATGTTGAAGAACTAAATTATGCTGGAGCCACCCAACCTGCTGAAAGTATGTGCGTACTAAAGTTTAACCTGCTGAACACATACTCTCTGAACTTGATGACGTGGCATTTCAAACTCTCTGAAGAATTAGAAGCCAGAGACGTCATGCTACTCTTCGAAGACTTGTGAGTTAATCTGAATGATGCATTAAAAGACTCAAGTCTTAGCAAATATTAATGGTGAAGCAGAATTGGTGCAAGGAAAAACAAAGGCCTTCGGGCACAGCTTCATTTTCCGTCACAAAAAAGGAAGCCTACTGCAGAAAAGCAAATAGAGGTCAGAGATAGAGTCAGCGCTGCTGCAACACCTATCCTGTACCATCTCTGGAATACGTTATCAGAGGCGTGCACCTCAAGTGAGAAGAAAAGCTGAACTCAGAACGGGACAAAGGAGAAGTTTAACGGATCTTAGCGTCCTGCCTCCTTTACACTCACAGAGAAGAGAAAGAAAGAAGAATAGAGAGAGAAGAATATCAACCTGCTGAAGTGCAAAGAAAATCTCTCAAGCAAAATCAAGATTAAGAGCCTATATGCTGTGTGTCAGAACTAATTCATCTACACACCTAATCTGCTTAAGTTAAAAGCTACCGATCGAGAAGTTATTTCACAACGGCTCTAAGAGCATTAATTATTCCTTCTCAACGATATACTAAGCAATCTTCAACGACTATATTTCTAGAAAATATAAATAGCCTCAAGGAAGGATTATGAAGAGGCAGCCATGAATTCCAAGATATAATTTGGTAAACCCATACTGAAGAGGCGAGAATGTAGCCCAAGGGAGCCAATGGTCAAGCCCAAGAGAAAACCGGCTAAAGCTAAATTCAACATCCTATCGAGCCAACTCTCTGAGGAAGTTATCCCTCATTTAGAGACGAGATTGTACCTAAATTCATACACTTGTATCTCTGTCTTATCCTTGTACTTAAAATTCACTTGATGTATCCTGAGTTGTAATCAGTAACCCCTTTGTACATGAAGAATCTAAGTTTATGTTTCTCAGAAACTTAAACTTTGTTTATGTTGTAAAAACTATTGAGGGTCTGAGATCCTGGAGAGGCTTGGTGGAATAAAGAATACTAGTTTGAGCCTGGAGAGACTTGTCTGTAAAAGAATACTTGGTTGAGCCTGGAGAGTCTTGTTTGTAAAAGAATACTTGGTTGAGCCTGGAGAGACTTGTTTGTAAAAGAATACTCGTTGGGCCTAGAGAAGCCAGGTGTGCAAAGAATACTGCATGAGTTTCCTGGAGAGGCAGTTGAAAACAAAGAATACTCATTGGGTCTGGAGAGGCCAGGTGTGCAAAGAATACTGCATGAGTTGCCTGGAGAGGCAGTTGAAAACAAAGAATACTTTTTTTTAAGCCTGAAGAGGTTGAGGTAAAATAATACTTGTAATCTTTCGGGATTAGTGGAAAATACAGTGGAGTTTTACCCTGGGATTGGATGTAGCTCACTGGGTTAGTGGGTGAACCAGTATAAATCTTTGTGTTAAGTTCTCTCTTCCCTTACCTCTTTACTTTCCGCTGATATCTGTTTAAACTAACCAAGGAGGGTTAAGAAAAGTCGTTTTACTAATCTGAGCAGAAAACAATCTTTTCTTTAAAGGGAAATTTATTTTAGAAAGTTTTTATTCAACCTTCCGAGTTGCATCGGCAGGTTGCTGAACTTCCCAATTTCGGAAGGTTGATGAAATATTTTCAAATCAGTTTGCTTGTTTCAAAAGGTTTTCCAAAAATCTGTAAAGATTATTAAAACACTATTCAACCCCCCTTCTAGTGTTTCCTGTGGCCCTAACATCTACCTCACTCGTTCCTGAACGCGTCTCCAAGCCCTTATGGGTCACCACTGATGCGGTTAGTCCTAAGGTCTGGATAGGGTATCCTTACTCGGGAGTTTCTAGGTTGTCTAGGGCATAAGTCACTGCTCCCTCACTTTTCAATGGTTACAAACTTAATTAAATAAGATTCACATTCTACGGCGTTCTCACACTACTCCTTAAGTTTCACTTGGTATTCCCCAGGCGTGGGATAGAAAGGGTAAGCACGTGACTAGCAACCACGACACCATACTCGTCCAGTAGGGTCTAAGGATTTCATCCATGCAGTTCATGGACAAGGCAAAAGTATTGGGTTGCCGAATGGCATCATTAACTCCTCCAAAAGCCCCCTGACTAGCCCTAAGGCGGTCCTGGGAAATCCATTCATCCTAATCTTCACCCGATGGGATTTCGATCTCAAGCCCCTCCTAGATGATACTGAGGTGCCTACATTGCTCATACTAATTTTCTATCTTTAGGTGAGGTCTTTGGTTTGCTTAATCTGTGTTCCAATACTTCCCTCTAGTGAATCCTATTTATCTTATCCCTTCCCTTGTGCCTTAATAAAATTTGGTTTGCTCTAGACAAGATTTCAATTTTGATTTATGCTAACTACCATATTCTCACTTCTTTCAAATTCTGACGAGGTGCCTAGTCAATCGAATCTTGACTCAACGAATTAATAATCCAACCCACACATACAAAGTACAACATGTCATTCAATCATTTAGGTAAGTCAAGCATCACAATCTATGAAGAAAAATTAACTACCAAGATTCAAGGTCAAGCAACAACACTCTTTTCACTCGTGAAGGAGTCTACTTAAGTTAGTTTTCTCTATGTGTGTCTCATGTTCACTAGGACTTAAGGGTGACGTTCTATAGGGTCCCTAGGGTAACGGTTCTGTTCTTGGGAATAGGTCTATGTTGTTCTCTCTCTCCCTAATAGGTGGTTGGTTCTAACCTTGTTAGGGAAGCATTCTAAACTTCCTGACCAAGGCATCCTATTCATGTCATTAACCATGATCCTATATACCATGCACACAATATAGGGGTGATCAATCCCTATAAGGAGTATGGGGTACTGTAGAATCATAGGAAGTCACAGGCAACTAACTTAACCACAATCTAATTGGATTGAACTACTCTGATACCATAATGTAACATCCTAATTTCTAAATTCAAGAATAATGCTCATTGGAGACATCATTCCAAAAATTCTGAAATTATTTCACGCCATTATCGATATCTTTACATACACATTTATAAAATGCTTAAGTAACTCCAACGATTACGTAAGCCCACACATAATTCGTTCACATATCACAAATCTCCTAATACAATGCCACTCGATGGCTCAAAATAACATCATCCAGATATACATAATTTCTAACCTAATTCAGTATAGTATAACTAAAATACATCAGTTTCCCTCATGAGATTCAAACTACAACAACTAGAGGTGGAATGATCTACTCTAAGAGCCTCAAATTCTCCGCCCATGCATCCAACTAGAGAATCCTGCATATCTAAAATAAACCCACAAACATGGGGTGAGACTAATGTCTCAGTGAGTATAACCATGCAACATGCAGTGTGGGGGAAACATTCAAGTGTCATGCAACATAGAGTTCACAATTCATCATAGAATCATAAGCTTAGCAAAATAAAATATAAAATGCAAGAGTTGCATTACCCAAAAGAAGGAGGTCTTTTCATTGATTCTAAGGCAAGCCTTGAGCTCAAACTACAAGGAACGTCTTCCTTGGATACTATTACCGCTAATTATTCTAGACCAAAGTTAAGTCTTAAAGCATGAATGTAGGGATGGCAATGGGTACCCTCTGGGCAGGGTACCACAGTGTCCGTCCCTGTACCCGTGTTTTTAAAGAAAGCCCGTACCAGCGCCCATACCCGCGTGGGCAGTAACTTTAGTGCTCGTCCCCATACCCGCTGGGCACCTATATGCCTGTACCCGCGCCCGTTACCCTCACTTTTATTAAGTAAAAAATTAAAAACTTACTAAAATATATTAATTTAAGAAAATTATATCTCAATTAAAAAAGTTACGGGAAGATCGTCCAAATATAATTTTTAAATATCAGTGATACAACAATTTAATTACATTGAAACACAATATGTTAATGTTCTAAATACATGCAACAAAAGATCTAAAGTTCAAAATTTTTATTAAATATTACAATATACTTTCACGTCACACTATTTTATAAACTTTGATATATGTGTTAGAATTCTTCAAGATCTGTAAAAAATGATTATTAACACTAATTAGTCATATACTATAAAGTAAAAAAACACAAATAAATAGTTATAAAAATATATTTTTAATTTGTAATATATATATATATATCAATTTTAAAAATATGCATAAATATATTAGATATTTTAATAAAATTAATATATCTCTATATAATTATATATGGTGTTTTTATTAAATAATTATATATATATGAGTGCGGGTATGGGGCGGGCTGGGCATCAAAGTGCCCGTACCCGCGCCCGTCCCCATGAAAAAATGCGGGCTTTAGCCCGTCCCCGCGCCCATACCCACTTTGCGGGTTTTTACCCTGCCCATTGCGGGTACCCATAGGGCTTTGGCTCAATTGCCATCCCTACATGAATGTCTAGGCCGAAGCCAAATAATCTGGGCCGAAGCCAAAGTTCATAATCTGGGCCAAAGCCAAAGTTCATAACTTAGGCCGAAGCCAAAGGTCATAATCTGGGCTGAAGCCAAACTCATTTTAGTCTTATTCTGGACTGAAGCCAAGCTTGATTAATTAGAGTTTGGTGGCCATAGGCCAGATTCATTTTCCATGCTTCTAATGTGTAACACTAACCATGCCAATAAGATGCAAGTACCCTAAGGATGCTCAATTATGAAACAACTCAGAGAAACCCTAACATACAAGCCCTAACTCATGCCTCAATTCAAAATGTTCATTCAAAGTCGAATAGAGAACAACAACAATCACACAAAGATAAATAAGGCTGGAGAAAGAGAATAAGAAGGATTAGGGTTCATTCAAGGGATCCAAGCAAGAATGAGAGTGGGTGTGTGAGCTATACTCACCTAAGGCCGAGCAAAAAGAGGGGGAAGAGTCCGGGGAGGCGGCGGTGAAGCTCCCATATTCTCCTCCTCCTTCAAGCCTGATCCCTAGCACAATCTCTATCTCTAACTTCTCTCTCTAACATGAAGAAAATGTGGAATGAATGAGAGCAAAGCCCTCAGCGCTCCGTTTAAAAAAACAGATCTGCGTATTCTCGCTCAAGCGAGGATTTATCGCTTGAGCGAGAATACTAAAGTCCTTATGTTTTCACGCTCTCGCTCAAGCGAGAGGCTTCTCGCTTGAGCGAGAATACTCCAGAGAGGATGGATGATTCTCACTTCAGCGAGGCCCTTCTCGCTCAAGCGAGAATACCATATTCCAATTTTTACACTTTTACTGATATTCTCGCTCAAGCGAGCCCTTCTCGATTGAGCGACAACATCAGGACTTAAAATTATGATTCTCAGTTTTAATCACTTCTAACTCATATCCACCAACCTTTTCCTAGATCTTTTTTATAAAACACCTTTCTAACTTATTTCCTTTCATCCAAACCTCTTCCCCTAATTTCCGCCAGTCCTCTAACTAATTCCCTTCCACCTCAATTTAATTCGCTCGTTCAACGCCCCTACTTTCTCCCTTATCTTTATAACTTATAACTTTCTCCGTCTCAGGGTGTGATTTCTTTGAAGTTCGTTCTACAGTTGTGTTTGACTTAACACTTATAAGTGTTAGAATTAAGTAAATTTCTATGTAATTACAACACTTATTTACTATGAATTATTGAATTTATAATCTAAAACCACCCTTCTTTACTTAATTTGTGATAAATGTAATTAATGGAGTCTCAATTGAATTTGATGCTATTTTCATGAAGAAAATATTGATTTTCACAGGTAAAAAACTAAGGTACAAGTGAAACATCAAATACAAGAGACAGAAGTTGTGTGGAGCAAGACTAAAATGAAGGGCAAGCTGGGAATTCATCACTGATTCCTGCGCTTCACCTCCGCTGAGCGCAAGCAAAGCGCAGGAATGACCCTTCAGTTACTGTTTCCTGCGCTTCACTTGCGCAGAGCGCAGGAAACATAACCTAACGTTAACGGGCCACAATTAGAGTTTAAGAAGCCCGTTTACAAAGCTTTTTAAGGAGACTTTTTGCAGAGACTTAGTAGACTGGAGAGTGACGGCTGATACTAGGTTTTGGAGAGAAAAGTTTGACAGTCTCTTAAGACCATTCTGGAGCAAGTGGAGACTACAACAGAGCTGGAAGGCCACACTGCTAATCTTCTTCTTAATCCTGTTGGTTTGTAATGGCTACCATGAGTAACTAAATCTTTTCTTAGGATTGAACGTAGTCGATCCAATCCCTGATTGTATTTTGGATATTTGGTATTTAGGAATCTCTATTTTTACAATATTGGTGTTTTTATTTCTTAATTCTTAACTTATGTCTTTGTACCGGAGTTATGATGCGATTTCTTAAATACACTGGGAAGCGGTTTTCTAAATCCGATTTGGGTAAAAACACTCGATAGGTTGAATACCTAGGGATAGGGTTCAATTTATTGATAGCTATTAACAACTGATCTTAAAGCTAGGCTATTTGTTAAACAGCCAATGGATTGGTGTTTAGGGAATTGTTCTAAGAATTTCATACTTGAGGGACCTTTATGAATGAATTTTATTTGGGCTTCAGTATTTATAATTATAAATTCCTAGATGTCATTGATTTCCAAAATACAAGAGGGGTGTGATAGAAGAAGTTCAATCCTAGTTTCTCTATTACTCAATTTCAACTATATTTCTCTTTGTCTCAATTTATTTGTTTTATTTTACTATTATAATCTTCACAAACAAAACCAACCTTTCACCATCTTCTTTACTCAATAAGTGTGAGTACTAAGAATATAAGTTGTATCGTTCCTCGTGGGTACGACAACCCTCTTTTACTATTAAACTGTTGCGATATTGGTACGCTTGCCAAGATCTCAACAAATATTTTTGGCGCCGTTGCCGGGGAACGGTGTCTCAATTTAAATTCTTAGTTCATCATCTTATTGAGATGTGAATATTTTTATTTTTATTTCTCTTTTAGTTATTTTATTTTATTCTTCCGAGCTAACCCTTGTTCGAGTTTCTTGATTTATGTTCTTGCGAGGTCAGGTGTCTCAAGACTAACTGGAATTTGACCCTGAGATTGAAAGGACATCTAGAAGGAACAGGAGTAGAAATAGGAGAAGAAGGCAAGGACGAGCTCAAGGAGACAATCTCAACACTCTTTGTTCAACCAAGAAGAACATTAGGAGACTATGTCATGCAACAAGGACCACACTATTTTTCAAGCATAGCCATACCTGCTACTGCAAAATCTCTGGAGATGAAGCCAGCATTCTTGAGTCTCATTAGTTCTCATTAATTCACATGATTGGATCATTAGGATCCTTACACTCATCTTGCTACTTTTTATGAATTGAATGGTACAGTGGGTTTTGAGGAAGGTGACTTAGAGTCTGTTTACTTATGTTTAGTCCCTTTCTCTTTGATTGGTAAAGCTAAGGAATGGCTAAAGTCACACCCCAATCAGAGTCTGACCAGTTGGAGCACTGTGGAAGATAAGTTCCTGAACAGATTCTTCCCACCATCCCGCTATATCAAGGCCAAGTCAGATATCTCCACATTCAGGCGGGAACCAGAGGAACCATTATGTGAAGCGTGGGAAAGATTCAAGTCGTTACAGAGGAGGTGCCCTAACCACGGTTTTGAGGATATTGCTCAATTGAATATCTTCTGCAATGGACTCAGGTCGGACACCAAGATTGTAATAGATGCGGCAGTAGGAGGTACAATGATGTTAGTGGATGCAAAGCAAGCAACTAGAATTATTGATGCCTTGGCATTAACTGATCAACAAGCTCAGCATGAGAGACAGCCAGTTCAGAAGAAGGGAGTGTTAGAGCTGAACACTAATGACGAGATCTCAGCTCAGAATGAGAGACCAGGCAATTTCTCCAACAACAACCAGTTTTCAAACAACTACTCACAAGGTTGGAGAAATAACCAAAATAATAATTATAGTTGGAAACAAGATGCAGGACCTTCTAATAGGCCAACTCCTTTTCAACTGCAGTAGCAAGGCTACCCCCCGATAAATGATAGACTGTCAAGGTTGGAGGAGAGACTGGATAAGTTAAATGAGTCTTCTGAGGCCTATCTGAAGAATGCAACATTAGCCCTCAGAAATATAGAGACACAAATTGGCCAGTTAGCAAAGAACTTAGCAGAGCACCAGAAAGGAAAGTTCACAGCTAACACCCAAATCAGTCCCAAGGAACAGTGCAATGTAATCACCTCAAGTAGTGGCACAATAGTGGGAAATGGTATGGGAGACAACTTAACAACTGAGAAGCCAGTGCTGCCAGAAGAAGAGAAAGAAAAGGAGAGTAATGAAGAAAAAATTAAGAGTGAGGGAGTAGAGGAAGAAAAAAATAGTGAGTCTGTGAATATAGAATAAAATAAAGAAAAAGAACAAAAAGAGAGTGAGGAGAAAGCAAGAAACTTAGAGAAGAAGGAGTATGTAGAAAAGAAGCTGCCATATCCACCTGCCCCACCCCAAAGAGACAAGGACAAGATGTTCAATCAGTTCATGAGATTGTTCAAAGGATTACAAATCAGTATTCCTTTTCTTGAGGTATTGGAGAATACACCCAACTATGCAGAGTTTATGAAAGATCTTTTGACTAAGAAGAAAAAGATATCCGATAAAGAGACAGTACAGTTAGAGGCTAGATGTAGTGCTATTCTTCATAAGTCTTTACCACATAAGACACAAGATCCTGGAAGTTTCACAATCCTAGTCACCATTGGAAACTTAACAGTGAAAAAGGCAATGCTAGACCTTGGAGCTAGCATAAATCTGATGCCTTTATCCATGCTCAAGTAGATTGGTGAGTTGAAAGTGAAACCTACAAAATTGAATCTGCAACTGGCAGATAGGTCCATCACACATCCATATAGGATAGCTGAACATGTTCTAGTAAAGGTGGACAAGTTTTTGTTTCCTCTGGATTTCACCATCATGGATATGGAAGAGGATGTTGATGTCTCGTTGATTTTGGGACGACCGTTCATGAAGACGGCAAGGGTGGTGGTTGATGTTGACAGAGGTAAATTCACGGTTGATCGACAAGCAGGATGATGAGGTGACTTTCAATATGTTCAAGATAGCTCCACAACAGAAAGAACCACCAGATTGCTTGAAGATAGACTCTGCTGAGGGAGTCTCTTACGCTAACCCTGAACCCCAATTGCAGGAGACCAAGAGAGAGGAAGCTGATTTTCAAAGAACTCACAAGGTGCGGAAGAAAAAGATTAAAGTTCTTAATAAAAAGTTGAAAAAAAAAGAAGAAAGGAGCTACAGAAATCCCTTGTGGGATCCAGCTTCAAAAGAAGAAAGCAAGAACTAGCATCAATTGCTGATAGAGATGCTGGTAGAACAAAAGAAGTGTCAAGAGATTTGTTAAGGGAAGTCAGTGATGCATCACTAAGGTTCACCACAAAACTCCATCTTCAGGAACCTTAAAGAAACAGGCGTCAAGCTACATGACGTTAAACGAGTGCTTCCTTGGAGGCAACCCAATGTTTTAATTTTTAATTCTTTACCGTTTTCATTTTGATTTTTGGTCTGTATATATTGTGTGTTAGTTAGGTTTCTGCGTTTGTTTAGTTTAGGAATTGTTAGGAACTGGTTGAGTAAGTGTGTGCGAAAGAAATACAGACACCATGAATTAGGAAATAGCAAAAAATTTGGCTAAGTGTTGGAAAATTAAATTCTGTTTTCTGCGCTTCACCTATACTCAATGCAGGTAAGGCGCAGAATTACAAATTTAAACACTGTTTTCTGCGTTTTACCTGCGCTCACCTGCGCTGAGCGCAGGCAGAGTGCAGGTACGCGCTACAGAATAAATTTGAAAGAAAAACAGGGGAATGGTCATTTTTCCTTCTCCCCTGTTTTTCCTCTAGAACTTTGGTGTCAATCCTCTGCTTTCCCAGCCAATTTCTTTCACTTTTTCACTCACAAACCTCTTTCTCTTCTACTTCCTTTGCTATTCGAGGTATGTTTTTATGTTTTTGAGTAAGTTTTACCGATTGAAATCCTTTGTTTCTATGTTTTGGTTGATTAAACCTTAGGTTAGCAAACTTAGGCTTATAGAGTTGCATGCTTCTAGGATTATTTGTCAATTTAGCCTTTGAATAATTTGCTAGTTCTGGTTGCATGTGCAAACTGTTAAATATTGGTTTGCTCAATGATATTTTCAAGTTATTATGGTCAAGGGTGTTGATGCTCGGTTTTTTTTCAAATTTTACATTGACCATTCTATGAAAATTTTGGATTGATTCTTGCCAAATTCCTGAATAATTTTGTTTAACTGAGCCTGATACCGTTTGCCAATTGAATGCTCTGTTTTGAGTTTTGTTGGTTCCATTGAGGAACATGCTTTATTTAATTACTCATGCATTACAAATTGATTATTGATATTACTTGGTGCCCAACTAATTTCTAATGAGTTCTTTGGTTATGGTTCACACACTGCCGATAATTAGATTGTGAACTTGAGAACTAATTCTGTGTACTAATGATTGGTTATTATTCATGCTTTTGCATATGGTTCGCACTAAGGTCACCAACGTTGTTGACGCCTCTAGCTCTAGGAGAGGCAAAGGAGGAAAGAGGGCACACGATGAACCTCACTATGATGCCAGGAGGTTCAAGGATTCCCAAGCTGCTGAGACATACAGTTCCATCCAGAATTGTAACTTTATCCTAGAGAGGCCAGTAGAACTCAATCCTGGGGAGTTCGAGGATTTCAACATGGAGATCACTAGGAGGCGTTGGAGGAGGGTGGCTAAGCCTGAGAGGCATTTTGACCTGGAGCTGGTCCGGGAGTTTTACGCCAACGCCACGGGCGAGCCAGGTGATGGAGCTGAGAGGAGGTCTTATGTTAGAGGCAGATGGGTGGTCTACAATCGCGATGCGATAAATGACTTTCTTGACCGCCCATGACCTAATGATGTTGAGCAGATGCCTTGCCAGTACCACCAGCTGCTGCATGATATTAGCATTTATGGGCATGAGGAGCTTGATACTAGGACAACCCAACATTTGTGTATTCCTGGGCATACTTATGGTGTCAACACCTACAGGGAGGCGACTAGGATTTTTAGGAGGGACCTGCGGAGTATATCCCGGATCTGGATGGTTCTAGTATTGGCTAACATTAATCCAACCAACCATGTGTCTGACATCATCATCGAGACGACACATTTCATCTATTGTATCCTGACTGGTTAGGATATCGACATCGCCAGAGTTATGTCTGAGAAGATATACCTCACAGTGACTGTTGTGGAGCGTCATAGTGCGCGCTCCAAGATCAGTCTAGGATTTCCCGCCCTCATCACCGCTTTATGCCGATCTCAGGGGATTGCTGTACACCCCACTGCTCCCATCAAGGCCGCTATGGCCAGGAAGTACGTTGAGACTATTGCATACCAGAGGAGGAGTTGGACCCACCTCCAGAGCCCCAGGATGATCCTCAGCAGCCACCAATGCAGCCACCACCAGCTGATATTCCACCCCACCTGTGGAATGAGCACCTATGTCGCCAGAACATAACTGTTCATAAAGCAAATCTTACACCATAACTTGCAGGGCCCTTTCCCCATCATGCCACCGGAGTAGTTCCAAGAGTATTTGTAGTGGCCTGGGGATAGGCCTGTTGTTCCAGGGGTGGAGCAGCAGCAGCTGGAGTAGAGGATGAGGACCTGCAGGATGCAGAGGAGGACGATTGATATTTTTTTCTTTTCACGGTGTTTTTCCTTCTTTTTCCTTTTTACGTTTTGTTTCCTTCCTTTTCTTTTATCTTATTTTCTTTTCTTTCATTTGATCTGTATTGTATTTGACACGTTATTGACACATCATTTCTATGCAATATGGATTTTAGGGTTTATATGGTTTAAGTTGAGTAGGATTTTTGTTTTGTATTTTAATTCTCGTTAGGATTAATTTTTCTATTTAACTTAGGATTTAGGAACCAGGAATTAAGGAATGCAATTAAATATCTCAAAGCTAGTCAGCCAAACTAACTGAATTAAGAGGAGAAAAAGGAATTAAGTGGTTGAATTCATAATCAGTTAGAATTAGGATTTTGTGCAGGAAAGTTAATCAAGATAGTTAATTGTGCAACAGGTAATTTAATCAAGGAAAATAGATATAAGCCTGTGAGTGCGTGTAACCAAACACTTTGAGAGTTTTCCCTATTGCTTGAGTTTTTTTATTACTGCACATGAAAAGCATGGAGATGATTAGGGCAACTTGTTTAAATACGTGAATTACTCAGTTCCAAATAGCCAACCTGTAAATAATATTTTCTAGTTTTGATAGCCCATTTGAGCCTGAAATTTTCTTGGAATTTGCACCCTAGCCTTGTTACTCATTATAATCCTCTCCCTTTACATACTTAGGGATAGAGAGCATATGTGCATTTTATTTAATAAGAATGGGTATCTGTTAGTTGACGGTTATTGAAAAGAGGCATAGTGAGTAATGGAATTCACTCCCTATTCAAAAAAAAAGTGTACATTTATAAATAAAAGGGAGTGAATTACCAATAAGAGGCAAACATTGTGTTGAAATGTTTAAATTCAAGAAAGATGGTAAATTGAGAGTCATATGAGAAAATTGTTTAACTTGTAGTTATGCTCTCTTTTCTCTAAATTGTGCTGATTGATATATCCTGAAAAACCATGATTTCTTGATAGCCAGGCTTCATTACAACCTATGAAAGACCTTTTGATCCATGCCGATTATGTGTTGTATGTTGACTAAAAACGACTAGCAATTTTAATTGTTCAACTGCAGTGGAAAATTTGAGGGAAACACTTACCTGTGAGAATTGAGAGAATTTCCTTGATTTTATCATTTGTTGTTGCAATTGATAGAATGCACATTTATCTTATTTTGATTGATGATTGGAGTCACCATTTAGTTCTACATTTTAATTTGAAATTTGGAAAGTGGTAATTGTCTAGCAAGAGATGTTGAGATTGTATTCCTATTAGTCAAGGTTATAGTCAGGGATTGTAATTAACTGTATATTTTTAATTTTCTTGCTTGAGGGCAAGCAAGAAGCTAAGTTGGGGGGAGTTTGATAAGTGTTAGAATTAAGTAAATTTCTATGTAATTACAGCACTTATTTACTATGAATTATTGAATTTATAATCTAAAACCACCCTTCTTTGCTTAATTTGTGATAAATGTAATTAGTGGAGTCTCAATTGAATTTGATGCTATTTTGATGAAGAAAATGTTGATTTTCACAGGTAAAAAGCTAAGGTACAAGTGAAGCATCAAATACAAGAGACAGAAACTGTGTGGAGCAAGACTAAAATGAAGGGCAAGCTGGGAATTCATCACTGATTCCTACACTTCACCTGCGCTGAGCGCAGGTAAAGCGCAGGAATGACCCTTCAGTTACTGTTTCCTGCGCTTCACCTGCGCTGAGCGCAGGAAACGTAACCTAACGTTAAAGGGCCACAATAAGAGTTTAAGAAGCCCGTTTACACAACTTTTTAAGTAGACTTTTGGCAGATACTTGGTAGACTGGAGAGTGACGGTTGATACTAGGTCTTGGAGAGAAAAGTTTGACAGTCTCTGAAGACCATTCTTGAGCAAGGGGGAGACTACAACAGAGTTGGAAGGCCTCCCTTCTAATATTCTTCTTAATCCTGTTGGTTTGTAATGGCTACCGTGAGTAGATAAATCTTTTCTTAGGATTGAACGTAGTCGATTCAATCGTTGATTGTATTTTGGATATTTGGTATTTAAGAATCTCTATTTTTATAATATTGGTGTTTTTATTTCTACTCTTAATGTTTAACTTCCGTCTTTGTACCAGAGTTATGATACGATTTCTTAAATACGCTGGGAAGCATTTTTCTAAATCTAATTTGGGTAAAAACACTCGATAGGTTGAATACCTAGGGATAAGGTTCAATTTATTGATAACTATTAACAACTGATCTTAAAGATAGGCAATTTGTTAAACAGCCAAGGGATTGGTGTTTAGGGAATTGTTCTAAGAATTTCATACTTGAGGGATCTTTATGAATGAATTTTATTTGGGCTTCAATATTTATAATTATAAATTCCTAGATGTCATTGATTTCCAAAATACAAGAGGGGTGTGATAGACGAAGTTCAATCCTAGTTTCTCTATTACTCAATTTCAGCTATATTTCTCTTTGTCTCAATTTATTTGTTTTATTTTACTATTATAATCTTCACAAACAAAACCAACCATTCACCATCTTCCTTACTCAATAAGTGTGAGTACTAAGAACTTACGTTCTACCGTTCCTCGTGGGTACGACAACCCTTCTCTTACTATTATACTGTTGCGATATTGATACGTTTGCCAAGATCTCAACAAACACCTGGTGTTTCCCTTCTAAATTCTCTTAAAACTCAGCTCTTAATACATTCCCTAATTCTTGTCTTAATTCACACTCAAACCCCTATGTCCTCACTTTACTTCTAACTTTCTTCTTGCATTGGGATTCACAGCCTAAGGTTTTCACTATATTTTCTAGGCCCTAATTTTCGGAATGTTACATTATTTTATCCCATGTGTGATACACATCGGATAACTCGTCAGATATTAGATAACTCACTAAATAGGATTATTTTATCCTATCTTATGTTCATGAAGATAAAAATAATGACATGATATGATTTAATTTAATGTAAATGACAAAGTTACCCATATGTCATAATTACATTTAATATTTTAAAATTTAAATGTGTGCGTACACAAACACACTTTTTTATATATATAATTAAGTTTTTTAAATTATAAAAAATAATTGAAGGTGATTGACAATCCTGGATGTGGTTGTGGAGGGTGTCAACCGATTGTGTTGGGCCGTGGTGGCAATGTAGAGTGCCAACTAATGGCATTCTGACTTCGTTGATAATTAATTACCCATAATTTTAACCGAATACTTCCCCTTGTTTATGATATTGTTACCATCTAAGTTGTGTGACAATCAATTATTCCATAGTTAAATCGATCACATATATTTAGTGTATGGTGCACTCTGACTTGAAGGATAATCAATTACATTAGGTAGTAGTTGATTACTATATATGGTCAATAAGTGGTTAAGTATTTCTCAAATTGCAAGTATACTATATTTATTCCAATATATCTTATTTTTAAACAAGGAAATTTTTATCCATTTTAATTAGTAATATTATTTTTCTCTTCAAATTTCTCTTCAACCAAATAAACCTTAAAAAATACCAATGCCTATTTTGGAGGGGGGGGGGGGGTTTCTTAGAGTATTCTCTCACTCGATAGTTGAGAGACTAATCTCGTGGCGTATTTATAGGCACAAATTTGGAACCCCTCTCAACAGTTTTTTTTCGCCATACACGTGGATTCAAGAATCAAACTCAAGATCATTTACTCAAAATAAACCACCACTTTCGTACTCGAAGTATCACTCTCACTCCTATTTAGCCCCTAAAGTAAACAAAATTAAAAGTTAGTCCTCAAACTTTCAAATATTCATCACATTAGTCCTTCAACAAGGACCAATGTGACGGGATAATGTGAAAGTTAAAGGACTAATTTGATTAATATTTGAAAGTCCGAGGACTATTTATATAATTAATTTAGTTTAGGGACTAATTAGAAAAAAATGATTAATTCAAGGACGAATTTGAGAGTTTATTCTTTACTCAAGGGACTCGAGTCCCTTCCACCTGGACCAACTCATGATGATATAACAAAATTCTCTCTTCTCTTTCTTTCCACTCTCTATTAAATCAAACAACACAAAAATTCTCTCTCTTTCTCTCCTCCTTCTTTGTTTCCTCTTTCTCTCTTTCAATTTTCTTTCCTAAAATAAAAAAAGACTAACATTATAATTGGTAAGATGAAAAAAATAGAAAAGAGAGAAATAGTGAAGAGAGAAATATAAATAAATAATCAAATAGATGATTTATAAGTTGTTTGGTATAAGAGAAATAAGTGTGAAATGAGAGAGAAATAGAAAAGATTAACTTTTTAGTTAAATTGGAGTCATAGGATTTTAACTCAATTTCATACTTCCACTCTATCTCTCGATCGTCTCTTCCCTGAGAAATTAAAACATATGGGGCCCTTATTGCTTTTGCACCTCTCCCCTATTTCTCTTCATCACCAAACTGATGAAGTCTCTTATCTCTCTCGCATCTCTCTCCCTCATTTCTATTTTTGCACCATTTCGCTTCAAACAAACGAAGGGTAAAAGTGAATCAATTGAGGTGTGTGTAAGGTATTTTTGACAGCATATATTTAAATATAATAAATAAAAGGGTAAATAAGTTTTTAGTCCCTGTAAATGGATCGAGTTTTGTTTTTAGTCCTTCCAAATGTTTTTTTTTCTTTTACATCCTTACAAATGGAAAAAAATTTTAAATTCATCCTTGCCATTAAAATCTTTGTTAAGGTAGACGATAGATCCTCCTCCTCATTATGAAATTATTCTTCGGGTACTTCGAACTACACCCAAGTCAGCCCAGTCGTCAATTTAGAGTTGGAGTTCATAATGGTTCAACACCACCTTTGCGCTCTCTGAAATCACTGACAATTGCTCACAATTGGATTCATTGTTTCAGATCATAAATTGAACCAAACATACAAGAATTCAAGTATCTTGGTGCATTTAATGAGCAACATTACTTGGAACACGATCTAGGTCTTGGCCATGTGGGATCGATCCACTGGCTCTGATTTCGGGAATGTGGTGTTAGAAAAGAACAATGTGGCTTAGAGTTCCAAGTCTCCAACGATGTTCGAGAATTATTATTTTGTCAAAGGAGTTCAAGGTGAAGTGGACTTTGAATATGGAAGAGGATTCCATTGAAATTGGGTTGGAGGCTGCAACAGGGGTTGTGAATTACATGGCGTTTGCATGGGCAAACCCGAGTGATGATTTTGAGCTCTTGATACATGTTGATGTTATTGTGGTAGGGTTTAAGGAGAAGTCTTTTGTGGGCGATTTCTTCATCACAAAATATAGTGAGTGTGTGATAAACAATAATGGACTGGCTTGGGGGGTGTTTGTCCTGATTCCATGTATGAGGAGTAGGATGAGAAGAAGGAGAAGAAGAAGGGTCGTCAAACTTAACAAAGATTTTAACGACATGGATGGATTTGAAAAAAAAAAATCATTTGTAGGAATGTAAAACAAAAAAAAAATCATTTGAGAGGACTATAAAAAAACTCAATCCCAAAAACATATTTTACCCTAAATAAAACTGTATACTCTAATTAGATATTCATACCCATGAATCTATAGCAAACCAAGCAGGGTTATAAAATTAAAATCATTGAGCACTAAGCTCTTTGAATTTTCGCTTAGGTATATTTCATGCATATACTGGAGGGGAAAGGGAGGACAACCATTGGTGGAGCACAAAATTTGAATTAAAATTAAGATGAGCTGAAGATAACATATATAGGAAGGGTGTAGGTGTAAATTTCCTAATCCAAATGAGTGAAATTACAGACTTGATGGCATGTGAAACAAAGAAGAAAGAGCCCATTTGTCTAACCGAATAAGGAAAACCATTATGCCTCCTGTTTCTATTCACATGCTCCTCACTTTGATAGATTCATTAGGGACCATGTGACAGTGTATCACAGGCCCATGAGGTGTCATTAATTGTGGGTCTAAAGTACATTCCAAGTCGAGTCTTGAGAGTTAAGAGATCCTTACCCATTGCACTTTCCAACTCTTGAGAGAACCTTGTAAAGCACAGCTAGCTTCTTTTTTTTATCCTTTCCCATTGGTTAAAATATAAATTAAAAAAAATAAATTGCCCAATGATGATATTGGCCTAATTAATAAAAGCAGACAGTCTCTATAAAAAAAATTGGGTTTTATTCTTATTATAATACTATTACAATTTTTGTGACATGTCATGATTTTGAAATAAAGCCTATGAGAGAACCTCCTCTCCTTATAAATTTTTATCTTACCAAAATAATTTTTTTTTATTTCTTAGTTTGTGTAGCAATGCTATTTATTTAACATATATAGAGTCTTCCACACGAACCAAACACATAATTTGCCTGGAAGCAAGAGAGTATATGATGGGATACCTAATCAATTGTCTGCTTGTTTTCCAAACACGTTTCATTCACTGAGCAGATTTTGAGAAGGGATAAATTAATTTTTTTTTTTTTTTTGGATAAAAGGGACAAATTAATATCATGTGTCTTCAGTAAGTTTTCATCTGAAATTTTATACATGATGACCGGTAAATTATCATATAACTATAAGTATTTAAGGTAGGGTCTGTTTGGGTAAAACTTCTGTAGAAGTACTTCTAAATAAAAAAAATAGCATGAAACAAAGAGGTCAAATGCATTCATCTTCTCCATAAGTTAAAATTGGTTACTTTTAGAGAAGCTAAATGGGAGAGCTTTTGGAGGAGGTGGTCTACAAAGGCTAATTTTAACTTATGGAGAAGTTAAATCCATTTGATCTCTTTGATTCATGCTATTTTTTTTCACCTATAAGTACTTCTGGAGAAGTTGCACCCAAACAGACTCGTAATCTATATGCAGTAATTACTTTTGAAATAAGCAGAAATCATATAACACATTCAGGATTCAGGATTAAGAACCCTTGCTACAAAATAAAACTCCCCAATTATTTGTATCAATTGTGAATAAAAGTAATTTTAAAATATTTGGCACGCACAAGTAGTTTTTTCGTGGGTAAACGGGTTTGATACAATGTGTGGCCCATAAGGGTGTTTGAGGCTCTGTGCATATTTTGCTGTGGTAAGGTGAAGCCCGTATATCTTTATTCATAAAAACCGATCAAAATTAACTGGAATCTTTGGGCTGAGGAATTTAAACCAAAATGAAATGGTTCACATATTTTTCCGTTTACAAAAAAAAAACATTATTCGACCAAAAAAAAAACATATTTTTCTTTCAGCATTTGCATGGTTTTGGTAGCGATATGTTCATGGATTTTGCACTGACCTTGATGACAAAACACACACAATTATGAACTTGTTTAAATTTCAACAGTTAATTTTTTAGTTAATCATTATAACTTTTTACTTTTTCCACTAAAGTTAATTATCACTTTGTTGGAGTCAAATCCTTTTCTTTTATCTCTATCTGAGTTTATGTTTAGCTTTTTTAAGTTAATTAAATAAGTTTTTCCATCTTTGTCATTTTCTAGGTTTGTGTTTCTGTTTGAAGATTTTTACCCTCTCCATTTAAATTTACAAGGAAAACTTATATAATTTTATTAACATACTAATGTATAAGTTTTAAATATATTTAGTTAATCAATTAAATATATTTAGTTCATTAATGTTTTCTTCACGAAATATTAACTTCTTAATTTTTTGTCAGAGTTTACCCTTAAATTATAAAGATAAGCCAAACATAACCTAGATTTGAAATATGTTATGTATATCAAAATTTATTTTATATTTAAAATGTCCTTTTAAGCCATATTAATTTGGAATTAACTTTTTTTTTTTGTTTTTAAAATATACTCATCAACGGTGGAAACGATTTGAACTAGTATAGTTGAAAGCTCCTACAAATTAAATTACTCAAATTTTAATTTAAAAAATTACTGAAACTCCTTACCATACTTAGAAAATATCCACCACTGTTTGGTAGTATATAAAAAAAATTAATTAAATGATTTTCAAGTGCTATATGAAAGAATTTCAAAGATAAAAAACAAATGATTATTTTTCTTCTTTGGGTTATCTTGTAGTTATTTAGTTCTTGGATTTTTCTGATATAATTGTTATGGAAAATGAAATGACATTTGGATTTGCTAAGATCACACCTTTTGGATTACTTTTTTCTTTCCGAAAAAGTGTCTTTTGTGAACAAGAAATTCTATCTGACTAACAACATATATTTGTTTTTGTCAACTTTACTAATTAACTTTGTTAATTCAAGAATCCATCTCAACGCCCGCCCAACTCTTAAACCCCAAAAATTTTATTTACTAAAAGTATTTTTAAAAAAATTTAAAAAAATAATTAATAACTATCCAATAAATAATTTATAGTAATCAACTTATATACTATAGAAGTATCTCTTAGTAAAGTTTTCTGCTTATGATTTGTTGCATAATATAAATTTAACAACTTTATTTGTTAAATGATATAATATTAACATGATGATCTTGTACAATAATTTTTTGATAAATTAGACATTAAAAAATAAGTAATTTTATAATAATAAGTTAAATTAAAAATATTTGATGAAATATCAATAATTTTTAAATCTGATGAAACTTTATAGACTTAAAAGTTAAAATACTTAATATGAGAATTTTCAGTTTGAGAGTTGTATTGATAAAATTCAATATTTATGAAAAATTATTAAGTAGAATAATTTTACTCTAAAATTTATTAACTTGAAGCGAGCATAGAATCATGTCAACATTATAATCACTACACATAATTGGTTCATTTTCTAAAATGTCAATATACTTTTTAAGAAAAGTGGTAAATTTAACATTTTTAAAAAATAAATCAATCATATATAGTGGTAATTGATCATTGTTTTATGTTAAGAAATTAAAGGTATATTTCTAGCAATTAAGATACAAACAAAAGAAAAGAAAAGAAAACTTAATCAAGAAGAAACAAACAAAAGAAAATAACTTACTTTAAGTGTGGCGTTTTATAAGAACAACAAGATGTTGGTATGTATTATGCAAGGAAAAAAAGGAAATCCATAAAACATTTATTTTTCACTTGTAGGTTATCTTTCATGATATGGACTAAATGCTACAAGAGTGGCTGGGAATCCAAAAACATAGTGCTACCGGAAGAAGGAAAAAGAACATGCACTATCTACAGCAGAGTGGATTTCTCAAAAAGAAGAAGACGCAACTTGCCTAGAACTGTGGATTTCTTACAGGAAGTTTAAAAATTATGTTGATATTAAGCAAGTAGTAAAAATGATTAAAATTAGGTGTTGGAGTTGATTTAAAGCCAAATTGAAGGGATTTATATACTGTTTCTTTTTTTCCAATGGGAGGAGGAGCCTTTAATGTGCTTAAATTCTTTGTAATTGTCAAAGAAACTCTCCTTTGTAAGGGTTTGATATCCTTACACCCATTTTAATAAATATTTTCTTCTCTGCTTACAAAAAGGTGTATTTCTAACATTCCTCTGTTAGCACTCAAGGAGATGTGGGCTCATCCAAGCCCAAAAGAAAGATTCATAAGTCAGTTTGGATGAAAAATTTTGTTTAAATTATTATTTCAAATTTTAGTAATTTCATGTTTTAAAAAAAAAAAGAGAATGTTACCACATGGATGATCATCCTTCATTTTTAGGGCTTCAACATTTCCATTTATTGTAATTGAGCACTACAGAAAAGACATCACAAATTTCAAATTTAGTTTTCTTATCTTTCTCTCATCCTTTCTATTCCCCAACCTAATTGCATTGACGATGTATAATCCAGCAGTAGTTTTCTATCACCCTAAACCCCTCTCCACATACAAGCACGCACACAAATTTACACACACATAAATGTGAGTTAAAATTACGTACTTGTATGTGTTTAATTTATCTAAAATTTAAAGCATTTAATCATCGAGATAATATCACAAGATTTAATAAGTGAAATTATCAAAATTTATATTTTATAAAGAGTTATTAAAAGAAATAATTATGACAAGAATTATTCTTGAACTGAATCCTCCCCCTTCCCACACACATGGGAGTATAAATTATTTTATGAAAGATAGAATTTTAGTGTAATGTATGTATAGGAGATGAAAATGGACAGAGCTCGGATTTGAGTCCTCTCCTATTTTGGAATAACTAGAATGACCATGTTAAAGAGAAAGATATATTTATTTTTTTATCTTACAAGGACCCGCTTTAATTAGTTTGGGATATTTATATTGAAAAACATTTTGTGCATTTCTCTTTATCAAAACCATATATCTAATTATTTATTCCAAAAGAGTAGAGATCCAAAACCCTTTAATTCCTACCTTCTTGCTCGACAATTTAAAGACACCATTTTGGTAATATAAAGCTTGGAAAGTCTCCTTTAGCTACATGTAATTTCATAAATGCAGCTAGCTAACTCTGGATGACTATACTGATCAGATATATTGGGAATAGACATCTACCTGATTCAGTATTAACGTATACCTGAAACTTTGTTCCTGATCATGCCTAACTTGTCCACTTTTGCTTGCAGCATCTCACATGAAAAATATCTATGCATACAAAAATTGGTACTTTGCTATCTCCTTTTATGAAAGCTAGCTATAGAGCACAACAAGTGTCTTCCAAATATCTCCCCTTTGCACATTCTACTACATGTTAATTTTAGTTAGCATCCACTTGTAGAATAACAAAAACGACTCGTGTTTGTGACTTTCAATTCCAGTGCTATATGCAAAGGTATGTACACACCTTCTAATCTCAACATCATCATCATCCTCTTTAGTTTTTGTTTTCTTCATTTAGGGTTTGGTTTGACCCAACATATATAAATAGAATTCCTTATAGGAATTAATATATATTATACATATAGCTAGTTAGCTAGCTAGGCTAGGTAGGTTATATATAGAATCGGTGTTTAATTAATTAATTTGTTACTTTTATTTTGATTAATTAATCCTAGTAATCAATTGCTTTGACCAATAAGTAGAGAGATAACACTAAGTGAAGCATATTTAATGCATTCTTATCCAACTTTTTTTTGCCTATTCAGTTTGAGCTAGCAAATCAACTTTTAATAAGTAGCTAATGAAACTTCTTTATTTCAACAACCAACATGATTAGACATGTGGACCGTCAAAGTGATCTCAAACGACACCACCTTGCTAGCTAGCTAGTGGATTTGAGATTTAGTGATGATCATTGTTTTAGAACTTACCAAAACCAGTTAGTGCCTTTAATTAAACAGATGGAAGATAAGAGATGAGGAAATTGTGGTTAGAGTTTGCAATTAGTAGATAATTAATAAATGCAAAATTTTACACATTTGTTATATACACACACACTAGCTAGAAATAGCATGCATGGTATATAGTAAAAAGTGATGTTGATTATTCCTCAACAATGTTTTGATCATTAGAGAAAAATTTAATTCAGAGACGGCAATACCAAAGTGGACATATATACAAACATAGAATTAGGCAAACCAAAGTGGGGTTTGGTATAGTGTGGAAGCCTTGAAGGATATGTGATCTGGAATGGAATCAAAATCAGCATCCCATGAAAAGACATAGAAATTAAAGAAACCAAAACCAAACTTCCTCATCATTTTTTTCAAACTTATGTTACACAAATTAAAGAAAGTAGAATTAGGGGAAATTAAATGAAAAAATTAAAACAAAAAAAACTAACAAACTAGCTTAATTGAGTAAGAAGAGATAATTAAGATCATCAACAACTTTGCACTCCTCATTAATTCATCTCACAAAAACAAATACTACTTCTGATTTACCTTTTTCTTTACACACATCAATCAACCTTGAAATTAATTAATTAATTAACCATATGTGTTACTCTATAGAATAACACTCAAGTAGTAAGTAATTCTTAACAAGCAAAACCATCCAAGTCCAGAGAGAATATATTACATAATTTGTTGAGGGTATGAACAGTGATATTCAAGTTCCATTTGAAGTTGGTGATGAACACTCACACACTACTTCAGTTTCCACCTCTCTTTTGTGGAAGTTTCTGTGACAGCCACAAGCAGCACAAGTGAGAGCAGCAGTTCCTTCATCACCACTAGCCATGAACTCCCTGCAACCATCCACAGCATACCCTCCAACATTAGCAGCATGATTCTTCTGACACTCTCCATATTTCACACTCCTAACACTTCTTTGAGGCTCTTCTCTTCTCACAACTACTTGACGCTTCCTCATCTTAACTACTCACAAATTCTTCCTTCTCCACCTGCAAAGATTAAGAGATGAAAAAAATAAATAAAAAAAGTGGTTTAATTTGGTGAATTGAAATCAGAAACTGATGGCATGGAAAGGAAGAAATCAGGTATAGAGAGAGAAAGGAAGGAAGAAAGGAGAGAGAGAGAGAGAGAGGGTACAACTTACTTTGCGTACGCAGAGCCCTAACCCTAGAATGTGTATTTATAAAAGGTAAACCTGATCTCCTCTACATCAATAATAAAATTTTAACAACTATGTGGAGCCAGCTCATAATTAATCACTCTTTTTTTTTACTGTGTACTATTCAATCATGTAATAGGTAATTGATGGCGGTTTTTCTCCACTTGGGAATCTGTCAACTAATGTTGGGAATAATTAGATGAGTAAATTAGACTTTACTGGATTCATCTATGTTTATTCTAGGATTTTTTTTAGGTACTTTTAGATAAAAATAGACTACATAAGTTGCTCCATTAATTAAAAATGTAGTTAAGATAGGAGATAATAATGACTTATAAAGTTGATGTGATACACACTTAGTAAAAATTTTATTACTTAAAAAGTACTTAAAGATTTTACTTATTTTTTTTTCTAACAACCATAATTTTTCATGAGAAACAATTCATTTCAGCTCGAGAATATTCACGTTATAGTGAAGCTAACTCAGTTTTCTTTATACCTAAAATCTCATATATTGAGAGTAATCAAGTATATATGTCTTGAATCAACAATCAGTTAGTAATAATTTCTCTTTTTTTAATAACAATATTAAGCTACAAACTTTATCTTAACTTACAGGATTAGGATCCTCTTGTGCTAAAATTTCAACATGACATAATTTTTGTATATTTCTCTTTTTAAAAAATGCTCACAACTTTTGATATGATCTCATGTTTTTAATATTAAAGAAAAGATAAATAGATATAAAATTTCAACATATGAGAGAATCTTAATCCTAAGTTACACTTCACATTTTTTAATTAAATTTTTGTCTGAGACTAACCATCGGATTAATTTCTGGAATTACTAATAAATGAATTATAACGTTTTTTAACTTAATAATATTATATTAACAGTTAGTCAAAAGTATATAGAAGGACATGCTATATTGAGTTAGGAGGTTCATGTTATTTTCAAAATCCTTTAATTTGTGCATAATTTACCTTTCTCTATTCACCTAATTTACTGTTTGTCAGGTAACATTGAAAATCAAATTAATGCAAAATGATTCCCGCATATATAAGGAAAGCCCTTAATAGTGATGGGTTTAATTTGGAAAACTTTTTTTCTTTTCACCTAAATAGTGATGGGTTTACTTAGCAGAACAATAAAGATGGGTTTCATTTGGAATGACCAGCTAAGCCAGATTTAAGCCTCACACGTACCGTGGCCCCTAAATTGATAGTAAAAGGCAATTTTGTGGGGTGCACTGATACGATACCAATAACATTTGTCTATAGCGCTTGACCTAAAAACGTGAGCATGATAGGTAAGCTTTGCCAAACCTGTACGACAAATTCACAATGATTCCTTTGTTTGCATTTAGATGTAGCTATATAGGATCCATGGTTACATGTTTAGGAAAAGATATTTCAAAGTTTTAATCAATCATTAATATAAAATATTCATAGGGGTGTTTAAGAACCATTCCGTCTTTTTGATCCATTATAATTCGTCTTATTTGGGTTGGGTCTGTTCGTCATACAAAAAAGAATAAAGCTAAATCGGATCTCGATCATCGGGTCATCAAAGACATCGGGTTGAAGATGGGTACGGGTTGTCCTTCGGGTTACCTGACCCGTCATTTTTATATAAATATAATATTTAGTACTTATAATTTTCCATAATATTGAGTTTAAGTTTCCTATACACTATAAGTAAAGTTATATAGTGATATAATTTTATTCTTATTTTAATAATGTCCCAAACTTTAAGGAAAGTAAAAAATATTGTATATGTTAAGAGGAATTTTATTGTATACAATATATTTACTAATTGTATGAACTATTTTCTTTTACACATTGTTATATGATCGTTTCATGATTATATTTAACTTATAAATCGAGTTAACCTAGTCTTGTCCTACTTAGACCCGGTTTTACTTAGACTTGTATATCATCGGGTCTATGGACGAGTTTATAGAATTGACCCGATCAAAAATTAGGGTCGGGTTAGGAACAAGTAAAACCCATCTCTACTCGTTCCACGAACACCCCTAAAATATTGAATGAAAATTGTCTTCTTTATCTATTATAGTCATTGTATATTACCATGACTGAAGCATTTGTGCTGCGAAAGCTTCCATTTAAGGTTACCATAAACGTCTTAACTAGTTATAAAGTAACTTAAATTTTAGATTTGTACCAAATATTGACCAACCATTCAGCCACCTAACTTTGTTTTCTTAGGCAAAAGTTAGATAGTAAAGTATTCCTTCATTTTGGTTTTTTACAATTGACGGTGTTGTAATATTTAGAACTAATATATACTTTGGTATTTGAAAATGATAATTTGTGTTAAAATTGTATGCATGAATCAATTCTCAAATATGTTAAACTCTTCATGAATTAATTCATTTTTTCATCTTTACAATTAAGTTCTTCCATTGACTATTGTTAATAGTATGTGTAATAGAATAGTTGGCATGACACATTAAATCACATTAAATACCATACAAATTATTACCTACATATATATGATGTCTACATAAGTGTCATGTTACCTATTTACGATTTTTTTTGTAAAAAGTTGATTCATTAAGGGACTAATCTATAAATTAAACATTAACAATTTAGGAGATCCAAACAAGCTTTTTTAGGATGGATTATGGTTCGTCATGAACCATGAAAAATTATATGGTATTGCAAAGTAAATTGGTTGTGACTATTTGCAATTTTTTACCGATTTATTACAAATTTTTCATGATACATGGTGTATTATGGTCCCCCCTAGAAGTTCCTATCAAAGCAAAACAAGTTATCACTTTTTCATAAAGGTGTCAAACTCAGCTAATGTGACTCACTCGGGTTAGTTCATCACGAGTTAGATCAAATAGTAGTTAAGTTGGTAGGCTCCCCTTTCTGGTGAGCTGAAAAAATACCAATCTGGCTTGATTTGACCACAATGGGCTATTAGGTTAAATGAATTGATTCACCTAATTTAAAAATTAAAAAATAATTAAAAAATCATGAAAAATTATTAAAATAGGAAAAAATAATTAGAAAAGAAAAAAGTAAAAAAAAAAGCGAGTCAACCAACATAACTTGACTTGAACCCACTTTGACTCGTGAGTTAAGTCGGTTGGCTTACTTTCATACGTAAAAATGTGAACTTAGTTTTTAACAAACAACCTCGCCGGTAGGCATGGCAACAAGGCGGGTCGAGGGCGGGTTTTTCTCGCCCTGTCCTCGCGCGCCCTCGTAAAAGTCGGGGCGGGTTCGGGTTTAAAGAGAGTGTGGGTATGAAATTATGAAACACAACTCCATCCTCGCGGGTTCCCATCGGGTTTGGTGAAACCGGCCTGCGGGAAATTCACCTTCTCTATTTTTCATTTTTTCCCTATTTTTTATAACTTAAAGACATGTTTTTAAATAAGTCATATATATATATATATATAATATATTCTAATTCAAATAATATGTAAATATAGATATTGATAATCCTAAAAAATAAAAAACTTAGAACTATATTATATTTTAAGGAAAATATATAAGTTTACATTTATTATTTAACTATTAGTGTAGTTAAAAATATTTAATAAATATATCGCGGGGGGGGGGGGGGGGTCGAAATCGGGGTCGGGGCGAGTTCTTGCATCCCTAAACCCGCCTATCCCCGTTAAAGGCGGGGTTCGGGATCGGGTCTTACTTAAACCCGGTCAAAGCGGGTTTTTCTCGTCAAAGTATGGGCAGGGACGGGTCGATATCCGCGAATTCAGGTTTTAGTGGCATGTCTACTCTCCGGTAAACTAGGTTGACTTATCATATTGGCCCATAATGAGATCTCTCCTTTCTGAGAATAAATTATATCTGAACTTTAATATTTATATATATAGAAAAAAATCTGTTTAAGGAATTTATCTAGCGTTATATGTATGTTCTGTGATCAATTTTTCTTAATATTTATTTTATCAGCAAGTTACTCTTTTATTATCATTTTTTCCCAGCAAGTTACTCTTTTATCATAATTCATGAAAACAATATCTATGACAATATCTAGATAAGCTACTTGCATCACTCACCAATTTCAACCTTTAGGTTGGCAAGCAGCTGGTCCATTATGCTCTTCTTTTGCTAAGTTAATTAATTAGCATGAATATATCACTCAAAATTAGCTTTGAATTGTCAATTTAAAGAATTTCATGTAATTTTTCACAATATTGATGGGTGTGGTAGATATGGCCCTTTGATAGATTAATTACTCAATATTGCCACTTCGTTTAAGAGTTAGGTGGCCCTACCATAACTCAACTCTTAATGAAAGTATTAATTAAAGTGTTATGAGTTACTACATGTACATGCTCAACAACACGAGTCATAGCCATTAATGGAGAATTCCTCTGAAGCCGGTGCTAGTGACAAACCACCTCACAAACCTCCAGATGGTGGTGGAGATAGGAACACGATGAAGGTCTCCTTTAGAGACAAGATGCTAGAGGGACACGTATCTCGTCCCCATAGAGAACGAGTTGATTTGATTGCGGGAGATAAATTCAGGATTGAATTTGAAGATAGAGACAGACTGAGAACCAAATGTTTTGTTGATGAATCAATAATTCATGATCTTTGGCAACCTTGGATTGACGTTGTTTTTGTTAAATTGTTGGGCAAATCAATTGGCTTCCATACTATGAGGGCGAAGCTAAAGAGTGTTTGGAAGTTAGGGGGTGAATTTGACTTAATGGATGTAGGGAATGGATTTTTTATAGTGAAATTTGATCGAGGAGAGGATAGGAGTAAAGTCATTGAGAATGGTCCATGGATGGTCTTTGATCACTATCTATCAGTCCGACCCTGGATTCCGGATTTTGTTGCATCTGAAGCCAAAATTGAAAGGACCCCTTGTCTGGGTATGTTTTCCTAATCTTGGTCTAGAATACTACGACGAGAGTATTCTCCTGGCCTTAGGATCTGCGATTGGTAAACCTTTAAAATTTGATCATACGACCATGGACGTTGCCCGTGGACGTTTTGCAAGGGTATGTGTGGAGCTGGAGCTTGATCGACCTGTTGTGGGGAATACTTGGTTTCGGGATCATTGGTATAAAGTGGGAGTATGAGGGCCTTCATTTGTTGTGTGCTCATTGTGGCTGTTATGGCCATGTTGCGAGACACTGTACTAAACAGGTACACATGTAGGAAACGTCCCCTCAAACTTCCATGGCGGCGCCGGAGAGCAACCATCCTCCAGTAGCAACTGCTAATGCCAATAACGGGAAAGTAGGCGAGAAATCAGGGGTGGAGGATTTGCATGGAGATTGGATGCTTGTTTCTAGGAATAAGAGATCCCAAAAATCTCGCCCTCTTAAAAACGGTAACAATGATGAGCGAAGTTTAATTTCAAGAAGCAAATCTGGTGGGATTGGGGATAAAAATAGTTTTGGTGCATTGCAAGGAGATACTAAATCTGGGCATAATATTCCCAAAGATTCTAAGGAGACAAATGCTGATTTCAAATTTAATGTTGAGGGGCCCAAGCTCTTGACTAGGAAAAAGCGGTCCAGGAGGGAGCATATTCCTATTTTACCCACTATTGTTTCTAATGATAAATACAAGGCTATAGTGGACCGGTTCAAATCTATGGGGCCTTCTAAGGAGGATGGTGTGGGGTCAGAGTTGCCTAAGTCTCTTGCGAAGCGGGCCCAATCACTAGTGAAGTCTACCCATTTGGAGCAAACAAGAGCTGGACCAAGTAATTCTCCCAAACTTAGCGCGACTTCACCAGAAAGGTGTGGGCTCAAAGGTGATCAAATAGGGCCCATTATGAAGTCTGCATCGGACAATCCTAAATCACCTTGTGAGAGTGTTCGCAAAGTACCTCCAACACGGAATTCACTTCCATTTGGCATCAATACAACTATGCAGGTAGAAGTTGTTTCTCCTAACCATCTTAGGATGTTGGATGATAACGAACCCCCTGACCCAGGACAATTGTCGAGCATGATAATAGAGGGACATGAGCAACCAATTGGAGGTCAGTCAGAGGTGGATATGGACGAGAGCACTTCTTATGAAGATGAGGAGGTGGACATGGTGGGGGAAACTCAATCTGTTCATGGTTGATCCTCTCATTTTTGTGCCTCTGTTCTCGCTCTTGATTTCTATGATGTTGAAGGACATCTCTATTATGGCTTGGAATGTGCGTGGGGCTGCCAGTAGAAGGTGCCATCGTCACTTACGTGATACTCTCTTCAGGTTTCGTCCTACTTTGTTGTTTGTTTTCGAAACTCACATTGCTTTCTCCAAAACTGTTTCTTTCTGGAGGCAAGTGGGTTATGATCTAGTGGCTGTGGAGGAAGCTCACGGGCGTACAGGGGGCATTTGGGCTCTTTGTCAAAGTCAGAGTAATATTTGTTTCCAGAAAATTGACTCTGGTCCACAAGTTATTTCTCTGCTCATTTCTTCTGGTAATGAGAGCTTTGTCTGCTCAGGTGTTTATGCTAGTCCTAATGTGATGCGCAGAAGGATCCTTTGGTCTCACTTGATTCAGCTTAGAGAGGCCATTCACCTACCTTGGGTCATGCTCGGTGACTTTAATGAAATTCTGTTTGGTAATGAACAGTGGGGGGATGTTTTCTCCGACCCGTGCTAGAGATTTCATGGATATGATTGACAAATGCACCATGATAGATATGGGGTTCTTCGGCAATAAATTCACTTGATAGAGAAATTGTGTGGGGGGTAAGCTTATATCTCGTCGTTTGGATCGTGCACTTTGTGATGTGGATTGGAGAAGAATGTTCCGAGAGGCAATTCTGGAGGTCCCTTGCCGCTTTCATTCTGATCATAGTCCCATTATTCTTCGATGTGGACCGCTGAAACGTAGAAGAGGAGAGAGGCCTTTCCGATTTGAAGCTGGTTGGGCAACTCATGAGGGCTATGTTGATATTGTTCGTTAGTCTTGGCTAGAATCTGATGGTAATGTTTTGGATGCTCTATCCAATACTAAAGAGGTTTCCATCAAGTTCAACAAAGAGGTTTTTGGGAATATCTTTAGAAGAAAAAAGACCATAGAAGCCAGATTGAGGGGAATTCAATGTGTTATGGAGTCTATTGATTCCGCCAGCCTTTTGCGTCTTCAGGAAGATCTGAACAGGGAGTATGATTTCGTTCTTCTTCAAAGGAGATCCATTGGTTCCAGAAGTCTCGGGACCAGTGGATTAAATTTGGTAATAAGAATACAGCTTTCTTCCACACCAAGAATGTGATTCACCGTCGTAGAAGTCACATTAATGGCTTATTCCTCCCAAGCGGTGAATGGTGCTTTGACTCCAACATTTTAGAGGATGAAGCCTCTCATTTTTTCAAGAATATTTTCTGCACCAAAGAGGTTTTTGGAAATTACATGAAATCAGCTTCTATTCCACACCTTTCTGAGGATAACAAAAATTGCCTTACTGCCTCGGTCACCAAGGAAGAGGTTTACCATGCTCTCATGAGTATGAAGTCTTTCAAAGCTCCAGGACCTGATGGATTCCAGCCAATATTTTTTAAATTATATTGGGAGGTTTGGATGATGTTTGGAAACTTGTTCAGGATGCATTTTCAACTGGCCAAGGGAGTCCAAAATTAACAGAAACTTTGATTGTGCTGATTCTAAAAATTGATAAACCTACTTCTTTTAAAGACTTTCGTCCCATAAGCCTTTGCAATGTGGTCTATAAATTGATCACCAAGGTCCTGGTGAGCAGGATCAGATCTTTTATTAGTAACCTTATCAGTCCTCTTCAGAGCAGCTTTATTCCTGGTAGAAGCACCACCGATAATGCCATCATTCTCCAGGAGGTTCTTCATTATATGCATAAGACAAAGAAGAAGACAGGTGATCTGGTTTTCAAATTAGATTTGGAGAAAGCTTATGATAGAGTGGATTGGGGGTTCTTGAAAAATGTACTTTATGAATTCTGCTTTCCAGAAAATATAATTAGGCTCATCATGAATTGTGTTACCTCTTCCTCCTTATGCCTTTTAGGGAATGGTAACAGGTCTAATGCTTTATTTCCTCAAAGGGGTCTTAGACAAGGGGATCCCTTATCCCCATATCTTTTTGTCTTGTGCATGGATAAGCTTGGTCTTATGATTTCCCAGGCAGTGTAGGAGCATAATTGGGAGCCCATCAAAGTCTCTATAAATGGCCCACCCTTATCCCACCTTTTTTTCGCGGACGATTGTCTTCCTTTCATCAAAGCTCGAAATTCTCAAGTGCATTTTTTGAAGAATCTACTCATGGTTTTCTGTGGCATGTCTGGGTTTAAAATTAATGTTGATAAATCTAGAGCTTTTGCATCCAAAGGTGTTTCTACGGAAAAAAAGGATAGACTGCAAGGCATTTCTGGTATCTGTTTCACTACTTGCTTGAATAAATATCTTGGGTTCAAACTATTTCAAGGAAGACCAAATAAAGAAACGTTTCAACCAATCCTTGACCGAATCAATTCTAGGTTTTCTGCTTGGAAGGGGCGCTTACTTTCTAAGTCGGGTAGGGTCACTCTTGCAAATGCAGTCCTTTCATCTATTCCTATATACAGCATGCAGGTGCTTTGGCTTCCAAAATATATGTGAGATAGATTAGATAGAATTGCTCACTCTTTTATCTGGAAAGGAACCATTGGCAGAGGTATGCACTTGGTTGGGTGGGAGAAGCTGGTTCGGCCAAAACGTTTTGGTGGTCTCAATGTCAGAGTTGTTAGGCTTCAAAATGTCTCCTTGTTGGGGAAACTTGTTTGGGAATTGCTCCAGGACTCAGATAAGTTGTGGGTGTCTATTATGAAAGACAAGTACCTTAGGGGGTGGTCTATTCTTAATTCTCAGTTCAGTCAAGGATCTTATATTTGGAGGTCAATTCTTAAGTCTCGGGATCTTCTTAATCCCGGTTTTCGATTGAAAGTTGGTAATGGGGAAGCTAGTTTTTGGTTTGATGATTGGACAGGGGAGGGTCCGCTTTGCTCCAAGGTCTTTGTTGTTGATATACATGACCTTAACATGAGGATCAGGGACGTGTGGTTGGATGGGCATTGGCACTGGGATAAGCTTTGGACTATTCTCAATGAAAACGTTCGCTCCCTATTTCTAAACATCAGCTGCTGTTGTGTGAGGGGATGCCTGATTTAGTGATCTGGAACCATACTTCTTCGGGTGAATATTCTACCAGAAGTGCTTATGCATGGCTGCTTCATCTTCATTTTACTTGGCCAGAGGAGGAGGAATGGGGATAGTTATGGCACTTGTAGGCTCCTGAGAATATTAAATTTCTATTGTGGTTACTCTGTCATAAGACTCATAACTCAGCTCCTACTAGAGGAGTGCTTGCTCACCGTGGAATTCCTTGTATCCCTACTTGTGCAGGTTGTGGTGAAGAAGAGGAATCCATTTGGCATTGCTTCAGAAACTGTCCCAAAACGATGGAGGTTTGGCATGGTCTGGGCTGCATCCCTCATTCTAGTTTTTCCCATGCAGACGACATCTCTACCTGGCTGCGTGAAGGATTCAACAAGCTTGGATCTCATTTTCTGCCAGTGGTTTGGGAGATTTGGATTAGTAGAAATAGATTAATTTTTTATGGAGAAGTTTCACAGGCTTGGCAAACGTTGTTTCGTGTGAAGACTCCCGCGGCTTCAATTAAAAGAGCTTTCCAGGAGCCTTCTCATTCAGCTAGTAATCCTATTTGGATTAGCTGGTCTTCTTCTATAATGACTGGACACATCCTCAATACTGATGGCAGCGTCACTAATGGTAGAGCAGGTCTTGGAGGCCTTATTAGAAAATATGATGGAGAATGGTTGGAGGGCTTTCATGGATTTGTGGATTGCTCTGATATTTTGGAGGTTGAACTTCTTGCTATTCTCTATGGAATTAGACTGTGTTGGCAACTAGGTCTTCAACAAGTTGTTTGTCAATCTGACTCTAGTAATGCAGTTGATTACATCAAGCACGGAGTCCCTAATTTGCATCGCTATTCTAATATTGTTTCCACCATCAAGCTTTTGATGAGTCAAGATTGGGCAATTTCTATCCAGCATGTATATCGCGAAGGGAATCGTTTAGCTGATTTTCTGGCAAGGATGGGTGTGCAGTGTGCTGACAGCTTTATTCAGCTTAGGGACCCTCCTCAAGGGATTGCAAGTCTTTTAAAAGAAGATTCTGAGAGAGTGCCTATTATTAGGCTTTAGTTTTTCTTTTTTCTGACTTCTGTTTGTTCTTTTTTCTTTCTTTTTGGTTCTTTTAGCTTGGAATTTTACCAAAAAAAAAGTGTTATGAGTTACTACGTCCGGTCCTATTTATAAGACAATGAAAAAAATTGATGGTCCTATTTATAAGATAAAACACACACATTTAGAAGCATTAAATATATTTTCCCATATTTACCCTTGCTTACCATTAAAAGCTTTAAATTGACACAATTATCATGAAAATAAAGCTTAATTTTAAATATGGGTAAATTTGGAATGTTGTAGAATAATTTTTTAAAAAATAATGTATTAATTACTTGTAACATATTTTCTTAATATGTGTGATTTGGTCTGAATTATCTGATAAATAAGACCATAGGAGTAATATATAAGGATGGACGTCTAACCCCAAATGTGGGAGAGTCTCATAACATAACTTAAGTATCATATTGAGTTTCTTAATTATTCTATATATTGATAAATATGAGACTGATAACGCATACTAAATGATTTAGATCATGATGTATAAATATCTTAACATTTATACATAATGCGCTTCAAGATATACTTTTGTCACCGAAAATAGGATGATACCAAATAAAATTTGGTCCACATGGTCCAACTTACATATTATTGATTATTAGAAGGGAATGAATGATTCTATTTTTTCATTAAATGGTCATTATATAACTATTTGAGTTTAATTTATGGAAAAATATGGATTTATGTAGGGATGGCAAAGTGGGCCAACCCGACCCACCCCAAAACGAGGTGAGGTAGGTTGGCCCACCAGACAAAGTGGGCCACAACCTAACTCGTTTTAAGGCGGAGGGCGATCTGGTCCGCCTGGCTCGCCGAAAAAAATATAAATAATAAAATAAATTTATAATAAATATAATACATAATAATTAAATTTGAATTGTGATAAAATTTTAAATTTTTTTATATTTATTTGGCTTTACATAACATTTTTGCTCAATTTTTATGAAATAGTTATAATTAAATACTAAATATAAATAATAAATTCTTTTAAAATTTTAAAATTTGGTGGGTTGGTTGGGCAGGGCGAGGTCGGTGGGTTGGTGGACTGGAGGGGACCTAATCCACCCCGTCATTTTTTACGGGTTAGGTGGGTTGGCCCGTCGGGCCCAACCCACTTTGACATCCCTAAATTTACGTACATTACAACATATGTTAATTTCATTGAAAATCTGTCAATTTAAAGTGGAAGAGGGAAATTTTTACATTACACGATATTATTAATTTAAATTTTTATTCTTTTGAACCAATGTTTCATAAAAGTAACTGAAAATCAGTTTAATATCCGTTATTAATAAAATGAGCATTGGATTTGATTATCATGAATTTAAATTATTATATTTTTTAGGGAAAAATATGTTTTTCGTCCCTATAGTTTCGGTCAACTTTGGTCTTCGTCCTTATACTTTAAATCCTTTGTTTTTTGTCCCTGAACTTTCTAAACCCCCAACCATGGTCTTTGACCGTTAGTGAGATCTGTTAACCTGATGAGCTAGGTATAACAAAAGTTACATATTAGCCTCAATTGTAGACCCTAAATAGTTGACTCATCTAATTAATCTTTTTTTATTGATTTTTTAATTATTAAAATAACCATAATTATGAAATTAGGTTTTTTATCGGGTAAAATTGCTTAGTTGAAAATCCTAATTTAGTAATTATGGTTATTTTAATAATTAAAAATTAATAAAAAAGTTAATTAGATTATTTGTCAGTTATTTGGGACTCACTGTTGAGGCTGACATGTAACTTTTGTTAGCCAATTCATCAAGTTAACATATCTCACTGGCGGACAGGGACCACGATTTGGGGGTTTAGAAAGTTTAGGGACACAAAACACATAATTAAAAGTACATGGACGAAGATTAAAGTTGACCAAAACTATAGAGATGAAAAACATATTTTCCCTTATTTTTTACACTATAGACCACGTGTACTATGGTCCCCTATACATACCCCAAAAATATTCAAACATTCATGTTTAATTGACCTCTATTCTTTTAAAAACTACTTTATGACAGGAACATCTAAACAAGTACGTGTATTTGATGATTTGGAAAGTTTAACCATGACTTAAAAAACTTCCATATATAATTTTGGTCCAAATTAAACCATAATTTGGAGATTTTAAATTCAAAATTAACCAAGCACATCACTTCTATGCAGCTACTTATCATAGAGATTTCATTATTCTCACAACTTAAATTTAAATATGTGAAATGTTAAAAATTAGAGCTTTTTTTAAAAAAAAAACTATTTCAAGTACTTTTTTAAGAAAAGCTAGTAACTACCTAAAAAAACTATCGTACCAAACACAATTGAAATAGTTTCAACTACTAATTTCAGCTTTCAGTTAGCTGAAATGGCTTACCAAACACACTCTAAATATATTTCATGATCATGAATCCATATAATTTGTGCTAGAGTAGAGTACTATTTCGAGGACTTCCATATAGGGATGGAAATTGAGCCCAGGCCCGCTGGGTACCCGCAAAAAAAAACCCGCAATGGGCATGGTAAAAACCCGTAATGCGGGTACGGGCGCAGGTACGGGCTATAGCCCGCAAAATTTCATGGGGATAGGCGCGGGCACGCGCACTATAGTGCCCAGCCCGCCCCAGGCCCGCACACACACACACATATATATATATATTAATAATAACATATATATACATATATATATTATTTTAACAAACTTATATTTTTAAAAACTGATATTCTGTGATAATAATTTTCAGAAACTGATAATATATATTTATATATTTTTATATTTTTTAAAACTGATAACTCAATTTAAAATTAGAATTCCTAAATAACAAATTAACAAATAACAATCAGAGAATCACAATTTCACAAACCCTGAAACCCTAAGAAA
The DNA here is from genome assembly GCA_026901365.1 of Sesbania bispinosa. Lineage (NCBI taxonomy): Eukaryota > Viridiplantae > Streptophyta > Magnoliopsida > Fabales > Fabaceae > Sesbania > Sesbania bispinosa. The sequence continues at coordinate 488,358 of QLOH01000327.1, forward strand.
CTCCCTCAGTCCCTCTCGACCCTCATCCTCTCCAGCGCCGCGGCCGCCGCCCCTCCAACCAAGCAGCCACCCCCCCTCCAAGAGACAGCCTCTGTTCACGCGCCGCACGTGTGCTCATCATCGCCACCATCCCTGTCCGGTTGTCCGCCGTCAGTCTTGTTCATCGCCGCCACCAGCCCTGTTCGCGTGCGTCTCTGTTTGCTGCTTGTTGCTTGCAACTGTGACCTGAAAGTTCTTAGTTTGCTGCTGCCTGTGCATCCCGAGTCATACTCATTCAGGTAATTGATAAAAACCTTCTAGTGACATGAGACTATTAGTCTGCTCTTTGATAAGACTGCCTGCTTCCTGGATTGTGTTATGTATGTGTGTAACTGTGTATGTGTGTAACTGTGTATGGTTTCTCTGAATTTGGAATGAGCACCTGCTGCCTGCCTGCTTCCTGGATTGTGTTATGTATGTGTGTAACTGTGTATGAGCACTTGTGCAATGGTTTCTCTGAATTTGGAATATGAACTTGTAAAATTGTGTTAGGCAATTTCTGAATTTACAAGCATAGAATTTTGAAGTTATTATATGCTGCATGGTTAAGCTGTTTGTATGGATCCTATTAATTATTAATCTTTTTATGTATTTGTAGTTAATCTCAAATGGATAATTTATGTGGAGAGATTCCTTCAAAAGAATCTGCAAGTATCTCTTCTCCTATCATGTCTGTTACTCCCTCACAACCTGAAAATGAAAGTGTGCCTAGTGATCATGTGGGCGGTTCTGATATTAGAGATCAGTCTCAATCCCCAGCTGACTCTATTCCACGTGTTGAGGTCCTTGAGGAAGGTGATGATTTTGAAATGACAGAGGATGGAAAAAAGAAAGATCATATCTGTTGTTTGGAACCACTTCAAGAAAAAAACAATTAATGGAGAAGAAAAGGCAATATGTAATTATTGTAACAAGCAAATGACAGGTAGGAGATCTGATGGAACAAACCATTTGCGTAGACACTACCAGACTTGTAAAAGAAGGCCATATAGGGATATAAGACAAGCACTCTTGGTGAAAGAACAAAAGAAGGCAGATGGGTCATCTTCTTTTTTAAGTAACTATCATTTTGATCCAGAAAAATCTAGAATAGACCTTGCTTCTATGATAATAATACATGAGTATCCACTTTCAATAGTGGACCATTTGGGGTTCAGAGAGCTGCTTGAAGGTCTTCAACCTCTATTCAAGATTCCTAGTCGAAACACTATCAAGACTGATATTAAGAAGATCTATCAAAATGAAAAGTTGAAGACTATGGGATGCTTAGAAAAGATTGGAAGTAAGATTGCTTTAACAACAAACCTATGGACAGCTAGCAATCAAAAGAAGGGGTTTATGGCCATTACAGGTCACTACATTGATGATGATTGGAAAATGCAAAGTCGCATATTAAGGTATGGATTTTAAATATCATTGTATAATATTTTGTACTTATAATCTACATATAGTATTTGAAATTTTATTAATGGTAAATAAATTATTTTTCATAATAGGTTTGTGTATGTACAATGTCCACATACAGCTGAAGCTCTTTCTAAAGTGTTGGTAGAATGCATGATAGATTGGAATATTGATAGGAAGTTGTCCACCATCACTTTGGATAATTGTAGCACTAATGATGCTCTTGTTGGTTTGTTGTTAAACAAACTTGATTGCTCTACTCTGATTCTTGATGGTCAGTTGTTTCATATGAGGTGTTGCGCACATATTTTGAATTTAATTGCTCAAGATGGTTTGAGTGTTCTTGGAAATGGTATAGAGAAGGTTAGGGATAGTGTTGCTTTTTGGACAGCCTCACCTAAAAGAGAACAAAGTTTTAGGGAAGCGGCACGTCAAATAAAAGTTCCCATCACAAAGAAACTCATTCTTGATTGTAGAACTAGATGGAATTCTACTTATCACATGCTTGTTGTTGCATTGGCTTACAAAGATGTTTTTATTCGTTTGAAAACAAGAGAGCATTTATATACATGTTTGCCTACATGAACTGAGTGGGAAATTGCAAAAGAAATTTATAATAGGTTGGAAGTGTTTAATCGTGTAACTGAGTTGTTTTCTGGGTCACAATATCCCACAACAAATATTTTCTTCCCGTTGGTCTGTGAGATAAAGCTCTCTTTGCAACAATGGCAAACTTGCTCAATTGAGGCTATTAGAAATATGGCTTCAAAAATGGTTGTCAAATTTGAGAAATATTGATCAGTTATTCATGGAATTATGGGGATTGCTAGTGTTTTGGATCCAAGATACGAATTGAAGATAATAGAGTACTTCTTTCCTAAGCTTTATGGAAGTAATTCTTCTATTGAAATTAATAATATGAAGAAGTTGTGTTATTCATTGTTTGAAGATTATCAAATTAAAACTGTGGGGGTAGTTAAAAATTCTGGTGCTCAGTTGAATGACAATGAGTCCAATATAGATGGTTTGAATGTCAGTAATTTGCTTACTGGTTTTGACTTATTTGTCAATGATGATACAAATGAATCGCAATCGAAGTCTAAATTGGATCTCTACTTAGAAGAGAAGGTTTTGCCTAGGAGTGCTATTTTTGATGTTCTTGGATGGTGGAAAACAAATGGGATCAAGTATCCCACACTGCAGAAAATTGCTAAGGATATTTTGGCCATCCCAATTTCAACCGTTGCTTCTGAATCAGCTTTTAGCACAGGAGGTAGGTTGTTAAGTTCTCATCGTTCTAGGCTTCATCAGGACACTGTGGAGGCACTTATGTGTGCACAAAGCTGGTTGAAGCATGAAAAGGAAGGTAATAAATATTGCATTATTCTATTTATTCAAATAAATTTATTTTTATTTTTCTAATCTAATAGTCTAATCCTTAATTTTCTTGTGTTCTAGTTTCTATTGGCATTACTGGGCCAAAGCAATATATAAAGACTAAAGATAAACGTTTGCAACCTGTTGGAGAATCTGATTCTGATGATGAGGTAAAATAACCTATATATTATGTTTTTTCTTACTTTATTATATATGACTAATTAGTGTTAATAATATTTTTTTTACAGATCACGGAGAATCCTAGCACATGAAGCTCAAGTTTTTTAAATAGTTTGATGTGGACTATCTTGCATATTTTATAAAGAATTTTAACATTATGTATTGTGTTTTAGAAACTTAACATATTGTATTTTGATTTTTCTAAACTGTTATGTACTTATGTTGGTAATTATAGTTGGACGATCTTTGAGTAGTTTTTCAATTGAGATATAGTTTTATTAAATTAATATTTTTAGTGAGTTATTACTTTTTTACTTTAAAAAAGTGCGGGTACGGGCAGTTAGGTGCCCAGCGGGTACGGGGACGGGCACTTAAGTTACTGCCCACGCGGGTACGGGCATTTTTTTTTAGCGCGGGTACGGGAACGGGCGCTGTAGTACCCTGCCCAGCGGGTGCCCATTGCCATCCCTACTTCCATAGATAATATATTCTATAGGGTGTTTTATACTGCATGATTGAAATATATATGCTCGATTATATTAATTATTCTTTTCTTTCTTATATATACATAATAACATTCCCAGCACATTCAACAAAATGAGATCATGGACACATGCTAGCTGCTTCACAAATTAATTAATCACAAGACTAGAGAAGAATGCAATATAGTAATATATATAAGACAAAAATTCCTAACGTTTAATTAACTGCCTTTGGAGTTTGGTTAGGTATAATGCTGATGTGTGATATTGATGGAAAGACTAAAGTAAAAGGATCTCCTTTTTCCCATAATCCATTTTTGCTCACCATGTGAGAACATTGTTCTTCAACTGCCTTGTAGGCGCTCTTCTACGCCTAAATTGAACAAAAGGTCCCGACATCACCATTACTCCATCTCTCTTTTTTCATGACACAAGTATGCAAAAGGTAGTCTGGTCGTTAAACTTTTAGGCATATGTATACATTTCAACTTTCATCACAATAATAATAATAAAGAAATAAAATATATGTCTCAACTCTCAAATGAAAACCCTCTCCAATTCTGCCTAATATATATAGAGCTATTTATTATTGATGGAGATGTGTAAGTATATCATTGAAGATTGCGTGATAATAATGACATATATAACTTTTAACTTGAGTGATTTTTCTCTTAAACGTCGTTATTGGGTCTTACCTTAATAATGTACTACTTTATTGATTCATTTCCATTGAAGTTTAGTTCCAAATAGTAATAAAATCCATACTTGAATTGTATGGAGATTAATTGGTTGTAATAATGTTGATCCACACAACTTAAGGAATATTAGTTGTAAACTTGATTTGGAAGTGCAATGTGTGTGTCTACATATATATTATGAAGATCAATGGGAGTGAAAGTAAGATACATCTCTATATATAGGAGAGGATATGTATCAACCTGAGGTGAAGAGAGAATCATACCATTTCAATCTCAATCTCAATCCCAATCCGAAGAATTAAAGTTAAAACCCTCCAATAGGCCACGTTTATCCCTGGCTGGAGCCGGTCCCAATTCCTTTTAAAAGAATTATCCACTGAAAAAAAAAAAGATGGCAACACGTTTATATATAGGGAATGTTTGGAAGAACTTATTTGAACTTATTTTATGACATAAGCACTTATGTAACTGTTTGGATAAGCTTATAAAAAGAACTTATGACATGCTCATAAGCTGTTTTCGGTTTATTTCAATAAGCTCTTGAGAATAACTTATGAAATAACTTATGAACAATTTAAATAAACCGTACCTTTTTTAATTTTCATTCACTTTCTTAAGAGCTTATGTTATAAGCTCTTAATTAAGTTGGTTTTTCAAACAGGACCATAGTTTGATAGAGAGAAACAATTCAGTTCCATTAATATTCTAAGGCAAAGCTTGGATTTATTTTGTATTTTAATTATATTTTTTATTTTAACAAATATTAATGAGTATTCTTAAGGCATTTGTTAATGATAAATATTTAAAAATAAAAAATAAATAAAAAGTAAAACTTATGTAGTGATACATAATCAGGACACCCATTAGTATGATATTTTTTATTTTGTCGTTAATTTTATTATAATTAATTAATAAACACTTTGCCTTGACTTTCATTGAGTAACACCTTAAGTTTTTTGGGTTGGATGTGGTGGTTAGGTTTGCTCCTTGGCCCAACGTTAGAGTTCTCGTCATCAAACCATGCAAATTACTTTTCATTAATATATATATATATATATATATATATATATATATATATATGTGATTTCCCCATAGGGAGGGCAGATTTCAAGGGGTTGATAATTATAAATGACGATTTTAGGGGGGATTTAATGGATATACATTATCAACGTATTTTTTTTACAGTCATCCAATGGTATGTTACCATATTTGAGTTTAATAACACATGAAATGTCATATTTATTAAATGATGTGATAATTAACACATCATCATTAGATGATGGTATGCAACTTTTTTACACTTATAACATGTTTGATAAGACATTTTCAACTAGATAAAAGGTGAAATTAGTAGCTAAAAATATTTCAGTTGTGTTTTTTAGGTAGCTATTGGCTTTTTAGTTGTTTTTTTAGAAACTACTTGAGGTAATTTTAAAAAAAAAAACTCATATTTTTAGCTAATAACTGAAATTTATTATAATTTTATTCCTCTACAATTCTCACTTGATTATTATTTAATAATCAATTATGTCATTATAAGTCATTTTTACCATTTTCAACTAATTTTGCTATAAATACTTTCAATCAAATCAATTAACTTTTCAACTTTCAGCTAGCCTTTAACTTTTAGCTAACTTTTCTTTTTTATCATTTTTATCCAAATATTTGAAGCTGGTTTATACATTACAATGAATTTGGGATATTAAAAAAAAAATAGAGATAGAAGATAAGAAAGTTGGTGAAATTTTGATAAAATTTAAAAGATTTGTTAAGATGTAAAGTTAAAATTTAGAGGGGAGAATTTGGGAAACTTTTATTATTTTTTATCAAATATGATATATTATGATTGATGAGTTTTTACTCGAAAAAGATTTAAAATGATTTAATCGATTTATCTATAAAAATTTTTGTTTGTCTACAGTGGACCATGGTTCACATGGAAAATATAGTAAAATACTCAAACTCACAAAGGGGGAAGGACTTCCAATAAACTCTTTTATTCCCTCCATTTCCCTTCAAAATTCAACTCACAAACATATCCTTAAGAAATAATGAAAAAAATTAACAGCCTTTTATAATTTTTCTAAAAAGTTATATATAAGTTTGTTCCGCATAAAATCGACAGAGATATATATACAACATTTTATACCTAATTATTAATTATTAATTGCTGCCTTCTTTTAATTTCATTCACTTGTAAACACTAAAGGGGGTTAAACAGAGGATACCGATCTCCTTAATTTCATTCTCTTAAGTAACTAGTTGATGAAGATGAGATAGAGATTCGATTTGAAATACCATGTTGAATCAAGTTTTCCCATCAGATCAGTGTCATGTTGTAATATTGTCTAATGATTGAAAAGCAAATTATATTGCGCGCAACACTAGCAGCTCAGCTGGCACAGTAAGAGAGAGAGAGATGGAATCAAAAGGCAGTTGATTAAGATGTATTTAAGGGACTTAAGTATGATGGTGTTTTGGAAAGATACAGAAATTATCAAACCTTTTGCTACTCAACTACCCAACCCATGTTGTGATATCCACAGTAAAAGGACTTATCATTATGATGTTTGGTTTGGGGTCCTTAACTAAAGCATCTTAAGCAATTAACCACAAATTAATATTCATCAATCTCCTCAATTTCAAATTAGCTCGCTCCATCTTAAAGAAATTGATGACACAAAAACCACTGATAAAGATGTGCAATAATGCACAATCAAAATGGAAACAGGGGAATTTATGTGAAGATCCGTATAGAGTGCTGAAATTGAGCCCCTGTATTCTTATCTCTGACACCATAAACTTAATTGCACAGACACTAAATAAAACAATTGTCAGTTTCCTTCATGTAAAACAATCTTGCATTTGGACCACACCATTGGCGTGCGTGGACAACTAACGTTCAGTCACAGCTTATCTAGAATTAGAAAAGCTTGTATATTATCTAATTATTCTCTAATTCAAGGGTCTTTTTGGTTTCATTATTTGTTATAATTAAGTTAAATATTCCACATGAAAACTGTCTAGCAATAATCCTTTTGGGCTTACAGCACAATTATACCACAAGCATTTAAGCTTGACACAGGTTCTTTGCCAATTTTCTTTTAGGCTTAATTGCATTTTTGGTCCACCTATTATCATCAATTCGCGATTTTTGTCCCCTACTTTTTTTTCGTGATTTTGGTCCCCCTATTATTTCAAATTCGCGATTTTGATCCCTCTAACACATCGATTTTGAAAATAGGGGGACCAAGATTTTGAACTAAATCGCGAATTTGGAATAATAGGGGGACCAAAATCGCGAAAAAAGTAGGGGGCCAAAATCGCGGATTGATGATAATAGGGGGACCAAAAGTGCAATTAAGCATTTTTTTATCATATGTATCTTCTATTATCAAGGATAATCCTATTACTTTTATGAAACACTTTTGTTTAAAAACTTTATATATACATAAAATCACAATTTGGCAGTTATACATAAAAGTCCAAAGTGACAAGGCCAATAAGCCAGCTACTAACTTATTTGACTAGCTTATAAGCTAGTTTGACCAACACAAAAGTGTTTGATAAGGTACATCAAAATAGCTTATTTTAGGAGCTTCTAGCTTATAAGCTACAAGCTAGTTCACCTAACTTCTAGCTTGTAGCTTGTAGTTTATTTAATTTTCTTCCATCACTACCCTTTATATTTTAATACATTTACCTTATTATTCTTAATTTCTTTTTACCTATTATTATATATTTTTAATTTTAATGACAAAAAATCTTCCAATTTCTTTTCACCTATTATTACTTATGGTTGTCAATGGTTTAAGCCTAGCTAGTTGGTTCGAGAGGGATGCACAACTAGTTGAAGATAGAATATTTTTAATAAGATATATGTGTTTTTGGTTATTCTAAAACAATAAGGTGTTAAAACAACTTTAAAGCTCCAAATCTCCTTCAAAAACTATAGCTCTAACTTGGAAGGTGTTTCTCGATGTAGTTCTATAAAAAATAAATATGCACAAAAGAGGTATTCTCTTTAACAATCAAGATTTGAAATGTATTCTGTGTAATGAAAAAATGAATCAATCCAACATCTTTTTTTCTCTTCTCTTCAAATAAAATCTGGCAGTTGTGTTGTACTTGGTTAGGCTTCAATTAAGTTTTACCCTCAAATGGGATGAATCATTTCTTGTTGCATATGGGGCTTCAATAAAAATAAATGATGTAGGAATTTGTGATGTGTTATTGAATGGCAATGATTTGATCTATTTGGATTATTAGCAACAACATCATAAATGATTTGGATTTCATTTTGAAAGGCTTGTTGGAAATTATTTGGCTTTGGATCAAGGAAAAATATTCTCAAAGCTACATGTCACTCTATGAGTGGGTGCATAATCGTGTTATTTGCTTAGAATCTTATTGTAACAATTGACATTTCATATCTTCAATTACCAGTTAGTATGACATAGTTATTGTGTTGGTTGGCTGTAATGTTATACAAGACTATTTATTTGTTTTTGGGTTGAAGTATCACTTATACTTCTCATTATTGAATTTTGCTTATATAAAAAAGTGAGTTTTGGTGTTGGTTCTTATAAAAAAATCATGTGTATTTTTTTAAAATCTAATGGGTCGTTTACTTTTGAAAAATATTTTTCATTTACATTTCTTAATTTTTTTAGTTTTAATTACAAATTAGGGTCTGTCCAGGGTAGACCATGATCCACGTGATCCACATGACTATTAATGACTGATATTAAACAGGTTTCCAGTTACTTATATGAAATATTAGTTGAAAAGAATAAAAATCCAAGTCGATAGTACCATGTAATGTAGAAGTTTCTCCCTTCAACTTTAAATTGGTAGATCATCAATGAAATCAGCATATAGGTTGTATATAAACCCATATTTTCCTTTAAATCAAAGTCAAAATAATAATCATATAGGACCATCTAATAAAAAATAATCCATTCACTTTTAGTAACCGGTAAAATATAGGTTGGACTATCGTAGAATCATCCTTACAAGTAATGTAAACTTTTTTTTTCATTTTTTTCATATTTTAGAGTTTTGTATAGGAGATACATAAACCAATACAAAGTTGTTTTTACCGTTTCCTTTACACAACTTCTTTAAACAAATGTTTTTATAATTAAAACTAAGAAACAAGAAATGGAATCTAAGTTCTACACAGATAAATACTACAAGCATATCTCAGATAGATCATAAATTTTACAAGCCTTAGCGGTTTATTATCATTAAAACATCCTAAGAGAGAGTTTGTTCCAACACTTTCAACACTAACTAAGGCCCCGTTCGGAGTGGTCGCGAGTTTTCATTTTTTGGTTTTCAAAAACTTTGAATTAAGTTTTTACAACTCAAAACCAAAAACTGAAAACCTATGGTTTTCAAAATTTCTGTTTTGAAAACCACAAAAACAAGTTTTCAGTTTTTGGTTCTGAGTTATAAAAACTTAATTGAAAATTTTTAAAAACTAAAAACTTAAAACTCGCAACCATCTCGAACGACCCCTAATTAATTTGAAAATACAAAGAGAAATTCATGTATGGCCTCACTATGAAAAAAGGTTGAGGGCATAAACCCGATCACGATGGCCTAATTAGAATACAGTCTAGGAGTCCCTGTGATGTTGTTGTAACAAATGGAAAGAAGAAGTAAAAAAATTGAGAGACCCATTGGTTTGGGAGAATGTTAAAAACATTATAGTATATTTGATATTGACCCAAATTTGTCAAAAAATTTCAAGCTTTTTATTACTGCTTGGTCATTAGAAAAGGTCGTTGCCTATAATTAGGTTATACTTCTCTTTTTCTTTTTTGGGTTAAATATATTTTTGGTCCCTAAACTTTGACCCGACTTTGAGTTTGGCCCCTAAACCTTTTTTTATTGGCTTCAGTCCCTCTCTTTTTCAAAACGCTGGAAATGGTCCTTAACGTTAGGTCCGTTAAGTTTAAGGCTGACGTGCCAAACGTAGTTGACCAGTCAATGTGCATAGTCAGATATTTCACTTATTTTTAATACTTAAATTAATTTTTATAGAATTTTAATTAACTGAAATAAATTAATACATTTAACTTAATTAAAAGTGAGTTGTTTATAATAGAAAGCTATTGTCTCTTGTCTGTGTGATATGGTAAAAGGGGGATAAATCTAGGGTTTTACAAAGAAGCCATTGGTAGAGGTAACCAAGTTTTTCTGCAGCCATTTCACCGTCAATGAAGCTCTTTGAAATGGATGACAAAAGGAAAACGCAGCGCACATCTGCATCTCGTGGGAGGACTTCTACGTCTATGTCTTCTGCTTCTTCTTCGCAGTCTAGGGCGAGAACATGTAACTGCGGAGATGAGCTTCTCCTACTGACTTCAAAGACTGCTTCCAACCCTGGGAGAGTGTTCTGGTGGTGCCCAAATTGAGAGGTTATTAATACTGCACTTTGGTTGTTTTTGTTTTCAATTTTGAACCCATTGAACGCATGTGTAACCTCTGTCTCCTTCTTTCGTAGAGAAATAATTCTTATAACTATTTTAGATTAGCTGAGGAGGAGGTCTTACAGGAGGAGGGGAAAACTGAAGCAGTTGGTTTCATTGATCACCAAGCAGCAGAGGAAACTATGAGGAAGAACTGGAAATTGCGGAAGAAACTTGGAACAGAGAGGGAAAAAGCAAAATATTTATTGTGGCTGGTGGTTATGTCATGGGTAGTCACTTCAGGGGTTATTTTGATAAGTTTGCTGAAATGTGGTTGTATTGATTAGGTTACTGTGACATAGTGTACTTTATTGCTTATATGTTTGAAGTCATTTAATTTTAGCTGGTGGTTATTGTAATGACTCTTTTGAATTAATGCATTGATTGGTTTTTGGTATTAATGATATAGTCTGAAATGGCTACAGTGGATGATGTATATTCTGATTTTAATTTGGGTTTATTCAACATGACATTGCTTTAACTGTGGGTTAATCCCATATGAAGGTAATAATAAAGGATAAAGAGTTTGCAATTTGAAACATAACATTGACAAAAAGACTTTACTTTGATACTAAAGTGGTCCACCATATACAATATACAAAGCATTATAAAAATGGTGGTCCATTGACCCAATGACATTGAAATGAACCAAAAAAAAGTTGAAATGAAGCTGTGCCCTGACAGCAGCAAAACCAAAATAAAAAGCCATGTGCTCCCTCCTATTTTAATATTGTTTTGGGATGTAAAAGCGAGACTGTCTGGCATAATATGAACCCCCACCCAAAAAAAAACTCTTCCAGCACAACAGAACACTTTTTCTCTACTGCTCATCATGTTCTTCAGATCTGGAACCATTTCCTTAGCCTTCATTTTGATTAGCCTCATCCCTGCTACTTCCATCACCCTGGTTTGTTTGAGTTGAAGTTATAGCAGCTAGTGCAGCCTCCTACAATATGTTTGGAATGTACATGTATGTATCCATATGTTTGGAAATTACAAAATCAATAGAAAAGGATGTCAATACCACTAGGTTGTTAATTTGAGGTCCTATGTCACCCCATGCATGGTCTCTGTTATCATTGCTCAAACCACTATGTGTTTGGAATTGTTGCACTTGTTTCTTGCCATTTTCCTGGTTTAACATGGAATAAATTCATATTAATAATTTCCTGGTTGAACTGCAAGTAATAATACTAAGTCAGGGATGAAAATCATTACCCATAAGGTGTTCACATGAACCATTTGTGAAACTAATTGTGCAACAGTAAGATTTTTGGCAAATTCTGGAACTTGAGTAGGTTTCCCCCCAAGTTTCTGATTCTTTGCAGGTTTTCTAATAGGCAATCTTTCCTGTTGTCATTAATCAACAGTCAATATTTAGAGGAATTTTGATTTGCATCTAATCTTTGAAAGTAAAATAAATTACAAGTTACCCTCATATTAGGTGGTTGTTGTTTCACATTACTTGGTCCAGATTTGATGCTTGGTTGACTGCTAGTGGCCTGGATTGTGTCACATCTTCTCTTTTTTGTTTGATGTATTAGTTTGAGCTGCTGCTACCTGTGAAGTTCCCATTTTTTCTTTACCTTGTGCATGATCAGTAGCATAAATTAACTAACATAACTTAAGCATGAATTTTACTTTCTTGTGCCACTTTACCTTGTTTTTTGGAGCAGGTTATGTTTGGGCATTCCCTACTGCAATAGTATTAGCTACATTCCTAGTTTTGGGCCTTCCCTAAAAAGTAACAAATATAGTTGATCAAACAGTGTTGGGAAAATTGGTATTCAGTTAAAAAAATTGATCAATGGCCTTTTCCTTGGTGCTTGGTGATTTTGAGAGGAAGGTTCTGGTGGTGTTTGCTGATTATAAGAAGAAGGTTGTGTGGATCCTTGCTCATGTTGAGAGGAAGAAGGTTGTGCCTGGATACCTGCTGCAGATCCTTCATTGTTTTGGTTTCCTTGGTTGTCTCCCACATTCTCATCTGTCTCAGGCACTTGAGAAGGAGGAAGAGGGCATTTCCTAGTGTTGTGCCCATGCTGATTCCACTTTTCTCAATCTCTCTGTCTAGTCTTCTCCAAGGTTTAGGCATCACATTACCCTGATATATACATAATTTTTCTTTCAATGTTGCAAATTTGCCCATTAAGTATGTCCTAATCCACTCACACATTGTAATAAAGGGTTTGTCCCTAGCTAATAAAAATTTAACATTAAAGGACTCACATATATTATTCATTAACACATCACATTTAGGTTAAAAACTAAAGGCATGCTTACCCCAACATTTTGGAGGAATAACATTTAACCACTCCCATGCCTTTACATCAAGGGCCTTGATTTGGTTCATCTTATCTTCCCATGCCTCAAAATATGTAGCTTTTGCTGCCCTCATCATCAAATCTATGATAAGTGTACCTCCATCGAATTTCTTCTTGAAGTTAGAGTACAAATGCCTCAAGCAAAAGCGATGCTCAACACCTTCTAACATTTCATAAAAAAATGGTATCAATCCCTACATCATGAAAAACAATTCAAATTAGACAATAATTAATTTCAGAAATTTCATTGAGATAATAAATGAATACCTTTTGTTGATCTGAGATAAACACCCATTTGTTGGTTGTTACGTCACCTATGTCCTCCAATAGCAAGTTCAAAAACCACCTCCAAGCCTCCTTTGTCTCTGTCTCCACCACTCCAAATGCTAAAGGGAAGTATTGATCATTAGGATCCCTCCCAACAACAACCAACAATTGCCCCTCATATTTAGTCTTTAGATGACACCCATCAACCCCTATGAAGGGCCTACATCCAGCTAGAAAAGCCTTCTTGCAGCCTTCTAAGCACATATAAAATGCTCCAAATCTAGGAGGTAAGTCTGGTCCAAGTCTTTCAAGTTGTAACTTACATGTGTTATCATTACTCACTCTATTCAGTTTAGCACTATATGACCAAAGCAATGTGTATTGCTTACCGGCATCACCCACTTTGTATTAGCATTTCTGTTTGAGAAAACCCTTCCACAATTATGTCTTCCCACTAATGTTTTTACCCTAAATGTTTGGCTGTCACCTACCTTACTAACCAACATTGTAAAATTACATCTCCTTGTGCACACCACTCTCACCCTTACAGAATCATTCTTAATAATTTTTACCTGTCTCCCATTCAATACTGAATGTTCCATGATTGCTTCTTTGAATTGTTTAAGGGATATAAACTCCAATCCTAGCTTGAACTTAAAGGTTATGCACATTTCCTCCATATTGAACTTAGGATACTTTGGTCTGGTTCTATCTTCAAAGTCAGTGTCATCTAGTTCACTTTCTAATTCGTCACCGAAGTAATCTTCTTCAATCATATGCATGTCAGACACATTTAGTGGGATAAATGTGTCCACCAACACACTCAGCCTCATTTTGTCATCTTGAGTTGCCTAACTTCGCTGAGATGGTCCCTCACCAATTGGCTGACTTGGCTGAGATGGTCTTTCACCACTTGGTTGAGATGGTCCCTCACCATATCCACCTCTCCTCCTAGGACACCTTTTTTTCTCGGCTATTGTGTGTGAATTTTGATTCTGTCCTCCTCCACCATTTGCATTTTCTACTTCACATTGTTTTCTCATTAACTCAATTTTGGAGTTAAGTGCAGCCTCAGCCTCTCCAACCCGACCATTGTCAAAAGCATCATCTATCCCCAACACCCTCTCCTCTTCACTATCATCAATTTGTACATCAGCTACTGACTCATCATTACTTTATTCCTTTTCAATCTCTTCGTTATCAACCTCATTCCCATTACTACCAACAATTTCAATCTCATTCCCTTGCACATCATTTCCATCCTTGCCATTGTTACTTCCAGAACCTGGAAACACAGACCCTTCCCCAACTTCAACGTGTTCAACATATACCCCCACCTCACATTTATGAGTCACTGCATAATTGGCCAACTCTGCAGCATCTTTATCATCTATGAATTTCTTTAATCCCCTGTCAAATGGTGTCCCTGACTTTTTCCACCGCAATTTCAACTTGCCTTTCCCACCTACAACATCCCTCAATAACCCAATTGCTTCAAAGTAAGTCCATTTGTCAATATCCTGACCACGGATAACATGAACCTCCCCCCATCATAATGCAATTTCAAGTCTCAAACAAACCTACCCCCATGGTAAAAAGAAACAGAGAATGCCATCCATGTATAAAAATTCAAAAGTGTCACCAAACACTTAATTTACCACACACTATGCACATATAAAATGTGTTCAATTTACAACACAATTAATTAACCCTAATATCCTCTGTCTACACATGCAATGTACTACCCCAAACTCAGTTATGGTAAATATAGTTATGGTAAAATTTATTCACAAACATAGAGGTGATTTGGTCCCCACTACCACGAACAATACTCGAAGGAACGTAAGAGGTATACAAATCGCAATCTAGGGCAAGGGAATTACTCACCTGTTGACGAAACCACCACAACGCTTTGCAACCCACAACAGTCTCGGTCGTCCTCGCAGGAATCACCCACACGTACACAATCACCACCTTCAAAACCTTATTCAAACTGCAGCAGTTCCGGTCTCCCAAATTCTCAAGCTCTCAATGTTGCACGAAGAAAGGGGGAGGTTAACACACAGGAAATTGATTTTCTCCTAATACCCTTTCTAATTATATTAAGTTATTTCAATTAATTTAAATTGTGAATTAATTAATTAAAGTAATACAAAATAGTGAAATATATGACTGTGCACGTTGACTGGTCAACTCCATTTGGCACGTCAGTCTTAAACTTAACGGACCTGACGTCAAGGACCATTTCCAGCATTTTGAAAAAGAGAGGGACTGAAACCAATGGAAAAAAAAGTTTAGGGACCAAACTCAAAGTCAGGTCAAAGTTTAGGGATAAAAAATATATTTAACCCTTCTTTTTTTTCTCAAGCGTTTTGCTTATGGAGAATTTTTTTCCAAACAGATTATTACTTTCATTCCTCATTTTAATGGACATTAGTTAATAGTAAGCCATGGGATCAAGAATGTGGAGTGTGTAATCATACTTTTAACATACAAGTCATAATGCTTTTGAGTCATATGTCCCACACGCAAGGGTTTGATTTGATTTATCTTACGTAAAAAGTAAAGCAATAGAAACTAGTTTTATACCTAATAGAGTTTTAATAACTATAACTCCTTTCATTTTCAGATCAATACACTATCAATTGCCCTAAATACACTATCAATACACTATCAATTGCTTTGGAGTTGTGTCATATGATATATGTTGTGCACAAATTAGGCATGGCTTTGCTACTATCAGTCATATAGCAAGTAAAAATCGTTCCTCTTCCTCAAATTGATGATGTTGTACAATAATTCAAGCATCATATGTTTATTGGTTATATTTTTGCAAATAGTGTCCATAAGTGTAAGTAACCAAATCTAAGTTAGATATAACTGGTTAAAAAGTCGCTAGGTGAAAACTATAATTTTATGTCAGTTTGTTGAATTAGAAGTGTTTTATAAAATCAATTATTTATGTAGTTAATAAATGTAAAATTATATAGAGTAACATATTTTTTATTTTTTATTTTGTATAGTTTTAGTTTTTTATTACTTTTAAATTCTTATTATTTTTTAATAAATCAAATACTTTATTAAAAACTAAAATAAATAGGGTAATAATTTAAATAACTAATATAATATATTAGTAATTTTGTTATTTTTAATATACTATTTATTTTAATTTTTAATAAAATATTTTATTTTTAAATTAATAATAATTTAAAATTAAAAAAGATAGAAGGAAATGAAAGACGGCCCATAATAAAATATCAAGGATAAAAATAGAAGAAAAAACATAAATTACAAGTTATAAATTAACCGAAATTATTTATAACCTATAAATTATAAATTAATGAAATAAATTTATTTATCAAAATAAATTTTTTATAAATTATTCAAATAAACTATACATGTGAAACACCAACTTCAAGAGGGCACTACTAAATAGTTCTACTAGTATAATAGTTGTGATGATGTTTAATTGATTACGGATAAAGGCAAACTTCTTTTGTTTTTGTGAAGAGGATGAAGGCAAACTGACGGACCTAAGAATCTAGAGTTTTTTTTTTTTGGTCAACAAGAATCTAGAGTTGGGCTCAGACAAAATATCATGAAAATAAATTGGGCCAAGTTCTGGATAACATATGCGTTCCCTCACCCACCACTCCCCTCCCTTTGAAAAATTAATCCATGTCATTTGATTTAGGGGGGCGACAAAAAACAAAGTCTTCGACCAAAAAAAATGACATTTCTTATGTAATTTTCTTAAAGTAAAAACTAATGTAAAGATAGAGGGACAATTTTACTACTATTAATGATAATAAGAGATAAAAATAAAAAGCATTTTTTTCAAACATAACAGGCCATGAACCGCATTTCTTTTTAGTGTCACCTCTATCCAGCCAATTAGGTTTTGAACTTTATTTTAATTGATGAAAACAAAGAAGTTATTTGCTCGAAAAAAATCAAAGAAGTTATTGTAACTTTATGTATTACATCTAACTAGAGTTTTTTTTAATATTTTTTAAAATAAATTAATATATTTAATATATACTTTAACCATTTTAAAAAACAATAAATAAAGCTACATTAATTTTAAACAGCATTGCTTATTATTTCCTTAAAATCGTTCTTAGCGTAAAAATTACCATTATTTTTACTAGGTTTAAATACATTTTTGGTCCCTATACTTTTGTAAATGGGTGATTTTGGTCCCCCTAGTTTTAATTGCTAAATTTTGGTCCCTATACTCTTGTAAATGGGTGATTTTGGTCCCCCTAGTTTTAATTGCTCAATTTTGGTCTCTCCTCTTTAAAAATTGAACAAATCTAATCCTATCGTTAGCCTCCCATTAAATATTTAGCAGAGTTTGCTGACATGGATTTAATTTTGTGACGTGTAAACTATCACATGATAAATATTATTATTTAATTTTATCTCTTAATTTTTTTAAACAAAAATCAGAAAATAAAATCAGATTCAGCATAATTTAATACAACGAGAAAACAAAATAAAAACAAAATCTCACTATTACACTCTAATTTCCTAAAAAACAATAAAGCAAATATAAGTCTCAAAACTAAAACAATTGCAGGGTCTGCTTTCAAGCCATTAACCAAGCGATCTGAAATCTCATTCGAGCATAAAATGAAATTTAAAATGAAATCAAAAGCGAACTGAAATCTGCAACCTATAATTTTTCGTTTAAAAAAATTAAGAGATAAAATTAAATCATAATTAGGGATGTCAAAAAAACTCGCACCCGCAGATATCCGTGGATATACCCGCGATGGGTACCCGCATATTTATTAAATGGGTGGGGACAGATATTATACTACCCGCCCCGCGGGTACCCGTATACTCATTAAAACATATTTTTTTATTAAATATATTTGAGTATTAGGAGTTTTTATTATTTTATGATAAGATATAATTTATTTTATATTATTTTTTTGATCATGTTCTTAATATATTAACATGTAATGGTATTATATAATGATTATTTATATATATAGTATGATATTATAATATATTATATAACATTTTCTCTCTTTCTTTTTATAAAATTTAAATTCTTAAACATTAATGGATACCCGTTAATACCCACGGATACCCATTACCCGTATGGGTACCCGTTAATTTTAGCGGGTATCTATACGGGTTGGCACTATCCGCCCCCGCCCCGCCCCGTTGACATCCCTAATAATAATATTTGTTAGTTTACACGTCACAAAATAAAATTCATATCAGCAAACTCTGCTAAATATTTAATGGGAGGCTAACGGTGGGATTAGATTTCTTCAGTTTTTAAAGAAGAGAGGGACCAACATTGAGCAATTAAAACTAGGAGGACCAAAATCACCCATTTACAAAAGTATAGGGACCAAAATTGAGCAATTAAAACTAAGGGGACCAAAATCACCTATTTATAAAAGTATAGGGACCAAAAATGTATTTAAGCTTTTTACTAAATCAACGACATCAACAACCATTATCTATTATGCTTTTACGACAACTGTTTGTGAGCCATTTAAAAAGCATAAAATAATCAAAATTCTAATTCATTTTGTTTGTTTTTATAATATATGGTAGGTTAATTTTTTAATTTAAATAAAAATTTATAATTAGATACATAATTAAATAATAAGATATATGTACTATAAAAAATCCAAATATAAATATACATGAAAATATTACACAATAAAAGGCCCGTTTTGTTTAAAATTATTACAATAATTGATTCTTAAATTATAGGAAAATGTGGTTTTAGTTTTTAAAATTTTTTATGAAAATCAGAAGCTGATTTATGTTTGGTTAAAATCACAAAAAAAACACTTTTTTTAACATTTTCTCTTTCATTTCAATTGATTATTCTGAGAAACAAGTAAGAATAGTTTCTAATTAAATTAAAATTCTATTTTTTTAGACTCTAGAATCTGAAACAAACACATTAAAAAAAATTTAAAAAGATTCTTTTTAAAAATACTCACAACAAATACACTCAAAATATCTAAAGTAACACTATGGGTAAGGTCTCATGAGGGGTCTTCATCACCAAATTAAGTCCAAATAGTAATCCTAAACCCAGAAAGATAAAACTAGTTCTATATGTCAGTGCCACTTCATTTGTAACACCCACGAGCCGCTAGTAGGAGTGATAAGGATCCCCTCAAACCAACAAGAGTCTTTCCAGTATGCTTTGTCCTCACTTGCACACTTACGGGGAAACTTCCAAGAAGGTCACCCATCCCAAATTGCTCCAAGTCAAGCACGCTTAACTATGAATTGTTCTTTTGTTATGGGCTTTCGAAAAGAATATGCATCTTATTGGTATAGTTCTCCACAACAATTTCCTTTAAGTTATTCTCAACTATACAGTCCCATAACTGCACAGCCTCTGGATCACTCTCATTCGGGTGTGGGCTCGATTCATCCTTGTCTGTGCCTTTTTGCATCGTCGATCACTCTCCGCCCTCGTTGGCCTCAGAATATCATATGCCCACCAGCTTCCGCCTGGTTCGTCCCCGAACCACACCATACTATGAGAGGCTCAGCTCTGATACCATTTGCAACTCCCCCGAGCCGCTTGTAAGAGTGATGAGGATCCCCGCAAACCAACACGAGTCTTTCCAGTATGCTTTGTCCTCACTTACACTCTTTCTGGGAAACTTCCTAGAAGATCACCCATCCCAAATTGCTCCAAGCCAAGCACACTTAGCTATGGAGTTCTTATGTTATGAGCTTTTGAAAAGAAGATGCATCTTGTTGGTATATTCTCCACAACAATTTCCTTTAAGCTATTAATGGCATGCTGCTAATGGAAACAGCTGGAGTTCAGAGAGATTGGGTCAGCAGCACTGAGGCTTGGGCACATGAAGGCTCATCCTAGGAGAGTTGACTTTTATTAAGTCAACATTGACCACAATACTCATGGTCAACATTTATTTTCCATTATTTTAATTGTAATTTCCCTAAAATAAAGGACCACCTAGTCATGGTCTCTAAACCTTAGTTTGATAAGATTTCATATTGTATTTGTTTTTCATGTAATTTCTCCCACCACTCTAGCTTAGGGGTGCTAATTCCATAGCTTTATTGCTTAAGATGGAACTAATCTAAATAGGCTAGGAGTCATGGGTTCAAGTCCCCACTAGGATAGGAATTATTTTCCCTTTCTTGTCCCTTCTCATTAGGCCGCCCACTTGGGCTATAAAAAGGATTCTTCTCCTTCATGTAACACTTAATCAATATTTTAAATAGAAGCTTTTCTTTGTTTTCTCCCTTATGAGGTTAAGAGGCTTGATGGTTCTTGCTCAAACCATAGTGATTCTTATCCTGCTCCATGGGCTAGTGGCGAATCTTCACCCTAAGCTTATCTGCTGAAGGGGTTGCCTTCAATAGTGGCGCCATTTCCACTTTTTTTCCCTTCCATTTTTTCACTCTAATTCTCTCATTTTGCTGCATATTCTAGGTCCACAACTTGTCTGCTATCAACTACCCTCAACTGTACAGTCCCATACCTGCACAACCTCTGAACCACTCTCATTTGAGAGTGGGCTCGGCTCATCCATGTGTCCCTTTGCTTAGAATCCTGCTAGGAGCCGCTCCTTGTCCGTGCCTCTTTGCACCGGCGATCACTCCCTTCCCTCGCCAGCCTCAGGATCTCACATCATTCATGAAAGACAATTTGACAAACTTCAAGAATAAGAAGCTTCAATAAAGAACAAGGGGAATCATATCAATCATCTCTCTAAACAAATTGTAAAAAATTCTCAAAGGATATTTTTTTAATTTCAAGAACTAAATTATCGATCCAATGAAGTATTTTAAGGTAATTACTTTTAGGAGTTGAAAATTCATTGTCCCTAATCCTATTGTGAAGCCCAATGAAGAATAATTGAAACACAAGAAGGATAAGTCCAAGAAAGAAGATGGAAATGATGAACTTATTAAGCACTAAGAGATGGATCAACATGAAAAAAAAATGAGTGCTTGGGCTCATGATTGAGATATTTCTTTATTTATTTATTCATTAGTTACTTTTCCTTATACCTGTTTGTTCCTAACTTTTTTTAAGATCATAAACATACTTTATTAATAGGGACAGATTACAAAGTAGTCCAAATATCATTACATTAGCGGCTACCATCTTCCCTGACGTATCAGCAAAGGGGTTCCTTTCCCTGTTAATATGATATAGACTCATACAATTCACTTTAACAGATAAAACATCAAACAAATTGAAAAGAGAAAGCAATTTGCAGGGCCTGTTATTTACATTAGAAAACCATCCAACTACAAGAAAGGAGTCGATTTCTATTACAATACCTGAAAAGTGGAATGTTGAGTCTCAGAATAAATTAAGTTTTCAATTTAATTCAAGACTCATGAGAAAGAATATAGCCGTTGAAGATTGCTCAATAAAACACTATTCAATTTATAACCGTTGAGCCATTTATAGCCGTTGAAGATCACTACCTTCATAGTTTTCAATTTATAAAACACTATTCAACCCCCCTTCTAATGTTTCCTGTGGTCCTAACATGGAATTCGTCACAGAACAATAGAGCTTGAACTAGGGGTCTTCATATCATATTCAATCCAATGCAAATCGCATAAATCAATCCGAAAAATCGAAAATCGAATCAAACCGAAATCCAAAAAATGAAAACTGCAAAAACCAAATTTTTTTATTGGATTGGATTGGTTTTCGGATCCTATATTGAAAACCGATCCAATCCAATCCAAACCGAATCGAATCCAAACCGAACTTATATATACGTACATTATTACTTATAAAATAATCATATATTTATATTTGTATACATTTATATTTATGAAATTACTTATACTAATATTCTTTTTATAATTTTATTATCTAATATCATGTTAATATTTTTATAAATATATCAATTTAAAATTAGTTTTAAATTAGTTTTCATGTCTCGTGTCATTCTTTTTAATATAATTTTATATTTAATTTAATAAGTATAAGTACTAATAAAAAATATTTACTATTATTTTATAAATTTATCACTTTAATCTAATGTTTATTGTCTCTTTAAAAAACTGAAAACCGATCCAATCCAATCCATTTAAATTGGATCAGATTTGAAAAAAAATATCAAAACCAATCGGATGATTAAATAATAAAACTGTAATGATTGGATTGGATGATGAAATAATATCAAGCCTTGAACAATGGTTTTTGCCTGAGCCTCATGAAACCAAGCTTGACCAATATACTTTGCAAACAGACCCAACATATTCCCTTCCGATTTTGTTAACACACCACCAACACCAACAGGGCCAGGTTTACCCTTAGTAGATCCATCAACATTAAATTTCAAAACACACCCAACAGGTGGCACCCAATTGATAGATTTCAGAACAGTAGGCTTAGAGACATTATATGGGAAATGGTTCTAGTTAGCATATAACCACCATGCTACTCTAAATAAAATCAAATCCACCAAAGTCTCCTTGCAAGTTGCAACCAACATCTGAATTAAAGACAAGCTTGTTTCTTTGCAACCTTATTGACCAAGCAGTAGCAAAACATAAAATTACCCAAATTTTCTTGTGAAAAAACACCACCAACAAACTACTGCCTTTCTAAAATAACCTTTTTTTCAAAACGCGAAGGACAAACCCAAAATAGCCCCCGATTATTGATGAATTTTATCCAAATCAATTAACTGTCACGAAAATACAACAGAAGATGGTCCACATCCACTCTACCAATTCTACACCTTAAACATGAGTCAATTTCCTAAAGAAACACACATCTTTTAACTAGGTTTTGACTTGTAGCAATTAATTCTTCCTTATTAATCTTTCCATCCATACAAATAAAAACACGTTTGGTGGAATCCAACTTTTCAACCATTTAAATTTTATTGTTATTGCATTACCAAAAATCCTCACAAAAAGATTTCACCGAGTAAACACCATTAGATGCGAAAAATCACAATAAAGACTCTTTCTTGTTATGAGCAGGAAAAACATTTCTAAGAAAAGTGAAGAAGCTATTCCAACAATCAATCTCCCAAACAAAAAGATTTTTTGTAATTCAAACTTCCAAAACCATTTAGAAGCTTTTTATATTCCTTTTTACAAGTCACTTTACAATTTCAAGGAAGTATTTATTACCATTTTTCTTATTTACTCGTATTAAATTTAATGTCTTTCCAACTATCAAATTATTGGAGTTAGTTGATAATATTAAATAAGGGTATAAATATAAAGTAAACTATTTTTAAAACTTCCATAAAATTAATTAACTAGCTTTAACCACTCTTATTGGTCTATGTGATTTGGTTAACTATGCCTTATAAATAGAAATGAAGGGAGTATTAATTACAAAATTCCTTTTATATACCCATAATTTATTGTCCAATACTCACTGTTTTCATGATAGTGGGCGTAATATACTATTTCTAAATACCAGCTATTGGACCATGGGTTACTACTCTAGCGATGGTTATAATCAATAGTAATTTTGCCACTATTTTTAATTAACAATTCACAAGGTTCGCAATTTTTACTCAGTCAACTACTTTGGATGTTATACATATCTGACTTAGGCGTCGGAGTACCTTTGCAGGTACACCCCCCATCTGTGGACAACCCGGATCCGCTCCTCAACAATATCCAGATCCGAGTTCTACACCAGAACAATTTTAATTATAATATTACAATTAAATAATTTTAAGATTTTTTTATTTTGATGATTTAATCTTGTGTTTCTTATAAATAGCACAAAATGTATTATATATCATATTATCAATGTCGAAAAGGCACGGTTCTCCATAAATGATCTCTGTTGCTCTAATGATCCAGACAATTCTCTTAGCTCTAGTTCTTCGAGACTCCAACTCACCAACTCCTCAAGCTCCTCACAAGTGTTTGGGAAAAATGGGTGGGTCGGGGTACCTGCGAAGGCACTCAACCCAGAAGCTAGTATGTATTTTGATAGAGTACTAGAAAAATATGAAATGATAACGTATCTGGTAATGGGTTGCATGTAGGTATTTATAGGCCTCGTAGAAGCTTCTATAAGATAGTGGGATGATGTCCCCTCACTCTGAGGTGGTTATGTCAAGTGTCATCCTGAATATAGAGAGGATTCTGCTTCATTCGTGTGTCACATTAATAACATGTCACGTAGTAAATGTGAGAATTTAGCATGCATGCAGATTCTATCTTGAATGTTGCTTCATGCCTCGAACAGGTGTCAAGTACATAGACCTTACATTAGGCCCGGATGGCTGAGGCTGGATCTCATATCGGATCCGGGTTGTCCCTGAAACAGGCACCATAAGAGGGAGGAACAACCAAACAAGAACTATAATTGTTGCATTCCGTGAGGAATTAATGGAAGGTTTGAGTAATAAGTGAGCTTATGCTTTAATGTCATAAAAATTGAGGAGGATCGTATGAATAAACGGGTGAATGCAATGAGAGCACTCATTAAGAAATTAAAATTAAAAAAAAAATTATTGAACTATATAGCATTTAATACTATAAATATAATCAATATCGTGATTTCTAATAAAAATCTCTTATATATATACATATATATATATACATATAGGGTGGGGATCAAGTTACTCCAGGAGTAACTCCGACAAAGCTACTCCGCTTAATAACTTCTTATAGAATGTGAATTTAACAAATCTAACCGTTGACTAATTTGATATTAATATGATGATTATGCACACCAAATTTTAGATCAATTAGACATTCATAGGTATGTAATTTTAGAGTAAACATTTACTTATATTTTAAAAAGCATATTGCACGTTCAATTGAAGTGATTTGGTGAAACATCAAATGATTTTTAAATTTTATGAAAATTTGTAGGCTTGATCTATTTAATGAAAACTGTTAATATGACGGTTGAATTATGAAATTCACATTCTATAAGAAGTTATTAAGCGGAGTAACTTTACCCAGAGTTACTCCTGGAGTAAGTTGATCCTCATCCATATATATATATATATATATATATATATGATTTCCTTAATCAGTATTCTTGAGACACTCATTAATTGGATCCTTTAATTTATTTATTTATTAGTTTTTTTGTCACTATTTATTAGTTTTTGTTTGTTAATTGCATTGGTGTCTATGTAGGGAGTAAGCAGGACATGCATTTGTCCCGGCCTGGCCCAACTCTGCTACTTGTTTCCTAAAAAACCTTGTGAAAAATGTGTGAGGAATTCATTTGTCTTTTTTGTCTAAGTATTTGAAAAATTATACTGTTAAATTTTGATTAATTTGAGTAGAATTCAATGAAACTATTTAATGGGTCAAATTAAAACGCTCCCAGTAGCAATTTTATTTAAATAACATTTTTTTATTTAATTAAGCTCATGAGTTGAGGAATTCATTTGTTTAAACAACATTATTTATCAATGAGTTGATTCAAGTGGTACATGTTTCATTTCCCTTAAGTAATGTTTTGAGTTTGAGTCTCGTGGATGAAAAAATCTCTATTAGAAAAATTAGCTAATCTCATCATGATATGGATGTTTCCTAGCCTGCTGGAATTGTCTTTCGTGAGGATACTTGTGATCTTGCATCGACAAAACAACATTATTCAAGATTCAAACAACTGATTGTAATTAATTTAAAAATATGCATTATAGTTTATAGATTAATTATATAATAAATTGTGAAGTTAGTTAAATTTTAATCGTTACCATATCGACATGATATCTGCTCTCTCCATACAAACAATATATAACTTACTTACCCTTCATTAAAGATAAACTTTATTTAGAAGAATAAAAAGGTTTTTAGAATCAAATTCTTACACATATATGGAGAAATACATACTATATCAATTAAAGAACAACTCTCTTGAAATATTAAACTAATATTCAAAGATTTATGAATAATTTTACTTACAATATTCATAAGCTAGCCTTGGTTTTATATTGTTATAAGTGCATGTTTGGTTTAATATTAAAGAGTGACTAATTAAACTCAAATTTAAATCTCTTAAGACAATTATTTATAATGTTCCAATAATAAATTAAATGAATTTAATAATTATATATTGTCAATGTAAAAAAAATTACAACGACATCCAATGATGTGTTATCACATTAATTAATAAATTTAATGATACATTAAGTGTTATACTAATTAAATAATGTAATAATATATCATTAGATGTATGTGTAAAAAAAATAATTTACACAGATAATATAATAGTTAAACACAAGCTAAATACTCTCACTCATGAATTGAATGTGACATATATAATTGCAAGATTAACATTAATTTACTAGTGTTTTTTATAATATCCTCTTGTACTCACAGAATTTTTGTGTGGAACAGTTTTCATTTTAATTAATTAAGCATTAATATGTCATTTTCATCAAGTTACGTGTATATATGACAATGCAAGCTGTCAAATTAAGCAGTAGTCTATGTATCCACATGGTGCACTAAATGCACAATGAGTTGGGCTCAGAATTGAAGGTCATGCTTGGGAGGCACATGATTCTGTCGTTAGGATGTTAGACCCGCTGGCAACTTGAAAATGATGCTCAACCCTTTCTCATGAGATTAATATTTCTTTTTCTTTTTCTATTTCTACTAGCTAGCTACAGGGATAAGTAGGTGTACATATTCTAATACATGGTGCAAATTAAATTAAGGATAATACACACAGTATTTGTATGAAACAAAACACCTCATCCCCCCTTATGGTCAAAACCAATAATGCTGTGTCTTTATTATGTTGCAGGATCACCATATCTCCCATGTAAAGTCCAAGTCATTTTAATGGGACCATTACCAAGTAAGTAAGTAAGTAGATATAGTATTCAGCTGTATGAAAGAAAAAACTCACTAGCTATTTTTATGCAACTATAGTGACTTTGGATTAGATGATTTAAATCGCTTTTCTTGCATGCAAAAAGCGAGCTACATGCCAAGAGACTTTGAGTGTGTTTGGCAAGGCCAATAAGCTAGCTACTAGCTTATTTGACTAGCTTATAAGCTAGTTTGACCAACACAAAAGTGTTTGGTAAGGTACATCAAAGTAGCTTATTTTAGGAGCTTCTAGCTTATAAGCTACAAGCTAGTTCACCCAGCTTCTAGCTTGTAGCTTGTAGTTTATTTAATTTTTGTCCACCACTACCCCTTATATTTTAATACATTTCCCTTATTATTATTAATTTCTTTTTACCTATATTTTTATATATTTTCAATTTTAGTTACAAAAACCTTCCAATTTCTTTTTACCTATTATTACATATATAATAAGTAACTAAAAAAATTACAAATTAATTAAATTGTTATTTTCTTTTCACTATTTTATGAAATTATTTTTATATTATACTATTTATTGTATTAATTTCATTATTTATTTTAAATTTAGTTAAATATTTTATTACTAAAATTTTTAATAAGAATTTAATTATTTTTTTAAAATATAAAATTATAATTACATAATAATATTTTTTTTCTAAAAAACACAAATAAAATTTATATAATAAAATTTATGTAGTTATACCCTTTTATGTCATTTTACATTTACTAACTAGTTTATCAGCTAGTTTTACCAAACACTTCGAATTCAATAAGCTAGCTTATCAGCTCGGAGCTTATCAGCTAGGAGCTTATCAGCTACCAGCTAGCTTATCAACTAGTTTTGTCAAACACATTCTTTGTTTAATTGAACTTACATATTACTGCTCTACTCTCGAATATAAGTAAAAATTAATTAATTCACGTTAATTAAGAATATTAATTGAGTTTATTAAATTTTCTCAAACTCACATAAAAAGTGAACAACATTTACCAAATTATCCTTTTTAATATTTATTGCAAAATGGATCATGAAAACAAATGTAAATTAAATAAGGGTATTATAAGGATACTAACATTTAGTAGGGTGGAGGTAGTTAGATTTTATTTATATTTGAGATCAACTAAATTGAATTTTGAGTTACTTATATTTAACACATTACATTGCATACTAATAATGGCATGACTCGTTGATATTATATATTAGTAATATTTGACCAAAGCTCTTTTTCCTAAATCCTAGATCTGGGATCATGTGGTAAGAAGGCAGGGCTCAGAAGATTTTCATATATACTGTGTATGGTGAAAAATTGAAAAAAAAATGGTCCCATGAAAGAAAAGTTGATACAAAGTTGACACATTCAATTTGTATTCTTTTCCCCATAATGGTACACATGGATCTCGAGGAAGAGGCTTACGGTTTTTTCCAAATCCCTTTACAACATGGATATCAGGATATGTTACTTGCACTGCCAGAATAAAAGTATGAAAACAACCTGAAAAAACAAGTGAGAGAGAAAATGCATCACATGAACATTTATAGCCAATCAGTTTTTACAATTTCTATCCATATGATTGAGTGTAGAGGGAAACCTATTCTATGATTGATGTATTGTGAGGTTCTTACAGTTGATAAAAGTTTACA
Organism: Sesbania bispinosa; assembly: GCA_026901365.1. Lineage (NCBI taxonomy): Eukaryota > Viridiplantae > Streptophyta > Magnoliopsida > Fabales > Fabaceae > Sesbania > Sesbania bispinosa. Next base: position 517,065 of record QLOH01000327.1, read on the forward strand.
TGAGATCACTAGCTAGCTGTATATGGCAGCATGTATGATGGAAACAGCATAAAAAACAAATGGTTGTGAAAAAAATTCACTTTTGTTTAATTAGTTTTATTCCACCATACCCGCGGGGCTCTCTTTTAATTGAAAGCCGCTCAATATCTATTGGCTATATATATAATATTGAAAAAAATCTGTTATGAAGACGAATTCCAATTTTGCTTGCAATTTGAAAAGATTTTTTCGATTTATTTAAACTTGAGTGTAATGAATTCGTTGATGAGATCCATTTTTTTATATAATAAAAATATACAACAATTTATATAACACATTTTTAATTTCTTTCTCTCATTTGGTCTTAGCACACATCTCAAACTTCTCTCATATTGTTGTATGTATGATTGTACAATCTTATTGTATATAATTAGTTAGCATTTCCCTTAGAAAATAGATATAGAGAAATATTGATAGTTTGTACATAAGAATAGAAAAGAAAAAAATGTGGGATGTGACGAGTGGTGTGATAAAAAATCTGGAAAATAAATTAGTATGTTGTATGAATTTATTGTTGTATGAATAATAAAATAAAAAAGTATGTTCTATGAATTTATTGTAGTATGAATAATATAATTCTTAGGTTTATCATTTCTTTCTTATTTTCTATAATAATTTGAACAACATGTAATTGGAATCATTTTCATTGCATTAGGGGTGAGCGTGGGATGGGTTGAGACGGGTTTTGTCTGTCCCGTACCCGTACCCGATTTTTTTATCAAGCCAAATTTCCAGACCCGAACCCGTCCACAAACCCGAACTGTACAAGACTAATTAAAACCCGAACCCATCCACAACCCAAAGAAACTCGTCTACAAACCCTAAATCCTATTTTTTTTTTACTTTCTTAATTATTAACTTTTCAAATATTGTTAAGAGGAAAATATCACTATATCATTATACAACTTTATGTATGGAATGTGTTTTCAAAGTAGATAGAACCTCTATCATAGAGGAAAGTTGAATTAAAAAATCCATAGAAAGTTAAAATAATGTTAAGCATTAGAGTAATATAAAATTATAAATATTATATATTATATATATACATATGGGATGGGTTGGGTAACCCGAAGATTAACCCGCCGAACCAGTCCTCAACTATCCGATACCGGATTATTAAATGAGACCCGATTTAACCCTAATCTTTCATGTGGGACATGATCTAACCCGGCCCGAGTAACTTGGGTTGGGACGGGTCAGTGGGATGGTCAGGTTTTGCTCACCCCTACATTGCATTTAGTGGTACAACATATTTTAATTTGTTTTAGACAACAACTAAAAATGATGACCAAAAGTGTAACAACATACTGTGACCTAAACTTTAGGCCACAGTTTTATGAAAATTGTCAATTTAATATGGGCTAAGTGTGACTTGAACACATTTCGTCTAGTTCAAGCACAAAGTTCTATTAGTAAACCAATGTACATATATTTGTTATATATAAAATATGTACCACAAATTTAAAATTAAACTTATAAAATCTCCTATATGGGAATCAAAGTTTGAAATAAAAAAATATTTCTCGAACATAAATTAATAGTTTAAACAACGATTTTTACTTATTGTTTATTCTATATTTTGGCAACAATTTTACAAACGTTGACTACAAAATCTCCACAATTAAAAAAAGTGCATTGCCAATTCTAAATTTTGAGTAAGGTTTTATAATTATTGAATTTCCACAATTAAAAAGTTGTCTATTTTTTAGCAGCGGTTTTTATAATCATTGAATAAGAAAAATTTTTACAATTACAAAATTATTGTTTATTCTATGTCGTGGCAATGGTTTTTCGATTGTTGCCAAGAAAATACTACCTAGCTAAAATATGGTTACAGCTTAAAATCTGTGGCTAAATCTAATCAATAGTTTTAAAATTTGTTCAGTATAAATAGACTTTATATGTATAAAATCGTTACCTATTCCATATTTTGGTAACAATGTGGACAAGAAAAGTGTTATCTAAAGTCAAAATTGTCAGTGTGATTAAATTTCCGATTTGAAAAATAAATAATTAGCTCATCTATTCTTATATAATAAAATCAAGACTTCATTTCTTTAGGATAAGTAATATTAACAAGTACTCGGTCTTTTTTTTTTACTTATTAGAGTATCCTTATATTCAAGATAAGATTAATCTCTCGACATATTATAAAGCGTAAAATGTAGGAATCCATTTTAAGTATATTTTACATACACATAGATCCAATTAATGATTAAATCCAAGAATACATACTTAAGGAAAATATGAGCTATACTTCCACTTAGATGATGGTATGTACTCTTTTTTTTTTTATGAAATCACCCTGTATTTATTCCTTTCTCCCAATTCATGTCTTCTTCACGTTATAACATGTATTATAAACTTCCATATCCAATCATTCTTCCTTAATTAGTTATTTTATCAAAATAATTTTTTTCAATCAACATTGGACATAATTAACATCAATAAATTATCACTAAATTGATTTTCTATCAAGTAGACTATTTTTTTTAAGAGTTTCTAAAATTACAGTTTGCAATATCTATATTTTTATATTTACAATTTTTTGTTATACTATTAAAATAGTTCTAAATTAATTGAATTAATTTTTAAATATTTTTAATTTATTTTTTATATTTAATAGAATCGGCGTAATATATTTACTAATTTACTTCCCTCGTTAAGTCATTTTCACTTTTGCCAGTTTTTTTTTTTTTGGCAATAGTATTCCAATTTAATTGGTGTCAAATTAATCGCTTCATTCGAGTATTTAATGAGCTGTATAAGCAGGACTTGAACCAATATATTGCTTTTGGTACAAGCATCATCCATGTCAAAAAAATATACTAATGCTTTATGTAAGAAAGAAAATGATGTTTTTTTATCGTAATTATAAGAAATATATATAGACTAGTTTTAGATGTATTAATTATTAAATTCATTTCATACTATTAGTTTATTGTTAGTTATATAATTATTAGTTATGATTTCTAAAATAAAATTTGAATTTATGACAATAAATCCTCGAGCCAGAAACATCCACATCATAGTGGGACTAACTCTCTCAACAAGAATTTTTTCATTAATAAGACTCGAACTCGATCCCTTACTTAAAATGTACCATTTGAATCAACTCGCGTTGGTCAATAAATATTCTTCATTGATCTTAGATGGTTTTAGTCATTACTATTTCTTATAACTAGTTTGTGAACCGTGCAATGCGCGGTTAATTTTAAATTAAATCTAATAATGATATATTAAGTATCTGTTTGATTTTTAATTGGGGGTTTAGGATTTAGGGGTTGATTTCTAGTTGGAAATTGTCAGCACTAATTCTGTAAAATTGATTTTAAATCACTTTCGTCCAAATTTTGTAAATCGTGTATCATTAATTTTTTGCCATCGATTCTATAAATCTATCAAAACCAATTTTTCCCAACTGTAAACCAAACGGAATTTAACTATATTTCAAGTAATGATAATATAATAAATATTGTTATGTTAAATGTAACAAAATAATATTTGAATTTATTATATTGATTTGATGATATATTAAATCTTATCATTGAAGTACCATCTTGGTTACAAATAGAGTTATAAAGAGAAGTTTATTTTTTAAGTTTTTCTCATTTTTAAATATTTAAAAAGTTTAAAAATAAATTTCATCTTTAGACACTCATCAGAATGAAGAAATTAAAATAGCATAATTTAATTTGTTAGATATTAATAATTATTTTTCTCACCATCAATTAACAATTGATTAAACATTTGTCTATGAAATAGTGATCTATGTTAATTTATCGATAGTAAAATTTGTAATGATCATATTCAAATTTTTACTCACACAATCAACCAATGAAAATAAATATAAATATAAATATTGGTATAATATCATATATAATTTATTTTCATTATTTAAAAAAAAGTTTATCAAATATATAATTGATTTTCATTATTTAAATTTGATAACGTCTAAGAATTTGTAATGTTAAAACTAATTGGTATTAATTATGAAATTGATGATTGTGGAAGGAATAATCAAATAAGAGAAATATTGTCATTCATAGGGGTCCTACCCAGCTCAACAGGATTTCCTCCCAATGAGGCCTTGCACCAAAAAAAGAGAAATATTATAAGGATAAAGGATTTTAGAAAATATATTTTTTATTAGATATTAATGTTTGATTTAGATTATTTTAAATAAAATAATTATGCATTTTAGTTTTGATTTAATAATGTTGAAGTAATGATAAAGATGATATTAAATATTGTTATAATAATGTATATAATTGATTTTATTTATATATTTTTAATTATTGTGTATATTTAATAATTTATGAGAAAAAGAAATTAGTGACATGATTAAAAAGTAGAATAATATCGTAGATGGTTTATTCTTTAGACATAAGAAGATTTTTTTAAAATATTTTATATTCATTAAAATTATATTAAATTTTTTGTCACACTATCAACTAGAGTTGTCAATTCGGGCTAACCGGTCCAGTCCGGCCCGTCTTGATGTGGGTAGCGGACTTTATCAGACTGGACTAAAAAGCCCGAAAGTTATTTGGGCTTCTAAAATTGGTGCCCGAGAGCCCTACCCTTTTGCGGGTAGCCCGTTTTTTTGGCGGGTACGTAGTGGGCTTTATCGGGCTGGGCTAAAAAGTCCGGGAGATATTTGGGCTTATAAAATAGGTGCCCGAGTCCTACATTTTTAATTTGTGGGCTTTTGCGAACGGGTCCGGTCGAGGTAGCCCATTTTGCCGGCTCTACTATCAACCAATGAAAATAAGTATGAAAATATATGAAGATAAATTTTCATCAATGAATAAATAATTTACCATTTTAATTGATGGTTTGCATGACTCTGGATCAAGAAGATGAGGATGCTCTTGCACTACAAGGTTGATGAGTAGTAAATGTTGACATTTAGCCCCTCTTTGGTGTTGTGGAAATGGGGGAGAAGAGAAGTGAGATGGGTGGAAGTGGAGGGAAATAGACTTATTTCCCTTGTTTGGTGGCACAGTGGAAATATGGAGAAATGCACTTTAATGGTGGGTCCCACGCAAATTGTATTTCTCTCCAAAATAGGCAAGAAATGCAAAGAAATGGAGTTGTGGTCACGCAATAATCGATTATTTTGTATTAATAATCGATTATTTTGTGTGATTTGCTACAAAAATTGATTATTTTGTGTGATTTGATACAAATAATTGATTATTTTGTCAACATAATCGATTATTTTGTATCAAAAATCGATTATTTTGGTTCTATTTCTCACCTATTTCACTCACACCAAACAACCTACTTTCACATTTCTCTTCTATTTCTCACTCATTTCACTCACACCAAACAACCCTTATTTCTCCTCTATTTCACCTCTATTTCTCTTTCCTCCCACTTCTCTTCTACCTATTTCTCTTCTCACCATTTCTACAATATCACCAAACAAAGCATTAGTGATGTTGTAATGGTGAATGGGTAGAGTTGGGTGGGTTTCAAATAGATTAAAAGTTCAAGGATGTGAAGGTGGGTTTCCCTAGAATGTAACATATCAGATTATAAATGATGTGACAAAAATTGATTTATGTGGCAAATAAATAGATGAGATGACAACGTGATAGATCTCAACTCAGCTTTTATATATTATATAGATAGATATGGAATTTATTAATTCTGATCAACTACCCATGTTTTTTTCATAATCATTATTATCAAATCCTTAAAGGAGTTTGAATATCATAATTACTCTATATTAAGGCTAACAATTTTTTAATGATATGCTTATGAGTGTGTTTGACAAAACTAGCTGATAAGCTAGCTTTTAACTGATAAAATAAATGCTGGTTGATAAGCTCATAGCTTTATAAGCAGGGATGTCAAAAAAACCCGTATCTGTGGATACTCGTAGATATATCCGCAATGGTTACCCGCATATTTATATAATGAGCGTGGGAACGAATATTATACTACCTACCCGCATGATCATTAAAACATATTTTTCTATTAAATATATTTGAATATTATGATTTTTTATTATTTTATGATGAGATATAATTTATTTTATACACGTAATGATATTATATAATGATTATTTATATATATATATAGTATGATATTATAATATATTATATAACATTTCCTCTCTTTCTTTTTATAAAATTTAAGTTCTTAAACATTAATGGGTACTCGTGAATACCCGCGGATACCCATTATTTTTAACGGGTATGTATACGGGTAGGCACTACCCGCCCCGCCTCATTAACATCCCTACTTATAGGCTCCTAGCTTATAAGCTTCAAGTTGATAAACTAGTTTATTGAATTAGAAGCGTTTGATAGAATTAACTGATAAGTTTGTTGATAAATGTAAAATAACATAAAAAGATATAACTACATAAGTTTTATCATATAAATTTTATTTGTATTTTCTAGACAAAAATATATTATTATGTAATTATCGTTTTAGATTTTTTTTAAATAATTAAATTCTTATTAAACTTTTTAGTGATAAAATATTATTTAAAAAATAAAATAAATAGTGAAATTGATAAAATAAATAATATAATATAAAAACAATTTCATAAAATTGTAAAAAGAAAATAACAATTTAATTAATTCTTAGTTTTTTTAATTATCTACTATATATATAAACTATGAATATTTATGTTAATTTGTTATTTTAATATATTAAAATTAATTTAGACATGATATATAATTAAAGTGATAATGCTATTATTTTATGTCTAAAGGATAGTTGTTAATATATTTTTCTTTAATTATTTGTATAATTGTATTGTAATTGAAAATAGGTAATAATAAGTAAAAAGAAATTAAGGATAAGATGAGTGCTACTAACACACTCTCTAACGTAATTGGAATAAGGGAAATGTATTAAAATACGTACAAGGGATGGTGATGAAAGCAAATTAAATAAACTACAAGTTACGTACAAACTAGAAGCTAGCCGAAGTAGTACATTGTAATAAGCTAGAGGCTCCTAAAATAAGCTACTTTGAAGTACCTTACCAAATATTTTTATGTTGGTCAAACTAATTTATAAGCTAGTCAAATACTAGTAGCTATCTTATTGGCCTTGCCAAACATACTCTACGAGAGTAATCAAATTAATTTAAACTCTATACTTAACAACATGCGCATACACCAAGGGCACTCCTTATGAACAAAGTTTATCAAAGTCACCAAAATAAGTTTATCAATACCTTATTTATGGCAGACTATTATAATTAACGTAAATCAAAACAAAAAATAAACTAGGAGGCGAGCTTCTGAAATTTGCATATGGATCACATGCAGAGTTCAACCCATGACAAAATTAGCATCTACAGATTTTAGGTATGGATGCAAGCTCTCTCCCCCTCTCTCTCTATACATATGTATATGGAAACTATTTTTTGGTTAAATTCTACTCACCAGGTTGACTCATTTCTTGCCATCAAGCTTCTCTTATCAATGAGTACTAGCAGCCACAGAGATAACTGTGAATGCTTGGTTTTTATTAAAACCATTTTACACTCAATGATCAAACCTATGGTTTTTAGAATAGTGTTGATTTGGATACTTATTTATAACATGATTTTAATAGAAATTAAATATAGATTGTTTCTAGCTAAACTCAAATTTGAGTTAATGTTATAAATTATAATTTTTGAGCTAAGATAAAAATTTATACTAAATTTTACTATAAACTTACTTTTAAAAAAATTAAAGAATAAATTACATCACATCAAATTTAAATTTAAATAAAATCATCTCTCTAAAATTCATTCAAACTCAAGTTTAAATAGATTAGTGGCTCATACTAAAATTAGGTATTAGACTAGTGGTCAACTGAAACTTCAATTCCCGACCAGAAAAATGAAACAACCAGCACAAAAAGCAAAATAGAATAGCACTGAACTTATGATAAAGAGAGAAACAAACGAATTTTCCTGTGAGGCATCTAATTATAGAATTTGATGATATAATAATGTCAATATTGATTTGGAGTGTACATACACTTGTACTACCAGGCCAAAGTGAGATTTCGATATCAGGCTTAGTCCTAAAACTAAGAAAGAAAAAGCAAATTGATTAAGTTTCAACAAATTCCCCGAATCTAAAATATAGCTTCAATTTGAGAAGATGTAATTTGAGTGCAGCTAGCTTTGTCTTGACAACCAGCAGCATCATCTAGAAGCCATTTCTCAAGCAAAGAAAATGGCATTTCTGCTGTATCTGGCTTGCTCTCATCTTGGAAAAGAGTAGCCTCAGGGGACAGAGATTGAGAAAACTCAGAATTTGAAGAATAATCCAAAGACTCATAACCACCAAACAATGATTCAAATGTCTCAGACAACTCAACACCACTGTTTCCCTTTGCCCCACTTGAAGCAGTGTCAGTCCCCAAGTTATTATTATTGAAGGAATTCTGAGTCACAGATGAGTTAGCAGCACTTGAGGCCTTTAGTGGATTTTTCATCCACCCTTTCAGCAAACGAGCTATGTTGTCAGCACTTGAAGCATAGCATAAAGACTGTGTTGGTTTTGTGGAACAAAAGGAACTGCTATCACTGGAAAGGTTCATTGATTCAGGTGGTAACAATGGTGTCTTGTTGTTGTCTGGTGAGAGAGCCTCACTGAGAGCTCTCTTAGCCATATTGATGTCAGTTTGGAGCCTTCTTTCCCACTGACCTCTAGACATTGACTGAGAAACTGAGAATCCATGTCCCAAGTTACTACCTTTTCCTTCTGTAGTACCTGTTTCCAATTTCTTCAGCCTCTTCTTCAAATAGGTATTCCAATAGTTCTTTATGTCATTATCTGTTCTCTGTGGAAGGTAAGCAGCTATGGCAGCCCATCTGTAACATAATCAATGCGCTTGCTCAGTTTAGTCCAAAAAGAAGGATAAATAAATAAATAAAAACACTCAAAGTAACAATTTTGAAAAGGAAAAACAAAAAAAAAAAAGTAAAATTTACCTGTTCCCTAAAAGTGCTTGAAGATGGATAATCATCTTCTCCTCTTGTTCTGTGAAGTTACCCCTTTTGATTCCTGGCCTGAGGTAATTAGTCCATCTAAGTCTGCAGCTCTTACTACACCTTGACAACCCTGAAAAGTGAAAACCCCAAAAGAAAAATTTGATTTTTAGATCACAGGTCAGGTATATACAATACAGGGGTAGTGAAATTAAGAAGAATCAGAGTTTTTGTAATGAAACAAGAGAAAATAAAGATGAGGGATGGAAGGTTAATTAACCAGTATTGGTGGGAACAGCCTTCCAATTGCCAGGACCATGTTCCTGTATATAAGACACCAATATGATATCTTCTTCAGGAGTCCAAGGTCCTTTCTTGACACCTTCTTTATCACAACAAGGTGGTCTTCCCATCTTTTTTACTTCTATGTATGCTTCAGAGATATAGCTACAGCTCTCTTTTCTATTCTCTCTGAAATCTACTCCTCTTACTTGCTATGCTAATAAGGCAAGAGTCAAAAGGAAGGGTGTATAAATAGGGAAGGAGAGTGTGTGAGGGGTCGCTGACTGGAAGAAGAGAGGAAGGCAAATAGTCAAAAGTTGACAGCAAAAGCATTAACTCAAAGGAGTGAGACGACGGCCAAAGTCAGCTCATCTCTCTCAGCTCTTTCTTTGTGCCTATCAAAACCGCGTGGTGCATTCAATGTGGCTGCACTGGGAAAGCTCTATTATCTACTTTTAAAGTCTCTAAAACCCACCATGCCATTAATGTTAATGAGATAAAGCTGGTGACTCTAGGAAACCCAGAGCTTTCACGTATACCCTTCTTTGTGTGCTTGTGAATAGTTAGTTGTGTTTGCTTGTGGTCTCTCTCTCAATGAAGCAGCCCTTTTTCTTTCAACTTGTGTCTTTTAAGTTCATAAATTATTAATTGTATTGGTATATTGGCGGATTTGATAGTAGTATTTTTTACAATAGCCATATACTACTTGTATAATTTTGTCCCTAGCTTTCTTCTTTAGAAAGGGATAGATAGAGAGATCATTATTATGAATGTCTTAATTCATGCTTATGTGAATGGTTTATTTTTGTAGATATGGTTATTAATTAAAAAGCATGACTTTGTTTTGATAATAACCTTTGACTGTTTATTAAGTGTTAGTTTGAATAAGCATTAGCAGACATTGAATGGATTTAATTTCGTGGAATTGATTTTATTTAAATGTGGGTGTGAAGTGATACGATTTATGTTCGAAAAGGTTTTTTTTTAAAAAAGTGAGTTTACAATAAAATTTATTGTAAATTTTTCAATCATTTCAAAAGTTACAATTTATTATGTTAGTCCAAAGGTGATTTTAGAGATAAAACCAAATTTTATTAAGAGCGTCCAATCATATAAACATTTCAAACCATGTTTACATCTTAAGCGTGATATTATATGTTTCATAAACACTCATCTAAACATGCTTCCATACTATTTGATTGAAGGGATTTGTAAGGGAGAGGAGATGGTCAAAAATCCCTCCTTAATTAAACTATTTTTGTTTCCCCAGCTCCAATGACGATGGGGGATTTGGAGAGGAGGAGATGAAAGTTTATATTAAATAATCAAAATGTCTTAAATATCCCTACACTCATATTAATAAAATTAAGTGTTATAAAAGTGAAGCGGTATATAAGTAAATTAGTTTTACTTCTCCCTCCCCTTATAAATCAAATAAGTAACAGGTAATTTTCCTCTCCTTTAATTTCTTTCCCCTCCCTCCCCTCTTTTCTTTGAATCAAACAAGATAAAATGTCATCTACACTCCTTCCCCTTTATATGTTTGGGTGTTCTACATCAAAATTAATTATATTTTGGTAGACGTAATAGATTGTAACTTTTGTATTAAATTAAAAAATCTACATTAAATTTTATTATAAACTTACTTTTAAGAAAAACTTTCAAACATGAATCACATTACTCTAAACTCAGTTTTAAACACAAAATCATCAATTCTATAAATGAGGTGTTTGAAAGAGCTTATTTTGAACTTATTTTTATGACATATGTAAGTGTTTAAATAAATTTATGAAAAGAGCTTATGACTTACTAATAAGATATTTTCAACTTATTTCAATAAGCTCTTCAGAGTAGCCTATGAAACAACTTGTGCATAGATTAAGTACTATGTTATCTTTTTGGTTCTCACTCTTTTAAGTGCTTAATATAAGCTCTCAAGTGATAAGTACTTATAGAATAACCACTTAATTAAGTTATTTTTCAAAACGCACTAAAAATCAAGTTTATTCATATTCAAGTTTGCAATTCTTTATCTTAACGCACACCGAGAAATTCTATTCATTTACAATTTTCAAATGTCAAAGTATGTTTGGTTTCCATCAAAATCACGTTTGAAACGTGAATCCAGGCGAACATTATTGAGGGTAGCTTATGCCCGGATCCACGTTTAAAACGTGGATTCAATGTAAACCAAACACACCAAAAGCCTATATGAGTTCATTTAGCAAGGATAATGTTATAAATAGTTAATAATTTTTTAGAAGAATGTTGGTAAAAAAACTCTTAACACATTTTAAATTTCGTTATTATTTCATTTTTAAGGAAAAGAGTATAAATAAAATTAAACCACCATGAACTTTTGTCATTTTGTAAATAGGCATGAACTTTCAATTTATCCCAATTAATACTTAAACTCTTATCATTATTAATAGATCCATTCATTAATATAAAGTTAAATAATTAACATAATCAATTTCAATCTTTTAAAATTTGATGTTTTAAATATTAAAATCACATAAGAGAGTAAAATTTATATTTTTTTTATTCTTGAATTCTGTCAAATATCAAGTATTTTTGAAATTTTTTAAAATGAAATACATGGTGTGGTCTTTAAATTTAGGGTTTTTTATTTTTCTTTTTTTAAACTTTATTTTATATTATTTTAATATTTTAAATATAAAATCTTAAACGGATGAGATTGATTTCATTAATTATTTAACTTCATGTTAATGAAAGAATTTATTACAATAATGATAAGAGTTTAAGGATTAATTAGGACAAAATAAATGTTCATGACACCTATTTACATAATGGTGAAAGTTTCGGGTGATTATATATTATTTTCTCTTTTTAAAATTTGTCAATATATGTTTTTAAAAAATTATTTCTTTTTGAGATAACTAAACAAACCTTTTGAAAAATGACCAATAATAAAAATATACTTTTTTCAGCCTCCTTTTTATAAGACTTTTTTTGAGAAATTTTTTTATAATATCCTTTACAAATTTAGAAGATCTTTTTATTTTATTTTTCCCCTTCACAATTTTGAACATTGTAATTTCTAAATTTTGGTTAATGTAGAGAATTAAACAGAATTTAACTTCAAATATAAATAAAGTTAGATGTTAGAGAAATTTTTTAAAACCAATATTAGCTAGCCAGTGTGTGTTTTGATTCAAGGGGTCTTACAAAAAAGATCATATGGAATATTAAAAGAGAATAAGTCTTATATAAATACAATATGCTTAGACAATGAAAAAAATTAAAATGTTTTAACTGAATTCCATGTTATTTTAATATTATTTTAATTAGTTAAGTCTTATTCAGTGAAAAGAATATATTTTTCTAATTGTTTATGATGAATCAATTAATCCTTTCGTATACGAGGGACTCAAGAGTCAAGATGGAGTTGGTGCTTGGCCAATCAAGTGACCGATCTGACCTTGGTGGATCAACACCATGAATATAATGCATGGCCATAAATGGCGATTGCTTCTAGCAATTTCGTGATGGAAACCAAATCCACCTCAAATTGCTTTTTAATTTTGACATTTATAATTTATAATAATAAATTCCATGAAAGAGTAGGCACCCATCCGAAGGCCCACTGCCTTTGAATGTGTCATAAATGGTACTCATTTAAACAAATTTGAGAGTGAACACGTATGTGCAAAGTAAATCTAAAGTTGGTTTATACACAAAAAAAGGTAAGGATAAGTATGTATGGATTTAATTAGTATACACTATCAGTGTAAAGGAATTTTACACAGACATCCAATGGTGTGCCGCCACATCATTTAATGAATATAACATCTCATGTGTTATTAAATTCAATAAATGATGTGACAGCACATCATTGGATGTCTGTGTAAAACTTCTTTACACTGACAGTGTACATATATTAAACTCATATTTATTTACAATTTTTAAAAACTGTTTTCTATTTTAAAAAATATAAAATGAAAAAAATCTATTTGACATATCATTTTTAAAAATAATTTTGAAAAGTGTAACTGTATTAATATGACACCATCCCTTCACCCTAATTTTTTTGTTATAAAACATTATAAAGAAATTTTACACAAACACCAAATGAAGTGTTGTTACATCATTTATTGAATTTAATTACTCATGAAATGTCATATTCATTAAATGACTTGGCGGCACATCATTGGATATCTGTGTAAAATTTCTTTATATTGACAATGTATATCAATCAAATCATTTAAAAAATTGTTTTATAATTAATTTTTCTGATGTAAATACTATAAAATATTTCATTTGTCAAAAATAATTTTTAAAAAACAGTTTTCAAAAATTAAAAAATAAAATTGAATCACACGGTAATCACTGGCCTAATTAACCAAGACATGCGGTAGCGAGTTTTCATGATTTATTGAGTAAATTAATTCCCAAGAACTTCATGTCCACAGTTCTTGGGACCATAATTAATATAAGGCTTTGCAATTAAAAAGAATATAAAACTACTCTATTTTTAACTAAACGACACATATATCATCATTTTAATTGTTTACATATATATAATTTTATCAACTTTAAAGTATATTTATAAGTCTCACATTGATATTTCATGCTAACAAGTAACAACAATCCCAAAGAAGCAGTTTAAAATACAATGCACAATGAGTGTAGTGCTCTCTATACATTGCGCTGTGAAATTCCGTACGCATCTGGGGTAATATTTCCTTCCATATGAGGATCAAATAGCAACACTCGCAAAATATCACTGTTTGATGTGTTAAGAAAACAAAATAACTCTTATAATCTGTTGTACCAGAATTCTTTTAACACTTCCTAATGATCAATGCTATTTCTTCAAATGGTGAATCTACTTTATGTACACATACAAAGTGTTTTTTCCCCCAAGTATATATAGAGCTAGTTCTAATTTTGACGTGTTTATATATTTTTGTATGTATATATATGAGTTTGCCTAATATGTTTTTTGTTTTAAAAATATTTCTGAAATAGAACACAACTCGTTTTGGTATTTGGTAAATTTACAGGGCTGGATTTATACAAAAGGACTATTATTTTGGTTCTTTAATGTATCGTATATAACCAGGCCAGACAGCTGATTTTGACCACTCATACTGCCAAGTGTCAAGAAAAAATAAAAGACGATAGGCATGTGCCCCTAACTTAAGTTCACAAAGCTAATTAAAGCAGAGGTCAAATACATCACCGTAAGAATTAATTGGGAAAATGTTATTTCTACATAAATAAATGTACAACATTTCATATAATAATGAGAAAAAAAAGAAAGAAAAATGTGGCATGTGATCAAATGAGATAAAAAGAAAAAAATATATTCTATGCTTATATATATATATATATATATGTGTATGTATGGGAAGATCAATTGAGACTAGGATCAAATTTTTAGATAAAACAAATTTACCATATTATGTATAAATAAAAAACTAATTGATTATTTATTACACTATCTTATTTTAACATATATAATAGTATATATGTTATTTAAAATATAAATAAATATTCATTATTAGATAACAAGCTTGTGATTGTATAAATTAAATAAAATTTTATACACATAATCATGAATTAATGTGTTATAAATAATTCAATATTTAGATTGATCAATTTTACATTAAAAAAATTATTAAGTGGTGTAAATTGAAAAGTTTAACATGCATTAGGTGTCATTAAAAAAAATTGATCAATTGACGCCAAAATTTATTTCCTGTTTCAAAGAATGACATCAAATGTCAAACTTTTTTATTTACACAACACTTAGTAACATTTTAATTTCTAGAATGCAAAGTTAGTCAATCCAACCTTAGATTAGATCAAATTCACAAATATTCATATACAAATAAAAAATAATTATTACTTGATCATAATATTATTTTATTTTAATGTATATCATACAGTTAAAATAATTCATACGATTGTGGGAACAATATTAAGGCATGGTTAGGTATATAATAAATAATTAGTTAAAAGAAAATTTCTCAATAGTTATTACATAGTCTTAATCTTGAGCAAGATTATTGCTTTTTTTTTTACGGTATAAACATATGGAAGTACATTAAACGGGCCTGGGGAATGGTCCATGGCCATATGGAAGTACATTAAGTTAGCTTCTAGCTGATAAGCCCTAGCTTATAAGTTCTGAGTTGATAAGCTAGCTTATTGAATTAGAAGTGTTTGGTAAAACTAGCTGATAAGCTAGTTAGTAAATGTAAAATGACATAAAATGACATAACTACATAAATTTTATTATATAAATTTTATTTGTGTTTTTTAGGAAAAAAAAAATATTATTATGTAATTATAAATTTATATTTTAAAAAAATAGTTAAATTCTTATGAAACCTTTTTAGTGATAAAATATTTAATTAAAAATTAAAATAAATAATGAAATTAATAAAATAAATAGTATAATATAAAAATAATTTCATAAAATAGTGAAAAGAAAATAAAAATTTAATTAATTCATAATTTTTTAAATTATTTATTATATAGGTAATAATAGGTAAAAAGAAATTGGAAGATTTTTGTCACTAAAATTGAAAATATATAATAATAGGTAAAAAGAAATTAAGAATAATAAGGGAATGTATTAAGATATAAGAGGTAGTGATGGGAGAAAATTAAATAAGTTAGAAGCTAGAAGCTAGGTGAACTAGCTTGTAGCTTATAAGCTAGAAGCTCCTAAAATAAGCTACTTTGATGTACTTTACCAAACACTTTTGTGTTGGTCAAACTAGCTTATAAGCTTGTAGCTAGCTTCAGGGTCGGCCCAAGGGTAAGGCTACTCAAGCCCTTGTTTTAGGCCCATGATTGTTAATAACATTCTTTATGCAAAAAATTAAAAATATTATTATAATTAGGCCTAGTTCATTGGTTTAGAAATTGATTTTCCTCCTCAATGGTTGATGGTTCAATCCTTACTAAATGAATTTTAACTTTTAAGGCTCACTTTTTTCACCCCCATGTATTTAAAAAGACCCCCAAATAAAGGTTTGTTTGAGGCCTCACTAGATGTTGGGTCGGACCTGGCTAGTTTATTGACCTTGCCAAACACACTCTTAGTGCAATCAGGAATATCCTCAATCCACTGATATTCTGGATGACTGCAAACAAACTTTGCTAAAAAAATGGGCTATTGATGAAATAAAATATTAAGTGCACGTTTGTTTCATATTTTTAAAAGAGATATCAAAATTTTGACAAAAAAAAAATATCAAATTCATACAGTATAAAAACGTACAATTTAATTATATAACACACTTTTCTTTTAATTTCTTTCCATCACGCCACCTATCACATCTCACATTTCTCTCTCTTTTTTCTCTTTTTTTTTCTCCTTGTTGTACATATTGTACATGTACAAATTACATTTCTCTTGTTAAAATTAAAAAATGACAATTTTTCAAACATCTTAAAGAAAGTCCGACATATATATTGGCAGATAACTGAGTCCCTTAAGCATCTTGACAAGGGTTCGATCCATAGCGGTGTGTATGGAAAAGACTTTCTTGGAAGAGGCAGATAACCGGCATCTTGATAGGAGTTTGATCCCTGGCGGTGTGTATAAAAAAGACTTTGGGAGAGGCAAAGCGCACTTCAATGATCTCTGCGCACGCCTCGAAGAGGATTAGTCTCTAGCTATCAATTGAGGATACCCTCTTCACAAAAACAATAATTTATTTCCTCTCAAAATAAGTTAATTCAAACATTCATTCATTGTGATGTTACTTCATCAATTTTTACCGCACTAAGATAATAGGAATTTGGATATAGAAAAGGTAACAAAAATAGTAAATTTCTCACAAGATACGATTGGGTGTGTGGTATTGCTTCGGTGTTTTAACTTATCCAATGATCTCAAGGCTTAAATTCATAAGAATATGCAATTGTGTTAAATACCCGGAATAAAAATTTTACCCACACCAAAGAAAATATATATTTTCATGCATTGAAAATGGGAAAAATATGTTTTTGTCCTTATAGTTTTGGTCAATTTTGGTCTGCATCCCTGAACTTTAAATCCTATATTTTTTGCCGTTGAACTTTCCTAACCCTCAACCCGTGGTCCCTGACCGTAAATGAGATATGTTAACATGATGAGCTGGCTAACAAAAATTACTTGTCAGTCTTAATAGTGGCTCCAAATAGTTGATTAATCAAATTAATCTTTTTTATTACTTTTTAATTACTAAAATAACCCTAATTACAAAATTAGTTTTTTTATCGGGTAAATTGTTGAGGTGAAAACACTAATTTAGTAATTAGGGTTATTTTAATGATTAAAAAATAAAAAAAAGGTTAATTAGATTAGTCAGTTATTAGAGACACATTATTGAGGTTGACATGTAACTTTTGTTAGCCAACTCACCAGATAACTAACAGCAAGGACCACGATTTGGGAGGTTTAGAAAGTTAAGGGATAAAAAATAAATGATTTAAAATATAAGGATGAAAACTAAAGTTGACAGAAACTATAGGGATTGAAAAACATATTTTTCCCTTAAAAAATTCTCAAAAGATGAACGGTGATTTAAAGTTTTCCTATAACATAAACTCTATATAAGCCAATATATTAACTCTCTATATTATAATTTTGAGATCTCACCTTAGAGAGTGGAACACTCACTCACCCTATTCTCCCTCTCAATGAGTTTTATCATTCTTTCTTTTCTCTAATTGGACGGTGAATTACACACACTACTTGTGAGAGTATATTTCTCCCTCTCAATTAATAAACTAATATTCTCTCTTCTTACTTAAATTTTTAAATATTAATAAATATTAATCCTACATTTTGAAATTTACTGAGATTCAAAATCATATATAATTATTTTCTATTCTAATCCTTATTTTTAATATAAACATTTATTCTAATCATTATGAGTTTAATTTACTTAATTATATATTATTATCAAATAATAATATAAATTAGATTTTAATAGATAACCTGCTATTATAATTTAATATTAAATAATTATCTAAAATTATTTTGATTTTTTTAATTATAAATATATTAATTTATTATAAATTTAATTTTAATTATATAAAAATATACCTTTATCCACCTATTATGCGAGTCAATATAATAGTTGCAGTAAAATTTAGTCTTAATTAAGTTACATAAAATAAGTCAATAAATAATATATATATATGTCATTATTTTACATTAAATGCTCACTTAAATATTTGTCGAAAAGAATTATTTTATATTCAAAAGGCTGATATGTAAATCGTTTATTAGCTGCACAACTTGTGTAGTGTACTAGACTATCTGCCGGCTGGGGAAAAAAATAATTGTCAATTTGTAATTAAGGACACGGCATTAATAGGAAAAAAAAAATCAACCAAGTTTTAATTAAGTTTAAAATTAATTTTATTAGTAAGAAGATTCTCTACTATCTATAAAAGTTTTGAAAACGATAGATTGTTATAAGAAGATTAACATTAATGCAATATTACATGAATCCGAAATTATTTGATATGTAATTGAGATGTCTCAAGATTAACATTATATATACTTTTGAAATATATGAAAAATCTAACCATTTGATTATCAAGTTATTAGTGTGAAAATTTACGAAATTTGACACATATAATCATAATGATGAATAAACATAATTTAATGGTTGGATTATGAAAAAACATTTTCGATTTCTAGTTATTAATGGTGTAATACTTGGTGTAACTTACACCGGTATAATTTGAACCCTCATATATATATATGAGGAGGGTTATAATTACACCGGTGTAAGTTACACCAAGTGTTACACCACTGAATATTTTTTTAACGGATCATTGTATTAAATAATCCACCGTTGGATTGAAAGTTACTATCATATAGATCATACATATAAAATTTTACATTAATCCGAAATTATTTGATATGTCATTGAGATGTCTCAAGATTAACGTTATATATACATTTGATATATATGAAAAATTCAACCATTTGATTATCAAGTTATTAGTGTCAAAATTTTACGAAATTTGGCACATATAATATTGATGATGAACAAACATAATTCAACGGTTGGATTACTAAAAAACATATTCGATTTGTAGTTATTAGCGGTGTAATACTTGGTATAACTTACACCGGTGTAATTATAACCCTCCTCTATATATATATATATATATATATATATTCTTTAACGGGACGACACTCGTTAAAATGACCCTAAAATAAAAACTATTTATTATTTATTTATATTTTTTTATGTAATCAATACTTTCTATTTTCATTAAAAAATCTATTTTGGAAGTCATATCCCCAATCTAAGGACGGATGTTATCAAAACCTTTTATTATTTTATATTACAGGTATCTTCCACCTGACCAATATTATCAAAGTCAATAACATTCATATCATGGTGGGATCCTAACTCTCCTAGCCAATTATTTTTTTCATACACAACACTTAAACCCAATATCTTATTTAAGGGACAAACATATACCACTTAAACCAACCATTCATTGATAAATTATAATATTAAATACATTGGTAATATTTTGTAATAAAACTTTTTATTTTTAAATATTTTAAATAATATTTTTTGAGTACTCATTAGCATTTTCCTAAATTAAATTATAAATCTCTAATTGGAATTTGAATTTTTCTCGATCTTAAGGTATCTGATTTAAATTGATACCTAACTTCAACATCCCCGTCAACAAGTTGAAGTTTAATGACAAATTTAATATAGTAGAAAATAATATATTTAATATCCATCAATTCAGTGTAATAAATTATTTATATTTTTTAAAAATCACATGTATCTTTCATGGGAGATAATTCTGCTTGAGCCGGAAACATCAACATTGTTGTAGGGCTAGCTCTCCGAACAAATTTTTTTTTCTATTCACAACACTTGAACTTAGAGTGTCTTTATTCGAGCACCACATGAAAGTTTCTTAAACTAATATTTTATAATTATTCACATTCTCCCATATTACTATATTATTTTTATTACTTTAAGCGCAATTCATTCATTTTTATCTCCAACCCAACAGCTTTAAAAAATTTCTTATATGGACCCCATAACCTACCCTACATATAATTAAACAAATATAATAAAATAAAAACAGAAAAACTCTGCAGCAACCCACTTTTGCGGGTACTGCAGGCAACACCGATTTCAATCAAGCGAGCATTGATTGGCTCTCCATCGTTGCATGTTTTACCAGCATCGCATCTAGTAGCAAGAGCTCTCCGGTTTTTCAACCAATGGAGAGATGCTCTTAATACCTTATTTAAGGTAAATAAAACATGTACCACTTGAACCAATCCATTTCATTTTGAATCAAGATTGTTTATTTTTTAAATAATTAAGTAATTTCAAATTTTTTAAAGTGATTTTTTAATAAATAAATAAAAATGATTTTCTTTTCTAGAAAACTTAAATAAACAGGCTTTAACCCAAAGGCTGCAAAGACCCAACATGTTCAAGAAAGTTTAAGTCCATTTCCTTACTAAGTGCGTGTTTGGGTAACCGTTCCGGATGTGGATCTGCAACTTCTCAATATATACTTTTAAAAAACAACAATATGTTGCTCCTTGAAAAAGGTCTTAGGATGTGGTATTTTCACATCCCACCATCTACCCAGACACACCATAATACATGTATTTACCGCCCATAAATGGATATGATAAGTTGTTGCGCATTTTTTAAATTTTCAAACGCATTTACCGGCGATTTTCGATTTTAAATCCCCAATAGGTCATTTTTATTATTCAGTTATTTTTTATTTAAATTTTTTACATTAAGTAAAATATATTATTCATGATTTTCTTAATTTTTTTATACTGGTACGCTTACAAAAAGGCAGAAAAGAAAAGGAAGAAAAAAGAAATAAACAGAAAAACAGAGACAAAATTATTCCCTAAGGAAAGCTACACCCATCGCATCTGCAAGCAAGGTATCTGAAAGGTCTTGAGGAGGTGTTGGAATATCCACTAGAGTATCCACAGAACTAGCTCTTTTCTTAGCCAAATAGTCAACACAACGGTTTCCCTGGCAGTGAAGATGGTGAAAAGAAATCCTCCAATCCTTAGCCACAAATGATTCTTAATTTAATATTATTTTAACATTTATTTATAAAATATTTTTAAATTAAAAATAAAAATGGGTGATGTGTAATGGTGAGACTCATTTAAGATATGTGAATAGTACGAATTTAAGATACTCGGTTGGAGACGAGAGATGCTTAATAAGAACTTGATGATGTGCAATGATGGAATCCATTAAAATTTTTGAATAGTGAAAAAGTGATGTGCTAGGTTGGAGAGGATATCTGCATCGCTAGATGCATACCTAGATCTTATAAATCTACTAAGTTGCTTAACTTGACTTTTCCATTAGGGATATTCGTATTAGCACTGATGCTTCTATAAGCACAGGTGCTTAATATTAAAAAAAGTAGATTAATTGTTGTGAGATTGGTTGATAGGTGGATTGTAGGGTTTATTTAAGAAATTTATAGAGTTGCTTGGTTGAAGATAAAAAATGATTTAAGTTGTTTTAAATCATAAAAATAATATAATATATAGTGTAAGAAAGTATGAAAGTTTATAAAATATTAGTTTAAAAATCTTTTCAGGGATGCTTTATAGAGATAATCTAATAAAGTTGTGCATAAAATAAAATGGATGGTTGAATAAATAGGGAGTATATATGATTTTTACGAAAGAGTTCTTTTAGCTGCTATAGTTATTGAGTTTTGTTAATGTACCCTATATTAAGTTGTTGTCAGATTTTTATTTGAGAATTAGGAAGTAATGTGATAAATTTCTCAATAATTTTAAGAAACTAATCGTTTAAGAGTCCATTTAATTTAAAGTTGGATAGAATTGATTTTGAGAAAATTGATTTGTGTTTAGATTAATACTTTTAAAAGTGGATTGAGAAGAATAGATTTTGTTTGGATGTGATAAGTCAAATTACTTTTAGAGATAATTACTGAAATGAGTATAAAAAAGACAAAATTTTATGGGAATCAAATACTTGAATGAGTTAGAAATGTACAAAACAAAGAATTGATTTTCAAGAATTGACTTTACAATCAATTGCTCAAAACCAAGTTACCCATCCCAAAAATCAGTTCACTATTTACTTAAATATTCAGCCAAACATGTTAGCAAATTTCCAAACTCGGTTTGACTAAGTAAAAAATGAGTTTGAGGGTCTCAAATTGGAATCCAAACGAATACTAATTTATTTCCAAAGTGTCATATTGAGTGAACGTGAATATTAAAGGATGTCAACAGAGTAGGATGAGTAGTATACTACCCGTATCTAGAGTTGTTAAAATGAGTCAGGCCGCTCACCTGGATTGGCTTATCACCACAGATTGGTCAGAAATTGAGCCGAGCCGGCCTTACTCACTTTTTGGTGAGCTGGGAAAATATACCTACCCGACTCGAGTCACCACGGGTTGACTCACTTAATATCCAAAAAAAATCACAGAACAATCTAAAAAACCATTAAAAGAAGCAAAAAAGCTGGAAAATGCAAAACAAATCTGGAAAAAAAATGAAAAAAAAAACAAAAACAAAAATCAGAGGTTAATACACACAGGTTCACAGATTCATAAGTTCATAAGTTGACATGTTTATAAATTCACAGGTTTTAACAAAAACACTATTACTGCATTAGGAATTAAAACGAAACAGAAACAGTTTGACAGAAACATAAACCATAGATTCACAGGTTGACAAACAGAAACATAATCACGGTAATTAAAATAAATAAGATAACTTAATTGTTGAAGCTGAACAACTCCAAATTCGAAACGACGCGAGGCTACAGGCATAGAAGGTCTCGCTCACGTCGTCGGTGGCCAAGCGCGAACAGTTAAGGAAAGATGTCAATCGAAGTAACGATGCAGGCGAAGGAAAGTAAAAGGGACGGTGCAAGAAGAGGCAGATCGAAAGAAGTCAAGACCGATTCATATCACATGTCATCGCGCAACACGAATAGGTGCAAACAGGCACGAAACGGAGAAGGAAGCGCTGAAGGCTATCGCTGGTGAACCAATTGGTCGGGTGGGGTGTGGGGAAGAGAAGAACGTAGGCAAGCAGAGAGAGGCGTCGTTGGGGGATCCGAATCGTGCGTTTGAGTTATGAGGAGATTAGGGCTACAAGCCTCAATTCAATTACAATATTTTTTTAGTTTTAAAAAAAAAAAAACAGATGGACCCGACTCAACCATGCTCAAATTCACCTTGGCTCGTGGGTTAAGTGAGTTAGGCTATATTAGCCCGGGTAGCGGTGGGAGTAGGGCAACCGACCTGTTAGGGGCCGCCTTGCCTGTTTATAGCATGGTCTGCCCTGACTCGTTTATTAAAAAGACCATACTAAGGCTTTTTAAAAGACTTGTTTAGTTAAATAGGACATGCTTTAGGCTTATGAAAAAACCTCTTAAGCTTGATAGATCGGCCTGTTTCATATAATAATATATAATATATTAAATAATTATATAAATAACTATAAAATATCATTTAAAAACTAGAATATAATAAAAAAATATAATATAATAAATTAATTATATAAAAAGCCTGCTTAAAAGGTCTGCATAGGCTTATAGACATGTTGGCCCGTTTGTAGGCCTTGTTATAAAATAGAATTACAGGTGAGGCCAAACTTTTACGCAAACCAGGTCAGGCCTTAAAAAAAGGTCAGTAACAGGCCTAGACTCAGGCTTAAGAATTAGGAGCCATAACATATTTTTCATCCCTAAGCTCGGGGAAAAGTGAGTTCTTAATTTAATAACCCAACCCACCGTTGAGTCGGGTTTATATTGGGCTCATTTTGATAGTGTCGTATCCATACTCGTTGAAAAACATTTTTCATCTCATCATGAAATAATAAAAACAATCCTAATATTGTAATATTTTTAATAAAATTATATTTTAATGAGTAAGCAGACACCCATGGGGTGAGTAATTATATAATATTCGTCCTCACTCATTTAATAGATATGTCGATACCCATTGCGGGTATATTCGTGGGTATACAGGAGTACATGTTCTTTTGTCATCCCTAAACGTGAATCTTAATTTGTTAGTCAATCTTAGACAACTTCTAACCCACAATTATTAACGTTAACCCGAATGGCTAATGGCAAGTGTGAGAAAATAGCCTTAATCCACATTTGATATGCAGTTGAGTACAATTGATTTTAGAACCAGTTCCGAACTGGGAACATACAAGCACTTAGTAATTAGTACTCGTTTGGATAAGTGAAACTAGAGTGTAAAGCTCGATTTCATGCAAAATTGGTTGCATTCAATGTGTTTAGGAACTTGTGCAAGATTTATTCTAAAATCAGTTCTAACTAATTGTAAATCAATCTTAATTTTTCCATAATTCATTTTTCACACATATCCTATTTTATAGTACTTCCTTTTGTCCTATTTATAAGAAACATATGATTAAATTATTAAAACCATGGAAATATCCTGAAAATAGTTTAATGTAATTAATAATATCACAATTTTAATTTTTATTCTAGAAATATTCTTAATATTAAATAATTAAAATAAGGACAAATTAAAATTACTCTCAATTAAAGTCATCATTAGAGTAATACATCATTCTCCAATAGTTTGTAATTGAAAATAGGGTAGTACATCCACCTTCATGAAAAATAAATGAGAAGTGAACAATAAATAAGAGTATAAAAGAAACTTAATAATAATACAATTCAAAATAATATTACGTTTAGGAAAAAAATCATTCTTCTCTTTTATTTCCTCTCTTTTTTCTTTATTTTTTCTCATCATTTATTATATCTTTCTTTTTTTACTCCCTTTTATTTTTGGTGACAACTCCAGTGCCGTCAATAAATTATGGGTTCAGGTGCAGTCATGAGTTGTCACACCCTCACTGTGCCATGTGTAATTCACTCACCATGTCAGCTAAAATTTGTTAATTTTATCTAATCATCAATTGACCCAATTAGTTGTCTTTTGGTAATTAGAGTAAATTGATTACAAATTGTGCCAAAATTATTTCCCTCCAAATAATCATTTTAGAATCTGCAAAGTACCCTAATTCCAAAATCTAATTTCCCAAATATCCTAAGAACCCTATTCCCTAAATTGTGAATCGTGTACCATGAAGGTTTAATTTCTCATCATCCTCTAATTCTTCAAAACGAGTAAACCATGAGCCCCTTGCAGTCAGCTTCGACGTTCGATCAAATTATTTCCCTCTCCTTGCAATCAACTTCGACGTTCTGCAGAATATGAGAGGAAAGGGGGTGAGAGACCCATTGGGGGCTTTATGGAGTGGGAATAATGGCGAAGAAGAAGCCATTGATCCATGCTTCTGTTTCGGAGTGCGCTGCTCCCATGGCATCTGACTTAAATTCATGTGCATCTGACTTTGATTTTTTTAAGTGCATCTGACTTTGATTATTTTTTTTTGTTTTAATTTGTAGTATATTGATGCATGTGAAATGTGTTGTTAATGGCATAAACCTAAGAAGAGAACTTTTAGGTTCTGTATAATGGAGCTTGATTTGAATGAGGAGCCTTCGGATAGTACTCATACTTCAGTATTTAAATTTGATTCTTTATTGAATGAACTATAATCTGCTGCCCAGGGACATATACAGGACCGTGATAGACACCTTGAAGCATTAACTTTCAGAGATAGGCTGCGTGAGAGGTGGCCACCGGTTCACTCTCCGGTTCAGATAACCAACCTTACCGGAAAAAAGGGGTGAAAAAATCCAAAACTGTAAGGGGCTCTATCGGAAAAATAAAATGTCTTCACCGTTCATGAACAGGGGCTTACGAAATTTCCTTCAGGGTTCATGAATTTCAGGGTTCATAAATTTGAATCTGGGTTGAAAGAGGAAAACATAATTTTAATGTTTCCTTTACAAATACTCCCTCCGGTCCTATTTATAAGAACCTTTTAACTACTTCACACAGATTAAGGAAATTGGTTAATTTAGTTGATTGCAATAAATTTGTCATGAATGTGTATCATATTTACTAAACTATCCTTGAATTTATTGAGACCTATTATATTTCTCTTTCTATTTAACTACTCAATTGTGTCATACTCTCTCTACTAATTAATTATTCACCTACCTCCACTAGTGGGGTATTTTTGTCAAATAATAATTAATACATGGGACAATCTGAAAAAGTTCTTATAAAAAGGACCAAGCCAACCTTCAAAAAGGTTCTTATAAATAGGACCGGAGGGAGTATAAGATTTTTTTATAAATTTTTAGAAAAATTTATTATTGAATATTTATAATTTTCAGATTTTGATTAATATAGAGATTGAATTAAATGGAGTTTAATTATAAATAAAGATAAACTATCAATACAATAAAACATCTTTTCTTAGTGTGTGTTTGACAAAACTAGCTGATAAGCTAGCTGGTAGCTGATAAGATAGCTTCTAGCTGATAAGCTCCTAGCTTATAAGCTCCGAGCTGATAAGCTAGCTTATTGAATTAGAACTGTTTGGTAGAACTAGCTGATAAATTAGTTGATAAATGTAAAATAACATAAAATGGCATAACTACGTAAATATTATTATATAAATTTTATTCGTATTTTCTAGAAAAAAAAATTATTATGTAATTATAATTTTATATTTTTTTAGAAAATAATTAAATTCTTATTAAATCTATTAGAGATAAATTTTTTAATTAAAAATTAAAAAAATAATGAAATTGATAAAATAAATAGTATAATATAAAAATAATTTCATAAAATATTGAAAAGAAAATAATAATTTAATTAATTCGTAATTTTTAAATTACATATTATAAAGGTAATAATATGTATAAGAAATTGAAAGATTTTTGTCACTAAAATTGAAAGTGGATAATAATAAGTAAAAAGATTAAGAATAATAAAAGAAAGGTATTAAAATATAAGGGATAGTGATAGAAGAAAATTAAATAAGCTACAAGCTAGGTGAAGTAGCTTATAGCTTATAAGCTAGAAGCTCCTAAAATAAGCTACTTTGAGGTACCTTACCAAACACTTTTGTGTTGGTCAAACTAGCTTATAAGCTAGTCAAATAAGCTAATAGCTAGCTTATTGGCCTTGCCAAACACACTCTTAATGTAGCGGCGGATCTTGATCAAATATTTGGGGGTTGTATATAAAATTGGGTTTGAGTTTAAAAGAATACCACATAAGTTCCTATTTATCGGTGCTATTTTAAGTTTTTTTTCATTTTATTTTATTTATATAGAAGTTTAAGAATGTATTGATTGCATTTTTCTATTTTTACTCTCAATATAATTTAAGTATTCAAATCAAAGACTCATTACTCTTGGTTTTAATGATTGTCAAATTTGTTGATCACATTATCTGAATAAGAAACAGATTCTGCTCAAAGGTATTTGTTCTATGTGTTGCAGGGAAATACTATCTTGAACATACTGAAACTGCTTGGGTCAAACGATCTGCAGATAGTTTACACTGAACTGACTGAAACAAGCTTGAAGCAATCTTCTGAAAGAAGCATACTTTGAACCTGCTGATCTAGAGCAACATGTTGAAACTATGCATCCATCTGAAAGCTCTCAACCTGTTGAAAGTATGTGCGTACTAAAGTTGAATCTGGTGAATACATACTCTCCGAACTATCACTTAATGACATGGCAACTCAAGCTCTCTATAATGATGAACTCTCCGAAATGCTTGAAGCTGCTGAAGACTCTCTCAAACTTCTGATGACGTGCTCAAATCTTTAAGCTGAGAAGTCTTACTAAGGTTGTGCAAGAAGCTATCTGTTAAAGACAAAAGACTTTCTGTGCAAAGGTTTAAAAGGTCTCTAAACGTCTTCTGCCATCATCTACAAAAGGAAGTCTTTGCAGAGATCTTTCCGCATCTTATGGAACTTCGTACACGAAAAGTGAACCTCTGAACCTGTCGTGTGTCAGAGCAGTGCTACCTCTGCACACCTACTCTATTCAAGTCAAAAGCTATCTCTCAACGTCTTTATGCTCAATGACTATTTATATGGACGCTATAAATAGCTTCTCACAAGAACTTGAAGGTGTCGGCCACATTCCTAAAGAAATATTATGAAACTGCTGACCAACGAGAGTGAAGAGAGAGCTCAATGTAGAAAACATAGCTGAGAAAACCCCAAGAGCAGAGTAAAAGAAAAAGAGCGAGCAAAGTAGTAAATCTTCACAGAAAGGTGAACCGCTCCAGAAAAGTGAGACAATAAAGCTTGAAAGATTTAAGAGAATCTCTCCTAGAAAGGAAGAGAAGAAAAGTCTCAAAGAAAGAGTGATTTAGCTACTTTAAAGAGAAAAATACTTTCTGGCCTAAACACTCTGTTGTATTAACTATCCTTGTTCTTAGATTTATTCTTTGTATCCTTAGATTTACTTAGTTATTCCTTTGTGCAAGAAGAACCTGAGTTTAAGTTTCTCAGAAACTTAAAACTTAGTTTATATTTTGTGAACACTCTTAAGTGTCTGAGAGCCTGGAGAGGCTTGTTGGAACAAAGAATACTTCTTGAGCCTGGAGAGGCTTGTCTGTAAAAGAATAATGCTTAAGTTGCCTGGAGAGGCGATTGAAAACAAAGAATACTCGTTGGACCTGGAGAGGCCAGGTGTGCAAAGAATACTGCATGAGTTGCCTGGAGAGGAAGTTGAAAACAAAGAATACTTGTTGTTAAGTCTGGAGAGGCCGGGGTAAAATAATACTTGTAATCTTGCGGGATTAGTGGAAAATCCAGTGGAGTTTTGCCCGGGGACTGGATGTAGCTCACTGGGTTAGTGGGTGAACCAGTATAAATCTTTGTGTTAAGTTCTCTCTTCCCTTACCTCTTTACTTTCCGCTGATATCTGTTTAAACTAACCAAAGAGGGTTAAAGAAAAGTTGTTTATTAATATGAGCAGAAATCAATCTTTCTTTAAAGGGAAAATAATTTCAAAATGTTTTTATTCAACCTTCCGAATTGCATCAGCAAGTTGCTAAACTTCCCAGTTTCGAAAGGTTGATCAAATGTTTTCATATCAGTTTTGCTTGTTTCGAAAAGTTTTCCAAAAATCTGTAAAGATTATTAAAACACTATTCAACCCCCTTCTAGTGTTTCATGTGGCCCTAACACGAGCGACACCCATTAGGTAGAGGATATCGTTTTCTAACCATAGGGAAGTGTCAGTTCTCAAGTAAGTCAATTTCGTGATCTGTCATCATGGAAGTATGGAACTATCCACGTTTAAAAATACGCCCCCAGTTCATTATTAATTAATTGATTGATTGAATATTCCACAATATTTATTTGTTTCACTGTTTGGTTGATCCGAATGAATTGAATTATTTAAATTCTTCAATGGGCATCAAAGCCAAAGCCAAAGACATAAATATTATGGCTATTTTTTATGGGTTAAAATCATAGTTTAAAAAATCGGACCGGGAACTGGCTAGGTAACTGGTCCGCTCAATTCTAAAAAATTGGTGGATTTCAGAATTGGTGAGAACCGGTCAAATCCATAAAAAACCAGTAAAAAAATTAATGTCTGAAAACCGATTGAATCGGTCTTTATTAGAAAATATAATTTCTAAAATATTTTTAAGATAAATAAAGACATATATTTGAGGATCACACACAAATATTTATTATTTTACCATTATTAATTTTTTTGTCTTATAAACCTTATAATAAAGTTACTTATACAAATTTATAACTTTATATATCTTAATTTCTTATAATTTTTGGTTATTTAATAATTAAAATGTTATATCATATTAAAAACACATATTTAATTAATATCGGTTCGACCACGATTCAACTAGATTAAACATTGAATCGTGAATCAGTTCCTTCATCGGTTCAATTACTAGTCCGATTTTTAAAATATTGATTAAAATATTATAAGGATTAAAAACAAAAGTAGCTTATTTTGTTGGAATTAAAAAATATTTATTTATTTTTTTAGGTCAAGAGAATATATTCATTGAAAAATGCCCAACGACACTTACAAAGCTTAAGGATGCTAAATATAGAGTATTACAGCAGTGCACTACAAAATAAAACAACATAATCGAGCACGCATACTCAGTCAATGTAAACAATTTAGCAGTCCTAATAACAGAAAAATAAAACAATGCCTCTTATTACAAAATTCTGAAACAGACTGGACTTTTCTTTCTATCTTTTTTATTCCTTCCGGATCAGCACATATCCAACATCAGCTCCAAACAAAAATCCACGACATCAACTGCAACCAATCTGAGTAAAACAATGTTGCAAAATCGAGCTCTAATATGGAAATGTATAGAGGGCGGCGAATCTGAGTACAAACAGTGCTGCAAACAATGACTCTAACAGAATCTCGTAACGGAGGGGTAAAAGGTTATGGATGTGGTGGCTAGAAGGAAAAAGGGAGAGGAGGTGATGGTGGTGGGATGGAAAAAGAAAAGAAAATACGGGGAAAAAAACAAACAAAAAAAAAAACTCTCACTAAAGAGAGAGAAAATATTTATTTTACCCAATAATTATGTATATTTCTAGAGAACTGGGCCATAAGCCCGGGCCCAATCTTTTTTTTTGTTTTTATAAAAAGTTGAAACAGAACTTAGGCTTTTTTATTTTGTTCGGGCCCTGTTTAGAACTTATCATGGTATCCCTAGTCCAACAGAGCATGAACGTTTGACAAAAAAAAAAAAGAGAACATGAACGGGTTTTGACCGTTTGGGAAGGGGTTAAGCAGAAACACGAGAACGGTGAAGGGGTTTCGCTCTTTCTGCGCGACGCGTTTGAAGAGCAGAGAGAGTGAGATAGCCATGGAAGGGGCATCGTATGCACGCATGCCGAGGGTGAAAATTCGAGAGCTGAAGGACGACTACGCCAAGTTCGAGCTCCGAGACACGGACGCCAGCATCGCCAACGCGCTGCGGCGCGTGATGATCTCGGAGGTGCCTACGGTCGCTATCGACCTGGTGGAGATAGAGGTGAACTCTTCTGTTCTGAACGACGAGTTCATAGCGCACCGGTTGGGGCTGATTCCTCTTACTAGCGATCGAGCAATGTCCATGCGCTTCTCACGTGACTGTGATGCCTGTGACGGTGACGGCCAGTGCGAGTTCTGCTCCGTCGAGTTCCATCTTAGGGTTAAGTGTATGAGTGACCAACCCTCGATGTTACCAGCAAGGACCTCCTCAGTTCTGACCACACTGTTGTTCCCGTCGATTACTCTGATCCTTCTGTCCACGACGCTCCTGAGCATAGGTAGGTTGAGCTTTCTTCCTTCCTTTTTACTGCGTATTCTTAAACATTTTCCTCTGTGTTGTGCTGTGATAATTTCAATTTTAGGTTTAATAGGAGGATGTGTGTGTGAATATAGGGGCATTTTAATTGTCAAGTTGAGGAAAGGACAAGAGCTGAGGCTGAGAGCTATAGCTAGGAAAGGGATTGGCAAAGATCACGCCAAATGGTCGCCTGCAGCAACTGTTACTTTCATGTATGAACCAGAAATTCACATAAATGAGGATTTAATGGAGACTTTGTCACTTGAAGAGAAAAGAGAATGGGTTGAAAGTAGTCCTACACGTGTCTTTGAAATTGATCCTGTAACCCAACAGGTTCGGTTCTTCTCTCATTTGTTCACTTGTCATTATGGTTATTATGCACTTTTCAGTTTCATCTATGTGATCCGTTTTCTCTTTCATTCTTGAATTTTCCAATAAATCACTTAGGGTTTGATGCTTACATGGTGGTTTGATCATTGATGCATATACTCCTTTTTTGGAATTACCTCAGCAGTCAGCAGAGGCGGCATGTTCATTATTTGTGATTATCTGCTAATCCTGGGAATTGTAGACTGTCTCTATAGCCTTTTGTGTTGTAGTAAGTAGAGAGAAAAGTATAATTGGAGGTACTTCTTGTTGTCTTTCTGTGTTCAATGGTGGACTATTGGACACTTGCAATTTGATGTTTTGAATGTATAATGAATGCTTCTTCTGAGCAAATTAAACATTACTTATTAATGATCTTCCAGATTGGTTTGTTCATTGTTTATGGAAACATGATACAGGCTTACAGAATCATATAGAGAAGGGAAAAGCAGTAACTAAGAAACAATTAATCTCCATATTTTGGTGAAGGTAGCTTCCACCTAGAAAATAATATATTTGCTTTGCTAAGTATAAGCATTAGAGTGCTAACTTTCTGCAAGAATTCCGGTTTATCTTGGAGTAAGGATGTTCTTCAAATATACGTGACCTTAGACCTTGTTCCCCTTAAATATTTTGCCTTTTGGAGTCAGATGAAGTTGTTTTAGGTGGCTTCTGGTATAAGTTTGCAGTTTCTAGGGTTCTCAATAATAGAAAAGTTATAGCAGGCTCTTGAGAATGGGGTTAAGTACCATTATTTTTAACCTCCGCCGGGAATGGGGGTTGGTTTGAGGGAGGGAACCGTGAAATTTGCCCCCTTCCTAGCCTGTTGCATGCTTACTTTGAAATTGATATATGATCTACTTGACCGACTATATCAGCCACTTAGTGCTGTACACATCTCCGTCTCTTGTGAATTGTTGATATATGGTGCTTAATACCCATTATTAGGTTAATTGTTTGATTTGTTATTATGATTCCTTCCTTGGTGTATTATGTATTGCTGAGTGAAAACATTAAATTTTGCAATCCTTCAAATGCATTGTGTCTTGAGATAATTTATCGTACAAAGTTTCTGGCATTTATTAGGTCATGGTGGTTGACCCTGAGGCATACACTTATGACGATGAGGTGCTTAAGAAAGCAGAGGCTATGGGCAAGCCTGGGCTTGTAGAAATCACTGCAAGGCAGGATAGCTTCATATTCACAGTTGAATCTACAGGAGCAATCAAATCATCTCAATTAGTACTGAATGCCATAGAAATTCTCAAACAGAAGCTGGATGCTGTGCGGCTATCTGAAGATACGGTGGAGGCTGATGATCAATTTGGTGAGCTTGGTGCACATATGCGAGGAGGATGATCAAGTCAATTAGAAGGATTTCGTACTTAACTTGTTTGTTGCATGTTTGTATTTAACTGAATAGCTGCAACACGTGCTAACTCGATGGGCCAAAGATGCTAATTATTGTTATTATTATCTCCTGAAGATAGACTCAAATTTATGTTACTTGGCTCGCCAGAAACAGTGACCAGCATATGGTGTTTCTTTCATTTGTATTTTATCTGCTATGCACACCACACACACACAGAAGCTCTATTGCTCAGTGGGCAAAGGAAGCGGGAGATAGGATTAACTGATTAAGTATAGTCTCCCAAAGAACATAGGATAACTTGGCCTGAAACTCTTAGAAATCTATTGCTTAGTATTTATCATGTGCTTTTTTCTTTTGGTTTTTAATGGTCGGAAGGCATAGTTCATTTTGTCTGCATGTTTCCAGCAGTTCCAAATCGCTCGAAAATTCTTGCCATTATTTGTGTATTGGATGTTGAAAATAATTCATAAATTCACCGAGAGGATGGTCTTTTTATCTTGACTCAAGTTCCCATTGTCTATTCAGTCGTCATCTGTGTGGTTAGAGTGCTGGAATTTGGTGGAATCAAATGATTTTTCATCCTTTTATCAATAAAATTCTTACTGAAAAATTTGATTAACTGTCATGAAAAGAGAAAGCAATTTGAATAGTAATTTTATAAGCTTGCTTTTATATCTGATACAAGCGGTTTTCTTTTATTATATTAAAAAGAGCACACGTGTCAAGATTTGTTACCAACTAATGTCCGACCCATGTGATGCATGGTATTATTATTCAAATAGATTATTTACACTCAATACTATAATATATTTAATTTAATTAATATAAATATGTAAAATTTAGAAAATGATAATGATTAGTGATTTTTTTCATATTAAAATTTATACTTGTTTTTATAGAAAGAATTAAAAAAATTAAAACATAGAAAATTTATTTGAAACAACAAATTTCAAACATTAATAACTATAAATGCAAAATATATCATATCATATCATTTATATTTTTTGAAATATCCCCTTTATACACTATACTTCCTCCGTCCCTATTTATAAAACCATTTCTAGAATAATTGAGTGTCCCTTAATATAAGACCCTTTGCAGATTTTTAGATAAATTAATTTTCGTTTCCATATTTACCCTTCATTAATATTCAACTCTTTTAATTCCCCATATATTGATGAGTGTGAATAATTAATGAAGCTTTACCCCATGCTCAACTACACCATTGGAAAATGACTTTTTGAGTCTTTCACCATGTGATAATTAATGTCTCTAAAATATAGTGACTTTTAAATAAGGTTATATTTGGAATGCTATATTTTTTTTAAAGACCAATACATTAACCAACTTTCCTAAACTGTGTGAAATGGTTGAAAGGGTCTTGTAATAAGGGACGGAGGGAGTATTTTTCATCAAATTATAACGTTTAAAAATATAATCGCATATAAGAATCCTAAGTCTTTGTCGAGACTTCACCCTAGATATAGCAACATATAATTGACTATGAGAGAAAACGGTTTTTGGTAAATAAACACCAACGTGTGACAATGTTTAGCTTTGACTTTTATTAATGGTCACAACAAAACAAAGAAAAATGAAATTGTCTTCGTTGAAACTTTAGTGGAGTAAGATGATCAAATAGAATTAAATTTATTTGAGGTGTTCCCGAATGTTTTCCGCATTTCTTAATTTTTTGGAAAAAAATGAAAATCTAGTTTATATATATTTAAATATAAATAAATATAATATACTCCATTCGTTCCTTTTATAAAGAACACTATATTTAATAACAAAGACCAATGAAAGTAATTAAAGCTAGTTAATTATTTTATTTGAGTTTTAAAAATAGTTTAACTTTCTAGTTTTGCCCTTATTTAATATTATTAACCAACTCCATTATCTTTTGATAGTTGGAAAGACATTAAAGTTAATAATGACAAATAAGATAATTATAATAAATATTTTATTCAAATTGTAAAGTGACTTATAAAAGGAACACAAAAAATTCCAAAAGGTGCCTCATAAAAAGGAATTGAGGGAGTATGTATTTAGGTGATGTCAATTCCTATTGTATTATTCATTTCAAAAATATTTAGTGTTGTTTTATCATTTGTGTTTACTTAAATTCCTATTATTTATATATATTTTCGATTGCAACATGTAATGTATTTATGTATTTAAAAGTTTAATTTTAAAATATATAAGATTTTTTCACGCCTAATTTTTCTTTCCTATCACATATACAAATTGTCATTTATTCCACTCTCTCTTGATTTGTTTTTTATCTCTTTCTTTTTTCTACTTTCAACACCCAAAAAGTTAACTATCAAAGTTTTAATACTTTTAAAAAAGAATAATAATTTGTTCACATTTTTTTGTTTGACACTTCCTTTAACACCTTAATTTTGTTTCATTTTTCTCTTCATTTCATATCACATTTTTCACATTCTTTCTCTTTATTATTTTTTCTTTCTATTTTTCTCTTCCCTTAATTCTTATTGTATTCATTTCAAAGTATTTAGTGTTGTCTTGTGATTGTGTTTACTTAAATTCCTATTATTTATATATATTTTCAATTGCAATATGTAATGTATTTATGTATTTAATAGTTTAATTTTAAAATATATAAGTTTTTTTTTCACACCTAATTTTTTCCTATCATATCAGTTGTCACTTATTTCACACTCTCTCTTGATTTGTTTTTATCTCTTTCTTTTTTTCTACTTTCAACACCCAAAAGTTAACTATTAAGTTTTAATACTTTTAAAAAAGAATAATAATTTTTTCATATTTTTTTGTTTATACTTACTTTAACACCTTATTTTTCTTTTCATTTTTCTCTTTATTTCATATCATATTTTTCACATTTTTGTCTCTTTATTATTTTTTATTTCTATTTTTCTCATCCTAAACTTTTCATATTTATCTACCTATTATCTATGTATCTTATAGGTTAGGCTAGATTTAGAACTCTTAACTACTTATAGGAATTAAAAAAATTAACCCCCCCATGAATAGTAACCAAAAACCTACCCAATTGTAATAGTATAGAATAGATAAACATAAGTGGATAATGGGAAAACTTGTTTCAATATAATAATTATAAAAATTAAAAATTAAAATGTGATTGAAAAAGAAAAAGAAAAAAAGACAGGAGTTGGGTTGCTTCCTATGGTTTATAAAAAAAATTATTTTACTTAAATTGTAATAGATATGAATGAATAATTAGAGAAACTATTTTTAATATGATAACAAAAAAATTAAATTATGATAAAAAAAGGAAAAAAAAAGAAAATAGTATGAGCAGGAATGTCTCTCGTAAACAATACCGTGGTTTATAAAAAAATAATATTTGTAATGAACAAATTAATGGGATCAAATAATGAGAGAAAATATATCAATATATATTAACAAAAAATAGAAAATTAAAAGTGAGATAAATAGGAATTTTAATATAGATTAAATAGATAAATAGAATAGATGAGTGAGATAATAAATGAAAACATTGATAAATAAAATAGAAAGATAAACGATATATTGAAATATCATGTTAAAAGTAATGTAATCAACACATTTATTATATTCCTTATATGAGTTTTCATATAATGAAACAAATAAACATGAATAAATAATGAGAGAAATATTTTAATATAATAATAAAAAGAAAATTAAGATAAGAAAAAAAGAAAAACATGTAGGATCAAAACTGTTTCACGTGAAGGATACTCATGGTTTATAAAATATCACTTTTATAATGAAACAAATAGTATGAACGAATAATGAGAGAAAATATTTTAAAATAATAATAATAATAATAATAATAAATGAAATTGTGAAAAGAAACAAAAACAAAATAAAAAAAGAAAACAATAGGAGCAAAACTGCCTCCCATGAAGGATAAATGTGATTTATAAGAAAATAACTTTATAAAAAGAGAATAAAAATTTTGAAAAAATGAAAAAAGGTACATGTAAAGGGTACATGTTAGTATAGAAAACGGATACATGTTAATAAGATTGTCTTGTAAATGGTACATGTAATTCATAAAGTCATTACCAACAACGTATATGAATCCGTCCAACGTATATGTACAACCCAATAAAAAAACCTAATATTAAAAAAGTCAATGACCCACAATTGACTTTTACCCAAAAAAAATAAGCCCAAATGAGAGTGTTAAGTCTCTCTTTACCAAAAACAATGCTTAATTGGGCTGGTCAATAAAGAAGCCCAAATGGCCCGACGGTGACAAAAAAAAATGCCTCCCAGTGAACAGTAACAAAAAATATCCCAAAATGTAATAGAATAGATTCTGAGATTTATTGGTTTATTTCAGGGAACATCTTTGGTGGGCTTGATTCATCAGTTCCTGGATCCGGATCCTCTGCAGTGTAGGATGAGTCTGCAGCAACATTAGCTACAAATAGCTAGGGAACAGCTACGGAAAAATTCCATAGTTAAAATCAATAGCGATTTCCTAGCTATTTTTTAGCTAATGTGCTCCACCCTCCTGCAATGCTGCAGAGGATCCGTACTGTTTATTTGATCAAATTTTTATGTTGATGGATATTAAATTGAAGTGTGAAACACTAAAACTTAAGATGTTAAAACTGTTTAATTATTAGGTGATATATATTTTTGTATGAATAATCTCAAATTGGGCTTGGGCTGCATAATTTACAGGTCTAATTATTTGGTATAACCTTTTAAAATTAGAGTGTAAAATAAACTAAGCCCATGAAAATATTAACCCCAAAGTATTTATCTTGTGTGTGAATAATAAAAATGTCATAATGTATTTTTACATTTCGGTTCCAAAGAATATATTTTGTATCAAAAGACATTTTGTCATATATTTATTACTTTTAACTTCTTTAAATTAAATCATCACATATGGGTGATCGTTTTTTTATTAGAATTACCTATTGCTGGATTTTAGCCACATATTACCCCAGATGTTGGACTTGGATCGAAAGTCCATTGTAGTGTGACTTCTCAGATCTGAGAGATATACCTTAAGCAATTGACTTTCAAATGTAATTCAGATAAACCATAGCTAGGGAAACATGCATGAGTGTGACTTTTATCAAATTTGGTGGGAATTAATTGATGTAATAGTTGTTCCACACAAGAAATTAAAGAAAAGACAAATTTTGCACTAAAAAAACTGAAGAAAAGACATAAATTTCAGTTGTCAAATAGTTATGTTTAAACTGTGTTAATGATGAATGCATGGAGCAAACTCACCCTTACACAGGAGGAAAACATAAAACGAAGTATCAAATTCTATACGTATTATATTATATGGGGCATGCTAAGATCTTGAAGCTCCTATGGCCTAATTATGGCAAAACTCTAATTAGAAAATGAAATCAAAATATGCGATCTTGTCTGTTCAGATTTTCTACTTAATTCTTAATTTATAGAAAAGGGTATAGTTTGTTCTGGGATAGGCTATTTCTCTGATCAGAAGTTAATTATTAATGACATATTCGTGAAATACAAAAATAAAATGGAATTTTTCTAAGCTTAAAGGTGAGAAAGGCTGACCCGTAAGACAAGTTATTTGTTTATGTGTATTTAATTCTAAACTAAACATGCTCTAAAGCTCTTTGTCAAAATTTCTTCGGTAAGTAACGGAACAAGGTTTCAAGTTGGCTGCGTCAATATATTTCTTACTTATCTTGGCCGACAAGATGTTGATTTGGTTTTAGATCAGTTTTAGTGCAAAAAAATCAGTTTTAGTGCAGGTTTGATTTTAAATCACTTTCATCTAATATGATTTGTAAACCATATACCATTTATTTTTTGCCTTTATAATTTATAAATCTATCAAAATCAATTCTAGATCACTATAAATCACATAGACACTTAACCAATAAGTAGGCCAAATTGAACTTGAAGGAGAGATATTCACGCTATGTTTGATTTGTTAAAAAGGATAAAGAATTAGATAATAGACAAAGATATATACTTATTTTCACATATTAGAGGTTGTGT
Organism: Sesbania bispinosa; assembly: GCA_026901365.1. Classification (NCBI taxonomy): domain Eukaryota; kingdom Viridiplantae; phylum Streptophyta; class Magnoliopsida; order Fabales; family Fabaceae; genus Sesbania; species Sesbania bispinosa. Next base: position 556,349 of record QLOH01000327.1, read on the forward strand.
TGGAAATTTTCAACTTATTGACCTTGTGCATTTTATTCTAATATATATATCCACTTGAGTTGAACTTAAAAGACTTATTTATGATTAAGAGAGATTTTATTAAAATCATTAATCTCTTATGTTTTCAAATATTTACCTTTTTGTATTTAATATTATTTTTTATTTTTATTCCGGTCTAAAATTTTAAAATACCCTATCAAAATATATAGGGTTTCCACAATATATTTATGATTGAGAGTGAAAACTTGGCAAGAGTGCGAGCATACTTCATAAATCCTAATTGAGTTCAATAACATTTCGCCAATCGCTATCACTGTCACCACAATTATCCTTAAAAACCACATCTACGTTCAAGTTGCAACCCTTCACGGATACGTAGTAGGTTAACACTACAATAGTTGATTGTCATTAAAATTTTCGGTGCAGTTTTTTAGTTATATATAATATATATAACTATTGACCCACGCATGCAAATAAACTTTGAATAAAGAATTAATGTTGAGGAGATTCATGCATTAAAAATCACATCCATATCCATATACGTACAAACTTAATACACAATTAAAAATTAAAAATAATCATGAGATATATATGAGTACTAATTAAGCTGTCATCAATTAATTTTACTGACCAGACTGTTTATTACAAAAGAAACTCATCATCCTATTATTACTAGCTAACTTTGACTTCTTGCAGCATTTTTGTATTAATACCCCGATCAAAATAATCACACCAAGTGAATTCCTATGCAAGCTTCTCATTATATATACACCGTGTCCGTGACAACTTGTGATTATTGAGTTGATGGTTATCTCTGCCCTCTAGAGTAATCCGTGTTTTTAATGTATATTTAACTACTAGGTCACCCTGCCTTCGCACGAGTATATTGATGGTATGATTTGTGTTGTTCGTGATTCGCACGAGATAAAATATTAGTTATCATAAATACTTATATATTAAGAGAATATGTTTCAGGGGCAAAGCCAGGATCTTAAGTTAGGGGAACCAAATACATTCAAAGTGTGAGTCAGACTATAAATATTATTGCTAAATAAATAAAGTTGTTAAAAGATAAAATGACTATATAAAAAATAAAACCAAAGAAAAAACAAATACATTCAAAGTAACTAAAAGGTTAGACTACAATTACATTCAATCCATTCAAAACACACCTTAAAGACAATTATATATCTATATATAATTTATTTATAAAAAATAAAAAAAAAACTAAAACAGTAAAATAATTAAATATAATAGAATATTATATATAATTATATATAAATATAATTTATATAAATTAAAAACGTTGCATACTTATGTGAATACGCGTGTCAGTTACAATAAGTCTTCAATGTTATCTGTGACTCTGTTGTAGTTGAGCAGTTAACAATTGTTGAATTGCGTGCGACTTTACACGTAGTGTGTAGGAGAGTCATCTTTATTGTTTTATTTAGTCAACCAATTTCAATACCCTAATTAACTATATTTTATTGATTTTTTTGTAATTCAAATTGAAATCTTGGTTGATTCGATTTTTTCCTATTCTAATTTTAATCCCTATTTCTTAATTAAATTGAAAAATATTATCATTATCATTTAAGTCGTGAATTTTTAAAGTAATTTTGAAAAGTATAGATTAATAATTCAAATTCAAATCATTCTTTAAATTTGGATTATATACTGAATTCTGTTTTTTTAATGATAACTTTTTAACACTAATCCTGATTTTACAATTCAAATTCAAATCCTGATTGATTCTATTTTTTCTATTTTAATTTTAATCCCTATTTCTTAATTTAAATTTAAAATATTATCCTTATAATTTAAATTTATATATTAGTATAGATACTATTTTTAGTCAACCAATTTCAATACCCTAAGTAACTATATTTTATTGGTGTATATATATATATAAAAATATATATATTAATATAGATACTCTTATATAATTATTCAAATTTCAAATATATTTATATATATATATATATGTAAAAAAAGTTGAGGGGGGCCATGCCCCCTTTAGCCCCCATGACCCTCCGCCTCAGATATGTTTTAATATAACATAGCGAAAAAAAAAATAATGTGTGAGGAAAAAAAAAGAAAAAAAATTGTAAGAGCAAAGACTGTCTCCTATGATTCATTAAAAATTACTCTTATAATAAAAACAAATTATAGGAACGAGTAATTAGTGAAAATGATTTAATATAATAATAAAAAAACAAAAGTGAGATAGAAGTAAAAGAAAACGACAAAAGCAAGACTCTCCCGTGGAGAATACCCGCAGTTCATTGCATAAAAAACCATTACTTGTCATTCATTGCATATAAAACCATTACTAAATTTGAGAATAAAAAACAAAAAAAAAAACAGAAGTTTGGAAAACAGACACAGTTATTGTGAGAACAATTTTAATATAGAGTAAACAGAGTAGATAAAATGGTAGGAATGAGATTGTCTCCCGTGGAGAATACCCGCAGTTCATAAAAAGAGTCTTTCATAATGAAACATATATTAATAAAATAAATAATGAGAGAAAATGTTTTAATATCATAATTAAAAAGAAAACGAAAGTGTGAAAAAAATAAAAGAAAAAGGAAATGACAGGATTGAGACTGTCTCCCGTGGATAATACATGTAATTCATAAAAACACTTTACTAGCGTGATAATGAAGAATAATGATATTATTGTGAATGGTTAATTAAAAAACAACAAAAGGAGAAAAAACACTACAATAAAAGCTAAATGAATCAAGATTTGATTTTGATAAAAAAAATGAAAGAAAGTAAAAAGGATTATATGACCTTTGTCATTGTTCATTTATGATTTTTTATTACATAAAAACACACGTTAGGAAATATAATAAATATGTTGATGTACATTAAATGTAATATAATAAAAAAATTAATGTGTGAGAAAAAATAAAATGGTAGAAACAGGACTGTCTCCGTGGAGAATATCCGCCGTTCATACAAATTTCTTTTATAATGTAACATATTAATAAAAACGAGTAATTGAGAGAAAATATTTTAAATATCATATTAAAAAAAGAAAAATGAATGGTGAGATAAAAAAATAAAAGAAAAAGGAAAACGACAGGATCAAGATTGCCTCCCATGGAGGCTTCCCGTGATTCATAAAAAAACACTACAATAGAAGCTAAATAAATGGAGATATAATTTTGCTTAAAAATTTAAAAAAAAGTAAAAGGATACTAAAAAAGAAATTAACGTGTGAGAAAAAATAAAACGGTAGGAACAGGGCTGTCTCCCGTGGAGATTTCTTTTATAATGAAACATATTAATAAAAAACGAATAATGAGAGAAAATATTTTACTATCATAATAAAAGGAAAATGAAAGTGAGATAAAAAATAAAAGAAAAAAGAAAACGACGTGATTAAGACTGTCTTCCCGTGATTCATAAAAAAACACCTACAATAGAAAGCTAAATAAATAGAGATATAATTTTTGATAAAAAACAAAAAGAAAGTAAAAAGGATAATAAAAAAAATTAATGTGGGAGAAAAAAGTGGTAGGAACAGAACTGTCTCTCGTGGAGAATACCCGCAGCTCATAAAAATTCTTTTATAATGAAATATATTAATAAAACGAATAATGAGAAAAATATTTTAATATCATATAATAAAGAAAATGAAAGTGGGATAAAAAATGAAGGAAAAAGAAAATGAAAGGATTAAGGACTGCCTCCCGTGATTCATAAAAAAAACTAAAATAGAAGCTAAATAAATGGAGATATAATTTTGATAAAAAAATAAAAATAAAAAGTAAAAAGAATAATAAAAAAATAAAGGAAAAAAAAATGACAGGATTAAGACTGCCTCCCGTGATTCATAAAAAAACACTACAATAGAAGCTAAATAAATGGAGATATAATTTTGATAAAAAATAAAAAGAAAGTAAAAAGAATAATAAAAAAGAAAATTAATGTGTGAGAAAAATAAATGGCAGAGGAACAGGACTATCTGTAACATCTTAATAATTCTAAAATAAAATAAAATTTGTAGATTTGTAGATGACATACTTGGATAATTTGTAGTTGTCTTCATAGATGACATACTAATTTACTCCAAAACTAAGGAGGAGCATGAGGAACACTTAAAGGTAGTGTTGCAGGTTCTTAGGGATAAACAATTGTATGCTAAGTTATCCAAGTGTGATTTCTGGTTAGAGAGGAAGTAAGCTTCTTAGGTCATGTGATCTCTAAGGGGGGTATAGGTGTTGATCCATCTAAGGTAGAGGCGGTGCTTAAGTGGGAGACTCCTAAGTCAGTGAGTGAGATTAGAAGTTTTCTTGGGTTGGCTGGGTATTATAGGGGATTTATAGAAGGATTTTCTACGATAGCTTACCTTGATCGAGTTGACTAGGAAGAGGGTTGCTTTTGTATGGAACAGTAAGTGTGAGCTTAGTTTCCAAACCCTTAAGGAAAAGTTGACTAGTGCACTGGTTTTAGTTTTGCCTGATCTTAGTAAACCTTTTGTGGTGTATTGTGATGCTTCTAAGATGGGTTTAGGTGGAGTGTTGATGCAAGAGGGTAAAGTAGTAGCTTATGCTTCTAGGCAATTGAAAATCCATGAGAGAAACTACCCTACCCATGATCTTGAGTAGCAGCCATTGTGTTTGTGTTAAAGATGTGGAGACATTACTTGTATGGTTCCAATTTGAGGTTTTTAGTGACCATAAGAGCCTTAGGTATTTGTTTGATCAGAAGGAGTTGAACATGAGGCAAAGGAGGTGGCTGAAATTTTCTAAAGGACTATGATTTTGAATTGAGTTATCACCCTGGTAAGGCTAATGTAGTAGCAGATGCTCTAAGTAGAAAATCTCTTCATGTTAGTTCTTTGATGATTAGGGAAATGGATCTCCTGACCCAGTTTAGAGATTTAAGCTTAGCTTGTGAGGTAACTTCTGATAGTGTGAAGCTAGGAATGATTCGAGTAAGTAATGATTTGTTGAGGGGAACATTAGGAATGCTCATTAGAGGACCACTTCTTAGTGATTAGGCGTGAGGCTATAGAGAGGGTAGTGGTGTGAATTTGTCTTAGGTGTAGATGGAGGTAGTGAGATTTAGAGACCGAGTTGTGTACCTAGTGACCTACCATTAAGCGTTTAGTGCTTGAAGAGGGGCATAAGAGTAAACTTAGTTTCCATCCTGGTTCAACTAAGATGTATCAAGACTTGAAAAAGTGTTTTGGTGGCCTAGGATGAAGAGGATATAGAGGAATTTGTGAGTGCTTGTTTGGTTTGTCAAAAGGCTAAGGTAGAACACCAAAAACCTTCAGATTGCTTCAACCTTTAAGTATACCTGAGTGGAAGTGGGATAGCATTTCTATGAATTTGTAGTTGCTCTGCCTAGGACTGTGAGGGGACATGACTCTATTTGGGTTATTGTAGATGGTTGACTAAGAGTGCCCATTTTCTCTCCCTATCAACATTAAGTACTCTTTAGAAAAACTTGCTCAGATTTACATCAGTGAGATTGTAAGGTTGCATGGAATACCATCTAGCATAGTTTTAGATAGAGACCCCAGGTTTACATCTAGATTTTGGGAGAGTTTGCAGCAAGCTTTGGGAACCCAACTTAGACTTGTTCAACTTATCATCCTCAAACCGATGATCAGACCGAGAGAACCATACAATCCTTAGAGGACTTGCTTGGAGCTTGTGTATTAGACCAATGGGGTAGTTGGGATAGTTTCCTACCTTTGATAGGGTTTACTTACAACAATAGTTTTCATTCTAGCATAGGCATGCGCCTTATGAGGAATTGTATAGTAGGAGGTTTAGGACTCCCTTGTGTTGGTGAGCCGGGAGAGAGCCTTGTGTTAGGACCAGAGGTAGTACAACAGACCACCGATAAGGTTAGGGTTAATTCCGGGATAGGATGAGGACAACTCAGAGTAGGCAAAAGAGTTATGCTGATAAGAGGAGGAAGGACTTGGAGTTCAAAGAAGGGGATCATGTGTTCTTGAAAGTCACTCTGTGGACTGGGTTGGTAGGGGCATTAAAGTCTAAAAAGCTTACACCTCGTTTCATTGGTCCCTATCAAATTCTCAAAGAGTCGGCAATGTTGCCTATCAAATTGCTTACCTCCACACTTGTCAATCTTCATAATGTCTTCCATATTTCTCACTCCGGAAGTACATTCACGATCCTTCACATGTGATTGAGTCGGATCATTTTGAGATTAAGGAAAATTTGACGGTGGAAACCATACCGGTGAGAGTTGAGGATCGGAGGGTGAAACAACTTCGAGGTAAGGAAATTCCTTTAGTTAAGGTAATCTGGGGAGGGCTACACCAGAGAGTGCTACTTGGGGAGCTTGAAGAGAAGATGAAGGAGTCTTTTCAAAGTTATTCACTTCAGGTAAAATTCGAGGACAAATTTTCTTTTAGGAGGGGGGAATTGTAACATCTTAATAATTCTAAAATAAAATAAAATAAAGAAGTAATAGAATAATATTATCTTATTATTATTAGTTAGAACCTAATTAATTAAAAGGGATGGGTGGGTTGGAGTAGGCCCAGCCCAATAGTTGTTTAAATAAGAGAAGAGTTATCTATTTCACCTATCCTTTTAATTCAAACATCATATAACCAAACCCTGAGGAGGAGAGAAGCAACTTCACAAGGGGAAGGTGTAGCAGAGTAGATCATCAAGGAGTTCTATCATCGGTTCTTGATCGTCAATCCTAAGGTACGGGGGGAAAGGGGTGCTACTATATGTGTATGCTGGAGTGCTTGGGTAGTGAGGGCAACCCATAAGTCCCTCTAGGATCTCTAAATTTTGAAATTATAAACGGTGAATCATATGTGTCATGTTTGAAATTCGTTTTGTTTGATACATATTTTTTTTCTCATCATTGATGAAAGCTATATGATTAATTAGATGGGTTCGGTACTATAGTATTAATGATGGGAAAGTGACTAATTAACGACTAAGCATATTTTTTTTCTGTTGATCGTACTTCTATATTGCTTTTTCTTTCTTTGTTTTTGTTTAGCGCGTAGTAATTAAAATCACAACTTGCAGTTGTTAATGTTAAACTTCAGGTCTGTTTAATATTAAGCATTCCACTTTATTGAGGGTGATAATGGGATTCAGTCGAAAATACACTCCAGGGAATGCGGTTCGATGTTTTACCATTAAATCCAACTTAATATCATTATTTTATAAATATCTTATTTTACTAAAACTATATTTCAATGCACCAGATTAGTTTGGCTATTTTTCGGTAATACATACTCCATCCAATCTTATTTTTATTATTATCATTATTATTATTATTTAGTGCATATGTCAAATACCCGTGAGTTGAGTTGGTCAACGAAACTGGTTAAATTAAAGAAGGGATTAGAGCTAATTCTTCATTCAAATATTCAAATATTAAACAATATGAAATTTATGTATTTAGAAAGAAATAAATTTATGCAATAATAGCATATAAAGACTTCAATCTCTTATATGGCGGTTGCATGATCGATTCGAGGCGTGTAGCTTTGAGCGATAATGATGACAGGAATTGCACAGGATCTAGAATTGAGCAAAACAAACCAATTAGCACCAAGAAATAGCAATTAATTCACGAAATATAGTGCTGGAACAGCAGCTATATGGCGTGAGAAAAGGAAAGAAAATGAAGGAAAATGAAAGAAAAAGTGGAGGAGAAAAATGGAGAACGCCACTGTGCAAGTCCCTTCTTGCAGCAGATAAGTTCAATCGCCAGACGCCACTAATTCAGGAGAATTAGATAAGTCTCACCATGGTTTAAGCAACAACCACCAAGCCTCACTCAACTCTCAAGAGAGGAGAAAATTTGGCATAATGCCTTTGGAGCGTAAAATTCAAGATGTGTCTAAATACAAGAGAGGAGGCTCCTTTATATAGGAGTGGGAGGGGAAGGGGGCGGCCTACTCATGGAAATAAAGGGGGGAAAATAAAAAGGTGGGTGCAAATCCATCCCAAGTGGGATTTGAACCCATGCCCCTAATGGCTTATGGCCAAGCTAAGCCTTAAACCATTAAACCTCTAAAAAGGCGCCCAACTATGTAGGAAAATACAAGATGAATCAAATTTCTATCCTATGTGGGAATAGAACCCATGACCTCCTAAGCCTTATAGCAAGGCAACCTACTAACCAATAAACCCACTAAAGATATCTCCCAAGAAGGAGGAATTAAAAGAAAATTACAAGAATAAAAGAAATTACAAGAAAGTCCTAATTAAGGGTGGTCTATAGGACAAGGGTCCTATCCAAGGTCAAGGTGTCCTTCTGTAGGGTAGTGACCTTTATTTTGTAGGGTAGTGACCCTTTATTTGTAGGACACTAATTTCTCTAACTCTTCCTTGCTTGAAGCTCATGCCAAAAGTTGGTGCAATTCCTCCAATGTAGGTCTTGCAGGTCCAAGCTTCTAGCAGTGTGTCATCAGATAATGACCATGTGATTATGTGATGTTGTGATATTATTTTATCTACTTTAATTATCATATTGCCATGTGATTATGTGATTATATTATGTTGGTGTTCTATGTGTCTTTTATTTGAGATGTGATGTGGAATGAGTAGAGTAGACTATGTTGTATAAGAAATGTATGAGATGACATTGATGCATTGAGCATGAGCATATGAGATGTGACTGTATGAGATAACGTTGATGCATTGAGCATGAGCATATGATGTATGATATATGAGTATCCAAACGTGGCTTAAAATACCCTAGCCCAAGAGAGGGGTGGCGAGCAGGGTTCGGTGACCATGATGGGGGGCATTCTATGCACAGACCCATCGAGGGGGTGCAAACTATCGGCCAAGAGAGGTATTTAACGGTAGGGCCATCATTGCGGGGCGGATGTCTCTACACGAGCCCAAGAGAGGGTGTTTAACTGTGCAACCTATCGGCCAAGAGAGGGCATTTAACGGTAGGGCCATCATTGGTAACAACTAAGGGTATTGATGAGGTACGCTTATTGTGCGGAGTGCCAAATCAGAACTCTTAGGAAGAGGTTTTGTGCATGAGCATAGAGTGAGCATAATCATTATTCTTGTTTGTGTGAGAAGTGTGAAATTATATATGTATAAACTTGATGTGTGAAATGAATAATATATGAGTTGAGATGAATGATGATGTATGGTGATGGGTGGAATAAGGGTAGCCTTCTATATTGCATGTATATGTATGTATTCTTTTCCTCACCGTACATTTCTGTGGTTTTTCTTAGGTGATGAAGAAGACACTCAGTGTGATGAAATATGAAGGGAAGGGTCTTTCTCTGATATGTGTGGCATCGGAGCTTAGAGTCTAGGAGCTTTACTTCTTCGTTTTATTATTTTGATGTAGAGATTTTGAAAGATTATTTTTAAGGGTCTTACATGGCCAAGTATGTTTTTATTCGTTGATAATTTAGCTTTTCGAAAACCTTGATTTCACTCTTTGTGGAATATTAGTTTTGTTTTGGATTAAGTAGTTGTTTAAATGTGGAAATGTGAACCTTTTTACCTCGATGTTGACTTTAATTTTCTTTATAATTTAATTTGATGATAGTATTATTATGTGAGGGTAGAAGGGTGTCACATTAGTGGTATCAGAGCAGGTCGGTTCACCGGCCTTGAGTTATGTGTTTGCTATGTTTTCGTGGTGCTAAATTGTGTTGTTAAGATGAATTGTTTGATTTAACTATTTGTTTGATTATTCTACCTTTCGGTGAATCAAAAAAGTGATGGCTGGAGCGGGTAGAAACGATCGCGCTATTGCTGAAGCCTTAATGGCTATGGCTCAGGCAGTTGGCAACCTGAACCAACATCAAGAGGTGGATTGGCTTGCTCGGTTCCAGAGGAACCGTCCACCTACCTTCCGTGGGGGTTATGACCCCGATGGTGCTGCTGATTGGATCTTCCAGATTGAGAAGATTTTTAGAGCTATGGAATGCCCGTTGGTGCAAAAGGTGACGTTGGCTACCTTCATGCTATCTGGAGATGCTGGATTTTGGTGGCAGAGTACCTACCAGAGGATGATTGATGAAGGCACCGCAATGAGCTGGGATAATTTCAAGAGATTGTTCTTAGAGAAGTACTTTCCTCACGACATCCGTAACAAGAAGCAGATCGAGTTTCTTGAACTGAAGCAAGGAGTTGGCACAGTGGCGGACTATGTGGCTAAGTTTGAAGCACTGGTTCGTTTTTTTCGGCTTACGAGGGAGCCAATAACGAAAAGTCAAAATGTGTGAAGTTTATAGTGGTCTTCGTCCTGAGATCAAGCAGGTTTTCAACTATCAGGGCATTGTGTGATTTCATCTTTTGATATGAAATTTGGAGCCAATCTGAAATGTTGAAGAGGATACCTCGTATTCCTGTATGGTCCTAAGAACCCTTTGAATGATGGGTATCCTGAGTCAACAAGATAATATTTACCTTTGCATAAATAAAAACCATGTTAAAAATATTACAAAATACTTATGATATAAAAATAATTCAATTATATAATACTGACCTTCAGGAGGATAAGGAAATCGCAGATTTGGCTTACGAAGAGTGTCCATAAAAATCCTAGCATCATGAACAGATCCCAGCCACACAATGCAAATGTAAAGCACATATTGAAATCACACACCACCATGGCATTCGTGCTCGTATACCCTTTCCTATTAAAAAAAGGCAATTGCTTATTTGTTGGGACATGTAGAGCAATATGAGTGCCACCAATTGCCTCTATGCAGTCTTTAAAGTAAGGCCAATAACGATCATCATCTTGAATATACTGAGAGGTAACAAGTTGCGTAGGGTCTACAGGCCTAATTATATGATTTCCCAACTTGTATACAGCTGTTAAAACTCTATGGAAATGGTTGTGAATCGTCTCACCAGAATGCTGAAATCTTTCTTGGACTTGTCTATATGTGGCTCCGTGACCTATCATATACAAGAACAAAGCAACACTTTCTTCTACTCCAATATTTTTGGTAGGTGTCAATCCATAGTTATTATTAACTCCCCTACCAATTGTCGAAACACATATTTCCTCATTCGAAGTTGCTCAAAAATTCTATTTTCATTTCCCTCTATCAATTCTACTAACCACTTGTGACCTGATAGAATTGAGGTGGTTTTCTTCTCCTTCACAACATATTTTAACACATGATTTGTAACAAAAAATGCAGCCAAGATACTTGCAATTCGAAGTCAACATTTATTATTATTTGACACTTCAATTTCCATTTCAGAACTATGGTCACTTTCATCTGAACTATCAGCTATCCTGTGCAACAAAATATAAAAACTAATTAATATGTAAGTAATGGAAAAATATATTAAAAGTGGCCAAATCTGTCCAACAAATATTAAGAAACATATTAAAATAAATACTCAAATCTATCCAAAACGTATTAAAATAACAAACATCAAATCTCCACACTCAAATCTGTCCAAAACATATTGAAATAACAAACACCAAATCTCCACACTCAAATATGTCCAAAACATATTAAAATAACAAACACCAAATCTCCTAAAGACTCAAATCTATCTATCAAAACATATTAAAATAGCAAACACCAAATCTGGTAAATAAACATCCCATCGACAAGGATGTGGGATATCCTCCTCAGTGAGAGTGCTTAGCCAATCCATGGTCATCTCACGATCATTGTTCATGAAGTGAACAAATGCTATCCTATTCTCTTTGTTGGTTAGGATTCTCACAGCCAAAAAGTATAGATGTGATCCCTTCACTAAGTTTGGAACCTCATTTAACATTAGCAAACATTTGTCATTGATGTAAGGGTCATCAATTTTTGATCTTGTAGTAGTAGTAGTACTTGAATCCTGATCCATCCCATCAAGAATACGGTCAAGAGATTTTTGAAGTTTTTCTGCTGTTCCAAATTTTTTCTGTCCATTTGTTGCTCTCTTCGTCTTTAAATTTATGTTTGAAGAACTTGGTTCCGTATTTGGTTGAACTTCATCTTGACGAACTTCACAACTATCCCCCTCACCTTCATTAACTGGATTATCTGCTGCATCTTCAAGATCCTCACCATTATTAGCTTCTTCTTCAAATAATGGTGGATCTTGATATGGCAATAAAACAGAAAGTCCAGTAGCTATTGTTCCCTTGAAACATTTCTCCAATAAGTCTAAGAATTTAGGCCCCCCATTCTTCCATTTCAAGACCTCAGGATCCTCCTGCAATCAAATGTGAAATTAAATAAATAAATCACTTCCATGAAATATAAGAGTAAAAATATTAATATAGTAAATCAAAACATAAGCATACCTTACTTTTTGCAGCCCACCATTCATCTGAAGCCGAGATGGTTTTTTTCTCTATATCCCATCCAATACCAGTATCTTTCTCAATAATCTTTGCAAATGATTGAAACTCCCTTTTCAAGGAATCTTGTTTGTTTTTTAATTTTACCTTGTCATAAGCACAACCTGTTCTCTCATGAATTTTTTTCTAAGTTCTTCCACCCTTCTTTATTAAAATGTGTACTTGGCCTAATTCCAGCAAGTATCTCTTCAATACATATTTTCAAAAAAATTCCAGTTTTGTAGTCATCCCATTTTGTCGTATCCTTTTTGGGCGCCATTCTAATTTAAAATGTCATCATACCACTGTTAATATAAAATTCAACATATATTTAAGTATGGATAACATATTTATAATGGTTGTTTTAATTCAGTAACCAACCAAAAGTAAGGTCCCAATGCTGAAGGGTAAAGCACACAAAAGGGAATCAATTAATATCTTATTGCCGTAAAGAATATTCAAATTCAAATTTTGCACCAATGAATAGTCTGGAATAAAATAGATATGAAACATAACTAAAGGCTGTTGTGTGCATAGACAGAGCACACGTATACTTGATTAAGACATCTGACATCTCCCCATAAACCAAATGAGATTATGAAACAATTTATACCATGCTTGATGAGACATCGATAAGGTGAAACAATATGCACTACAAAAAATATTTCTATGGTTGATTTGATACCACACCAAAAGAAATAAGCGATAACATTATACCAGAAACATAAATGATATCTTTATCCAAAACAAGACTATTAGAAGCTTAGCAATTAGCATGAAAATCAAGACTCAATGAATAAGAACTAAATTTGTGCCCCAGTGTGCAGTAAGAGACTAACCCCATGTGTGCCCCAGTGTGCAGCAAGAGACTCAATGAATAAGAACTAAATCTGAATTTACACCAAAGTAGAAAGATCATGTACTTTCTATCCAAGCAAACCTATGTCTATCTATCTCAATTCTCAAGTCTCACCCCACCCCACTGTTAAAACCAGGACACTTGTCACTCAAATCAGCCGAGGATGCAAAAAACAATATAAGACGGTAACAAATTAAAATGAAAAACTGACTAAGAATGTTTCTCCTTGTAATCATTAAGATCAAGGATTCGTTTCACTAATCATAGCATCAGTTAAAGGGTAACATCTAGAATTAATCACTGGATACTTGCATTAATTCTGATCACATGTGATTAATTCTAACATACCAAAATCCAGAAGTCTTGGACAAGGTGTGGATAATGAGTAGATCTAGTGTTCTAGTGTCAGAAAGCTATCAAAATATGAAAATAAAGTTAAGCAAATCTTTACTTGATGGTGTTGGAATAATGAATGGATCGTTGATGGGTGATGGCCCCCATGGTTAAATCTAACTAGGACAGGCATTCCGGAGGGATGTTTCTTGGAGAGGTCCTGTTGGTGTTGCAATAAGGTAGTTGGTTAGATTTTGCTTATGGATTTAAAGCTCAATTTGGTGCTGCATTTGGGTTCAGCTTTGGTGTAAAGATAGGTGGTTCAACTTTGGGTTTGGTGCAAACAGAGGTGCTTAATTTGGTGCTCAATTATATGCACTGAATTGGTTGGGATGAATTTCTCATTGTTAGCGTGATGCATATGCACATGGACAAAATGGAGATTTAGAACCTAAGGCACACAGGTTTTCATGTTTCTCCATCAATGGAGGGTCAAGAAGAAGCTGAAAACGTGTTTGGAATTGGAAGCTCATGTGCAAGTCGTGGGCAGATCGGGATGTTAGATTTAACTGAAAATATTTCAGTTAAATACAAATGTAAAGTACTTCTAGTGTCAGTAAAATTCTTTACAGTTATTTTAGAAGCATATCTCACCAGGGGATAAATTAAAATTTGCCTAAATTTATTAGATTAGTGATAAAAAATTTCAGGTTGCAGTTATATGCTATGGAAGAAATAGCATATACTGAAAGGATAGCTTAACAAAAAAGTAACCTATATCAAAATGAATCCAAAATTACGATTGTCCAGGCTTACTTCTTATCATAAGTCATTATTGATCAAACTGAAACAAAAATTTAGAATTTTGACAAAATAATTACATTACTATTATAGTACAGAGAAACAGATTGAAGAAATCTACTTACAATCCATAAAGCACTTTTATGGTGTCATAGAAAAACCATTGCAAAGTAACAACTGGACCTAGAAGAGCAATCCGAACAGGAAGACTTCTAGTGAACAACTTGGCAAACCCAATGTTCTTGATAGCCTAAGAGTTAGGAACAGTCTGGAATAAATGACACTAAACTCTACCCCCTCCACTAAACTCTGCATCAATATCCAACACTAATGTGCATAGAAACTCTCCATCTGAAGTCTGAATAGTACAAATATACATGCTTTTCTTACAATTAATAGGGACACAAGGTTTGAACCTATCACATTTATTCAGACTTATTACTATTATGTGTAGTGCAGGAAATATGTAGTATAGTAGTGACAAAGTTTAACCATTAATCATGAAGTGGGGTAAGAAAAATAATTCAGGTATTAATTTGGGACAAGGCAAATTCCTGCAATGGAACAGAACATGTATTTGTTATTTGGTTGTCGCAATTGCATAATGCTATGCATCATCAATGTTCTGAATTGCTGACTATAAACCAACACATTTGAAGCCTATGAAGTTCAAATATCTTAGGTACTCTTCATTACCGGATAACAAACTCCTAAAAGGATATATAACTCCCAACACCTTCACAGAACATGGTAGTCTTGATTGGACAATTACCCTCTTCACCCCAAAAGCTATAGGACACCATTGGCAATCACGTTATCACCACCTTCACCCCAAGAAACCAATCTATGAATTGTGACCTTAACCTTAGAAAGCACAACGGTACGATAAGAACCAATTTGCTACACTACAGTACACTCACACAAGTTTGGGGTCACACAGGAGCGCTTACACAGGTTTGCTACACTACAATACAGTATGATGAGAAAAAAAATCACACAGAAACGCTCACACAGGAACCCAATAAAGAAAGAAACAAATAAAGAAAGACACAAACCCATGGGTCTAAAGAAAGAAACAAATAAAGAACCCAGTAAAGAGTGTTCTTTGACTAATTCTAACCCAGAAAAAGAACAAAATATACTATAGGAAGGGCAAAAACTCACCTTGTGAGAGGAGGGAAGCAGAACGCAGAGCTCGACGAAATCACTGAGAAGAAAAACCAAAAAGTTCTGTGTTTTTTAGAAGACGAAGAAGAGTCGACGAAGAAGCGGGAACTCTGTTCGGTGAAGAAGAGATGTAGAGCTCAACGAAGTCATAGAGAAGGAAAATAAGAAAGTTCCATGTTTTTTAGAAGACGAAGAAGAGGCGGGAACTCTATTTGGTGAAGATGAGATGAGTATTTTAGAAGGACACGCTTGTCATATTCACATTTTAGAAGGGGTATTTTTGCGAAGTAAAAAGTTCCGTATTTTTTAATCTTTTTCTCTCTCTTCTACCGTAATTGCTTTTTTCAAGAAGCAGCTCTAAGTTGCTTCTCAAAAAAGCAGAAAACTGATTATTTTCTGATTCTGCTTCTTAAAAAAAGTTTAGACAAACATCTTAAAAAATTTTATAAGTGCTTTTTTTATTAAAAAAAGTGATTCTTTTAAGAAAAAAGTTTAAACAAACGGGCTCATTATCTAACTAATTTAATTACATTATTCTATTACGTGCGCCATAGGGTAGAAATATCCTATTGTTAGGTTTTTTCGGTGTACAAGGAAAGCAATGGGGTTTGAATCTAGAACCTCGGGTTAAATTACCCAAATCCCAACCCTAGTGGGTTATATCCTGTTGTTGTTAGGTTAAAATCGGGGATTTTGTGTTATTCCATAGTAAAAGGAAACAAAGACCAGCCCTCATAATTTACTTTTAACTTTAAATTGTCTTCTTTTCGGTTGGAACTTGGAAGCTTCCGGTGGTTGGGACATTCAGGCTGAAGAAAAACCAATGCATAAATTCCTTACCCACTCCGAGAAAAATAAAGGGCGTGTTTGGCAAAACTAGCTGATAAGCTAGCTGCTAGTTGATAAGCTCTGAGCTGATAAGCCAGCTTATTGAATTAGAAGTGTTTGGTAGAACTACCTGATAAACTAGTTGGTAAATGTAAAATGACATAAAAGGACATAATTACATAAGTTTTATTATAAAATTTTATTTGTGTTTTCTACACAAAAAATATACTATTATGCAATTATAATTTTAGATTTTTTTAAAAATAATTAAATTCTTATTAAATCATTTAATGATATAATATTTAATTAAAAATCAAAATAAATAGTGAAATTAACAAAATAAATAGTATAATATAAAAACAATTTCGTAAAATAGCGAAAAGAAAATAATAATTTAATTAATTCATAATTTTTTAAAATACTTATTATATAGATAATAATAGGTAAAAAAAATGAAAGGGTTTTTGTCAATGAAATTGAAAATAGATAATAATAGGTAAAAATAAATTAAAGATAATAAGGGAAATGTATTAAAATATAAGGGATAGGAATGAAAGAAACTTAAATAAGCTACAAGCTACAAGCTATAAGCTAGGTGAAGTAGCTTATAACTTATAAGCTAGAAGCTCCTAAAATAAGCTACTTTGAGGGAGTCAAGATCCTCTCCATTTGTTGGAGAAATGGACATTTTCATTTCTTTTCTCCTGCTCATAACACGTGTAATGATAAACATCTAAAGGCTCATACGTAATTGACATTGTTCAATTTAAAAAGAATAAAAAGAAGAATCAATACAAACAAAGGGTCGTTCTAGGGTGTTCATCTTACGGGTGAAACACCGGTGTTTCACTTTTTTCTTGAGTGATGACCTGTTATAGCAGGTAAAGTGACCTATTGATTATTTTTTCTCTCATATTTTGATATTTGCTAACATGGGCCTGCCTTGAAGGTAAGATGGTTATGCATGGGTAATGGTTGAATAAAGCTATTCTCGTCTTTATTTAATATTTTCTTTTCTTAATTTGCTTTTCAGTAATAATAACTAAAGAACTCTTCTCCCAAAACATAGAAACTTTAGGTAGACATGGTAAATTAATTTTCGCTAAATTAAATTGGTTATCTATTACAATATAAAAATTTGAATTTGATTAATCTTTCATTTTTATTTTATCTTATTTTTAAGCGTGAAAAAATAAACTATGAAATATATAAAAATTAAATAAAATATCAAGTATCTCATTCTTAATTTGTTATGAAATTTGAAATTCGCATACTTATTTTTAAATTAAAAATAATTTATACAATTCCATAAATATCATTTAAATAATAAATCATGTTTCTTTTTGTTGTGTTTTATTTTATAGTTTTGTTGTCACTTATAATTTTATGCATTTCTATTAATTTTTTTGATATGAAATACCAAAACTATTTAATTAGAGAGAATATAAGGCAAAAATATTTTTAAATTACTAATAATTAAGTACATTATTGTAAAATCAATACACTTATAACTACATTAAATTAATAAATTAAGTAATTTTTTAAAAAAGGCAGAGGGACCAATTAATAATAATCTTAAGTTACAAATAACAAGTTGCAGGTAATAAATCTGGACCCTTAATTTAAGAATTGTTAAATCCAATGGTTAATAAGAGGTGAAACACCGGTGTTTCACCCATGAGATGAAACACCCTAGACAAAGCCCAATACAAAATGAAACGTTGAATCACCTTCCTGCTTCACTTAGATCTGTCACTTATATAAAAATTTAACCTAAAGAAAATTATTAGGGAAAAATATGTTTTCGTTCTAATAATTTCGGTCAACTTTGGTTTTCGTCCTCTAATTTAAATCATTTGTTTTTTGTCCCTGAACTTTTTAAACCCCCAAACCGTGGTCCCTACCCGTCAGTGAGATCTGTTAACCCTGATGAGCTGGTTAACAAAAGTTACATGTAAGTCTCAATAGTGACTCCCATATAACTGACATATCATCTTATTAACTTTTTTATTAAATTTTTATTTTAATTATTAAAATAACGGACATATTTTTACCTAATCACTTATTTGGGGCTCACTATTGAAGCTTACATTAACGGATCTCAGGGACCACGGTTTGAGGGTTTAGAAAGTTCAGGGATAAAAACAAATGATTTAAAGTACAAAACGAATACCAAAGTTGACCGAAACTATTGGGACGAAAAACATATTTTCCCTAATAATTTTCTTTTGGGAAAAATATGTTTTTGTCCCTATAGTTTCGGTCAACTTTGGTCTTTGTCCATGTCCTTTAAATCCTTTATTTTTGTCGCTGAACTTTCAAAATTCCTAATTCATGGTCCCTGACCGTTAATGAGATCCGTCAACCTGATGAGCTGAGTAACAAAAGTTACATGTTAGCCTCAATAGTGGACCCCAAATAGCTAACTCATCTAATTAATTTTTTTAATTATTAAAATAACCATAATTGTGAAATTAGGTTTTTTATCGGGTAAAATTGCTTAGGTGAAAATCCTAATTTAGTAATTAGGGTTATTTTAATAATTAAAAAAGTTAATTAGATGATCAATCAGTTATTTGGGACTCACTATTGAGGTTGACATGTAACTTTTTTTAGCCAGCTCATCAGGTTAACAGATCTCACTAACAGGTAGGGACCACGGTTTGGGGGTTTAGAAAGTTTAGGAACAATAAACACAGAATTTAAAATAGTGACGGAACTAAAGTTGACCGAAACTATAAGCACGAAT
Source organism: Sesbania bispinosa (assembly GCA_026901365.1). Classification (NCBI taxonomy): domain Eukaryota; kingdom Viridiplantae; phylum Streptophyta; class Magnoliopsida; order Fabales; family Fabaceae; genus Sesbania; species Sesbania bispinosa. Next base: position 575,407 of record QLOH01000327.1, read on the forward strand.
ATTTTTTCCTTTTGATCTAAGTGAAGCACGGAAGGTGATTCAACGTTTTCATTTTATATTGATTCTTCTTTTTATATTTTTTAAATTGAACACTGTCAATTAAGTATGAGTCGTTAGATGTTCATCATTACACGTGTTAAGAGTAGGAGAAAAGAAATGGAAATGTCCATTTCTCCAACAAATGGAGAGGATCTCGACTCACTTTGAGGTACCTTACCAAACACTTTTGTGTTGGTCAAACTAGCTTATAAGCTAGTCAAATAAGTTAGTAGCTAGCTTATTGGCCTTGCTAATCACACTAAGTGTGCTCCTTTTTGGGCCTAGATCAGACAATATAAGATAGAACAACCCTAAACCCTAAGTATTATAGATTATTGAGATTACTTTTTATAGATAAGTATTATAAAATTATATTAAAATTCAGGTATATATTAATTAAATCATATTATTAATTTAATGAATTTATATGATAGTAAATAGATTTTATAATAATTAATGTTAATATATTATTAAAATAGTGTAAAGTTTTTTTATCGTTAGTGGTACATATAAATTAAATTTGTATTAATTTTTTTCATCTTTTTCTATTTTTTTTTAAATTTTCAATTACTAAATGATCTACATATGCTCGTGAGGTAAGTCACTAAGATTGGACTAAGATTGGATTAATAGTGAATGATTTGTATACTTTGGATGAGATTATAAATTAAAACTTTATTATTAGCAGTATTATTGTTGTTTTTATATTATTTAAAAACCCTCCATTTATGCATGGGTCTAATGTTTTATACCTTAAATATATACAGAGGGTTCAAATTACATCGGTGTAAGTTAAACCGAGTATTACACACACGATAATAACTCTAGATCGAACGTGATTTTTATTAATCCAACTGTTGTATTATATTTATTCATCATCTTGATTATCTGTGTAAAATTTCATAAATTTGAACACTAGTAAACTAATAATCAAATGGTCCCCTTTTTTCATATATTTAAAATGTATATATGACGTTAATTTTGAGATATCTCATGGCATATCAATAATTTCGGATTAGTGTAAAATTTTATATGTATGATCAATATGATAGTAAACTTTCAATCTAAACGGTGGATTACTTAATACGATGATCTGATAAAAAGTTATTTAGCAGTGTATGTAACATCCCGAAATTTAGAAATATAATTTAAAAACGTATAATTATATTTCAATGACGTTAACTGTAAGAGTAGAAGTTACATATAATAATAATGACAAATATTAATATATACCATGTATTTATGAGATAATAATGATATAATATTATAAATAATAGGAGAGACGTCAGACTATTAGGATCTTAATCAAATATGTTATATTGAATATAATAATAATATTATTAAGGGATAAATCATAAGATTGCAAATAACATTAATTGTTATAAATATAGTAATTGTTATATTAATAAAATAATATCATGATTAATAAGGACAATCTTAGGAGAGAGATATGGTTAGTATTTTAAATTAAGATCAGATTTAAAATAGGGATAATGAGATCACAAGGATTAAGGGTAAAAATCAATACAAATCTAGGATAAGATTTAATTATATAATTTGAATTTAAATTTGAATGTAGACGGATAAGGACTCTATAAATATCCTAATAATTCCTAATGAATAATAAAATAAATAAGACTCTGAAGAAAATAATAATAATATCATTATATTATTATATTTCAGAAAAAAGATATTATTTAATTAAAAAAGGTAACGGGTGGGCAGGAGTAGGCCCAACTCAGTTAGATATTTAAATAGGGGGAGTGTTATCTATTTCACCCTATTAGCTTTCAAACATCAAATAACCAAACCATAGAAGAGAGAAGCACTTCACAAGGGGAAGGTGTAGCAGAGTAGATCATCAAGGAAGTGGAGTGCTACTGTTTATTTTCTAATCGTTAACTCTAAGGTACGGTGGGGGAGAGGATGCTGCTTGTATGTGCATGTAGGGGTGCTTGGGTAGTAATTTAAGACTACAAATTCGTATGAATATATGTTATAATCGAGAATGAATGATGAAACTGTTGATTTATGATTGATTGGATGAATCTTGATGAATTCTTGAGTAAAATTGAAGAGGATATTGAGAGTAATGAAAATGGGGTAATTAGGGATTTGATGATTTGGGGCTTTGATGGATTAATTGTGTAATCTGTGAAAGATTGATGTTTTACTGAGTTTTGGTTGATATAAACGCATATGAATGATATTTTAACAAAGAGGATTGATTAGAGATTGAATAGAGGTTTAGAGGTGATAAAAATCGTGAGAACTACGATCTGCGTCACGGGTAATCGATTACAGAGGTCTGTAATCAATTACCAGGGTCTTCTGGGTAGCCTGGAAATGTTGTTTGTTTGCGGGTAATCGATTACAGAGATGCTGTAATCGATTACCAGAGTGATTGCTTGCAGGTAATCGATTACAAAGATGCTGTAATCGATTACCAGTGTGTTTGCTTGCAGGTAATCGATTACAGAGGGGTTGTAATCGATTACCAGAGGCTTTGTTTGCAGGTAATCGATTACTGGAGGCTGGTAATCGATTACCAGTGTGGATTTTGTGATCTTAGTGCTTGACGATGATTGTTATACTTGGATTTGGTGTGACCTTGATGATGTGATTATACCTTTGATGAATAGATGTTTATTATGATAATGATGATGGTGTGTATAACCTTATGAGAGGTGTGATTGATGATTGATTGAGGATGCTTATGATGATATATGGTGATGATTATGATGCTTATGGGATGATGATAATTATGATGAAGTTTGATGATGTTATGATGATTATGACGATGATGATTGATGCTATGCTATGATGCTTATGATAATTTATAATGATGATATTTGATGATGTTTACGATGATGTATGATGATGATGTTTGATGATGAGTATGATGATGTAGGATGATGATGTTAATGATGATAGTGTATATCATTTTATGATGATGATGATGTTACCTGAGTTGTGCGGGCCCAACGAGGGGGTACAACTTAGGAGAGATGCTTTGTGCATATGTGATGTTACCTGAGTTGTGCGGGCCCAACGAGGGGATACAACTTAGGAGAGATGTTTTGTGCATATGTGATGATACCTGAATTGTGCGGGCCCAACGAGGGGGTACAATTCAGGAGGTGAACTGAGTTGTGCGGGGCCCATCGAGGGGGTACAACTCAGTAGGTTAATTGCACGGGCCCAACGAGGGGGTGCAGGGGACCATGATGGGGCGTTCGATGCACGGGCCCATCGAGGGGGTGCAACCTAGGGATGGTTTGTACTGGCCCATTGAGGGGGTGCAACCTAGGGTCGAATGTCGTTGTGCGGGCCCAACGAGGGGGTACAACCTATCGGATGGTGTGGTAACACCGGTAGACTATCTTGGTACTAACTAGAGTGATTGACGAGGTGCGCCCATTGTGCGGAGTTCCAAGTCATGATCTTTGGGACGATGTTGATGAGTTTCGGTGCATATGATAATGGATGTATATGTGTTATATTTGATGATGAAAGTGAGTTATATAATGATGTTATGAGTATTAATGATGAAATGAGTATTATGTGTGAGAATAGAGTATGTGATTTCCTTGGTGAATGATGGTATGAGACTTATATGATGATATCGGTGAATTGTTATATGATGATTTATAGATGATTATTATCTGATGAATTATTTGATGTTTGGGTATGTGGGTGATTAATGATGATGTTGTTATATGAGGGTGAGGATAGGGTAACCTCCTATGTGTATGTATGAGTAGTATTATTTTCCTCACTGTTACACTGTGGTTATTTTACAGGTGATGATCATGACACGATTGATGTCGAGTTTTGAGTAGAGGGAGTGTTGCTCTGGTACATGTGACATCAGGGCATATCATTGGGGGTTCTTTTCTTATGTTTCTAGTTCGGAAGGATTTTGTAAACATTTTTAAAATGCCTTACACGACAAGTAGGATGTTTTGTTATTTCTATTCTGGAGTTTCCGCTGCTTGAGTACTTTGAAAATATTTGAGTTCTATTTTTATTTTAATTGAATTGTTTTGAAACAATGATGTTTTTAATGAAGAGTTATGTGAACCTTTTTTACCCGTTGTGGGACACTATTCTTTCTATATTTCGATTTACTAAATGTATAAGAGTTTGAGGTAGAAGGGTGTCACAGTGTAATACTCGGTGTAACTTACACTAGTGTAATTTGATCCCTTTTCAGATATATAACTTGCAACCAGTGTAATTATAACCCTCCTCTATATGAGGAGGGTTATAATTACACCGGTGTAAGTTATACCAAGTATTACACCGCTAATAACTACAAATCGAATATGTTTTTTAGTAATCCAACCGTTGAATTATGTTTGTTCATCATCATGATTATATGTGCCAAATTTCGTAAAATTTTGACACTAATAACTTGATAATCAAATGGTTAGATTTTTCATATATTTCAAATGTATATATAACGTTAATCTTGAGACATATCAATGACATATCAAATAATTTCGGATTAATGTAAAATTTTATATGAATGATCTATATGATAGTAACTTTCAATCCAACGGTGGATTATTTAATACAATTATCCGTTAAAAAATTATTCAGCGGTGTAATACTTGGTGTAACTTGCACCAGTGTAATTATAACCCTCCTCTATATGAGGAGGGTTATAATTACACCGGTGTAAGTTATACCAAGTATTACACCGCTAATAACTACAAATCGAATATGTTTTTTAGTAATCCAACCGTTGAATTATGTTTGTTCATCATCATGATTATATGTGCCAATTTCGTAAAATTTTGACACTAATAACTTGATAATCAAATGGTTAGATTTTTCATATATTTCAAATGTATATATAACGTTAATCTTGAGACATATCAATGACATATCAAATAATTTCGGATTAATGTAAAATTTTATATGAATGATCTATATGATAGTAACTTTCAATCCAACGGTGGATTATTTAATACAATTATCCGTTAAAAAATTATTCAGCGGTGTAATACTTGGTGTAACTTGCACCAGTGTAATTATAACCCTCCTCTATATGAGGAGGGTTATAATTACACCGGTGTAAGTTATACCAAGTATTACACCGCTAATAACTACAAATCGAATATGTTTTTTAGTAATCCAACCGTTGAATTATGTTTGTTCATCATCATGATTATATGTGCCAAATTTCGTAAAATTTTGACACTAATAACTTGATAATCAAATGGTTAGATTTTTCATATATTTCAAATGTATATATAACGTTAATCTTGAGACATATCAATGACATATCAAATAATTTCGGATTAATGTAAAATTTTATATGAATGATCTATATGATAGTAACTTTCAATCCAACGGTGGATTATTTAATACAATTATCCGTTAAAAAATTATTCAGCGGTGTAATACTTGGTGTAACTTGCACCAGTGTAATTATAACCCTCCTCTATATATATATATATATATATATATATATATAAAATATAAAATTAATGAACAATAGATCAGGTCAACTAGGTCTTTCAAACTTAACCTACTTAAATGGATATCCGTCTTTTTATTTTTAAGATTGAGTGTAACCTTTTTAAAAGCTTTGGTGGTGATATTTAAAGGTTTAGTTTATATAATATAAAGTCTTCTTGTACTACACACACACATATGTGTGTATATATAATAAGCCTTATTATCACATATACTACATTACTACCCACTTAAGCTTTTATATAAATTAATGGGTTTATATATTCTTTACAATAATATAAATTCTTTTCAAAACAACATATATAATATAAATTCTATGCAATAATAATAATATTAGTACAGTATTATTTAAACAGCTTAGTAGGTAAACTTTGGAAAGCATTTCAAATAAATATTACTCAAAAATAAAATTACAACCAATAAGAATAAAACAAAACTGAACTATATGTATTTGTAACATAAAGCATCTCCAATTGGGAGTTTTTCTTTTTCCCAAGTTACTTAAAATTTATTATATTAATTTTTATGTGGGTCCTACTTATACATATCATCTCTTATGATTTAAGTAACTCTACGAGAATTCCAAAATGAATTCCACAAGCTACCACACCTTTATTATTTTAATATTTTAATTCAACTTAAAATACAATTACATTTTCTAATTTTAAAACAAGAAATACATATAATAATTAAAAGTTTAAATATTTAATTTTTATAATTTCATTAATTTCAATAACTTTAAATCATTTTTTGTTTACCACGTACCGAGCATGTGGATCAGCTGGTAAGGGGCTCCCTGGGTATGCAGCTGTGTTAAATACTCGGAGGGAAAGCTTTGCCTCCCATAGAGGTCCTACCCGGCTAAAAAAAATCATTTTTTTGTTTGCAATTGTACAAAATTTTTTCCAGCTTTCTTCATTTATTTCAAATGGTTGTAATTTTTTAATGAATCTGATTGAGATTGAGAATTTTTTATTAATTAATAATTTTTTAATAATCTAATTTATTATCTATTATCTATTATTATATATATTAAAGCTGAGTCGCGGATTATAGTGTTGCCACTTGTATACTATTTTTGCCACTTCAGCCTTTTATCTTAGTTGGCACCATCCCAATTTCCTAACCTTTCAACTTCTTAATCTTCTAATTCTCACACTCAAATGGTTCATTCACTTACATTCCTTTTACCATCATTAAAATACTTTTAGTATTTTGAAATAGTTAATTCCATATGAATTCACTCATCTTTTTTTTTTAAACATTAAAATCCTTTTAATATTTTAAAATATTATTAATTCACCAAAAAAGCACAATATTTTCTATCAAATATAATTCTCATTAAATTTTATATCAAAACATAAAAATTATATTATTTTTATACTTGATATATTTAATATTTCAAATAGTTTCTATATGTACACTATTTTTACCATATCAAGATTTTATCTTAATTGACACCATTAAAATATCCCAACTTTTTTATCATTAAAATCCTTTTAATATTTTAACATATTATTAATTAACCAAATTTGACAAATGTATTTTTTCCCACTTACATTATCTCAAACTCATATTTTCTTTAGAATATAATTTTTATTCAATTTAAAAACAAAGCTTAATCTTCTGATTCTCATACTCAAATGGATCATCATTCATACTCATTTAATCATCATTAAAATACCTTTAATATTTTAAAATTATTATTCAATATGGATCCACTTTTCTTTCCCTTTTTATCATTAAAATCCTTTTAATATTTTAACATATTATTGATTAACCAAAATTGACAAATATCTTTTTTCTTACTTACATTATCTCAAACTCATATTTTTTATAAATATAATTTTTATTCAATTTAAAATCAAACCTTAAAGTCTATTACATTTATACTTGATATATTTAATATTTTGAGTTGAAAAAATTTTATAAAATTATTCTTCCTTCACGCAACGCACGAATCAACATTTTGTTATAATTTATGCCTAAAGATTTATTTTGTTCCCAATTGATTTGGATTTTAACGGCGTAATTGATAAGAACTCTCCAAAGAATGGATAATTGCTTTCACAAATATCTGATTCTTAAAATTAAACACTAATCTGCTACGTCATTTTTCCTCCCATGGATGCAGAGTTACTTGTTAAAATTAAAAACTCTTTTAACATTAGAGATGGCACAAATGTCCAACGAATTGTGAAACCTATATTATTGAGTATTCACCCACCCGTGCGGACAAGAAGTAAAATCCAAATGTATTTTATTTGTGTGTGTATACAGATTACAGAGAGAGATTTCTCATTTCTCATAAAACAAAAACAGTGCAATTTGCATGACTCCAATTCATGTTGTTAGTCCTTTCTCAGTCGGTGCAGTGTTGAATATTTCTCACAACCAAACCAATCAATTTCACACTGGCAGTCACAACATATACCGAATTTCCCTTCCTTAAAAATGTATGTAACATGTAATACTTGTTTCTATGTGCACAAAATTGGGGTTTAATATATAATACTCACTCTCAATTAAACCTTGTTTATTCTCCTATTCATAATAAAAGAGAACAGAACCCTTGACCAAGTAGCTGACATGTTCTTTTCTTCCCTTAATTCTTGCTCCGATCCCTTGTTTCTCCATGCATGTTAAAATCTTCAGCTTTAGTCTTTACTCTCTACACTTACAAGGTCCAATCTTTTCATGAAAGATTCAACAATTTTCAATTTTGCATGACCTGCTCTGTTTTCCTTCCTCTGTTTTTCTCAAAAAGGAATGAACTGATTCATGGCTTTGACAGGCTTGTTTATTCCACAGATGCATAACTGACTTTTCCATGAAAAACCCATCTATTAATGGGTCCTCCTAAAGGATTTTGGGACCAAAAGATGAATCTCTTTTCTGGGTATATTTGGGTTTTCCTCTCAAGGCTTGTGCAAACTCTGTTCTGGGTTTTCACCAAAATCTTCATTAGGTATTGAAATTTCCGTTCCTAGTTTAACTATTAGTCACTTATTTTATCTTTTCACTTTTCATTTCTGTTTTTATGTAGATACTGCAGTCATGAAGCAATCAATTCAGCTTGTTCTTCAAATCTATGCCATGAAAACTATCAGACTGACTCTAATAATTCTGAGACAAAAACTGAGGCTGGGGTAGGTTGTTCTAAATCTTCTGAAGACAATTTAAGTACTATTCAACAAGAATATGGTGAAAATTATTCTAATGGTTGTGAACCTCAAGCAGAGTCCAAGGAGGATTGTTCTGAAACTGTTAATTATGCTGGAAATCTTGGCCTTGAAGAAGAGGAAACAACCAAATTGGTTTTCAAATTTCAATATCAAACTTGGAACAGTAGTGAAGAATTCAAGGAAGGTTACAGTGGAAGTTTTGATTTTGTGAACACTGATAGTTGTAAGGCTTCTGCAACTGCAAGCACCAACAAGTATGAATTCATCTCAGGCATGAGTTTTAGCCACTTCATGGAAGAACAAGAAGCTTCAAATTTTACTGTCAAAGAACTTTATGTTCATTCAAAAGATTCTCCTTTGCAAAGTGATTCAGTTAATGATTCTGATTTCCTGTCTGAAAGAAACAGAAAATCAGAAAATTGTGAAAGATGTGTTGATGCAGTAGAGAAGCTCAAGACTGTGTCTTCTTTAGAACAACAACCTGAAGAAGATCAAGTGGACAATCTGAATGATAACAGGTTTGATGAAGAGATTGCAGCTGCAGATAATTTCCTTTCTGAAGATGATTTCATTTGTTCAAGCTCTGAATTAGATTCTATCAGTTCTATAGGAGATGGGGTTTTGTCAGATGTAGACTTTGGAACCACTATAGAACTTGACACTTTGGAAAACCATGATGAAGAAAATGCAGGGTTGACAGAAGAAGATTTGGAGAATTCAGATATGGAGAAGTTGAAAGCCAAAGCTCATTATTTTCAAGATAGGCATAGCATCAATTCCAAACCTGAAGAATCTGTGAAATCCTGTTCACATAGTTCAGCAGGCTTGGACCTTGATGATTCCCACAAGTTTGATGCACAGTGGGAACATCAAGATTTAATAGAACAGCTTAAGATGGAGCTGAACAAGGTCAGGGCCACTGGTCTGCCTACCATCCTTGAGAATTCTGAGTCCAAGATAATGGAAGACTTGAAGCCATGGAAAATTGATGAAAAATTTCAGCATGGTAGTACTATAAATGAGCTTCCAAAATTCTACAAGAGTTATAGAGAACGAATGCGAAAATTTGATATCTTAAATTACCAGAAGCTGTATGCTTTAGGTCAGTAGTTTTCTAACCTTTCATTAGTTTTCAATTTTTTTTATGTTTTTCCCCTTCCTTTGTTTCATTGTACATGTAGTTTATTAAAGGAGTTTGTGGTTAATTGATGAACAATTTCATTCAATTTACAATTATCATCAATACCACTAAATCTGATTAGTTAGGTATTGAAAACATCTTGCAGTAGAGTACATTGTAATGTAAAGCTTTTGTTTTCCTTATTTTTTAAGGTTTTGGGGGAATGGGGTGTACTCACCATCATATATAGTATTCTTTTATATAGTCAATTCATTTTTATTTAGTTTGTAGGACAGTTTCATATTGTGGTTGATCTTTGCAAAATTTCCAAAACAAACCAACCCTTACAATGATTTAGCTCTGATGGTAATGCCCCACCCAACCTTTCTATGACCTTATCTATCTTTTATTCCTTTTTTATAAACTACTCATACTATGCAAGACAAGAAAAGATGCTCATGTAAATTTATTATGCTTGGTGGTTAATAATCTAATCATAATATAGTACTTAAAGTTTCATGGCAAATTATAGGTTCCCTGGAGTCAAAGGACCTGCTGCAAACGTTTTCAAGCCTTGAGAACTCTTCTCCAGCTATTTCATCCTTTCTTCAACATATCTTTCACCTTAATAGACATAAAAACTCTGGATCTGACCCAATGAAGAGGTTCATAAGGGAATTTTATAGTGACTTGGAAATGGTTTATGTAGGACAGTTGTGCCTTTCTTGGGAATTCCTTCAGTGGGAGTATGAAAGGGCCTTGGAGTTATGGGAATCTGATCACTACAGATTGCAAAGGTACAATGAAGTAGCAGGGGAATTCCAACAATTTCAAGTGCTGTTGCAAAGATTTATAGAGAATGAACCTTTCCAAGGTCCACGGGTTGAAAACTATGTCAGGAATCGTTGTGCTATGCGCAATCTTCTTCAAGTTCCAGTTATAAGAGGTGAGAACTTTCAATTTCTATAGATTTTGGTTTGTTCTATTCTAAATGGAATTTAGTGGTTACTTTGATTAGCTTCACTTTTCATAGTGTACCTTTTAGCTATGTGGAGGACCATATATTAATAACTCATTTTCATTGTCTCAATTGTCTGCAGAGGACAATACTAAGGAAGAAAAGAAATTCAGAACAAGTAATGCAGATAAAGATGCCATCACAAGTGATATGCTAGTAGAAAATTTTGGAAGAATCAATCAGAACAATTTGGCGTTTCATTAGAGCTGATAAATATGCATCTAGCATGATCCAGAAAGGTCCAAGAGAAACTCAATTAGATCTCCAAGATCCTGCAGATTCAGAACTAGTGGAGATTCAAGCAGAACTTCAGAAGGTAATTAAGGCTTCTTAAAAAATAGAATCATCTTTGCTTCTGTGAAAAAGGGTGTTCTTATGTTTCTTCTTTTGTTAAATTTTATTATTTGGATTGACAGAAGGAAAAGAGACTTAGTGAATTTTTGAAGAGCAGAAGTAGCATATTGAAGAAGTTCCAAAAGCATGAGGGGGATGGGAGGGATCATTTCCTTTACTTTTTTTCTCAAGTGGATATGAAATTGGTTTGGAGAGTGTTGAACATGTCAAGAATAACAAGGGATCAAGTAGCATGGTGTCATAGTAAACTAAACAAAATCAATTTGTAAACAGAAGGATACATATAGAACCATCGTTCTTATTGTTTCCTTGTTAATAGTTATTATTTGCTAGCTTTGTACATATGTTGCTCCATATTTAGAAGGTCATTGTGGATATAGTGTAGAATTTTTTATCTTACGACTAAGTACTTGTTGATCTAATTCTAACTCCTCTGTTGTAAGTTGTAACTATCCAAGGAGAGACATGTGATCAAAATCAACTACCATGTCAAGTATGGATGTGGACAAAGTTTAATTTTGAGGATGGATTGGAATGAAATAGAATCAGATTAAAGTTTGAAAGAGAGCTAATTAACAGTTAGTGAGGAAAAATAAAATGTTGATAATGTGAAGCCTATTCCCAATTTCTTAAGTCTGTTGTGTGTTAAGATTCTAATTATAATAAATGTTGCTTGTTAAAGCTTTTGATACCACTCTTGATCTTAAAGATTAGGGGAGTTACCATGTGAGTTAAAGCTCGTGGGTGTGTAAAAAGTTCTACTTATACGCACCTTGTTAAGCTAATCCAGTAGCTTATTAACTTCATTTTAATATTGACTAATTTTGCCTAATGTTTGTATAATTTCTGCATATGATGGAAATCATGAACAAAACTGAAAGAGTCTGGATGATCTTATTAGAAGTCTATTGGCAATTAAGTTTGAGGTACAGATCAGATTTTAATGCTGGGGAGTCATTAAGAGAAGAGAAATAAGAAATTAAAAATATAGTTATAATTTTATAAAAAAATTACATGTAGAACATAGAATTAGAAATTATGTTTGTGTTTAATGAGGCTTAACCCCCTCCTTATAAAAATATTTGTTATGATTAATGGAGTGGCCCTTCTTCTTAGTTCTTAGCCTAACAAACTGCATTTTATAAGACTCAAATTTATATTTACCTACCAATAATCAAGTCTAAATTGTGCATGCATAATTGTTCCAACTTAATTAGTGGTTTCGAGTTTGAGTTCCAAAAAATGAATGAAATATAAATCCATGTGTTGTGTAGGTGTTATAATCTTATAAATTCACTTTTAAATAAAGGGGAAAAGTGTGAGATGATGAGAATAAGAGTAATTTCTAATTTCATATAATTTAGAGGTGATTTAAAATGCAGGAAGTGGTTTGATTTCCTTCAATGGTTTGATTTAAGGGTGGATAATGATAAAATATAATTTGGAATTACCGTTTTAGAATATTAATGGCTTGTTTGGTGAAGAGGAAATGAGGAATTTAGGGAGGAAGGAAAAGAAGTAGGGGGAAGAGAAATAATAAAGAATGTTATGAATTGTAAAGGGGTATATTATATATTTTAATAGATAATATATTGCAAGGAAAAACAAAATGTAGAGGTGTCACCTCATATTATTGTTGATGTGGCAAAATTAGACATATGTAGTGATTTGAGAGTTGATGTGAGAACTTCATACTTCGTGGTTGAGCTTTTAATATAGATAATAAATTAGATGTGAGGGAATATTAAGTAGCTTCCTTTATTATTTTTTTGAATATTTTTTATTACATCAAATTGAGTGAATATAATATAAAGGATTTAATTGATATACACTGTCAGTGTAAAAAAGTTTTACACAGACATCCAATGGTGTGCTGTCACATCATTTAATGAATATGACACCTCACGTGTTATTAAATTCAATAATGATATGACAGCACATCATTGGATGTCTGTGTAAGTACTTCTTCACACTGACAGTGTATATATATATTAAACTTTAATATAAATAGCTTAATTAAGTGTATGTTTGGTTTTACAGTTAACTATAATTTATTCTGAAAATCAATTGTTGAAATGAGTGATGCACGTTTTACGATACATATTGGACAAAATTGATTTAAAATCAATTCTGTAAAACCATGCATGATTTTGATTGTGTAACGCCAAATCAAACGGGCTATAATTCATTGGGCCAATATTAATTATTCAATTTTTCATTAATTTATAAGTGAGATAATATAAGGTTTATAAATAACTTCCTAGGTTGAAAAAGAAAGCTTGGTGAATAAGAATAAAGGAAATTCGTTGCAACTAGTGCCTAATTAGATCTACTCGGCAATCTTGACTTAGTCGAAAAGTAAAGGAATTTATAATTCTATTCTATTATCACGTACGTGAGGGCTAAATTAACCGTTAGCAATGATTCACACATCCTAATATAGTGTGATTATATATCCATTTTATACATCTTATCTATTTCCATGTCTCTCTAATTTTTATCACATCACACCATACCATCCATCAAATTTATCACTCTTCTCTGCTTAATATATAAGACTATTATATTCAATATATATACACAACATACAGCTTTATTTTCATTCATATATACTGATCATGAGAAGGAAGATTAATTTCTGTGTGTTATCAATCTGGTTTACTTTGTGCCTCTTCGAATTGGTCAAATACTGTTTTTTCACGTCGCCTCATGCAGAAGATTAAAATGACCATATAGATAGATATCTATGAATTTCACTATAGAGCCCCGGTTTAGATTTTGCACCCCTCGTGTGAAAGTGAACAAAATGTCGAGTTTGACTTATATACCTTCAGTGTTAAATTCATTCTTACACGCAACATTTATTTGTCCACTACTCTCTCATATAGATGTTCATGCATCAATAGTATTCCTTATAATTATGTATATCTAAAACAGTGAGCTAATTATTATTTTATTTTATTTTATCTATTTATTTATTATCAAGTGCATTACACAGTCCAAAATATAAGTCTATATTCCTCTGAACGCCAATCTAAGCCTATTGTGCTTTGTTTTAACCTTTTAGTCCTTTTCAGATATACTCAAAATGAATAACGAAGTAGATTCCAAGAACCTCTGCTTTTCTCTTTCTTCTCTTTTCATTTTTTTTTTCTTTTGAGACAATCTGCCTGAATATTTTCTGTATAGTTTATAGTAGACAGGATCCATGTTATTATTATTGGAACAAGAAAAAGGAAAGAAGATAAAAGAAGGATAAATAGATAAATAAACAATCAAACCAAAATAGATATAAATAAAAAAAATTAAATTACATATACAACTAGCTAGGTAGACATATTATCAAGCACCTGAGACAAATAAGCTAGGTACTAAGCAAACCTGTTCATAAGAAAGTGACTAGCATATCTGAAAATGACAACCTTAAAGTCTTTGTATCTATTTTTCTCTTTACATGACTATGTCATATAACAAACTAACATAAGAAGATTTATCCCCTGACAACAACTATATATAAAATTTGTGGCTTTTAGGTACATATATATATATGAACAAGAAATAATAACTACACTTGTACATTTACAAGTAAAATCAGTACCTAATGGTATTGATTTTAGTGGTAAATATACTAATAATTATAAAAATGGTATCTACTAATTTACTCACCCCACTGATTTGGTTTAAATGTAACATTTATTAGTGGAATAAGTGGTGGACATTTCACTGGGGCAAAGGGGTGAGTCCCATGCCAGAGGAGCCTTCCAAGCATCATTTGGAGGCAAACTGAAGGGAAATCCAATTGTTCTCCCAACTGTTTCCAATTGGTTCTTCCTCCACCCTTGTTCTTCTGCTCCTATTATCTCTGTTCCAATGTTTGCTTGCATATCCTGAGGTAGACTAATTGAGAAGCCACTATACTGCTGCTGGTTTGGCTCTTCAAAACCAATATAGTCAGGGTTGGTGGGCCCTGTTGCTTCAGGTGTGTAGAAGATGAGGTTGTCAGCAAGGTCTCCATCTGAAACAGGAATTTGTGAGGACTTGGAAATTGTGCTGCTGCTATTGATAGGTTTATAAGGGGGATTGATATCTGAAGCTGAGAAGTTGGTGTTGGTGTTGGCATCAGAGACTTGATGTAGCTGCTCCTGGTTTTTACCACAAAATTGGATGGCTGATGATCCTACTACTTCTGTTGTGCAAGAGATGTTCTCTGAACAGAACTGATTGTTGCAGTTTGCACTCTGTGTGAATATATCAGATACCATGTTTCCTGGTAACTGAGAGATCCAAGGGTGAGATAAAGCCTTCTGTACCATGGACAGGGAGTTGGTTTTCTTGAATATCCTACAGATTGCCCATGAATCCTAAAATCCAATAAAAACATTCAGTTCACTGCATGACTAATCAGAATTGGAATAGATATATAACTAGTGCACACATTTGGATCTTTAACCATTCATGTAAAATTAAATAGTTAATTAAGCTCATGCTCTCAAATTCTTATTTGATAAGCTACTTGTATATGTATCCATCTCACAAGAGCATGAAAGATATCTTAACTACATAATTTAAGAATAATTATAATTATACTATACACTCAACTTCTCTTACATTTCATTCTCCACCTCCTTTTTCTTTCCTATCACATCTCTCACTTTTTTTCTTATCTCTTGTTAATTTTAAGTGTATCCACCTCATTAAGTGTATGTTCAACATTTTCCATAATTTAAGGGTCAAAAATAATTTTACCATTTATTTAATATTATGTGTATGTGGGCATATCATGCAAGAGTATGAGAGGTAACAGGAGTTAATATAATCTCTATTATACAACCATACATGGTTTAACATAAATGATAATTCTAATATTGATCATCCATTATGGCTGTACTATTAGGATTACCTCCTCTGATTAGTATTACCTGATTACACTTCATACACACACCTATAGATACAAGTATATATGTGAGTATAGTTAAGGAATGGTTGAAATACATACAGTTGGAGGGATGGTTTTGTCTGAGAATTTTTTGGGAGGAGCTGAGTCTGATATACAAGGTAGCCTAAACTCATGCATCATCCAGTCAGTTTTCATCCCTTTGGCAGCTCTGCCTCTATAGAAAACAAGAGACTTCTTCAAACCAATGCATTTTCCTTCTGAGGAGTAAATAGGCCTATCAGTTCCAGTGGCCTTCCAAAACCCAGCTCTTGTCACTCTATTTGGCCTTGCACTGTTTCTGTATTTTCTATCCCTTGGACAGTAGAAATACCACTCTTTCTCCCCAGTACCCGCCAGCTCTTCTTGTGAATAAAAACATAACAAAAAAAGAAATTATTTTGATTTTCCTTTTAACCCCAATCAGAAACATAAAGAAGAAAACTTGGTTGCAAAATTAAGAAAATAAAAAGCTAGCTAGAAAAATGTTGTTGAGTGAGTTATTATAACTATAAGTGTTCTTACTTGGAAGGTCCCATGGATCATATTTGTAAATATCCACTTGCTTAATGAGTTCAATAGGAAGAGACTTGTGTTGAATTTTCTCTTGAGGTAAAAATCAACAAGCTCCTCATCTGTGGGATGAAAACGAAAACCAGGCATCACATCATCAACCTTATCCATATCAGTCCTCTCCTCCATCACCACCAAATGCAGAGCAACAGAGAGACTAGCTTCAAGATGTCAACAACACTTGCTAAGGTATGATACTATGATCTGTAAGAAGAAGAAGAAGCTTAAGCCTAGTAAGTGACAATTAAATATGCCATATCATTATTATATATATCATCTTTGAAACACAAGCATATTGTAGTTTGCAAATTTTGGAAAACCAAACAAAACCCACTATTAATGTGTTGTTACATAGTAGATTAAGAAGTTCCAAGTTGAGGTAACTCACAGTGTGTGCAAATTTGCTTAGTCCAAGGCCACTACCCAAGAAGGTGTATTTTTCCCAAGCTTCTGCCTCCCTTTTAGGAGAAGAGAGTGAATTTTGGACAAATCACGATGACTTTGGTGGTAAGAACTTGTTGTGGTTATAAGCTATATATATATTAACATATATATAGCTTCTTTCTTATGAACAGCTTCCAAGGAAGATGTCACTTAAGTCAAGCAAAAGTACAACCCCTTCAATGGATCTCTCTCACTTTCCCACTTAGCCTAAATAGAAGCTAGTAATGATCAAAATAAGGATCAAGAAGAATAATAGACTATAGAATTAGTAGCTTTATGGGGTTTTTATATTGTGATTATTCCATTTTAATTCACACTTGATGATGCTAATAAACCTCTCCTTTAATCTTCAACAAATCAAAGACAAGCAGAAAATGACAAGGCAAGCTTCCAACGTAATTATTCTTTTATTCTTTTGTACGCTATAGGGGAAGGACATAATCCTTAATATAATACTTTTAATGTAGTTTTCAATCTGAATTAATTCTCGTCCTAATTATTCTGAGGGCCCTTTTGGGAGAATTTTATTATCATTAATTTTTTTTTCTGGTAATATAATTCCTGGAACCAAAATTCACTTTCCTATAATTTTCTGGTCTTGTAATTCTCATGTTCCGTGACAAATAAGAACAAGTGACTTGTCATCACAATACGTGTTTTTAAAATATATATTAATCTAAAAATAAACCTCTTCCAATAAGTTATTCAGTGTGATAGTGAAGGCATTCCCACTTAACCAGAAAGGATTTGAGTAAACGACCAGTTGACCACCTAAATGGACCTAACCATGGCTGAGGTATTCTACCAACCCACTCTTAGGCTCCGTTTGGATAAGAGATGAAAATGAGAGGAAGAAAAATGAAAGGAAAGAAAAAAAAAGGAAAAATAAAGAAAAAGTAAGAGGATTGTTGAGTTGTTTGGTTTAAGATAAAATAAGTAAAAAAATGAGGGAAAGGAAATGAGTATGATGTATAATTAGCCATTTACATTTGTATTTAAAAAAAATCTTTTTTATGTTTATTATTTTTATTATTTACAATTATTATTATTGTTTTAATTATTTACTATTGTTATTATGTTTTCTTTTAATTATTATTATGAAAGTTCTAGAACAACCTCTTCGTCTTCCTATGAGGTTTCATCAAAGTTGGGTTCATGGAACTTGCAGGGGCATGAGTCCGTGCATCACGCTAGCAAAGGTAGAGGAGCGAAGAGGCATGGTTGCTGGACGGTGCACGGTGGAGAAAATGAAGACGCACAGGAGTAAATGAGTCTATCCCTCCAACTTAACTTCTCTCTCTCATTTTCCTGGCTGATCCAAACAGACAAGGGGCATGTTTTCCAGCCTTAATCCTTCATATACATTTCCATCCTTCCATTTTCTCTATATACAAACAGAGCGTAAGTGTGTGTGGGCAGTAGTTAGAGTGTATTGGTAAAATTAGTTAAATACTTAATTGAAAGCTGAAACCTAGTTGAATAGAGTGAAAATGTTTAGTAAAATTAATTAAAAATAATAAAATGATATATGAAGATATCATTAATTATTAAATAAGGGTTAAATATGTTTTTGATTTATGTAAATATAGTAAAATTTGGTTTTGGTCCCTAATTTATTTTTTCATGGGTTTTGGTCCTCAATTTTTCAAAATCATGTGTTTTTAGTCTTTTTTTGTAACTACACTCCGTTAAGTCGCTTTCACAGCTCCACTACAACTCTTAGTAAAAAATTACAGGAAATTCATTGTAATTTTTTCTCTAGAAAACTCTTTTGTAGCAAATTTCCATAAAACCTCAAATTTTTTACATAAAGATGTTATAAAATTTCTTTGCTTTTTTTATTAAAGTTTATAATAAATTTCCTGCAAATTTTAGAATTTGAATTAAATTTCCTTTATATTTTGAAAACTGTAGCAAAATCTATAAGAAATATTGTTAAGTCATCACTTAACGGAATATAACTAATGACGAGGACTAAAATCACGTGATTTTAAAAAATAGATGACCAAAACTAATGAAAAAATAAATGAGAGACCAAGATCCAATTTCGCTATATTTTGAGAAAGTAAAAACACATTTAACTCATTAAATAATAATGAGTGGGAGTTGTTGGAGGGATAAACTTTTCTGTTATAGAAGTTGAAAATGAGAGTTTTTTTTTTTTAAAGCTTCTCAAGAAAACTAATAACTACCTAAAATAGTTACCATATTATCATAAGTAACATCAATTATCATAGACTTCATCTCTATATATGGTCCATTAATTTTTTTTTCTAATTTCTTCGATATCAGAAAGTTAATTATATCAGATCTAAGTCAGTCAAATTTTAAGCTCCATGTATACATAAAAGAATGTTTTTTTTATATCATTTTTATGATACCATAGTTTATGGTCCATCGTAAAATGATGGACCAAATTTTCTTATACGCTAAAATCATTCCATATTATAGATAAGATCTCAATATAACACCATGCACCTTGATCCATCGTTAAATCCCCATGTTAATTATTTGTGGTTTAATCTCAAGTTAAACGATATGCACAGTGAATTTACCAGAACTTCGACCTCGTTTTGAAGCCCCTTTTTTGCTTTATATATGTTCCGTGTCTTAGGGTTTACATAAGTTGATGCCGTGAACTCATTGAGGTGAAACTCTTAAAAAAGTTTTAGATAAGTTAAATAGTCTGCCGTTACATATTTAATGAATATAAGAATTTATATATTATTAAATTCAATAAATAATGTGACGGTACATTATTAATATTTGTGTAAAACTTTTTTTATGTAGAAGATTTTGTAAAAATATTAAACTCTTTTTTTATGTTAAATTAGCATTAACTCAATAGGGAGGTTTTGGGTAAAAAATTAATGCAGGATTTTTATAACTTATGGTGTTTCAGTAAGATTGAGCGTAGAAAAGCAAACTTTTTCCTTATTTTATGTACGCGATCTTCCTTGTAGTTTCTTTGACACAGTATAATATAGAATCAAATCATCAAAGCGAAAATTGGATAGGTGTAAAGATATGATATGAAAATAAAGTTACTTTTTTTCTATGATACTTCTCCGTTTCTAAGATGTAAAACTCAGACAAAAAAAACATATGTTTAAAGGTCTCACTGAAACTAGCTACGTTGCAGTAAAAATAAAATAAAAAATCTTGATTATCTATTAGAATTTAATTGAGTATGCATTATTATTAAATATATTATCATATTATTTATTGAATTTAATAATACATAAAATATAATTCATTAAATAATATGATAATATATTAGTTCATAACAATCTCAAACTTTTTTATATATACTTTAAACTCGGATTTGTATCCTCTCTAGCAATTGGAGGTCCAGTAGGAGAGAAAAAGAGAAATATATATGTATGGGTTCCACATGCACGGGTGGGTCCCACTGTCACATATATATTCTCTCTGTTTTTCTCCTACTGGACCTCCAATTACGGGAAAGGATCCATTTCTATTAAACTCTAAACTTCATTATTATATATTGAAATTTGAAGCAAATCATACATTCAGATCTTAAAATGTTATTTCTTATTAAATTAAAAAACAGTTGTTAATTTTAGCCTACAAGCAACAACAACTCTTCAATAAAATAATAAACTTTCTTGAAGAAACTAACCGGAAATTAATTAAAATGGACTGGGATTTTTTAAATAGGATAATTTTTTCACAATTTATATATTTTGGTCAGGTACTTAGCCAAATAATTTAATACTTATACATTATCAGTGTAAAATAATTTTACACAGTTATTTAATAATGTATTGCCACAATTAATAGGTTACAACACATCATTGGGTGAGAAATTGACAATGTAATATTTTTTAAATTCTGCTTACAATATGTAATTAAACTCTTAGCTGCCCACAAAAAAAAAAAGTTCCCACCAAAAAAAATTAAACTCTTAGCCAAACATCCAAAGTTTGTTATATTTGGAAAGTGATATTCAATTCAAGGAGCATAAATTCGAAATTATATTCTGATTCTAATACTGTTTGCTTAATTGATAAGTTGCT
Source organism: Sesbania bispinosa (assembly GCA_026901365.1). NCBI lineage: Eukaryota > Viridiplantae > Streptophyta > Magnoliopsida > Fabales > Fabaceae > Sesbania > Sesbania bispinosa. Next base: position 596,600 of record QLOH01000327.1, read on the forward strand.
GCCGCAAATTCAACCCTTATCTGTTACAAGAAGAATCGCTGTAACGCAAAATTTGACAGCGTCATTGAGCAGTCTATTGTTAATTACCGTGTAAAATTAAGTTTTAATCAGAGTTGCCATTATCTCTTGGATTCAAATAACATGGACTTTTAATTATAAATAAATTAATGAATATTTCCTGAATTGATTGAGGAAGCAAAAATATGGAAACAGATGGCAAATTTTCAATCAACATCGTCATTATTGGGAAATTTAAGTAATGCATGAATGCCTTTATGATTGTTTAAGTGCTGAAGGGAGGATTATAGAAGTGATATATTTCATTTCATCATGCTTAACAAATCATTAAAAAAATTGTAACATACATTATAAAAAATAAGAGTGCAATTTTAATCTTGTTTGAATGTAAAACTTTTTTTCTATAATTATCATAAATTATATTGATATAGTATTAAAAGAGTTTGACTAGTTAAGTAGTAACATATATAGATATATAATATGTTTAAATAATGAAGTAAAATTTTTAGAGAAACAGACAATAAAAAATAAATCTAAAATCAACAGAAGAATTTCAGAAATCGGTCAATTAATTTTTTAATTTATACTTTTTCCTATAGTATTTTATTGCTTAAAATCTCAATTCCAATCGAATAGTAAACTTCATTGAACCATTTCATTAGCATTATCCTGCCTTTTCTTAATTTATCTTTATCAAATTTAAGTTCTTAACAAAGCTAATATTATTTTTTTCACGATTGTTTTTTATTAATTGTTTATTTTATTTTATTGAATTTAACAACTATACATTATTGGGGTAAGAAAATTTACATTGATATTTATAATGATGTATTCACAAATTTAGGTGTTGTAGTTTGGAAGAGCTTATTTGAGATTATCTTATGACATAAGCACGTATGTAACTGTTTGGGTAAACTTATGAAAAGAGCTTATGACATGCATAAGTTGTTATCAGCTTATTTCAATAAGCTCCTGAGAATAGCTTATAGAATAGCTTATGGAGAATTTATATAAGTATACTACACCCTCTTCAATTTTTATCAATTTTTTTAAGAGCTTATTCATTAAGTGCTTATTAAATAAGAGCTTATGTTATAAGCACTGAAATAAGCTGTATTTCCAAACGGGACCTTAATAAGTTTAGTAATTCATAGTTCGAGCCGGTAAATTGGGCTAACTCGACTGGGCCGCTCACAAAATCCCGTAAAAATGTCGAACTCAGACACTTATTTTAGAAGCCCGAATAACGCTCAGACTTTTTAGTTCAATCCAATAAAGCTCGGCGCTCGCTACACGTATAAAGGTCGGGTAGGTCGCAAAAATGTTGGGCTCGGACACATATTTTAAAAACCAGAATGACTCCCGAATTTTTTAGCCCAGCTCGATAAAATCTGCTACCTGCATCACGCTAGACCGAGCTAAGCTAGACTTTGCACCCAAGTATATATGACCTACATATATTTCCTTTGCCCAAGTCTAATTTGTTATCTGTCATAAGCCGGTTTTAACTTGCACCAATCAGATTTATCTTAATTTAATAATTATAAGATGTTTGGAATCTTGGGGAAAAAAGTGTTGTATATGATTTCATCATGAAAATTAATTTAATTTTAAAATATGACTAGAAGCAACAGTTACCGTAAGTAATTATCAGTGTTACGATAATTATAATATATAATGGAATATTCATGGCCTAAAACACTGTCTATCTTTCACACGAAATTAATAGCTCCGAAAATCTGTGTAATCCAGTGTTCTTTTCTTTCAATTGGTTCATAGATCATAGATTTCGAGTTTTCAATTTCTTAAAAAAAATTGCCAACACATTTCATTGACAAATTTTAACATTGTGGTTAGTTTAGTAAATTAATTTAATATATCTGACTAAGTGCCAATTCAGTAGCCCTTGCCTTCTAAATATATACACTGTCTGGATTTAATAATTTCATGCGGAGCTAATTGATTAGCATGTCACGTGGATCAGCTGGTAAGGGGCTGTTCCCACTTAACCAGTGGTCTCGAGTTCGAGCCCCGGTATGCAGTTGTGTTAAATACTCGGAGGGAGAGCTTTGCCGCTCATAGAGGTCCTACATCTCGTGGAGGATACCTGTGGTCTTGCACCAAAAAAAATAACAAGTATTTATGAGGATTAGAATTAATAGATGTATGCATCTGTATACGTATGCATGCTTGTGTACATACACATATATAGGTGTCTTAAGGGTTAGAGCCTTAGAGGTGTCAAGTGGAGAAATTTTTAATCAATAAATATTTGATATATGGAAAATATCAGTAAAAAGATATTTATATTTCTAAATTCTCCACTACTATGTTCTAATAATTTTATAGAATCAAATCTTCTTAGTTAAATAAAAAACATTAATTTAATTCTTATTCACCAAAAAAAAATAAAAAACATTAATTAATTAATTAATTAATTATTACTTAAGAAAAGGTTTAATATTGAAAGTGCACATTTCTTTTTGCAGAAGATTATACCTGGTACTTTGAGGGGAGATTTCTTCACGTTTTAAAGCTTTCAAAAATCTTTTTTTCTTATAACTGGATCAAAAAAAGTTAAATAAAAGGAAAAAAACAGCAAAATCAAAGACTAAAGACGAACAAAAGAAGGTTTTGTGTCTGCCTCTAGCAAAAAATATTTTATTTGGATGACATTTATTTGGATAGCAAAATCAAAGTGCCATGTATAATCTTTTACAAAAAATAAAAATGCGCGCTTTCAATATTAAACCTTTTTTAACTAATAACAATTATGCTTAATTGTATTTTTGGTCCCCCTATTATCATCAATCCGCGATTTTGGTCCCTCTACTTTTTTTTCGCGATTTTGGTATTCCAGATTCGCGATGTAGTTCAAAATCTTGATCCCTCTATACCTCCCAAGTATGTGTTAGAGTAGGGATGACAATTGAGCTCAAACCCTATGGGTATCCGCAATGGGCAGGGTAAAAACCCGCAAAGCGGGTATGGGCGAAAGCCTGCATTTTTTCATGGGGACGGGCGCGGGTATGGGCACTTTGATGTCTATCCCGCCCCATACCCGCACATATACATATAATTATTTAATAAAAAATACCGTATATAATTATTATATATAGGGTTATAATAATTTTACAAAAAAAATTAATATATTTATGCATATTTTTAAAATATATATTACAAACTAAAAAAATATTTTCATAACTATTTATTTATGTTTTTTTTTACTTTATAATATATGATTAATTAATGTCAATAATCATTATTTATAGATCTTGAAGAATTCCAACACATCATATCTAAGTTTATAAAATAGTGTGACCTGAAAGTATATTGTAATATATAATAAAAATTTTGAACTTTAGATCATTTGTTGTGTCTTA